>JACBWW010000016.1:13907291-14411750 GCA_020086605.1 Lanius collurio
ATATATTCACTCTTGATCAGATTGAGTGGAGGGGGAAGGAGTTATTTTTCTGGGTTGTATGGCAGTCTGAAAAAAAATAAACCTTTGCTGATAATTTCATTGTGATGCCTCAGGTACCTGCTATACATCCTACATTGCATCAGCAGTGATATTTCCAGTGACGATTTTGATTTTTTTTGATGATTCGATATCTTTTTAACAGCATTAATCACCAGTTGGTATTAATGTAGCTGTCCCAAGTCCTTAATTTGGATTTCTGTTGTAACTGATGATTGATTACTTTAACTAGATATTTTCACTGAAGTCTTGCCCAGTGTGCATGCAGAGAGGAGCAACACAAATAATGAGGAGTAGAATACTTTCATGTAGAAGTAAAGAAATTTTTGCACTAGAAGTTAGACATTATTAATAAAGATGTAATAACTCTAAAAATGAACCTGGAAAATTTACTTTCATGTAAGCATATGGCAAATATCTAGCCCCATCTCTTGTCATGTGTGGGGGAAATTAAAAAAAAAAAAAGAGGTGTTATGAGGAATAGCACATGAGAAAAAAGACACATAAAAATCCAGCATTTACAATGAGGCACTTTGGAGCCTTTATTGAATTTGGGTCATATGTTGTGATTGCCTTCTCCTAAGTGCTTTTGCTACTTGAATTGATTCAGTATTTTGGAAAAGCCATTTTCTTTTTGATATTACAAGGTTGTTAGGCCACCACAAACACTTTAATGTAAAACAAGTACCTTCACTGATTTAGCTTGACAATACTTACACATTTTTTAGTTTTTATGTGTTACCTACTAATACATTTTCATCACAGGAATTTTTGGCAAAAAAGTTTTAGAAAATTAGCAATTTTCATGGACTTGTAGAAGATATTCAAGGTTATCAAATTCTGAGCTTGTAAATGTAAATATTCATCCCGAAAACCTGATTTTTAAGGGCTCCAATCAGAGAACAAACATCCTGTGTAATTCATGTATCTAATCAAAGCTAACCAACACAGCCTGAATTTCAAATGTCAAATGTTTGCAGTAGGCAAACAACACACATAATTCTTCATCTGTGCATATTCAAAGAATCTCTGTGTGAATCAAACACAAGTTACAAAAAGAAGTTGTATTTATCCAAGTATTTACTCAGCTCTTGTGAGCAACACAGCTGTAATACCAAGTTTGTTATGGTGTTTTTCGCAATTGATCAACACAGTATTAATAATTTTTTTAATATTTTATTGTTTTCTCATAAAGAATATTGATGTCCTGGACCCAAGTATATGAAAAGGAAAATCCTTCTCCTGAAAAAACTTTTGCTGATTCTCCATTATTCATATAATCCCACTTTCCAGCCATCTTTTTAAATGTATTTTGGTTTTCATCTGATAAATGAAAATTTTTAGGTACTGGTATATTTTTGATGGTTTTAGGGTTTTTTCTGCCTCATTATAGTTTAGCTAACTTAGTTTGCCTTTATTATTTCTGCAGTATTTTTTATCCACGTATGGTCTAATTTTGATGTCAATCTATATCAATATTACACCACCCCATAAATCTTTCTCTTGGTTCGTTTTAAAACACCCCATTGATTTAAAGATCTTGTTACCTACCAAAGTATGTTCTGATTCTCTGACCTCTTCACACTCCTTCGTGGTGACTTCAGTTAATTGCAAGATTATCAGATGATAATGTGGTAGTATTAAAATGAATTATCATGTAATTACTGTCATTCCCAAGGGAGATAAGGTATGTGAAATAAAGCAGTGTATGTTATATTATGAAAAGCACAAAGCAGTGCATTTCTCCTGGTGTACTCAGATATCCACAACTCTTGCTTTATACAGAGTGTTCATGGTACAAAATCCTAGAGCAGATCTGGAGACAGCTGATCAACTTTTTATTCTGCATCTTGTGTTATTCTTGTCAAAGTCTTTAATTTCTACAAGTACATGAAAAAATTATTTTCCATGATCTCATTTGGGTAGTCTCATTTTCATTGTCATTTGTTTACTACAAATATTTTCAAGATTAAAAATTATATCTCACAATAATGAGTTGCCAGAAAATTGTTTTAACAAATTAAAATTAATTAATTCAATTTAAATATGATACAATATTTAAAAAATACTAATGTGTCAATAGTGTTTCAGAACTTGAGTTCTGAATATAAAGGTGTTACAAACAGAAAGAGTGCTTAGGTTATGGGATATAGTATTAATTACCTCTAGCTTCTGATACTGGAGAATTTAAGTTTTGGGAGTCCCAGTGTAAAGATGCTCTTATCTAGGGCTGTATGAATAGAATTCATTCTGTCTTCAGAGTAGTGTATTTACCTCTGTTGCACTGGAGTGTCTGGACACCAAAGGAAACTAAATGGAAAAACAGTTTGTGTTTAGTATTGATTCATTTTCTAAATATGACATTTTACTGCTCTGACTGTATTATCAATACTTCTGTCTTTCAGGTGGTTACAACATTTAGGATTTTAAAATGTACATAGATTGGAAAATGACACAATTAAAAGAATACACCTAACCCTAGTTACCTTCTTTCTAAGACCCATAGAATCATAAGAGCAGGATCCATAACAAGGAGCAAAGTAGAAAAAGAAAGTGAGAAACAAAAGAGTGTTCTCTTGCACTGTGCTGCTGTGGAAAGATTCCCTGGAAAAGCACCAGAGATCAGGCTCCCAAATCCATGACTTCAGTGTTGACTGTCTGTCTGAGGGGAGGATGCTCACTTATGGTGGGACTTTACATAGACACATCTCAGTCACATTTCTTGGAGCATAAAAAGTAGAATGTTTTCAGCACCTAATTTGAAACTGTTACTGTCCAGAAAATCTGAGCCCTTAGATTTTTGAAGTACTTTGTGGATATTATAGGAAGATATAAATTCTGAACGGTGAACACCATTGTGTGCTGTTACAGATGATGTGTGTGAAATGTAGAGTGCTAAACTGTTAGTGATAATGGAACAATCTTCTATCTGACATGCTTTTAGTTACATTGCAATTGTTTCTTGTTATGTTAAATCATTTTTTTTTTATTTTGTACTAACATATCCAAAAGGAAGGTTTCTTTGGGAGGGTTTTATTTGGTGGTTTGGGGTGTTTTTTCCCATGCATCAACTTACACAAATATGGTAGAGGAGAGGGAATAATAAAAATAGCAGAAAGCATTCCATTTCATTTCATTTCATAAAACAAAATCCACTGAAAATGCTTACATGCTTGAAGGAGAAGCAAAACTTAATCATTATTTACTTTCTAGCAAAAAAAAAAATTCCTGACCAACCAACATCTGTTGGTAGGAGAATAAAAAGAGGGAACAATTGTATCTTATCTGCATGTGTTGCTTTCATCTTTAACTGAATTACAGATCAGATTGATTAAACTGCTTTAGCAGTGAATGCAGAAACAACTACATGGGCATCTGCCCATCTGTTCAGGATTTAATTGTTCAATATTTATAAGAAAACCCTCAAAATTATTTTGGAAGAATTAAGAAGTATATTAACTTTCTATTATTTCCTTTCTGCCTTTCCATAAAAAGATGGATTGATGACTTTTAGAAACTTGGTGTTCCCAGATAAGAGATTGCTTCCTCTAGGGTTCATTAGTTAACCTGATGATGATTTTAACTGTTTAGAATCAATGACTTTAAAACAAAAGCCACACCTGTGTTTCTGCTGATGATCTGAGGTTTTTTCCTGTATTTCTTTTCCTGCTTTCTGAAAGAATTTTTTTCTTCATTCTTCTGCTTTTATGACACATTTTTTATTTCACAGCACTTCTCATATTCCTTCCCTTTCCTACCTTGCCTATATTCATGAGTTCTCTTCCTTTTTCTTTTTTTTTTTGTAATTGTAAACACACCCTCCTGAAATATTACTGATTTTACGTTTCACAAAGTGTATTTTTGATTACTTACAGGGTCCACAGACCAATAGTATGCCTTTATCCTTTCATAACAAATATTGTGCAAGTTACACCATTCTACTTTAAAATTTATAGGATTTCTGCATGCCAATGTTTGTTGCAAATCAGAAGCAGTGTTTATGAGGAAAAGATTAAGGGGGGAAAATAAGTCTTTCCTTCTCTGTATCCAAGAGCAGAGAGAAGTAGAAAGTTTACAGCAGACATGAACTGATCTCACTGTGAATTGGAGTAGGTTCAATCACTTCTGTAGTTTTATAAAGTTACCATTTGAGCATCTTTCATTCCTTCACTGAAAATGGGTTCATGCAATGTTTCAGTCCCTCATCCTCTCTGGGCCCTGGGTCATGGCTCTTCCCAGCACCACCTGGGTGGGTAATAACACTGATCTGATTTTTCCTTACCATTGGTTGCACAGCTGAGAGACTTTATGTTCTGCTAGATATTGACTGGATTCTGATATTTTAATTTAAAGCTTTTCAGAATGTTATACAGTATCTATTTCCTTATGCTTTGTAAATTTTACTGATAAGCATCTACAGGTTTCTCTTTTGATTCCTGTATTCTTGACCTGCTATTCCTGAGAGCAGTACAGAGTTTAAAACCTTTGAGATTACCCCTGGAATCTACACTTTTCAGGCATCTTTGCCCTCAAAAATTCTTAAAAGTTTTCATTTTCTTACTAGTTTTGCTGGGGTTTTTTTACCTCTCTCAGAAGAGCTTGACAAAACCTCTATAGAAAAAAAGAACCAAAATCCCCAAATTGTAACAATTTGCGTTTCAGTTAAATATTTAGATTGTTTGCTATCTTCAGATTTAAAGAAAGTGTGCCTTGTGTCTGTTTGGTGCTCTGGTATGTGTATGTATGTTATATGCATGCATGTTTGTACACCTTAGACGACTTCATCTGCCTTTAAGAAAGCAACTTCATAGGAGTGTCATGCAATTTTCATAATTATTAGAGCAGTGCAGCTTGGGAGAATATATATTATGATAAAGACAGTCTTTTTGGTTCTTATCACAAACAGTGCAGCTGATTCTGAAATAGTGTATGTATGCCAGAGTGATGTATAATTTTTATCAGTCTAAATACATCAAGAGACAGAGTTTGAATCTATTTTAGGAGCAGCACAGATGGGAATTAGCAAACAAGTGTTTAGAGTAATATCATAGTGTTTTCTAGGTATAGATTCTTCTATCATGTCAGACTCTCCCTGGTCTGGTTTTCTCTCCCCATAGCATAATGATCAGAACAGTCATGCAGACTGAAAGGGCTTTGAAACTAGAAAAAAACAGAGTGGTGTGCTCAGAAGTTGCATCTCTAGCCTCCAGATCTGTCACTGAACCCACCTGGGATGAGCTGGATACTAAACATTGAAAGCTTTTTTAACTACACAGAACACAATAGTTGTGCCAGTACCTTAAGGAAGCTACGAATCAACTATCAAAGGGTAATCTTGAGAAGAGAATCAATGGGAAATGTCCTGCTTGCCAAGTGTTTATTCCTAGCAAACAAGATTGCTTTGATGACAGAGCTGTTTATGTTGCCACTTTAAAAAACAGTATGTGTGATTTTGCTTTTATGTCTTTGTTGGACATTTAGATGTCCAAAATTAAATGTGAGCTGAGACATCAGTGCTATTCTGAGACTATTTGAGTCTGGCAATAAATAAGTTTGCCAGTGAATTCTAAAAGTCTGACAGAGGGAGTAAAGGGTCAAATTCACATGCATGTCTATGCACAGCGTTCAGCTGTTATAGTGGTGATAAAAGAAGTCTGGATGATGTTTTCCCACATTCACTTTTTCTTTACCTTCTTGCCTTGTCATAGAAAAACACACCTATCTCAACGCAGATTATAATTTTAAAATCACACAATAAAATATTATTCAAGCATATGGAAGGTGTGTGTGCTGTCAGGACATTCCATGAGGAACAGAGCTGTCCAGTTTAACAGAACTGATAATGTTCTAAAAATATTCAGTACATCCTTCAGGGTTTACAAGAAAGGTCACCTTTGCTGTAAAGTTGCTTTAAGTACATGTATGAGGAACATAATTCTTGACAAAACATTTTGGCACAAACCTGAAAACAGCTCTCTAATTCTAGGAGCATCTTATTATTTTGAGTCAAAACTCTGAAGCAAGTGAGCCAATATTTCATATGCTTAATATTAGGTGAATATAACATTATGGAAGCATATAGAACTTTTTGACACAGTGTGTGCAGACACCATCTGTTAAATTCCCATCTGGATAGTTGCATGAGATCTTATCCAGTTTACACACCAAATCTTCAGTGACTTTGCAGACACAGTAGTGCACGTTTTTGGTGTCAGTTGAGACTTTCTTGCTAAAATCGACCCTCTGATGGTAACTTGCAGTTACCTGGTGGGGCTGGGCTGTGAAGAAGCAGACACTGTTACAGATTCATTATATCTGCAGTAAGAGGCATATGAAGGCCATGCAATGTGTGCTTTCTTCTCTGAGGGATTACTTCCAATACAGTCTATTTTCCCAGTGTTGTATTCTGTTAGTTCAAAATGCCTCATACAAAGTAGATTTATGCTATAAAAGGGGAAAAAAGTAAGAAGTTAATGATAAAAACACTGAGATGGAAATCCCTTTTTGATCAAAGAAGCACAAAAAGAAATCAACTAAATACCCAATGCAGGCAAGCAGTTATATCAAGTTCAAAAAATTTGTAGTTAATATACCTCCAGGCAGTAGCCCACTTACAGATTTTGAATATCGGCAGGCCCCAATGCTGATACTCATAATAATAACTATCAGAGACAGAGTCAGAGTTCTGTAACAGGCACTGAATAGGAAAAAAAACCCTAGAAAGCAGAGAGAAGAAAGGGAAAATTGCTTTACAGTTTCAAAGGCTGCATTTTACACCACAAAAATAAAATAATTTTTAACATTGGTACCTGTATTGTGCTGCTGCAATATAAAATTTCAATGACAGAATGATTACAAGAAGATACCTGTTTCAGATAGAAACACCAAAGTGTTACTCTTTCTTTTCCTTGATTTTAATCTATTAATTGGTTTAACATGCTGCCCAGCACTCTGGTTATTTTATGACCTGTTTCATTTAAAAAGGAGCAAGTGGGGAAAAAGAGAGAAAGATCAGAAGATTCAGAGCCAGGATTGAAATTACCTTGTACTCAAAATTAGATGAAGGGTTCAGGTTTCTGGTTATGGCACCTCTTGGCAGTATCCTTTCTTAACAGTCACTTTGCAGCAGTAGTTCTCTTTCTCTGTTCACAACAAGCTTAACAGGAATCTTGTGGGATCTTTAGTTGTTTGAGGATGCCTAGGTAGCAGATTAGGCCAAGGTGACCTTTTTCATTTGTGCTTCCCTAGAAATTATCATTCAATTTTTATTATTTTGTTCATTCTTCCTTAGATATACTAACTGTACAGTCTTTTCCTTTCTTGTTTTTTAAATATTGTTGTATTATCTTAGACTACTACCAGGCATCCAATGCTGGTTTAAATTCACTCGAGGCTTACGTAAGTAAAGAATGATTTACATGTTTATTAGGTGACATTTGACATCATGTTTTGCCAGCATCAAATGAGTTTCCCAAAGTGTGTGTCCCCTAGCAGAGTGGTGACAAGCCCACTTAGCTCACAGCCCTGATTTGCCTGGCTGAGAATCCCTGCCTCGTGTGCCATCCTCTAAGCAGCAGGATGGGGAGAACTGTGCAGCTGGGATGTCTGCTTCAATCTTGGTCCTGAACTGCACTTTAATTAGGTTCAGTCAAGTAAACCCTGGAATGAAACACCTGTACTAGCACACTATTAGTCAATAGGACCCATCTTGAAAATCTCTGGTTATTTTTTTTCTCTGAAATTTGAGAATCTGTTTTATCTAGTGTATTGATTGCAAACTGAAGATTACTTGGAACTAGGAATTTTCTGTAAGCTTTCTTGATTTCGTAAGCTTTCCTGATTTTTCAACTCTATCCTGGCATTTTACAGCTAAACTTCTTGAATTTTAGTTGTTCTTCCATCTTTTGTATCCCCTTTGGATACTTGTTGAGCTATTAAAAAGGTTTTCTATAAAACTCATTTCATTCTGAATTGTTTTTCCATGGGCCAAATGCAGAAACATGAAAGGATTTTTAATGAGATTATAAATACTTCCCATAATCTGTACACTTTCAAAAGGCCTGGATCTACTTTGAACTTTTACACAATGACAACATATACTTTTTTAATTTCTGTTGTAATGGGGAGTCCTTACAAAAGTATAAGACAGCGATGGACTTGGAAGGAAAGATGAAGCGATATTTCTTTAGCTGTTCAGAGATGATTTATTCCTCCAGCCACATGGCTGCAGTTCCCAGGCAGACCCAGTCATGGGACCCTGCTCTCTTCCTGGGCCTGAGCACACAAACCAATCAATCAGGAACAGGTATGGGGCACAGGTGACATGGGGACAGGGGACAGACCCCTACCCTGCAGGGTCCCTCCACTCAGGACTTCAGGGGAGAGGCACTTCCACAAATTTCCTTCTTTTTATTCCTTTTATCTGGTAGAAGGATTATATTTTATACATCTGCTATTATACAAGAAGGATGCAAAGAAGATGCAAACAAGTAAAACTTTAATAAAAAATATTTGTATCAAGTTGTTTTTCCATAGTCTATATCAGATGTCAAACAGTACTTTTTAATTCTTCTAGGATTACATGTGGATAAAACTGACACTTTGTCTGTATACCTTGAAAAGACAGGGCTCCGTCCCCTGAGGCAAAGCCAGGATGCAGATGATTGCTTATATTCCAGTTCCCAATTTTTTTTAACTTTGCTTTTCTCATTAGAGTCTCCTAGCACTTTCCTTATTCCAATCAGTAGTGAGGTTTAAAACCATCAGATTCCATGATGTTTGTGCTGGGTTTAGCAACCATTGTCAGGGAAAAGCTGATAATATTTTTAGGACTGAACCCACTGCCTTAATGGGTGTTTTTCAGCAAATGCTTAATGCTTCCTGAGGTATCTGCTTCATTTTGAGTTACTGGCAACAACTATTGCCATTTATGTAAGTCATGCTCAGTTATTAAAATAAAAATATCCCTGAGGAAGGATATGCATGTGAGATACTAGAGGACCATGGAAAGATTTATAGCCATGAAAGACTGATGGGTGTGTTGTCCATCAAAATGAAAGTGGGTTGGATTAATTCCTAGAAGCATTTTCTGCTGATAGGCTGCATTTCTTTCGTAAATAAAAAATTCTGAAGCCCGTAGATCTTCTGATCACCTAAATTCTGTCAAGCATTTGACTATTTGAGAAATTACTTCTCTGTGTCTACTAAATAACCCTCTCAAGCTCCACTGTCACCCTCAGCTTTGTGAGAAATATTATGTGTCATTATTGCATGCATCATCTGCATGGAGATATGAAAACCACAACAAAAGGATCTTTCTGTCTTTTGATGATGTTTGTCCCAGTAGCACAGAAGGGAATTGCAGTAGCACGACACAAGTTCCTAACTGAAAAATCGAATTGGTAAAGGAATTCTCTGGCCGTATGTACTTGATTGCCATGAAATTTAAAGGAAATTAAAATTCCTGATGAGAAGCTCTTAGGAGAAGAACCTTGAGCAAAGTGTTTCACGAGATAGAGACCAAAACTATTTGGGTCACTAGTTTCTGCTAGGAATGCCAAAATCCATTCTGTAAGGGAAATGCAGCTTGGCTTGTGACTCCTTCAGGGAGTGGCCAAATGTTAGAAACATTTGACATCTGATGAATGAGTCCCAGACTAGGAGAGTAGTGAACACAGGGAACAAAAACAATCACCCAAAACCAGGAGAGTCCTCTTCTGAAAGCCTTTCGATAAAATACATTACAACACAATAAATATATTTGTAGTTTCCTTTTTTCCCAAAATTATGGTATAAAATATAAGAACACATTTTGGTTTCAACAGTTGAATAAAATTGGTTTCAGAAACCTAGGAGATCTTAAATCACTGCCAAAGGTTGCTTTTTGAAAAATTCAAGGAAAATTTCTTTGTGAAGAGAAATATTGAGAGGTCTGTGCAGAGCTTTACCTCAGCTGTTGCTAAGAGTTATAGATGAGCTCTGTCACTCTCAACAGAAAGGATTTTATTTTTCTGCTAGGATTCAAATACCTCACCAACAGATCTAGAAAGAGGTAAAAACTGATACAGCACTATTATCTGAGCCATCAAAAATAACTTTGTTTCTGCAAACCTCATCAAAGAGGTTTCTACCTGTTCAACACTTCGCATTTTCACTTCTCCTCTTATCAGTAAGTCTTGAGAAGTGAAAACTATGTTGCAAGTATGTAATATATAATAAAACTGTAATTTTAGCAGGAAAAATTTGATGTTGAATACAAATAAATTAGGCAAATCATTCACTTTAAACCTATTAAGTCTATTTAAAATAATTGCAAATAGATTCTGTGGTAGCTTGGTGCTGTTTTCTTTCTCTTCCATTCTTTTGAAAGAAGAAAGACTGTTCAATGATTTTTGCTTCTAGTTAATTTATTATGACCATCTGGTTTGCCAAAGTATTCTGCCTTTCATTCTTGGTATATGTTCATTATTAATATGCTGCAGTGGAATTTTACAAAAAACAGTAATATGTCTGCTTCCATAGCACCTGTCACTTGGAATTCTATAATATAAATTCTACAGATCTTGATAGAAACTAAACAGAATAAAAATTTGCAAATACACCAGACATCTTTAAAAAATTGTAGGGTTTTTTTTTAGTTTTTCAACGTTACCAAAATGTCATTCAGCCTTTTAACAGAGAAGAAACTTTCTGAAAAAAGTCAGTTGAAGGTTGAAATTGAAATATTTCTCTGGAATGTAGGCCCTCATAACAAAATATATTAGGCTCTTATTCACCAAATAGACTTGATTTTTACCATCCATACTAATGCTAAATATCTATAAAATTCAAGCTTCTTTTCATTTTATCAGTATGACTATGATTTAATTCAGTCTTGACCACTGTGGTTCCTAAATCATAAAGTAATCATAAAGTGCCTCCTCCAAAAGGAACTGAGAAAAGTTTGCCATTTTATGAGCTCACAATGTGTTCAAGACACCTCGTTTAGAACACTTAGGAAACTCTTCTCTAATGAAATATAGCATTTGAAGCCTGGACTGGTTGTTAATGGTCCAAAAATAGACCAGTCTCTTCTGGAGTATATTTGCCTACAAAATGCTATCTACTGAAGTTTTCTTGAAGCAGCTGCTTGTCTTTGTCTATCAAGAATATCAGATGTCAGTTTGTGACGATTAATTATAAGAAAGCTTGCATTTAGTGTTAACCCTGTAAATTAACTGTCAATGTATACATTCTAAACCTGTGTCAAATAAGCTTTAATAGGATATATGCAAATTCTCAGAATGCAAATCTAAAACTGTCAGATTGCTGATGTTATTTCAAACCTTCTTCCTTTTCTTTCATAATTTTGAGTCAAGGGGAAACAGTTCTTTGCAAATTGAGGCAGTCTCAAGGGGCATATGGGGGGATAAGACCCAGCTGGCATTAACATGGCACCACAGTGAAGCATCTTTTCTCTGCCAGTGTATTACATAAGTGATGTCTAAACATAATGAAGCAGAGGGAAGGTGACATTAAAGGGGAAACTACGTCCTGTAGGCTTATAAAATAAAGATAATATTGCAGAAACAGAATAGGGACTGCTTATACCCTAATGAGGTAAACTGAGTAGGATTCCAAAAAATGTTCTTTGCTATGAAATTCTTTAGGTGTGAAGCATGCATAGCACTGAGGCAACTTTTATGGTAAAACAATTTAGGATTTTTTATTGAATATAAGCATCTTTTTCTTCAGCTCATCCAGAGAAGCACTCATTTTTCCCTCCATGAACTGCTGAGATTTTAAATGTAATAGGCCAGCTGGTAAGCTGTTTTAAGCTACAGAATTCTGTCAGTTTTCAAAAAGTTGCAGTAGTTGGAGGGCACAGCTAAAATAGTACACAGGCTATACCTCTGTCACTCAGAAAACCTGAGATGGAGAATCAGTGTTCCCTCGTGGTAGTGTATTTTGTAGAGTGTTTCAGGGAAAGGTGGGAATATTGAAATCTTCATTGTCCTGACTTTGTCTGACTTACCCAGACAAAATCATATATCTGAGAGGCTTTGTGTCTAAACTAAGAGGTGAACCATAAAGTTACTCTCAAAGCAATACATGCTGATTATATACACTGTAAACCACTCAGTTTAATTTCTAGAAGCCATGCCTCCTGACTGAAGTTTTGCTGAATGTCTGGTTATGAAGTTGCCCCTGCCATGATTCACAACCAAGAATGCTTTATTTTAAGGGTACCATGCATTGGACCTTACCCGGACCTTCAAGTCTGGAAGAGATATATCAGGGAGCAGAAATCTCCCTGTTCCTTGTTTCTTCCCTATTTCCTATTTCACAGACATTTTACACACTACTACATACTGTTTTTTCACACATAAATGAAAGCAAAGAACACAAAGGCCCTTGCCTGTAAATGGCTACTCAAAGGAATGTAGATCATTCTCAGAAAACTATATAGGAAACTGAATGGGTTTGGGGCAGGTTTCCAAGCATAAAACTGGAGTGGAAGGAAAGATTGTACAGTAATACACAGCCTCAGAGCCAGTCCTAAACTGTGTGAATTGGAACCAAAATGGCAGTTTCATAGTTCAATTCTTGGCAAATATACGATATCTAAAAAATGTCCCAGATAATCATGATCTGGAATAAAACCTTGACCAGGGTATCTGTAGACTAGTTCTTCATCTATACAATGGTTTTATGATCATCCATGTCTGTAAATACCTGTTCTCAAGGGCTTTTTCAGTTAGTAGAGCATTTTGGACTGGCAGATGTCTTCTTGGATTATTGCTACACAATATTTAATATTTTGAAATCTTACTGACATGGAGAAAAATTCTTATTCTTGCCCTGGTACCTACCTAGCATCTCATCAGCTTTTAAATAGTAATACCAATATATGCTTGAGTTAGTGCTGCATGGATACCAGATTTACCAAGCTCCTTAATAACAGTTGTGAAGAAAAAACCCAGTCTGAACAGACGGCAACTTTCTCTGAAAACCTTGTTAAACTTTCCACTATAAAACTCTCTCCATTGTAAACTTCCTGTAAGTTCAGGTTTTGAAGAATAAGGAGCTGTTTCATTACTAAAATTTCCAGTAAAAACTTAAGCCTCTGAAAACTGACAGCAGTTTTTCTTGAAAACTCTAAGAATGTTTCTCATAATGGTACTTCAGTCTAACTTAAAATAATAATAATAACGAATTAAAATTACCCTTTGATATTTAAAGTTGGATTTCAAGTTTCTTGACCAGCCCAGGTTTGCTGATATACCTAGAATATTCAAGACAACTTACTTTAATTTGAAGCCTTCTAGTTCCTTCATTTCAGTGGCCATGAGTGGAATTTTTATGAGTTATTCAAGTGTTGGAGCTTGAAAACTTCTATTTTGAATTAACACGATTCATAAAATTAAATTATGCAAAGTTCAAGGTTCAATTATTTGTGTTGTTTATTGGTTTGTGAATACTAAAAGTGGGACCTGCAAGTCATTGGATTTAATCTTCACTATAGAGACATTCAGTTGTTTTGACTATAAAAAGCAGGACAATCAGCTTATTGTGTATACTGGTAAGAAAAGAGAGGGAAAAATGTATGGTCACTAAAGTTTTAATTCTCTTTTACTTGAAATACAGGTCAGATTTTACCCTATACTTTTCTGATATATATTTCATATTGAGATAAGTTATTTCATAGTTCTACTTAAAAAAATAATTTTGGAAAAATGATGAGTGGTTATCAATGCCAATTACATGACAGTTAATATTTTTATCGCCAGATCAATCCACCTTTTAAGGTTCTTGGTATTCCTTATGTTTTTAAAAGCTATTGTTTGCTTGTTGGAATGTGCAGCTGGATTCTTCAATGAGCATGTATTTGCATGTATAAATATCCGTAATTCCTGCTTTCAACAAGCACTAAACTTCCTTTTGTGTAAATATTATCATTAATTTTACATGCAGTTGCACATTTTTGAGTACTTTTAAAAGATAGCTTCTATTTAAAACTGTCCACCAGAAGGAAAATTCCATGTTATATTTCAGAATGGTGATGAGTTAAAATCCTGAAAATTTCAATATTTATAAAAATATAATAATTACTTTTCTCTTTTAAGATCCTATTTGCTGATATTTAAATATGCTGCTAATGTATACTCTTAACATTGCAGTTTCTGATATGTTTGAAATCTATGAGAAGGAATCTCTGTGACTTTTAAAATACCATCAAGGTTTTTCAAAATATGAATGATCCAATATTTGACTGAAAACATCTGGACTATTCACCTAGATTTAAAAATTGGCAGATCCCATCTTTTATCCCAGTCCTAACAGTATATTTTTTGTCTCCTTTTTCTTTGTTTCTGGTGTTCATCAGACTGCTGGAATTACCCAGTTTCATTCAGGTTTCGACTTTACAAAGAGAAAAGTAACAAAATGTACAAAAAAAAAGCAAGGCAGATACAGCACTACAGGAATTGAAAAAAAGCAAGGCAGATACAGCACTACAGGAATTGAAAAAGCCCGTAATTTGAGGAAGATCTTCACCTGCACAAGCACAGGAGTGTGGTTAAAGAAAAAGCTATTCTGTCCTACACAAAACACAATCAAAGAAACATTGGAATATTAATCTGCCTTTCATATGTTTCACAGAACTGGTATATCTTCCTTCAAACTTCTCTTAAATGGCTTGTGCAAAGTTGAGGTATCTTTGACTAAATAATCATCTGGGGATCCTACGTAGCATCTCAACATGGTTGCAGTAGTGGTACACATGGATACATTTACAAACTAATCCCACTCTTGAATTTCAAAGTTTCTGGGATAAAAAGCAGGTAAAATCACAGCTTTTTGTCTTCTATTTCTGGTTACACACAACCATACAAGAGGAGCACACAGTTAGGAAAGTTCAAATTCTTCACACTGAACAGTATGGAATGATTATGTTATATAGGTGGAAATCCTAACTCTGAGACAGAGAAATATTTTATGTGCTATTCCTAAACTACAAACTAATTTAACTGCAGCTGCAATTGAACTGCAGTTGCACTTTAAATGCAACTACATTTTTAACATTCTCTTGAAAATCCTAAGCCAACTCAAAGCCACTTGAGCTGATGAACTTTTTATACATGGATTCGTACTTTGCAAGCCCTAAGAATCCTTGCAAGGACAATGTTTAAAGAGTAATTAAGTGCCACTCTTCACTCGTGGGTCTCTGCACCATTATGCATACTCTGACACACAATAAAACTTTTTTCACATGAAACTTAAATTGTAAGCAATTGTGCTTTCTGTCTTACACACAATAGGATATGGTACCCAGAACAGTACATGGGCTGCTGTACATCTCACTGTTCTGCTGTTGTTGCAAACTATTGTTCTTGGGAACAATATGAACAATTTCATATCATTACATGGCATTCTTTGTTCTAAACAGGTACTGCATTTCCATTGTCCAGGAACTGACACCTGTTGGAAGGTTCAATTTACTGGCACTGGATTATCAGTTTTTACTGTTCCTGTCAAACTTAGTTTGGAAACATGAAACAAATATCTACCATGAAACATGTCAAAAGAAAGTTTCTCACAAGATGGTTTGTCCAAAAACATGCTGAAAGAATGGAAGTCTTTTTCAGTACAGTTCTGTGTGCTGTGCAATATTAGTTTATATATAGCATTAATTCAGAATATGTTATCCATCTGTTTCCTGTAATTGTTGTAGGATTCTTGGTTTTGGAAAAGTGCCAACTGTTGCAGTAGCTTGATAACACATGAACATAAGTGTATTCCCAGACTGAAGGTACTTCAGGTACTTGATTGTGATCAAATAACTTTTAATTTGTCAAGTAATCAGTGGCAGAGACAGAAACAGAATGAGGGATTCTGTGATTCTAACACCATACTGCAACTTCTGAAATGCATTCTTGAAAATGAAACTTTACTGTCAGGATATTTTCTTGTGTAAGTTCATAAAGTAAATTGTTTCACCATCTTTAAAAACACAGTTTATGTGTCAGGTGTTAGCTGCTCATCTTTGCACAGATCATTAAGATGTGAATTGAAAGAACTCCTCCTTTCCTTAACTTTACTTTTCTCTATTCCAGCTCCACTTCTTTGATGATTAACTTTTGAGATTGTCTCTGGAGGGATCATGTGGAATTTAGTTTTTGTAAAGTTCCTAGAAAATTAATGAAAGCCTTCTGCAATCTGCAGAACTCTAGACATACTTTGAAATGTTTTTATAACTTGTTTTTCTTTTGAATACTCATGACTTTGATTGTTGGCACTGACAAGAAGAAATACACTTTATAGGTCTCTAGATCCCATGTCTCTAAATTGCACTTTCTGAAAAACTGGCAATTTCTGTACACAACACAAAGATTGAATGCAAGGCTGTAATTCAGCTTTGGTTTTCTGCTGATGATATAATCCACAAAAGCTTGTTGGTTTATGAACAGCAGCAGTAACAATACAGAGAGACTGTATTATTGCCTGTGTATTCAATTAGATATAAATAGGTATTGCCCACAATCCAAAAATAATGTATATTTGCAATTTTCAATTTAATTATAAACAGATAAATGGAGATGACTTAAAGTGTAAGAAATGAATGAAAATGGCTGACTAGTCTGTGACATGCTGCCTAAAACAAATGTGTGGCTAGTTTAGACAAAAAAAAATCAAATTACATTTAATAAATTTCTGCTGGCACCTTTTTTCCTTCTGTTCTCCCTTCAGCTAGAAAAGACATTTCCAAACCAGGGATTCCATTATAACAGACTAGCACTGTGTATGGCTGGTGCCGAGGTATCCTTCCCCTAAATATCTTTGAGATGATTGGTGACATCACAGCAGCACCAGCTAAAATAAGAGCCATCTCTGTAAGTGCATGAGGTGATATAAAATAGCACCTCCTTGGCAATACTCTTTTCCAAGTCCTTTGTGTTCCTGCACAGATTTCTGAACTAGTAGGTAAGAAATAAGTGACATTTGCCAAATACAATCAAATTCTTAATCAAGTTTTCTTTTATACAGCCTAGCAGCAGTGAGGGAGAAAAAACCCACCTTTTTCATTGAATCTTATTATCTTCTATGTAGGCGTCAAGTCTGCAACAGGCTTAGCAGAGTGGTCCTAGCAGAAAATCATCTTGTAGAAGAATTTCAGTGGAAAAATGTTATATGATTAGTGCATCTTATCCATCAATTCTCTCAGTATGTGATTGTTACTATAGCCCCTATTTTGGTGTGAAAGTCTCTTATTTCATCACTGTTTGTGTGACAACACAGTAAAAAACAGCCTTTAAATATTGTTTCATAAAATGCCCTTTATATTTTATATACTACAGTGCTCATTTGCCACTGGTCTCTATGATATTAGCCACTAAACAAGCAATGAAATTTGTCTTGGAAGCTTTTACCACCCAGTAAATATGCTGAAGGAACTGAGCATCTCAGTCACCAGAACACAGGTTCACCACATGCTTGATTAGTGCTGCCAGGGGTTATCTGGTTGTATTGAACCCCAATCTAGTCAAATCAATATATGAAAATAATTCATTTATTTATAATAAGTGTAATAGACCATAAGCTAAGACAAATTTATGAAAGATAATTGAAGAAATAAAAAAAACCCAAAACAAATACACAAAACAAACCATGCTGTTACCACCTAAATATACGTCTTTATTGCTCTCTTTACTCCTTTTGTCAAGCTGACTTTTCTGCAGAATCTAAACACATGATCCCATATTCTGCATTTTTTTCCTGTCTACATTGCATTCTTTAGAGAAGGGCATCTTCTGTAGAAACCCTTTGACTTTTATAAATAAGGATCTTCTGGGATTGCTCCAGGAAGTCTGGATTTCTTCCCTCTAAAGTTATTTATTTCTTTATTATTCAGCTAGTATTCTGGAAACTCAAATAAGCATTCTCCTCACTGCTTGGGTGCTGCATACCACATTTTGTTAGACAAGTTGTCATGTCATGAATCTGACCATTTATAATTTTCCTCAAAGGGCAGGAGTACTCTGCCTGCATGCCCGGGTGAGTCATGATAAAGTGTCTCACTCAGTTTGAGATTTGATATCAACTGTTACATTAACAGACACAGCTGAAAGGAATATTTAAATGGGATAATGCATATAGTTCACTCTTCACTGAAACAAGGCATGACAGTAATCAACAACTTCTGAGTCAGCCACAAGCTTTAAGTGCTTTGCCCTCAGAGACCTTTCTGCTGGGCATTGTAACACCTATAAGCCACAGCCAAGAAGCAGGTGCTGTGTGAGAAGCTATAAACATCAGCAAAGAAGGATAGCAATCTAAATAGAAATTATTATCTTCTTGGTTACTGACAGGAAGATATGCTCAATGAAACAGGGCTGTAGCTCTTCAGGATAGGAAGTGTTATAGTTAATAAAAGCTACTGACAGTGTTTGATGTCTCAGAATCTAAGAGATTTAGGGATTACAGTGAGATGCTTTGGTTTGGTAGCTTTTGGGGGCTTTGCAGAAAGTGAGGAACAGCAAAGTAGACAGATAACAAGGTAGAAAGTCTGAAAGTGAAATATGAAAAAAAACTAGGGATGGAGGCAACTATGTTGTAATGAGGGCAGGAAGGTAAGCAGAGAAAGGGAGGCACTGCAAGTATGGTCAGAGAGCTGACGTGGTCAGAGTGGCAAAACATTAAAACAATCTTTATATGAATTGTATCTTTCAAGAGTCCAGGGAAAAGGATAGTGCTGTAATTGAGATGAAAAGTGTTGAATATCTGAATGGAAGTATTGCCTGTTTAAATTGAAAGGCCATACTTTAAAAATTTTATGCAGAAAACATAACCTAGATATTCCACTGACAGACAATACTGTGCTATTATAATTGAAAAGACAGGGAGTGGGGAAAGGAAGTGAGTTTGCGTGGCAGAGAGAAGTACAGAGGGATTAAAAGTTTTTGTTTATGCACAAGGATACAGCCCAGTGAAGGTGGAGAAAGATGTGTGTATTTGTTAACAGCACCACATAACAGGGGAAGGCACTAGGCTCTTCATTTCCAGGCTACCTCTCCTTCATTAAATTTACATGTGAGAAGAACAGGTGTGTTAAAATAATCTTTTTAACATTATATAAACTAATGATGTGGCCAGGTTTGTAGACCAACCAAAAATATTACATGAAAAAGATAACAGATAAATATGAATGTATCTATGTAGGAGAGAGAGGGGTACATGTCCCCTGTCAACAGCAAGCTGAACATGTTCCCTGCAGTAAAAAAGCTGCTTCATTCTTCCTGAGATTTCAGGTAATAATCATGCAACACTAATCTAAGGTCATGCTTGCCAAAAGAACAAAAATTTATTATATTGGAGAAAATTTTCCTCTCTTTTCTTTTTCTTTAATGGTTACATTATTTTAGTGTATTTGGAACACCAGCCTCTACTTAGAAAGTGGTGAAATACTTTCTGCTTCTGTTAATGTCATACTGAAGAAATTCGAACCAGGACTTGAGACGAGGATGCTTAGAATATTGTGGTTGTAATTTAAAAATTAAGTCATTAAAGTCACATTTTCTCCAACATTCCCCATCAAATATAACTTGCTGGAAGTGACTCTTGAATTAAATCACACAAAAGAATTTTAAAAATTGAGAAAAGATTATCTGGTTAAGAGTGAACTATGTCACTGTCTTAGAAAAAGTTGTAACACATAAGAGACATAGCTTACAGAGAAGGAAGGGTTAGGAACTCAGTGCCTGAAATCTGAGAGAAATAACATGCCTCATTTTTATTTGAACACTTTTAAATAGACTTTCTCATGGCACTCACACTAATTTTGCTGAATGTGGAGTTTGGTAGCATTATATTGATGATCTTTGCTCAAATGGATGAATTCATATAATTGTGAGTCCAACAAAATATTCCCAATATATTTCCATCAGTATTAGCTCTCTATCTCATAGTATTGGTTACACAAATTCATACCTAGTTAATAATATTTCCACAGTGTAGAGAGAATCAAAAAATAGTTTTGTTGGTTTGGTTTGTTTTTTGCTCATTTTTGGGTTTTTTTTTTTTTTAGTGTGGAACCTTTAGAAAATGATGGACTTATTTGAAAGAGCTTTCATTTTTGTTTCTAAGAAATTGTAGTTTTGGCACTGATCTCTTTAGTATTTAACAAAACAGCTTATTTACAGGGCCTGTAAATTAGAGGGTTTGGAAATGTCAAAATACACTTGCAAGTGAAACCAGATAGGTTCCTGCTAGAAATGGTGAGAATAATCAAGAAACACTCAGACTTAACTTTTTTGTAAGAGAATGGTTTCAATTAGTTCTAAGAAAAAGCTGTGGTTTCCTGGTGCAGCACTCACTTGAAAGGTAAATCCCACCTTGGCAGAGTTTGCAAGGGCTTAGCTTACCTTTTTGTGCAAAGGCATTTTGGTGAACATGTCCTTTTCCTTGAGATTCCTCCAAGCACTCAAGAGGCAACTGCTCAACCTTCTCTTCCATCAGGAGCCAGTCATGAAGAGTGTTTTAGACATGAACACAAATAGCAGAAAGAACAACATTAACTCCCAATGGCTATTACTGAGCTGCACTTCCTTCCAAGGCTCATGCAAAGTCATGTTATAGGAGCCAGTTTAAGAAGTTTGGTCATAAGAATTCTGCCTTGAAATGATGAAATGATGAAATGATGAAATGACAGGCTTTATAATCTAAAAGGATTTTCTTTTTATATTGTAGGGATATAACATTTTAGTCATTTCCTTCCTTTTATCCCAGATCAGGAAATCTCAGTTCTATCAGAAAACTGAAAAACATTATGCAAGGGTTTGGAAAATGAAGGAAAAATAGGGAAGGAAAAAACATGATATTATACCAAAGCTATTATAGCATCAGCTAGGCAAGGTACTTTTGATCAAGTCTGGACTTAAAGTAAATGCTTTCATAATCTGAACCATGAGATAGCTTTTTGGAAGAGTGAATCAAAAGCTTCTAAAACGTAGATTAGTAGAACCTAGTCATCATCCCTTAAGTATGTGGTAGACCTTTCTAACTAGATGTGTAAGATATATTTCTTGTATTAAATGTCACAGTAGCTAAACAAGCTAATGCAACTGAATAACAGAGAATAAAAGCAAATGTCAGGGGATACTGTAAAACTGCTATTTATTTTTTTCCCAGGGCTTCTGTAATGTCATAATTGTAAAAGTAAACTTGAGAAGGTTAGTTGATAAAAACCCTAAGGAAAAATAAGATCTCTTACAGTATTCTTTAGTGTCTATGAATTATATATAACACACTATTGTCCTTTAGCCTAAAATAACTTGAAATTACCTATTAATCATTAAAATCTTAAAAACTACCACAGGATTTTGGTTCTATTTTTCCTCCTAAAAATCTAATATTTTATATTAATTGTACAGATTATATTGTTACACATTGGCATTTACATAAATGTTCTCTGTCAGGTAACTTTGGCTAAAAAATATCTGCAGTGGATATTTTATAGATAGTTTATAAGGTAATCTTCACAATAGAGTCCTAAAAGAATTGTTAGATTAATATTTGCAAGAAATAGTATTTTAAAAATGGCTTTCATCCTCTACTCATTCTGTAAATATTAATTGATGAAGACATATATTTATGATGAATTCTGTTGAGTCTGGTTGACTGTTTTCTCACTATAGAAGAGTTTTCTTATCATTGGATATGCCATACTAACAACTTGCCACAGTTGAAAAGAAATTCTCTTCAAAAGTAAGCTAATTTGGCTTAAATATGTATTTACAGATTTCAGAATTTGATCTTTTAGAAGTAGCAGTTGTTTGGAAACAGCTTTTGCCTTAAATTTTGATGACATTTTTTACTTCATGTTTTTCAGTTGTGAGTAGTTAATTAACAGCTGCCTGAATGACCACTAAATCCACTGGGTTGATATTTAGAATCCATCTGTTTCAGTGCCATCAGAAATCTTGGATCTTTGTCTAGCACCAAAAGATGGTGTACAAACTGCATCCCCAAAAGGCTGAGTGCAAGGCCCAGCTTTGGGGAGCAGACCTGCAGTGCCAGATATATCTGCAATGAACATAACTATGAAAGGAAGGAATTGGGCAAAGTGCCATTCTAGGGGTTAATTCCTGTTTTTCATTTTAGGAGACCCAAAACTTTGTTGTTTTTTTTGTGGGAAATATGATGGATCATAGAAATACCAGTTATTCCTCCAATACTGGCATAAGATTTAAATACTTTCCCATGTGTTATATTGCTACACAATTTTTCATTGAACAGTTTTCTTTCAAATATTTGAAATGTTAGTAATTGTTTTAATAAATCTGTTTTGAATTGTTTACTTAGGGTTTGATGCAGTGTCATTATATCACTAATGTTATATGTTCACTGCAAAAGGATGGAAAAATGTTTTTCTGTCAAATATTTTAAGGTATTGAAGGTAATTAGCTGACAACATTATGGTATACTGTAATGGAAACTCAGTTGCCCTTTCTGAGGCAGATCTATTTTAAAGTTCATGCTGAACTAATGTTTCTATTTCTCTTTGTGGCCATTACTCACTGCACTGGCATTAGCAAATAGGTTGTAGATCTGCTCCAATAATAAAAAACTCCATTGCTCCAATAATAAAAAACTAAGAAATCACTAATAATCTGCAGATCAGCTAAAGGATAATTATTATACACAAAACATCCAGTAGTAAACGTCCTTCTTCTTACAGAATTAGATGTATAATTAAAGTGCAATTAAAAAGATGTAATTGTTATAAAAATTTTCATTTACCCAATGCTAAAAAGAGAAAAAGAGCATTTCAAGGCTACATAGACAAAGGACTTATTTCATCACTGCTTTAATTTTCACTGGAAAGTGTTAAGCAGAAATCAGTACTTTCACTGCAGCTTCAAAACGTATTAAAATAACAGTAACTGAATTGCTACTTGCCAGTTTGCTGTAAGGACTGCAGCAGTACAAATCCCAATCTGTTGGGCCAGAAATATAATACACCATCAGAGCATTTCTAAAATCATTTGAGAGGACTGATCTGGATAATGGTGGGATAGAATAAGGAATTTCTTTTTGTGCAAGCTCTATATGAAATGCATAGGGTTCAATATTTTGAATCAAGCCAGTTACTTAAGCAGATGAATAACTTCAACTACAGCCATATTTATTTAACTAAATAATATTCTTCCTTCAACTGGTTTATGTAGCTGACCACCTCCTATGGAATAAAAACTTTAAAGGAAGTTGTAATGTCCTGGAAATACACAACCTTCTTTTATACTTATGGAAATTCATATTGATTTATGAATAATGTGGCACCAGTACATCTAATTCATTGTGATTTATTTCCTATTTTCTATAAATTGTGGATTTAATATAGTAATTCTGGTTTTATCTATTGCAAAATCTGGCTTCCTGTTGGTGTTAATTTCCAAACTGCTAATTTTCTGAGATTAAAGGAAAACACTCAATAAGACAGATGCTAAAATGAAGGTGTTCATTGGCTTGTACTACAGTAATAAAGATTTCATTTCTTTATAGTTCATAAAGGTTTATTATACGATACATAGGAGTTTAAGTAGCTGACAAACAAATAGTACACACTACAAAATGAAGGGAAATTACAGGGAATAACAGATTCAAATATGATTATAACTGATTAACACTGACATACTAAAAATAAAAAATACATAAATAAAATTAAGAAAGCTATATTGTGTTTAGTAGAGTTTTATTCAAATGATCAATTGAATGATGGAGAGTTAAATTCTCTAAATTATGACTGTGGTCACATACATCTAATGTTATCTACTCCAAAGATAACCTTAATTTATGAATCCTTTTTTCAAAGACAAAATATATTCTTTTTTTTTCTCCCTGAATAACTCAGTGTTAGATGCTTTTAGACTGGGAATACTACTTTCTTCACTGCATTCATTTTTGTCCTTGTATACCCTTCAGGTTCCAGACAGATTATTGCTTCCATCAGAAAAGGGATTTGATTAATCACCAGATCATATGTTTTATTCAAAGCCAGTGCCCTCCATCCTTCATTCAGAGTAAATTAATGAAAAATTCACATAATTTGTGCAGAATATTTTATTAACTGCTGAGTTGTTTTTTGGTTGGTTTTTTTTTTAGTTTTGTTTGCAGCCTCAGAATAAAATCTAAAAATCAGGAAAGAAGAGAACTACATTTAGGATCTTGATTTTTAAAGAGTGAGTTGAAATGAAGTTATACCTCATCGGATTCTCTCAGATAATTAACTGACTACATAAATTAGCCTTCACTGGCAAAGCACTCAGGGATTTGAAATACCCCTTACTTGATTTTCCCATCTTATATAAAACTATGTCTTTTACCAAACAATCTGTATTTTGAGGTGCAAGTATTATACACTAACAAGCTGGTGAAGCACAGCATTGAGATTTAAGGCCCCAATGTTATGGATGTTTCTGTTTTATAAATATGACTTCAGAGTCCTTAGCAGGTTATATGTTGAACATTAGGACAAATATAGCAAAAGGCAAAAATTTCCCTTTGTAGCTATGTGTTTCTTCCCAGTTAATATAACATTCTGTTTAAATTATAAATGTCAAGAGATATCTCCTACCTAGAGAAAAACTAAATATTACTGTAAATATCTAAGATAAAAAATTGCTCCTAAATAACAGCAATGCCTCTCATCTTAATTTCTCATAGTTTTTCCTTTTGATAAATTATTGAGACAGATGTTTAATCTGTCTGTGTTCAATTTATCTGTATCCTGAAGTGAAGAAATTCAATTGTATTACAACATCTGAATCAGCCAGAAATCTGTCTTAAAAGGAGCAAAAAGGGTTGAATGTGTCACTGCTCCTCAAGTCCACCTTCAAACTGCATCTGTCCAACACAATGAACATCAAACATCTGTGCAGGAGAAACTTGAGGCTGCTTCTTTTTGGGCCAAATCCATTTGATTTGCCCCTAGATAGTCAAATAAGTCACAGCTTTTAAGATCATCCACAATTTGCTGAGGTGTGTATATGTTAAATGCCTGGGATGCAAGGCTAGCAGAACAAGGTGGGCTGCCCAAAGCTATCAGTAGTCTCTTCAAAAATCTGTAAAAGATGTTCCTGAGTGGACAGATACAGTTTACCAGAGAAAAAAAAAGATGACTCTTGCGCTGTGAATGAGACTGAAAGTTGTTTGAAAAAAAAGCAGTCGATTAATTATTGCTCATCACAGATGATTTTGATCAAAACAGCTTCATTGGGCTGCATTACAGTTCTGTCTGTAATTGAATAAGAAAATAACTCTTCCTGTATAAAACACTTTCATTCATGAGTTAAAACAACTTTTATGAAAAGTATATATTCTTTGTAAATCAATGTTTAGCATCTTGACTTTCCAAACACTGCCTCCCTAATCTGGGATTTATTCAGACTTTTGTCTACAACACATACCTACACCTATTGTGAACAGAAGGATTGCTCTAAGTGTTCCAACTTAAGGTGGTGAAGGAAATTTCTGTCCAAGCCACAGAAGAGGAGCTGTGACCCCGAGAAGTGGTTTGTTCACATTTGCACAGCTGCAGTGGTTGGTCAGTTGCATTAAGTGTTGTAGAATCATGGAATATTCTGAGTTGGAAGGGACCCACAGGGGTCATCAAAAAGTCACCATGGTTTGTCTTAAAATGAGTATCATCTTTACCCTGGTGTCTGCTTTTGAAATAATGACTTTTTCAAAGTGGAAAAGTATGAGCAAATCTTCTGAATGCAATCAGCCAGTACAGGCCACTAGTGATGCTGAATGAATAATAATGATATTTTTTGAATGTTTTATGAAAGGCTGCAAATTATTTTCCTAACTTTGTTGGACTGGAGCTATTTCCTTGAATAAAGTATTGAATAGTTAATAAGAGTTACTAACAAACTTTTTCTTCACATTACACAGTTGTCTTGAGACTGTGAAGAAAAAAATGTCCCTGAAACTAGTTACAGATCACCCCACCAAGAGCTATGGATTGAAGGGATTGTTTGATATTATAAGACAAAACTACTGGAAAGACACCTTCGTGGGGAAGTATGATATGACAGGCATATCAAAAGAGCTGATTTCTGGTTTGGGCTTGAAAGATAGGGCCTAGGGGAAGGAGAAAAAGACAGAAAAATGTGAGAAGGGAGAAGCCATCTCTGGGTGTGCTGAAAAAGGAGGGTCAAAAAATTGATTCATTTCAGGAGACAGATTTTTTTCCTTTTTATTTTAATGTAATTAAATATTATCTGTTATTGATTATATTGTTTGAATTTATGATTTTTACCCAAATGGTTTTTATTATTTCTGTATTTTATGTTTGGTTTTAAAGATTTGATATGTGCATTTTTGAAGAATGTATACTAAAAAGAAAGAAAAACACCATGTCCTGAGAACAGATGAAAAAAAAAGTTAAGTTTTAATAGAAAATCTCAATCTACCAAGTTGAAGGGAATCAGAGAAGACTTACTAGAAAATAGGAGGTTAAAAGGATGATGTTCAATCTGAGGAATATTAGGGCCCATTTTCCATGGACATTTGTAGGTGAATAGTAGAAAATGAAAGCATATTGAACTAAAATCCTGGTTAGATGGGTAAAATTTCTTGGTTAAGATTTCTTTGAATATCTTTTTAAAATAGCACAACAAGATGCACACTAAACTGTGTATAGTAACACCCCTATGCTTAAAAGGAAAATTATATTCACAAATAATTTTAAAATGGATCTCTATCCAAATTGAAAGAAAAGTTTTCTTCAAAATATAGATTAATATTTGAGGTCTGTACATTTGAGGGTTTGAATTATCATATATAAAGATATAAAGATTTTTAAAAATAAAATTTAAAAGTAATTTCAAAATTTAAAATAAAATATTAAATATTATATTTAGTAAGTATCTGAAATCAAGGTGTCAACATTATCATTATTTGGAGTCCTATTTAAAAGGAAAATGTAAAAAAAAAATGTACTAATCTTACTGTGGAATTTCATTTCAATACAATTTAGTAATATTAGAAATGGTGACAATTTCTCTTATTGCTGTTTACTCACTGTGGTTGCATTTCTTTGAATGTTCTTAAGCATTTCCAAAACTGATCTAAACTTTGTGGCAGTTTTGTAAGTCGTGGCAAAAAGAATGGAAGACTTTAGGGAACCAACCCCAAGAGGAAGGTTTATACCTTAATTTCGTGTCCTTCTTGGGAAAGAGCCCAGGCCTGCAGAGCCAATCCTGCAGGATTTCCATGCAGAGATACTGTGAATGTCATCCAGCAGTCACTCTCCAGACTCTAAGCTGGCCTTTCCACCCTCCAGGAAAGTCACTTTGCTCTTCTTTCAGTGCATATTAAGACAGCAACAAAACACAGTAATTGAACTGAACACGCCACTGACCAATTAGTAACTTAAGGATAAAATTATAAAGTGACGCAAATTCACTCCATCAGTTCTGCCAAATCATTTCTATCCTGATTGCTGGGAATGATATGACCACAAGTCTCCTTTTATTACTAAGAGTCAGAATTATGAGCAGCCAGAGGCATGGTCTGTTTGGACTAGGTACCAGAGAAATATTTCTTGTTTTCTAAAGCTTTTTATAATTAGTACCCCAATGACAGAGATCAAAGAAATCAGTTAGTAGAGATTTCCTCCAGAATATACAAAGAATGCTTCTCTGCAAGGCCATCAACAATTTTCTATAAAAGCAACTCTAAATTTGAAAACTATTTAATAATTAATAAATATTTAGGGATTACTCTTCATAATGGAAAAAGTAAATTGTTCTATTTCTACTATTCCTAGGGTGTCAATTTTGCCTGAGTCTTTAGAACCCATCAGCAAAGTCTGTCCACCCATGGATTCATGTGTCTTTTCTCAAAGACTTAGAAACTATGGCTGAGAATGAGATACTGTTTATTTTTGTGTTGTGTTGTGGTTTTGTGGTGGTGATGTGTAAATGTGTATAGTTTGTTGGTTTTCTTTGAAGAAAAATCCTAAGTCATGTGAAGAAAAATCATGGTTTGCTAAATACATATGCTCTTTATTTTCATTAGTTAAGTTTGCATCTTCAACTTTTAAAAGTCATTTAGCTAAGAAAAGATACCATTTCAGAGAAGGAGAGACGCTGTTGTTCTCACCAAATTAGCAATAAGGTTATATTTGGTTTCATTACTGAAGAAGTAGATTCATGTTGATCCAGCTGATCAGCCAAAAACTGCTAGCAGCCATACAGATAATAGGTCAGATGGAGAGTAAACTGTCTTCTCTCTGTTAGCAAACCAAAGAAAACCTACAGCATCAAATCTTTGCTCTCTATCCTATGTACTTCTGTGTTCATTAATCTGAGCACAACCACCTATTCTGTCTCCCTGAGCCCTTCACATCCAATGACAAGTCACTCTGCTTAATAGTGAGAAATGAAGCATTATTATTGTTAGTTATAAATTAAGCTAAGAGGCACCTAGCAGTTCAAACCAGTAGAAGCTGGCAAAGTGCTTTAATCAGGAGCGCTTTTTTAACTTTAAATTCAAACAAGAAGTAAAAAAAAAAAAAAAAAAAAAAAAAGTAGTAATAATAGTACCCAAATCCATCATTTAGAAAATGTTAGAATTCATATTCCAGCCAAATAAAACACAATATGGGAACACAACACACATGCAAATCATTTCAGTGCTGCCTAGTCTTGAGCAGTGGGTTGAAAACTTTTCCCTGTTGTATTCTGAGATCCCCTCCACAAATAATACTCCCCTATTCCCTAACTCTTACTCTACTTCACTCAAAGGCTTACTGTCTTTCACTTTGAGTAGGTTTCCTAGGCTGATCTTCATATTCTCACCCATTAGTGAAAAGCTGGCAAACCTGCATCTTTGAGAAGCCAAAAGAAGACAGAAACTTAGCTTTTTCTACAGCTCTAAAAGACAAAAAAGATAAAGTCTAGGGCTCAGTCTTCATCTGTCTGCAAAGGAGTACAGAAACAGGGGGTTGCAGGACACCCTTCTCCCTTTTGCATGGCTCCTGTCCCAGGGGAGGCTGTGTGCAATTTATCAGTGTTGCACAGGCAGAAAAACACAAGACTCTTAGCAGCTGTGGATCCCTTTGGCCTGAAGTAGTTTTGAGGAAATCTGTCTGTACTCAATCAGAATGAATTCTAAATATGCCAGCTCATTATTGTGTTTCTGCTGAGCACAACTCTGTGTGATATTTCTGATAGGAAATATCATTTGGAGTTCAACAATATTTTATGTCTTATATTTACGTATACAATATTACACTGATTTTTTTTAAGAGATGGTTTAAGAATGTAGCCATAAAACCTCTTCTTTATGGCAGTAAGGTTGGTTTGTCCTCATAAATTTTCATGTTTAGTTCTTATCTAGTGTTTCACAGAACTTATCCCAACTAAATGATGTTTCTAAATAAGTAATTCAGTTACTTATGAGGAGTCAGTCTGGTGCTTTTCTGAAGTAAGATTATTATTAAAAATATTCTTGACTTCTCTTGTTTTGTATCCCTTCTTTTTTCCAGGCTTCTCCACATGTCTGTCGTTAAAATAGTGTCAAAAATATTAATCTGATGGCAAGGAAAAACCATATTCACAACAGAGGTAAGATACAACCCACAAAATAATGCATGGAAGTTTGCATCTGTACAAGGCAGCATCTTCCCATTGTGCTTGAGTGCAGAGCTGCCAGTGCTCTGTTTGCACAGCGAGGTGCAGCAGAGGAGCTGTACAAGACACTTCCCATGCAAATCCTTGCTCTTTGCCACCCTGGTGATGCCATGGCTGCATGCCAGCCTCAATATCTGGTTAAATATAAATATATTTCCAGGAAGAAAAACTTGAGTACATTTCTGCACTTTTCTCCAGCATGTTAAAATCTTTTAAGCAACTTTCTGAAAACTTGGATGAATCATGACAAAAACCATCTTCATGTAAATCTGTTTTGATTATCCTGCTACACTCCAGCTCTACCTTCCTAAACTGAAGTTTTTGTATAATGATTCTTTTCTTGAAATAAGTAAGGAAACCACTTTTTACTCCTAATCTACTCTTCCAGTTCCTTTGTTTCCCTGGTTTGGTGCTTTGTCTTGATTTTCACTGCTTGTTCTTCCAGCCTGCTATCTCCTTGCTTGGAACCATGCTGGTTTTTCTCATGGCAAGCCTTCTTTGATGTGTACAGTGGAAGTTAATGAGCTCTCCCAGTACATGCTGGTCTTCTGTGAAATCTTTATAGAGTATGAGGAAGCTGATTTTACTTAAAAGTCCAGCCACATGTAGAGTGAGAATCTTCTGAAGACATAAAACAAACATTATGTATATGTCTTCTTTTTTCTGTTCGTAACCTTGGAAACTGTTATACAGCATTATCTTTGGAAAGTGACATTTCTACACAAGCAGCTCTGTACAGTAGTTTCTTCACTGTCACTATCTGAGGCTGACAGAATACACACCTTTGGTCCATGCCAAGGAACTGAAGTTTTTTCTTCACAGAAAAGGAATTTTTCTTTGATTTCACCATGATCTTCCTTATCTTCTCATAGCTGTTGTTTTTCCTGGCTTACTTTAGTATAAATTCTACTTTTCATTGTCTAAAACCTTTTATTGGTTAACTTTCCTCAGTTCCTGTTCCTGTCTTATTCTTGTTTTACTACTGTTTTGCTGCTATGTTTCCTGCTGCTTAGCTTTTCTAGCAGTTGGTTTTCTACCTTATTCTTGTCTCGCTGCTATTTGTGAATTTTGTTAAAAGTCTCCTACTGTTCAACTTCTTCAAGCATTTTTTTCTAAATTTATTTTGCACTTCTTGAATTTGTTTTAAAAGCCACATGCTATTTTCAGCTTCCAAGTATTGGTACTGTAGAGTATTCTCTTCTCCCAAACATTCAGTACATTCCATTTCCACACTAGATTCAAGTTTGAATTCAGAGGAGTTCTCTAAAGCCAGGTTGATCTGAGCATGGAGAAGAGAAAGATCATGTACAGTCTTTATGTGTTTTCTTGCAAGTGTGTTTTTAAATGTAATACAAATAACTTCAAGTTAGTTCCCTGCAATGGAAAATAGCCATTCTTCAGCTTCAAGGTTGAGTCTAGAAAATAATTTTCCTTTTATACTTTACATCCTTAGTAAAGTAGAATGCTTACCCTTTCTAAAATATCTTAGATTTGAACTTTCAAGATAGGAATCAGAAGCTTTCAGAATTCAAATCACAACTGATGTTTTATTGCTGAGATTTGAAATAATTCTGAACTCTGATACTTAACAGGAGAACATCCATGCAGGGTCAAATGTGCACTCATCCCTTTGCCAGGGCACTGGAGAGAGACAGTGAGAGGGGGACTTTATTAACAGCTCTTTCTGGTGTTATTCCATCTTTAGTAACTTATTTACTTGGCCAAAGACAGCAGCAGAATTTAACAGACAATATTCAAGGCATTCACTTGGAAAGAGGAAGTCAGTAGTTCACATCTTTGCTCCAATAAACATTTAATTATTGATATGAAGTGGAACAGTTCCAGATGGATATACTGAGAAATATGCATCTCAAAATACCTTGTAACCCACTACCTTATGAGGTGCAGCTTGAAATTCACCCAGAGTTTTCATATCTGAAGCAATCAACAAGTTAGTTATTCTGAATTGGGCTTTATTGTTGTAATTTATTTTGCAAAGTATTTCAAAAAGCCCTGATTCAATCCCAGTAGGCAATGAGGCATTAAAAATATCCAGATTTTCATAGAATATTTAATATTCACTCCAGTTGGCCTTATTATAGATTCTAATGTCTTCTTGACCTAGCTGGCTTACAGTTAGTTTGGTATGTGGCTTGCAAAAAACTAATTTCTCAATGAGCACTTGACTAGTGTGATACTCTACTAAGTTAAGGATCAGTTGAAATGTCCTATATTCTGAGGATCTTTATGGATCTTTAATAAAAGAAAGTGCTTTATGTAACAGATAGTATTTATTTCTTGCATCTTTACAGTATAAATGATGATCACTTGCATAACACTTTATAAAATCCTTATTATAAGAAATATTTCAAAACTCATTTGTATAATAGTCACATACACTACAAAATAATTGCAGAAGTTGCTAAATACTTCTGCAAATTAATGTAACTACATGATTATAATATAAAAGTGAAAAAGTTACTAAATGCTTTTGAAAGTAATACAAGAAAATAAAGTATTATCCTTATACATGCTTTTCATTAATAAAATATTCTCTCTGCAGCCCTAAAATAATTTTTTATCATTAGTAGAACTTCACCAAAATCACAAATTGCAATCTTGTTGGATGCTTGCAGACTTACCATGTTCATCCATACAGACCTTTTAGGTCATTCCAGTGGCATTTACCTGACTGTAAGTGGAAGACATTGAACTGAGAGAAATGGTACCTGCTTGGCACCTTCTGTGCAATACCAGACACTGACTCAATTTTAAGGTGTGTTAGCTGAGGAAAACTATTTTCACCCCATCCCATTTCAGCTTTGAGGTGCAAACCTGGCCTCAGCATCCACCCGCTGCTTTTGCAAATGTCCGATTTTTTGAGTTATGAACCCTTAACATTTCAGTCTCTCACAGCATATTTTCTAAATTCCACTCAGTAGCTCCCTGCCTTCAAGTTTGTAAAGATACAGCTTGCTTTTCTTACAGGGAAATTAATAGTAGTTTATTAATCTTTTTTCCCTAAGATATATCTTAGTTTTGATAGCAAAGCCTTCATTTGGTCTCCCAAAGAACCCAACTTTAGAGCCTGAAATTTCTGGAAAACCAGCAATAAAGTGAGAGAAGTTCCATAGCAGAAGCAATAGCTTGGATAGCATCATCCTCATGAGAGCTGACCAGAAGCAGCTCTTTTTGATGTCTTCTTATTTTTTTATTTTCCCCATATTAATCTCCGACCTTTCTTTCTTTATCAGAATAGAAAATAGAAAACTGAGGTAGTGTTGGGGTAGTCAGGAACAGAAAGAGAGGTATTCAGGTCAACTATTTTATTATTTTTAATCAAATCTTTTTGATAAAGTTAGTTTAGTTATGGGGTTAGTTTTGACAAAGTTAGTTTAGTTATGGGGTTTTTTTCTTTGTTTATTTTTAATTAAAATGAGTATTTTTTCCCATAGGCAACAATAGCTTTTAAGTCAAAAAATGTCATCTCACAGTATGAACACTGTTAACATGCCTCTCCTGTAAAGAAAATCTGTATTTAAGACCTCTTGAGCTAGTTGTACCTTTTAGAAGGAGATCGGGAACAGATTTCACAGAATCAGAGTGTCAGAGAATGGGTTTGATTAGAAGGAACCTTAAATATAATCCAGTTCCAACTCACTGCCATGGGCAGGGACACCTTCCTCTAGACCAGGTTGCCCAGAGGCCCCCATCAACCTGGCCTTGAACCCACCAGGGATAGGGCACTGAGAGCCCTGGGCAACCTGATCCATTCTCTCCCTCCCCTCACAGTACAGAATTCCTTCCTGATGTCCAAATCTGCCCTCTTTCAGTTTAAAGCCATTACTCCTGGTCCTATCACTACTTGACCTTGCTAAAAGTCTCTCTTCGGTTTGTAGCCTCTTTTAGGTTCAGGAGCGCTGTCACAAGGCCTCCTCAGAGACCTTTGTCAGTAGCTTATTTCTCAGTAGCTTATCATTTACTAATGCCAGAATATAAGAACAACTCATTGGTTTCAAAATTCAGGCCTGCCTTCCGAGATACTTGCCTTCCAATTCCAGCAATGTATGCCTGAGGCATTCACAAAGGCTATTTGCATAATCAATGTGGCACTGGATCCAGCCTATAAAAGAGAGGCTTTTACTCGCTTGCAACTAACAGCAGAAATGAATCTACACTTCCAAAGATGAATTCTTTAGCTGTCAAGATTTTAGACAGCATCACAAACAAAATGTGTATATATTTTCTTGACAAAGGCACAACCACACATCCTGATACAGTTATGGCTTGAAAGCATATTCTTAACTATTGAAAAGGTCTTTGAATGAGAAAATTGCGAAGCTTTCAGTTTTAATAATGCCCTGGTAAAGAATGAAGCAAGAAACTAAAATAACTCAAAAAACCTCATTTCTTATAGCCTTAAGTGTCAAGGGCGTTCATTGTGTTCTTGATAACCACAAACATTGACATCACTGGTGCTCCAGATCAACAGCAGTATATTTACTTGCTATGCTATTTCCTCTCATATGAGTGAAAGCAGAGTGAAAAGATCATATAAAGTAAGCTGCAGCAGATGTTGACTATTTTTTTGGCTTCAGAAAACTAGAAAAACTCTCCTTTTTTATTCTCATTGCTTCAAATATTTTTTTTGTATTTCAGTACTAAGAAAAAAAACTGTCCAAAGGAAATGGAGCTTAAAGTTATGGGAAGAGAAAATGAAATGACATAAAAAAGGTCGAAGACCCAACTTCTATGGACTTTGAATAGTAACTGGGTCCTCAGTTGCCCTTACTTGCCTTGAAAATTTCTGTTCACATACTGCAGTATTTCTATGATTTGAATGAGAGAGGAATAATGGGAATGTCATCATGTTGAACAGAAGGATGATTTAGAATGGGAGCAGAAGTTGTAAAGGAAACTGAAAATGAATAGGGTGGGGCTTAAAAGTTGTCTTAGGGCAGGAAAGAATATATCTCTCTAAAACTCTAAATTTTTGTGCTGGGTCCAAAAATGTTATCCAGACTATTTCCAGTAACTTCAGAATTCCTTGTTTCTAATTACTGATGTTCATTTAGCATTTCTGGTCTGGCCCTGCATGCTCCTGATATCTTTTATCTGCCTCAATTAATTAGCAAGGAAAAGGAGCATATCCAAATTTAAAGAAACATCTTCCAAACAACACTGTAAGCCCTGACCTCAAAACCAGAGACTTTCTGATGCTCAGCAGACCACAACTCAGAGCTTGAATGGAATTAAAAAAAAAAAAAGACAAAAAACCAAGAAGCTGCATCAACAGGAATAACTTAAAAATACAGCTGAATTCTGCATGTTTAAGTCTGCTTTGCTGAATTTGGCTGAGCAGCTACAGGACCACCTGGCTGCTTTTTCCCCTTCTGCAGCAACATCTTACTCACAGCATGCAATTGTCAAGTCTGGAGGTCCTGTCACTTTTCCTGCTGAGTGGTGAGACACAATTCCAGCTGCCACTGATCTTTTAAAATCATTTCACTAGCCATTCATTGCTCTGCTTCATTAGAGCACTGTTTTTTAAAGTTTTGATCATTTCATCTTTTATGATTAGTTCATGGTGAAAACGAACACAATTTTGAGACTCTTAAGGTATTTCTTCATCCCTTCACATAATAAAATCCTCTTAAAATATTCTTTTCTTTCAGTTTCTAGGTCTTACCTTTAGTGTGAGGTCGAGGTTCTTGGATATAGCAACAATTCAGCCTAGGTGTGGACTTACTCTTACAAATTTTTTTGCTGTTTTTGTCATGCTTCTTGCCTTCAGTTGAAATGTTTCCTGAACCCAATCAGTTCAAAAAGTCAAAACAGTAGAAACTTCCAGGTTTCATATTTTTGAAGGAGTTTGATAAAAACTTAAAAATGGCTAACAACTGTAAAAAGTCCAGTGGTAGGAGTGATTCCTCAAGTCACATTTTGTTGATTTTCACCACAAGAACCTGGCTTGGGGCCACCTTCTAATGAGTGGTTACAAGTCTTACAAAATCTACATTCTAGATTCTGTAAAGTGTCAGCAAATCAAACATGTCTCTTATTTTTGATATAGAGGTATAATTATTAGCCAACAATAAAAGAACTATGAGTGGAGATACCTCCAAGGCCCCTTCTTAAAACTAAGGAGCTCTACAGCTGAGCATGAAGTGTTTCACCACCTAGGGAAGCAAGTCAAATTCTCTAACCTAAATGTTAAATTATTTATCCAGAAAAGTTTTATTTCTGGTTTCGTGGACTCCTTATTCATCTTCCATTAGATGGATATTTAATATGAAATCTAAACAAGACAGCTGATAGGAGCCAGCTCTCCTCTCTTCCACAAGGTCAAGCAGCAAAGCAGCCACCTGAGATGACACTGCTCCAGCCAGTATGAGTCTGCACTAACTGGCAGAGTTTTAACAGGAGAATTTCAGTATTAGCTGCAATAATTTCTCAGGAAGTGAGAGGCCTGGATATGTCCAGATCATGCAGAATGAGAATCCAAAAGGCATCTATCAATATTTCAACTCAGATTTTCAAAATCTGAACTATCAGAGGGACTTCTCCCCTGGACATGAGGATGGGAATGATTTAAATGTTCAGAAGAGCTAAATGCTCTCAATGAGCAGAGTCAGGTGTCTTACAGGGTTTGAGATTAGCTCGGCTTTTCAGCTTTTGAAGTCTGTTTAGAATTATTTCCTCTCTTCATGTAATTTTTGAGCCTTCCTGTGGATCTGATTTTTAGGAAAGTGACATAAAGCATAAGTATTCCCATGAAAATTTCCTCAGGGTATAGAGTACCTGTATATTTTTAAAATTCTGGCCTGAGTGTGTCTCTGCAAGATCTGCTGGGATCTTTTGGAATTAATATAACATTGTAGACAAGTTGTGGGCTATGTTGTTTTCTTTGTGGGGTTATAAAAGCTGCTCTCATGTATAGAGGCAGTGGTAGCTGAAGTTCTACTTTAGAGAGGTATGTGCTAGGATCAATTTTGACAAGAACTTTTTCTTCAGGCATATTGCTTCAGCTATATTATACTATATATGATATACCATATTGTGACTTGTATAGATTCAATCTATGGAGATGGTTTTTATTGGCTTTAAAAATCTACATAGGTTGCAACTAATCTTATGACCATGAAAAGTGAGAAATTAAAGATAATCCCAAAATTGCTATACACCAGAGTGACTCTATGAAAATACCACTCTCAGTTTTGGATGTGTTTAGTTTAACAAAAACTTTTAAACATAAGGAGAACTTAAACTTGCCTAAGCTATCCAACACGCAACACAGACTTTGGAGTTTTCTTAGTGGCTTTTTTTCCCTTTTCTCCAAGAATTAAGAGTAATTACTAAACAAATATTTATTTTTACTAAAAATTCTGTCTCTAGTCAGTAAAATCAACCCTCTTCTTTTTAACGTCTGTAGCTCAATTAATCCGTAACATGTGGAGTTTAGTCTTTTCTTTATTGTAAACAAAGTCATTTACTGAAGTTCAATTAGTTACACTGTGATTGTCTGGGGATTCTGATATCATCATAAACTGATGCATATAAATCTTCTCTATAAGTCATTTTTACCAATGTTTTCCTTGAAAATTATACTTTAAACAGCAGAACTTTCAAATCTAATGGGCAAATAACCACATAATAAAAATTAATTAATATAAATGGAATATAATTTCTTTCCCTATCTGGAAGTTTGTTAAATAACATTAGTCCATAACTGAAACAGATATATCTGAGAGCTGTGCTTCTGTGCAACTCCTTTATTATTTGTTTTAGGATATCATTTCTGCAACTAAAAATTTAGTTAAACATTTTTATATGGCTGAAAAAGAAGACCTGCCTCAGAAAATATATGTTAGACTGGAGATACTACCATAAGTTAAGATTCATCAGGTTTGTAAAGTTAAGTTTTTTGTAATACATAGAGAAAGAAAAAAGCTGCAGTGTTTGGTTTTGTTTAGTTTTTGTTGTTGTCATTATTGTTGTTGATGGGGTTTTCTAGGGGGTTTTGGAGGTATTTTTAGATTCAGGAGTGAAAAAGTATTTTTAAAGTACTTGAGCTATTCCTGAAATATATTTTCTTTTGGTTTCTACTATTACAGTGTTACTATGAAGTTTAGTTGGTGTATTTAAGCCATCCTTCTACGAAAGGATATATGAAAAAATAATCACCTCTCAGGAGAAAAACCATCTGCACTTTGATTGGCATTTCTATTTTGTCTTAAAAGAGCTTGCAACTCTGCCCTTGAGGGTTATCCTTCACCTTGTCTTCTGAAAAAGATGCTACTCCAAAATGTGTTCACAATGCAGAGTACACATATAAGCTTCAAAATACATTCTGCTTACAAGCACCCAAAGTTAACTAACTTATAACTAACTAACTTTTTAAAATTAACCTCATTTTTATTCTCTTTTTTTTTTTTTTTTTTTTTTGCTAGTCATCTATTGAAGAATCTGGTTCTTAATAAGAAAATTATTTGCATAAGCCTGGATGTTATTTTAGTTTGATTAGTCCTTGCTTAGACAAATCTCATACTGGTCAGAGAACTCACTAAGACTTTTTCAGTTATGGTATGTTCAAAGTAAACTATTAACAGCAACTTCCCATTATAGTCTAAATGTGAGGTAATGTTGGCTACTGACCACTTAAACCCAGATGCTTTTCAAAGACTGATAGATTATGTTTAAATCTAAGATTATTGAAAGCCACCCCGGTTCTCCTGGACTGCGTGGCACTGGGGAGTAGCTCAGCTGCTTTGTCGTGTGAGTGTGCAGGGACAGCACAAGAGCTTGAGGCAACTTCACCTTTTGGTGAAGGTAGCACTGATGAGAGAAGTTACACTGAAGCAAGGATGGAAGGGTGCATTACTGGGGGCTGACAGGCAAATTGTTCTGAATCCATAGCACAGCCCTTCTGTCTAAAGAATCTTGGGCCTTTTCCTCATTTATTAACGTTATAGGTCCTTAGGTCAAAGACCATAAAACTGTTTTATAAGGCAGATCATTTTGTTGCCCGGCCACAATAAGATGGTTTTAGTTCTTTGAAAACGTATTGAATCAACGAACATGCCAATAAAAAATCCTTGATATTGCTGCTGGGTGAAATAAAAACTTCTGGGCTTTAAAATGAATTCAATAAGGAAGCTCATGCTTTTAGGTTTTATCAAAATAGACCTCAGAGAAAACTTCCTTACAAGTTTATTTGTAACACATATATTAGGACAGTTGCATAAATATATCTAACTGACACTGCAGGAAATAAAAGAAAATTGTGAAAACTTTCAGATTGAAGCATAGTAGTAACTTTTTTATTCTGATTTCTACTGTAAAGATAGGCTCAATCAACATAGTCAGTGCTGTGTGGTTCTTCTAGTATGCCTTTTAAAAGACAATTGATTTGTGCATGTGCACATCCCTAATCTGATTAGTGAACACACAGCCAAATTAATGCAGATTGATTATCAATAAAAAGTGGATTAATGGAATAATAGGCATTGATATAAATGACTAGTAGATATTTTACTACACGTATGTGTGAAGCTGACAAATTTTGCTGTTAAATAAAATATAGTGAAAACAAGTATATTGATCCACATTAAAGTTGATTAATCCATTCATTAGTGTAATTTAATTGTCTGTAAAAATAGTTGCTAAACAGTAGGGAAAAAAAATCTATTATCATAATTGTCTGCATTACAGTAAAGGAATGATTTTATTGAATGTTACACAAATAAATCCAAATTTCCCAAATATATGCATTAGAACAAAGGATAATGTCATTGCAATTACAGGAAATTCTATGAAATTATAACAAACAGCTATTCACATTATTAGTTACTTGTCAGACTCACTGTATTGAGCAGTCCATGTTATAGAGCAGCTTAAAGTGAAAGCCACATAAAAGAATTCATTATCAACAGGAAAAAAGAGGACCTAATTGAGGAATGTCAGCCACTGTTTGCATCCTCAGTGGAAGAAAAATGGACTCCATCACAAAATGCCAACTGTGGCCATGTTCTCTATTTTTTTTTTTTTTTTTGAGGACACAAAGCAGTAGGTTGGATTAAAAAGGAACTGCCAAACCCATTATCTTTAACTTTCAATAAAAGTGCACTGCATTCAAATGAAAAATGACAGACATCATCCTTCCTTTCTTGAGGAAAACAGTGGAACCAATTAAAAAAATCTTGGTATATAAATCTTTTTAAGCTTTCTAGGAAAGAGCAATAGAACACTAAGGCATTAAAAATCTGCAGTAGGAAAATAAAATGCTCATGAACTGCAACTGAAAAATGTGATGGGAGAATAGGACATCAAAACAAAATTAAAAATTGGAAATCTGGCCACCCTTTACGTCTGATTTGACTAAGTTTGGTATTCCTCATACATGTAAAATGCCATTTTAGTTCTAGGAGGGAGGATCTTTAAGAAATATCTGCATCAAAATGTAAAATAGCTATTTTGTTTCACTGAATTTCAAAATAGGAATAGCCATATCCTAAAATTCCATAAGCCAAACAACAATGTTTAATCCTACCACGTGTAGATTACTTGCACTCTCTCAACAGAAAAATTACTTATTAAGGATGTTTATATTCTTATTCAGGAAAATCCAGAAGCCTTTGCTAACCATATGTTAGAAATGTGACAGCATCCAAGTAGGAAAGTTTTATCAACAGTGCTCCTCACAGTTACTTTCCTTTCAAAGAGATTCCTAAAACCAAGCCCTAATATTCTGTTGACTGGTTAAAAATTGTGTCTATTTTATTTCTGATTATAATTTGTGCTGGATAGAAGAAACTCCCAGTTCCTGGTCATCAAGAATGAGCAAACTTCATGTTTTGTTTTCCGAAGACTCAAGCAGTTTCCATTTTGCCTTGGGATTCATGCAGGAAATGTCATGGTGTTTCAGGCCCTGTATAATCGTGCAGATCCAGAATAGCTTCCATGGAACATTCACAGTCAGCTGCTGACTTCACTTAACAGGGTGGTATGTTCTGCATGAATTCCATTTTGCACTTCTGTTTAGATCTATCTATATGGAGACTTCCCTTTATCACTTTGCAATCTTGCTACTAAGGTGGAAGTTGTAAAAACAGAATCCATCTCTGAAAGAAATGTTGCAAGTTCATTGGCTACACATCATAAAATAAAGGCCATACTCTTCTCTGTGCTCCTCCAAGATCAGCTGGGAAGCAGGGCATTTGCTGACTGAAAAGGTAAGGGAAGTTATTCTCTATCTGAGAAGTTATTCAGTAGATGCTGTGTTTAAAAAAAAATTCTCTTTTGTGATCTCAGCAGTCTGCCACTCCCTCTTACCGTGAAAACAAAACCCAGCTAAGTATGCCTGCAGCTATTCTCTGCCATTCTGCAGCAGAGCAGACAAGAAGAGAAATACAGATTGCATTTGACCTTATTATGTCTCATAATGACCTTGATTCCTTGTCTCTGTCCTTTTCTTAAGTAACTGCATGTGCACAAATCCACAAAGGAGCTGAGAAATTCTGTCACTGAGAGGGAAGGTTTGTGCTGGCAAGAACTCCTGTGAAACAATGCCATACCTCTGCTGAGCAGATGCTTTCCCCTTTTCTGAGCCCTCAAAACAGCAATTTGGTAATGCATGTTTTGAAGTACCAACCCTGAGACATCCATTCACACCACTGCTAAATCACACTGTCTCTCACTTGGTGACAAGTCACAGCAACAGCACCAGGTCTCACTCATGGCAGGTAGCCATACATTGCTTACACTCCAGCACTCGTGACTCCCAGAACAGCTGCTCTTCACTTCTAAGGGAATAAATAAATAAATAAACAAATAAATACATAAATAAAGCCTTTCTGATGGTGATAATTACCCAGTAATATCCATTTTCTATGCAATTGTGGTAATATTCTCTTGATAGGTCTCTTGAGGGGCTTTTTCCATGCTAATCATTCACTTGGTGATGCTCAGGTGTATATCACCAGCCAGCCAGAGTTCAGGAAGTGTTTGGACAACGCTCTGAGGCTTATGGTGTGACTCTTGGGGATGTCCTGTGCAGGGCTAGGGGCTGGACTCCATGATTCTTGTTGGTCTCTTCCAAACTGAGATGTTCTATGATAATGTAAATCCTCTTCAATCAGTTATTGTTGCTGTGGATATTGTGAGATGATAACTTTATGAAATAAAAAAAGCAGAAAAAGAGGAACTCTCCTGGATTGCACAAACATTTCTCACATGTACTATTTTTCTCTTCTCAGCATATTTATCTGAATATCTATTTTTAAACCTTAGATTCTCTACAGAAAAACTGCTGGATATAAAGATCTAGTATCTTTCTATTAATCCTTTCATAGGTTTCTAATGTTGGGTGTGTGGCTTGTGTGTAAGAGAGAATTCATGCTGACCTACTCAAAGACTACTTGTTACCAGACAGTTCTTTTTTTGATCCACATATACAATAAACACAGAAGAAAGGAATTTTTGAAGTTCAAATTTCTCTTGGAACTGACAGTTTAATAAGAAACCATGGTTCTCAGTTACCTCCCAATTATAATTTATACAATATAAGTCTTTGAAATGAGGACTGAAAAGCACGGGTATGCTTCATACTAGGAGACTATCATCTTCATTTAATCAATATTACAAAGACAAAAGATCACAAAAATTGTATTCTGCAAATGCCCCTGTAGAGTGCTGTAATAATTTTCATCAATGAAGGTCATTACACACGCATGTTTGCTTGGATAATTGATAATAAGATGAGTTAGTAGGAGTTAAGGGGGAATTTCTTGTTGCTGGGGGAAGTGTTTCATTTTCCACAGAATTTGTTCACTTGGTTACCAAACTAATAATTGATTCATTGACCATCTACTAGACTTCACTTTTGTACTTTATTTCCAGAAAGTTAAATAATCCTGTTCTTAGATTCTTGCTAATGGTAGTGATGATTCAGTCAGTTTCAGAAACATTGTCATCTGAGGAGAGCTATAAATAGTGGCAGGTTATTTTTTATGAACCTTTACAATGAGTATCATAAATATCTGATGATTTTAATTGAGTCTTATTAAGGTATTTAATCTCTCCTGATTACATGGCAAATAATAAAATTGTATCTATTTAACACCTGTGAAAGTCAAAGTAGGTAATTTATTACATAGATTTTAACATTAAGTAAATACTTGCTTAACACCTTGGGGGTTATGTATTTAAAACACCGCTGTTGCATTTCTTATGCTTTTTTCACCAGCCCAAAAACCTTAGAATGGATATTTCAAACAGCCAGAGGGTACAGTATTGGTTAAAAACCAACTGAATACCCAAAATATATTAAATGAGATTTTGAACCCATCACATTGATATGTCTCTGTTATGTAGCCACTTATCATCAGTAAGTAGTTTATTTAAATATTGCTAATCACAAACATTTGCTATTCAATATAAGGGTGCTGTCTCAATGAAAAATTAAATTCTTTGAGAGACTGTATTCAGCACAAAGAATTACTACAACTTTCTTATAAATATCTGTGTTAATGTAGAGGAGAAAAGAGTATTGCAAATAACCAGTTATCTTCATCTTGAGCCTTCACAAGTTCACATCAGGAAAATGCTGGTGATTTTAGATTGGTTATCCATAAAAAATAAAGTTCTGTAAATCTAAAGTTTGCATAAACTTCAGTCAAGCATAAATGTTGAATGCAATTTATTGGATAAAATGCTGGTATGCCTTACAAATGTGGAGAGTAAATACAGCAGATTGACCCCAAAACTTTTCAGGTTCATTCTCTAAGACCCCATTCTTTCTCAAGCCATCTCTTCCCTATGACTCAGGTATCCCTTCCTTTTCTTTGTATCACACAGTCCATTTCTTTTTTAACAACACTTAGTTTTCATTTACAAATACCAAAAGAAAGCTCATTACTTCCTTGCTGGAGAGGAGTGCCAGCCTGCATGTACCAGAGTGCATTCCCTCAGCCCCCAAGGGGTTGTTTCAGGAGTGAGAACAGACTTGGCTTCTCTCCTGGCAGCCCCAGTAGTAACGAGATCTTTCCCACTTCAGGCAAAGACAGAGGAGCACCCATGTGGAGCTCCTGTAGGATTAGGTGCTTATAGGACTGGGGGCTGAGAGTACAGTCTGCCTTGGCTGGAGCTTGTCAGGGATTCAAAGTAACATTTTAATGGAGTGCTTCATGATACGGGGATTTAGGGAGTGCTTCAGTTAGCTACCACTTATTCTCGTCTCTAAAATATTCTCTTGGCTCAAGGGGGACATCTCTCTTTGATCACCTGTGCTAGGTGGCTTATATAGCAAGCATAGCATAAGTTAATATATATGATTTCTGAAATGATTGCAAAGTTTCCTGGTGTTTGAAGCCAGAAGGGATTCTCAGATCGTCTATACCAAGTCATTTAGGCTTACCAAGGATTTATTCCAGACTTAAAGGTGTTCATTAGAACAAAGAATTTTAGACTTCATGAGATTTAACCATGCCATAGGCAAGACTGGAACTAATTCTTAATGCCCTTGTAATGCTAGGAAATTAATTAGATGAAATATGCCTTGATAAGCCTAGAAAATAATCTAGATAATGGTGCTGAGGAAGGCAAAACAAAAAATTATGGTCCAGCTTCAACCTCTGATCCTTGGATTTTGTTACAACTTGGTAATTAAAGATAGATAGCCCTCGATTACTCAAAATCTTCTCCTTCTCTAACTATATATAAAATGTAACCCCATTACCTTAATTTTTTTTTTAATCCAACTGAATACATCAAACTTAGTCTTGCATAACAAAATTTATTTTCTAGTGTAAAAGTAATTTTGGTAACTCTTTTTTAAGTTCTTTCTGTGATTTCTACCCACCTTGTGAACCAGATTTTTATTGAGATCTTGCAAGAGCCAGTTCTAGTACCTTGCCTCCAATATCTACAAAGAAAAGAAAGTTTTGCTATTTTTACATTATGTATGACTTTTGGATCAAATTTGTTATGTGACAACACAGCACCAATGTGATCATTATCCTGGATGATTCCTAAATACATATTGAACACACAAACAGGTGTAAGCATTTATCTAGGGAAACTTCTCCAGTAATAACTTTAAATTCTATAATGAAGGAAACAACAAAATTTTCATTGCCAAGACAACTGTACTAGTGACAAATGCAACAGCACTAAGCAGCTGACATTTGTAGACACTTTAGAAATCCATTTAGTTTAATACATTTTAGCCCTGCATTTGTCAGTGGATTTCTTGTTTGATATATTCTGGTAATTATTAATATTTCTTGGGTTTGCATTACGGTTTTTAGTTCAGGTAGCTTTTCCTGGTGCCTGAACATTTGATGTCAGGCACACGTTGACTGGCTTCAATATTTGTTAAAAGTGTCTCTTATTTACTTGATTTGCCTCATATAATTCACAATTATAAACAATATTTCATAGATTTTGCTATTTTTGTGAATGTATGGGCATTTAAAATATATTGTGGGCTTTCTTTAGACGTCATAAGGATTTTGTCCTTTAATGTAGATTTTTAAGTGCCTCTTTCTTTTAATATTAATTGTGTGTTTCATTGGCACTGTTTAAATGGATGCACTCCTTTCTGTTTCCTGCTAAGTGCTGGGGTCAGAATATATTTCTAAAGATTCAGTCTGTCTTTTGAGATATTTGTGAAAGGGAAAAGGAGAGAGGAGCTGCTGATACTGCCACTGAATTAAAAGTTCAGAAGAAATTCTGAATAAACCTGAAATGAAGCCAAGGCTGAAACACACTCTAAACACATTCATATGCATGTACCAGGCTCCAAGTATTCTGCAGCAGTCTCAGTCTAAGGTCTGGTGCCTTTGGTTTTCTTCCTTTGTTTACCACATGTTTACTTGGAGATATAACACCAGGAGCAGAATCTCATTTGATCCCCGAAGATAAGCAGTATCCAGTTAGGCTGGTGTGAAAAGATGGTGTCCCTGGGAAATCTCAGCTGTTTGTTGAAAGTATCATATTTAGGTATGTGTCATTCTTGCTGAAAATTGAAGTCGGCTTTGGTCATATATTTTAAAAAACTTATCTGAATTTGAATTGCTAGAGGGTTTTTTTGTCCAGGTGAGTCTCATGGGAGAGGGAGTTTTAAGATGCATAGTTCTGTGCTCAGTAGGGCAATATCCTGGAGTTAGTTCAGGGAGTGTCAGTGTCAGTCACACTCTGATTGATGCTGGCATTGGATAACTGCATGTGTACCCAATTTTGATTAGCTTTGAAGCAGAATTAGAAGGCATACTGCCTTTGATAATCCTTCTAATCCACTCAGACTTCATGTGAGTGACAAGGCAGCTGTTAAGAGTGTGAGAAGCAAACTTAAAATGGTGATAGAAACTTTCTCCTGCATCTCAGCCTTTGTTCATTCCACTTTGGATCCTCACCACTGCGTTCTAATTGCATTCTTAGTTTTTCTAAGGTGCAGCCCTTTGCAAATGCCGCTTGAAGGAGATATTTGGTCAACAAGCCTGTTTGTACAAGCTGGAATTCTTCCCTTTTTGTACTTGAGCCTCTTCATTTCCACAAGCAATGAAATATTTCTTAAAATAAAAAAGATTCAACTCCATCCATTTGATTTTCAGAAAAGTATCTCTCTATAACACAATACATATATTTGCCCACAGGATGGTTCAGTGAGGATCAGCTTTCATAGCCCTCCCACAAGTTTGCATATGGATGTGTAAACTTAATACCACTTAGAGTGCTTGTTTCAGTGAATGGCTTCCTGATTTTGGTTTTTTGCTTTTTAAGCTTTGTTAGTATCTCTATGTTTTATTAAAACTTACAGCCTAAGAACTATTGGAAACAGCACTGTTTCAAAAAAAAAAAAATATAAGACTTGGGCAGAGTAAAGAGAAATGAGAAACCCTGAGTTTGTGAAGTCATTTTCACTGTTGTTAAATAGAGAATGCACTGGAGTACAAGACACCAGGTTTCACTTTCATCTACAGGAACTTCACCTATATGCAATTTCAAACATGGATATGTTGATTGTACTGAAAAATCTGTTAGAAAACTGTTTAAAGAAAACAATTGACCTCTTTGTTCCAGTTGGTAGGCAAGGGTGAAAAATAATCAGAACTCCAGCTCCAGTTATGGATTTTTTCATCCATGCTAAAACTGGCCCATTTGATCTTTGGACACTAGGCCTGCTCTGTCAAGGTGGCGTGAAAGAGATCACAAACAAGCCCTGAGGGCAAAAATCCATCCTGAATTGCCAAGGCAAACAGACAAAGAAGACAGTGTGATTCTGTTTCCTTTTGTCAGAAAACTGTAAATTTTATCAAGTTTAAATTAAATCAAATTAAATTAAATTCTAAATTAGATATGTTTGATTAACATGGGGAACTACAGGGAGCTGTCCCAAAATAGGGTTTTCATCTTGGTTTTTCATTCATTCTTCAGTATTGTTAAGAGATAATGTGCTAGACAAGGTGTTATTCCTATTAGTGAAACATTATTTAAGTATCAAAACAATTTTTAAGCCTATAAGAAAGAGGTTTACATCAAGTGTACTTTTGGTTGTTGAAAGCAGGAATGAAAATATAGTAGGTGAGTCATTTATGATTTACAATGTTCAAAAATCCACACAAACTTAATGTGACAATAAATAAAAACTAGAAATATAGTTCCACTTTCACACATCTTCACTATCTTCATAAGCCAGGTTTCTGAGTCTCCAGTTTCACGTTTATGGCTGTAGAAATAAAATTCAGTATGAAAGTGTTTTTTTTCTCAGGTGGGTGAGTTTTCTATACCAAGTGAAATAATAGTATAGAATTTCAAGCCATTGACAAGGAGAGGGCTTAACCTACTGCCTTAATTGTTGATGAAGGAGAAAAATTTGTAAATCATTATTAATGCTGAGGCAATGCTTCGAGCATATTGCTGGTCCTTAGAGTTCATATAATAAAAGTTGTGTCTATAAGTTCAGAAAACAGATAATTATTCTCACTATGTAGTTTACTTGTTAAGCATGCTTCCAGATTACACTGTCCAGTTTGAAAAATTATCTTGAGTATTAAAGTGCTCAATATCTTCCTCTTTGCACAATTATTCTGTATTTCATTCAAGTAATGTTAAAGATATTTTCTCCATCATTAATTAATAAACTTGTTGGTGTTCCCTCTTTGGAACCACGGCTCCCTTCATTACTGAACCATGATGGGAATACAGAAAAATGACTTGCATTGCACAGAGCCTTACAAACCCATTCCCATCTTAAGGATTACAACATGGAAATGAGCTATCCATAAATATTAAAAATTATCTGCTTCTCACAGATGTTCCTTCTGCCTATTATCTGCAAAATTTCTGGATCAAGTGTTCAATATGAATATGTTAGTATCCACTAAAGATTGCTTTTGGCAGCATATGTGTTGATATCAGCAGGAAATAAATAGGAAAACATTAAAAGGTATAAAACTTTAAAACAATAGCTTAAAGGTGTTTTATAAACTGCAGATGGCTTATATCGTTCGAGTGGATGTCTGGTGTGGAATTAGAAATAGAGAAGACTGGAAGAAATCTTGAAAATGACTGGAAATAATGGGTCCCATGCAATATGTTGTATTTAAAGCAGAGATAAGCAAAATGAAAATTGCTGCTCTTTTCTTGTACAGATAGTGAGGCCATGCTAGCAGTTGTGAATAAGAGTTGTGAACAAGTATCATGCCACAGAAAATCATATTAAAAATATATTTTTAATATAATGTTCTATGGCATGATACTTGTCACTCTGGATCCTCTCCAAAAAGGCGATGCTATCAAAACTAGATTGATCCTTTTTCTGTTCTCACTCACAAGTCTCAGCCATTGAATTTACATAAAGAAAGTGTTCATCCCATGTAGAAGAACTGCCAATATCTATAAATAAAATGGGAGCTAGATGAAACAACCTTACTTTTTTAAAATTATTAGTATTCTCTGTAACACCAGTGCTACTGTCTGTCTCTAAGCTTAAAAAAATCAGTGAAGTCTCTTTGCAGAAGAGACATTTGGAAGTGTTTATGGTTGAACATGGATCAAGCTTACAGGTTGCAACATTTGTCTCCTAACATGCCCCAGCACTGTGAACTCATCTCACTGCAGGCAGCAAGAATGAGGAAGGAATTAGCACAGACAGAGAAAAGGAATATCACTGAAAGATCAAGGGGAAAGCAAGTCAGTGGTGTTTTAACAGGCTGGTGTGAGCAGGATGAGAGCACTGAGTAGGCACAGTGCTGACAACTGACAGCCAGAAGCTACAGAACATACAAAGACATACAGAGTAGGCACTGTTAATGAGACAATATACATTTAAGAAAATATTGTGTGATTTCACTCTGAAAAACTTAACTGATGCTCCAACATAAAAAAGAAAAAGTTCATTTTGGTAGGGGCTTTTTTAATTATTAAAAAATATATTCATATGTTTGGTCATTAAACCTCTGCCATCTATCTAGAGAATGAAGAGCCTTTGTCTTCTAATAAAATTGCAGCACTAATAATTAACATCTTGTTACTTTTCCTTTTCTTGTTTTCCTTTCTGTAAACCATTGTGCTGCTTATAACAGCTGCTTTGTTTCACTCCATTAAGTGAGATGCAGTGTGTGCAGTGTGGGGTCTGCAGTTTGCATATAATCAGGCTGATTAAAAGGCACTGCAGAGAGGTGCAGTGACCAATAGCATGGATGTTGATAATCACTGAACTTCACAGAATCACAGAAAAAACTGAGCTGGAAGGGACCCACAAGGATCACAGAGTCCAGCTCCTGGGCCTGCACAGGACCATCCCCAATATCCCCACTATGGACTTGAAACTATTGTTTGAATGCTTCTTGAACTCTGTCAGGCAGTTTGCATTAGGATTTCATGTGATTCTGCATCCTAGGCATAACTCTCTTTTTTTGCATTTAGATCAAATACCATTTCTATGGAAGGTCTAAATGAAGTCTGTACACAGAGTGCAGTAGCAACCCTTTTCCCTTTTGCCCTCAAGGACCCGGCCCTTGTATAGAACTTGTGGAGACCGTTCTTGTCTGTTGAGTGCTTTTCCAGTGCAAACAAAAAACTGGATTCTGAGCTGTGGATTTTGATATTTTATAACCACTTGCCTGAGACTTCTGAACGAGCTTTTTCCATTTATTCAGCATTCTTTGAATACAACCTTACAAGCAGAGGCAGCTGAGGTTTCTCAGTAGTGGTTACGCTAGCAGGACTGATTGCATTTACCTCAGTAGAAAATCCTCTAGCAGCAGCACTGAGGGAAAATTTCCTTTAATGACTGACTGTAAGTCATGTCCCCTGATCATCAGTTCCTACAGAGAGACAAGAATTTACTTTCCTCACTTTAACAAAATATTCTACTCTAACTAAATATGACATCCAATTTGCCTTTTATATGTGCCAGGGAAGACATTTTTTATCCAGAGCTCAAGGCCATGTAAGAACATGGCCAGAGTCAGTCATTCATGTGCCACTGAAGTCTCACTGTGCCAAAAAAATAGCACTTACCCTAACTCTAATAGTTACTGCCTCTTGGGAATCAGTCTCACCATAAGACCTCTTTTCAAATACTGTGCAATCTACTCACCTTCCTACATCAATGGTTTCACCACCTTGTGGAATCACCTGAAAAAAACCCAAAAGGAGTCTATACTACTTGCGCATATGATATAATATAGAATCCTCACACTGATAAGCGGCTGTTGGGACAGTCTTTTCAGGCTGAAGCCTCTTACTCCAACACTGCATCACAGAAATGCTGGAAAGTAACCAAGATGCTCACACAACACAAGAGAAATTGTTACTTAGATGTTAACAACTACAGAGGTTCATTTCCAATGTAAAGGCTCAAATAAGGTCCCTAAATTAGGAATTGTGCTGTAGGGGTTCAAGGGAGACACATTGAGCTGTACACACGGGTACACAGGATACCAATCTGTTTCTAGAAGATGATCAAAAATTGCAGCTTCAAAGAAACAAACACACTCAAAGCATTTTATCTTTAGTTATGCTTTGGACAGATGATATCATTTCAGAGGTGAAATTGTTATTTACCAGAACCTGTGTCCAAATGGTAGGTTTAATAAATTTCACACATAGATATAGTACAAGCAAAAAAGTGTTTGTCAATTTAAGGCTTTTGAAAATGTTCTCCAGAGAAAGGCCTTTGGGTCAGGTTAGTCAGGCAAAGCAGTCAGTGGATTTCATAGAAATTTCATATTTTACCATTGTGAAAAAAAACCCCAAACAACCTCACAATATTTACAGTAAGACAAAGATGCAAATAAGAGACACAGAAAAGGAGCATAATTTTTAAAATATTGTAAAAATATTGTTAGTACTGCTTTGAAATTTACTTTATGGGGAAGTGCCTCATACTTTCTTTTAAAAATCCTAGATTATTTGGCTGTGACTCTATACTGGAAGTCAGGTGCTTTCTAGTAACTGCCTATCTCAATGTCCCAACAGCACAAATAGAACTACTGAAGAGAGCCATGATTGCCTGATGGTTGTTTTCATGTCTGCATTCCCTGTTGAAAGAAAACCATGGTGTGGTAGATAGACAATGACCTATGTCTATGTCTCAGTCCCCTTTGCAGTTAAAATACTGCTGGAGTTGTACATCTGGAGTCAGAGATTTATGAGCTCTCTCTGCACCACAGTTTAGGCTGATTGAGTCAAACAGCAACAGTTAAAACTATTTTTGTATACTCAAAGCTTTTATATAATCCATGAGCGACAAAAGTCACACAATACTACACTTAGAATTGTACAATATGTTTTGTTTTCTCATGCTACTCAAAAATCAGAACTCTCCACATGTAATTGAACTATAAGTATATGGCAAATATACAGCACAGAAAATGTTCGGGTCCTTGTCAAAGGCAAGTTATGCAATAGGCTTGTTAAAACCTTTGATCTTTGGAACAACAATAGTTTTATACCATTACTTACATTTTCAACATTCTGAATAAAACAGACAAGTTAACAAAAAATCATGTACAGGTTATGTCACATTATTTCATTCTCTTAGTAATGTCAGGCTTACAGCTAATTCAAAGCATTGTACTAAATTCACTGAAATGTTTTCCACGGAATTCATTATGGATGTATTGTTTTAATGGCAATTAATGAAGCATTATGCGTAGCTTTTCCTTTTATCATCTGGGTTCCTGTTTTCTAACTGCAATTTCTACAAGCACAGAGCTGTGTCTCCTTAAAAGTTACAAAATAATAAGAAAAAAAGTAAAAGGTTTTCATTTAAGTAGAAAGAAGGTTAGAAGGATCTATTTCTGTAACAAGAACAAGTGGAAGATGCAGACAATGTAGACTGACCTTGCTTATTCAAAATAGTTAAGGCATAGACCTGCAGACAAAGAACTAGAGCATCTTATGGTAAATGCCTCTGTTCTGGGATTGTTTTTTTACTGTCAGTCATTACTTTTCTATTTTTAGCTTCAAGGCGCCTTCTGCCTCCAGGCACTTTAGGGAGAATCTTGATGTCCCAGAATCTGTGACCATCATTGACTTCACTACCCCACAAAGCAAAGCTTAAAACATAACATAGATACTTTCTCGTACAGCTTTTGATTCATACTTTAAAACAAAGCTCCCTCTTATTTATTGATTGTTGGGACTTTTGGGGACAGATTATCAACCTTTTCCTGCCTGCAGCACTGCTTTAGCAGAAAAAAGGACAAGGAAATCTCTCCCTACTAAACTGTAGGGCAAAGACCCATCAGAGCTGGGTTCAGCCTCTTCTGGACCTGTTTTCAGTGTCATTACCATCCTTGCAGCCACTGAGGAGATAAGGACATCTCCAAAGATCCATTCAATTCCAGAGAATGTAATCTGAAGCCCTTGACAAAATATCTATCTACTCACCAATTTTAGAAGCACACTGATTTTAGTGGCAAATTGCTAATTTCGGAGACTGCAGTTTAAGCTATACCTACCAATGTCTAGTATGATGAGACATGAGGGAGGAAACACGACAGCACAGTAACTGCAGAAGTCTTTGAAGAGCAATCATAGCCACTGCCATTTGAAAAAGCCCAGGATGCTTCCTTTGCTAAAGCATTTCATCCCTCAGATTCAGGAGAACATTTTAAAATTTCAATATCCTGGAGCACAAATGCAATATTTATCACATGACTGTAATTTGATCCTATCTCAGCTGTGAAGAGGGTAGCATTTCTTCTGAAAATATCACAAAACTTTCATTCAAACTCTTCTAAAAGTTTTCAATTGAGTTTATTCACTTTTATTCATATTAAAACCTTGCCAAAAATAGCTCAGTGCACATTGTAGTACCATGAAATCTGATAAATCTCATTGTCATGATATTTTAACAGTGCTATGAAGACAGAGTAGGAACATCTGTGATTATTAAATTGCGTTATTTTTGAAGGCGTTCTGGATAACATTTACAAATGTTACAGAACTGCACCAAATCAAAATACCCTCGAGCTGAAAAATTGATTTCCTTGGAGCTACTGCATGGAAACACGAGATTCTAGCATATTAAATGTTGACTTTCATGTATTAGACTGTTTTGTAGGGCTTCAGAAGATTCTGATAATAGCTGATGCTTCCTTTTAAATGCATTCAGACTTTTAAAATGGAACATTTTAAATGTGATTTTTTCATCTGTATTGTAATCAAAGATTTCTTGTGTTCTCCAAAATAAGGTACCCAAAGAACATTTCACTGTCAAAACACAAATTATAGCATCCTGTGTCCCATATACAATTAATTCATCCATTTCACTGGCTTTTTTTATTAATGCACAATTCAGAAAACATAGATAGTAACAGGCATTTCAGTAGCTTCAAAATCAATTTGAAATTCATATTAATTGGGCAAATACTTTACACTCCTTTTATGTAAGTGATACTTTTTTTCTGGATAGAGTTGGAAGAAAGTATGTGTCTTAAAGCACTCTGATTAGATGTAAACTCAAGAGTTCAGCTAATTTCTGTCTCCTGATACAGAAGATACCATGCTAAAAGGTTAAAACAAACAGCCCATTGCAATGCTGCTTTTGCAGATTGAAGCTGAAAGCAAGATTGCTGAATTGTGAGCTTGCTAAGGAGCCTGAAAACTTGAACTGCAAATTCAGTGGGAAGTTGTCCCTCTAAATTTCAGAATTCCATGAGAAAATAATAGGATTTGACTTTAGAAAGGGAACTTACAGTATGATAGTAATTGACATCACCTCAGTCTAAATACTTTGGATAGCTTGATAAGTTCAGTTTGCCTTTAACGTTTCTAATTTTCCATTTTTGTCTTTATGCAGTATATTTAAATTTTAAAAAAATAGCTGTTGTTTAACTTGTAACAGAAATAAAGCTTTCAAATAATTGTGTGGCTTCAGTTTTCCCCTGAGTTAATTTATGTACATATGTATAAGGACAGCAAAAAGTTTTAACTTTAAAAAATGCAGAGCAGACAAAACCATCACAAAGCTATACTGACAGGCTTGAGTAATTTTTTTCTAATACTGTAACAAATTTTCAAATGTTCTTTTTCACTGCTATAGAAATGGTGTTTTAAAAGATGGCTACGTTTCAGCAGAAGGAGGGAGAGGGTGCTGAACATGTAGTCTGAAGAACACTCAGTAGATTAAGTTATATACTTTGTGATGAATACATTTGTAAAAATAATACTACATCATCTGTGTTTTTCCCATGTTGTTTGGAGAGCAACCTGATATTTTAAAATCTGCAGCAAGGCAGTTCTACTCAGTTTCTGAAAACACAATTTCTGATATCAGAATCCCAGAGTTGCATTAATAACCCAAATGGAAAGAAAAGTCTTGCTGGTTCTCCTTCCATAGTAATGAAAAATTCACATCAAGTGCATTTGGTGAATTTAACAGTACTGTCCTTAAAGTATGCCCTTAAAAATACTCTAAACTCATGCATGCTCAAAATTATTCTTTAATTACTTTCAGGAAAAGGAGAGAGATTACTTACCATTTTCTATTCCATCTCCATCTGGATTCATCCCAAGACATTATCATACATAGCTGCTGTCCCAATCATACTTTCAAAACAGGGCTTTTTATAACAACTTAAACCTAAACATCTGTTCATCAGCCCGTATGGAACAGTGTCCTTGATATGTTTTTGTGTTTTGTGATAAACAAATACATTGGGGTTGCCTGCATGCATTGCAGAGGAGAGCAGAAACCTTTGCTTTGGTCCTTTGACAGAAGCATTGACAGAGTTTTGTGCATAATGAACAGCTGAAGAACAGCTGAAATGTCCAACAGAGAACACAATTCCCTCTCACTCTACAGCATTTCCTCCTGTGAAGCAAGATACCTGTTGTGCCTAAATTCCTCTTGCCTCACTGAATTTTGGGTTATTTTAGCAGGGTAATAAGACAGCACACTCTGCTAGAAAGACAAACACACTTGCAAATTCGTGGCTCTGTTGAACTGGTACAATTCTATAAATCCTGAGGCAGAAGAGTTTGGCTGTTTGCTTCTGACGTTCTTCAACAGAGAACGAGAGAAGCATGGATGTTTCTGGTGACTCAAAACTATATTGGCTCATCTAACTAGCAAAGAGTGCTGACTTTCATGCTGAGATTGGGACATCTTTTTCTTTCAAAATGTGAAAACAAGACATATGATGTTGTGTGTAGATGAGTGGAAAGGGTAATAACAGTCATATTACAAGGTGGTGAAATTAACCATGTAAGAAATTATACAGTGGGACATAAAATGTTGCAAATAATTTTTTATTCATCCCAAACTCCTGATCTGGTCCCGGTGTTAACCCAGCTCTCTTGGAATTTATTGTAAGATTGCAACTCCTTAGTTACTTAGTTACAATTTAAAGTTACTTTTTAAAACAACTTAGTCAGTGTCTCTCTCCACCTTTTCCACAAATTCGAAATCTTGAAAAAAATGTGTGCAAATTCAAGGCCAGAAGCAGATTATGCTGTGGGATGATCTAAAGCCTCTTTATCTTAAAACCCTGCAGGTCTAAAATGGCATCTTTCCACTTCTGAAAAGGATCATTACCAGGATTTCACTAGGTATACCGCACTCTGAAAATGCATTTTTGATGCACAGAAGTTATTTTAGATCTCATTTAGTGTCTTTTTTCATTACTACCTTACCCTGCATAAAAGTAGAACAATTATAACTTGATATTAGGGGTCAGGAACTTTAAAAATGTGTTTCAATTTAAATTAAAGTAGCAGGTTCCTTCTCCCTAAAACAGTAGTGAGAAATCATTATCATTATGTTTTATAGGGGTTTATTGCATTTATTAAGTATGGTCTCCCTCACAACAGGTACACACCAAATAAAATTTGTGCCACTAAAAGACTCCATATTACCCGAAAAATTACAGAATTTGTACTATTGTACAATAGAGAAATAGGTGAGGCTACTACGTGCAGATTCTTAAGAAGCTGCTGATAGCTAACATAAAGTTTATTATTGATTATCTATTATTTATTATCTATGGTGCCACACCCTGAAGACAGAAAATATTATCCATACATTACCTTTAAAATCACAGAAGTATTTCATTTGGAAAAGACCCCTACGACCTCTAAGTCTAACCCTTCATCCAGGACAGCTGCTGCCCTTTAGATGCCTCCAGTGAAGGTGACTCAGCCTCTTCCCTGGCAGCCTGTTCCAATGCTTGACAGTCCTTTTGGTGATGAAATTTTACCTAGGATTCAATCTAAACCTGCTGTGGTACAGCTTGAGGCCATTTCCTCTTTCCTATCACTTGTTACCTGGAAGAGGCCACCCCCATCTGGCAGCACCCCCCTTTCAGGGTGTTGCAGAGTGATAAGATCCCTCCTGAGCCTCCTTTTCTCCAGGCCAAACATCCCCATCCTGCCCATCTGTTCCTCGTGGGAATTGTGCTGCACACCCTCCAAGAGCCCCCTTGTCCTCCTCTGGACTCACTGCAGCTCCTCAATGTCTGCCTTGTGGTGAGGGCCCAAAACTGAACACACAATTAGAGATGTGGCCTCATCAGTGCTAAGTACCTTGGGATGATCCTTTCCATTGGAAAATATCTGTCACTTTGCTGTGGTGTTGGTGCTTAATATAAGAATTGCTTAAACCATGATGTCTGATAGAATATCTGTGGGTGGAGATATTAACATTCCTAGTATCAAGGTTTCCATATTTAATATGACATTTAGGAAAAAATTCAAGTCTGTGTTACAATGAAATCAAGACAAGGCAGGAGAAAGAAGGAAGTAGGAGATAGAAAATTATTAAGAACCACAAAATGGCAGTTACTCAAAATAGTTAGAAAATTCCCGTGGGACATAATGATTCAATGTCTTTTTCTGTTTAAATCAGGAACTATACTTCAATTTCTCAGTCTCACATGAGTCACATCACTGCTGTATATCATATATTCTGGTCCAAGTGTAGGGCCAGAAAAAGAAGTCTTTTTTCTATTTATGGCTGATACATTTAAATTCATCTAACTTCACACTTTGTGTCAATGTAGGGATTTTTCCCACTGAAGAATCTCAAGCAAGGTCTATGCAGGCTTATACTCAATAAAACATAACTCAGCAGTTTATCTTAGAAATGGATGACCTGACCTTTACATTGGTGGTCATATGTCTAAAAACTGCACAAAAGCTTAATGACTGCAATTTAAAGTCTCTAGCCAGTGGTGCAAAAAGCAGAGAAGCAAAGAGCTTGTGGAATGCTATGATAGGACAATACCAGTCTACAAAGACTGAAAGTGAAAGAACAGTAAAAGTTAGCTGAAAGCTTATCCACAAGTCCAATTAGGGGAGAAGGAGAAAATATTTTTTTAAAGGAAGTGAAAAAATTTTTACAAAGACAGATGGAGTTATGGAGTTCAGTTGACTAATTTTCTACCTGCCTGCCTGGATGAAAAACAGAGATCTACTGACCTTGTCCATCTGTATTTCTGAGAAGCTCAAATAGTCAATCTGCTTCAGTTAACCAAAAAGCCTAGGTTGAATAGTTACTAACTGAACCCGAATCACTCATAGTATGTTTCTTAGTATTACAAAAAGGTCAGAATTGTTCCTTGCAGGTATGTTCTACTGTTCATCCTGAAAATATCACTATCCAATATCAGATGGCTGAACAGCTTTAAATTAAGTAAGGGCAGAATCTAAACTACTACTAAAAGCTTACAGTAAATAATTTGTTTTTCTTAATTTTCCCACAAATTTCAAAAGAGCTTTGTACCTCACTGACTTGTTTTTTACTTTTCCACTTTGCTTCCTACTTCTGGCCAGGACCACAAGACAAATATGAACATTTTGACATCAAAGGTTGTTTTTCAGATTAGAAAAATTCCAATAAACGAAGCCCTCAGCTCCTCTTGACTATGACTTTCTAATCTAACTAGAAAAGAAAATTACTAAAAATATTAAACTCTTAGAGGCATCCAAAGGAAGAACACAGGGATGGTGAAGGGTCTGGAAGAGAAGCCACCTGAAGAGCAGCTGAGGGCACTGGGTCTGTTCAGCCTGGAGGAGACCGAGGGGAGACCTCACTGCAGTTACAGCTTCCTCGTGAGGAGCAGATAGAGGAGGTGCAAGGCCTGATCTCTTTCCTCTTGTGACCACTGACAGGACCCAAGGGAATGGCCTGAAGTTGTGCCAGGGGAGGTTTCTGTTGGACCTCAGGAAGATGTTCCTCACCCAGAGGGTGGTTGGACACTGCAACAGCTCCCCAGGGCAGTGGTCACAGCACCAGCCTGACAGGTTCAAGAAGCGTTTGGACAATGCTCTCAGGCACATGGTGTGACTCCTAGGGTGTCCTGTGCATGGGAATTGGGCTCAGTGACCCTGATAGGTCCCTTCCAACTCAGCATGTTCCATGATTCTATGATTCTGTTTGCAGTTCATTTTTTTCTATTTTACCACAACTAAACTTACTTATTTTTATCAATATTTTAAATAATTTTAAGTTCCTCCATTCTTTAAAAATGTTAATAATGGTTTGTGTAATGTTAAGCTTAATGATCTCTCTTTTTCCAATGAAAACAGTGTCTGAATTACAATGGGATTGACAGGCTGAAAATTACTATAGATGGACTGGATGAATGTTGCACCTAATATTCTGCATAAAGTTCTCTGGTGCTTTTCTATTTTTTTTTTTTTCTAAGCATCATTGCAGAGACCTGGAAGTGTCCATTTCTGAGATATTGAGCAAGTTCCCAAAGGCGTTATTTTCTAGAGTTGTTAGTTTATTAAGCAGAGGATGGACACATAGATTCCATTTCAAATTGTACCCATGTATTTCCAGGTTAGTTTCTTTTAGTATGTTTACAGATTTTTTTTCTCTATCATATAGTTGCAAGAATAAATCTTCCATGCCAGTTAATTTCTTCCTTATGTTAAAGTAAAGTTTACAAGCCCCCTGTTCAAGATTTGGAAAGAGTTTTAATGTCATTTGTCAAGAAACCAAACACCTATCAAGAGTTTAATTTTGCTTCAGTTCACACAGGTGACCCTAATTGCAATCACAAGATCAATGGTTTATAGAACCAATAGTGCCAAAGAGGTTTTTCTGAATCTCAGGCTGGTTTGGGACTAGCAGCACAAAGAGTCATCTTCCTCATTACTGCTTATTCCCAAGGTCTAGAGGAGTAGAATCTCCTAATTTATGATGAGGAAAGATACTGGAAATGTATTATGGCACCTCTGAGAGGCACCACTTCATGTCTTCAAATGATGGAGCATAAATTATGAGTCATTTATGGCAGACATAAACTCATTATATTATCCTGTAGCAAATATCTACATCATCCAAAACTCTTAAACTCCAGCAGCTTTCAAAAGCAGGACTTTTTTCCTATTTTTTAAAAATAAAATAGAGTGGGGTTTTTTTCTAATTTATTTCAGCCAAATTAAAAAAAAATTAAATTCAGATATTATTCCATAAATATCAAGAGATACTCAGCCCCAGTAAGTCTACCTGACTGCTAGTAAGGGAAAAAGGAGTATTTATCACCATTTGGCTGGTTTTGTTCTAGCAGTTTGAGTAGTCCTGGCAGTTTTAGTTTCCTCTGAACCTCTCAGTCATTCCAGGAAAACTAACAGTATTTGGATCACTTTTTTGGTCACATGCTCCTCAACTTGGCTCTGTTCTTCTCAGTGCCCCAAACTCCCCATGCTTTCTTGCTGTGCCTTAAATTTTTATGTGGTGCCTTGATAATTCAAGTATTAACCACGTACCAATCACTCCTGCTTTAGAGATTTATTCCTCTGAGCTATTTACATCTTGGTTTTATTAAAGGCTTGGGAACAGCCTGATTCCAGCTGCTACTGCTCACGTTCAAAAGTTGTTTATTTTCTACTATGCTTTCCTGTTTAGGATTCTTGGCCATTTATTGGATTGAAGGACAGATCTATCTGTCTTGGCCACCCATGAAGTTATTCCCTGCTTTTTCCCTTGAATAGAATTGGTCTGACTGAAGTATTGCCATTTTTTTCTATTTCTCCCAGAGGAAACCTATTTTTGTTGTTTGCCTTTTTATTTTATTTGATGCTTCCCAATCCTGATATATATCTTTTAACTTCACTATCAACTTTAACCTTCTCTGTCTTTTTTATGTTCTATCTTGCATAAGTAATTTTTTTATTAAATCTCACCAGTTCTGTGCATGTTCTGTGGCATTTCAAAAGGAGCTAATGTACCAAAAGAGTAGAAATGTCACCTTCCTCCAAAAGTAAATGACTGTTCCTGTTGTTGCTGCTCTGTTTGACATTTTCGGCAGTGAGATAGTTAACATTACTGATAAAAAAGAGGGATTTGGATGGTCATGGTCATGTTATATCTTATCATGTGTTCTTAATACAGAAGTGCTGAGGTCCACAGTGCCTAAACCTAGGAAATGGACTTCTGAGAAATGTAGTCTTGCATATAATGTTGTGCTCCCAACTGAGAAAATGTATCTGCTCTGTGCTGAAAAGTGGGCAACCTACTGTGTGTCTGAGACAGGCAGTGCAGCAGCAGTAAATTCCATCATGCTTAGTGTGTGACCACATTTATAGATTCTCACAACTTATCATATATTGTAAACCAACATCTGCCTTGTCTCTGAGGAAAGCCTTAAAAGAAAAAAAAAATCAAACCAACAAAAAATTAGTCAGAATCTTTTAAAAGATTTAATATATTTTTCTTCTTTCATTTTCCCCTTTTTTCCTTTTGGTCTATCTCTACTTGTGACAAGCATGACTGATCTGTTTTAATAAAGGCAGTAGCATTTTGTTCAGTATAGGCAGATGATTTAAACTGAGACCATTTGGGAATTCTTAGTCCTAAAATGACCGTGGATCATCCTGCTTACTCTAATGTAGAGGAAAGAAAGTCCTAATCTGCACTGCTGTGGATGCTGGTGGTAGTGAACTGCAAGTTCTTTGAGCACCTTTTCCTGTAGACATGAAACTGGCTGATGGCCATTCAAAACTTTGAATTTAACCTGCCAACAGGGGATTTTGTTTTCCCCTTTCTTATTTTGTGAAATATATTTGAATTATGGGGAGTAGAAATTAACTTTAAACTTAAAACCACTATGACATACTGATTAAATCTTAAAGCATCAGCAGGTTTAGTATGCAAATATGTTTAAAAATAATATTAAATGATTCTTTGGGATTTACATACTTAGAAACACAGCAGTAATGCTGATAACAGTGAGAATTTTCATTTTGCTCATTGAAAAATGCGTCTTGTGCCCTTACAAAATGTTTTCAGCAGCACTCCTTCAGATTCCCAATAGTTGTAGAACTTGCAGGCTGATTGCAGTGATGTTTATCAAAGAGACTATTTTTAAAAGTTCCTACAAGCATAAAGGTAAGCAAGACCCCCATTATTCCTCTATAGGAAAACTTGTGCTATTTGGTGTTCTAACAAAATCAGTGTCACCCTAATAGGCATATGTTCAGTTTGAAGTGAAGAAAAAGGTAAACTGCTCTAGTCTAACCAAAAAAGAGGGAGTCCAGAGTACTGATAGAGAGAGAAGACAGTTTTGAAGAGGTGCTCTGAGTATGGAAAATACAGTCACTGAAAAATGTAAGGTGTCTGTGAGAAAAGAGACCATTGGTCCTGCTGCTCACTGAATAACTTTATCCCATCCCTTTTTTTCCATTTAAATCCACTTACTTCATTGGCTACAGCTAACTACCAAATGAACTCAGTAAGTACACTTCAACCATTCCAGAAAAAACAATTTGAGACATCCTTTATATGTGCTTTAAAATCCATCTACTCAGTAGAAAAACTGAACACTCGATAGTGATAGAAAATACCATGATGAGGTAAAAGTTACTTTGGTAACCCCTGGAAAGGTTTCTTAATAGCAGTGTCTGTTATGAGCCCTGTGTGTCTAGGAGGGTACACAAAGTGCAATAGGGACTTGTGGGGGGGGTTGGAACTGTATTGGATGCCAGTTCTTACAGATTACAGCTAAATGTTTGCACTGAGGCTTTTTAAAGAGTTATATAAAAATAAATTAAGCAGTTGTCCATATCTCATGAAAGGGAACATTAATTGATCATCCAAATTCCCTGAGCAACTTTGAAAACATCAAAGCCATTCCTATTTATAAAAAAAAGGTTCAATGATATCTACAGAGTATAACTGTTTGAGTTCTAACAGTGCATGGGGCTAAATTGAGCAGAATTTGGTTAAGTACAGGACAAGTATGATGCTTTTATAAATCAGAGGGAATTTTTATTTCCTTTAAATGTCGGAAGAAAAATAGTTTTGAAGTATATTGATGCTGTCATAAATTAGGGGCAGGAACCAGGCAACTAATTCACTATATATTTACATTTTCATCCTAATCCAAACTGCAAGAATTATACATATAGTGAAAGAAAAAAAAACAAAAAAAACAACAATTACAACAACAAACCAACCAGAACCCAGTCACTCTTCTCATTAAAAGCCTGACTCATGTTATTTGGCTTAATATAGATTTCCTGTAGCTATTTCTCATTGATTTCACATACAGTTTTCCTTGAGCCATCTGCCAAGCTGCTGAGAGCACTGGAGTCAGTTTTGCAGTAAATTCTAATCAGAACCATGTCAAGGATTGAATCCATTGCACTTCCCTTTCCTTACATTAATGGGGGAAAAGAAGTCTGTGAAAGGTCCAAGACTCCACAGGCTAATTTCATTACAATCTGTATCAGCCTAGTGCCACTTTTCCTTCAAAGTCCTCTGACTACTAAATTTAAATGTAGTGAAGCTTACTTCTTTTTGCCTTTCCCTTTTCCTTATTTCAGCCTTCACTCTTCACTCTCACAGGAGAGAGGCTTATGAAATGAAGGAAAAAAAACTATTTTTTTTTCATATACAGAAGGTCTGGCATGCAGAATTTTAGTTGATCTGGGACAGTGAAAGAAAACTAAAATTAGAGGTTAAAAAAAATCTTATAAGATATTTTAAGGTAAATAGAAAAGAAGTGTGAAATGGGGAAATATGGCAGTGAAATATTAGAACTGAAAAGAGAAAAAGAAAGGTTGATGGAAGACAGGAAAAGACAGGCAACGGCACTTAAATGTGAGAGAAAAAATAAATATGAAGAAGAGGCAAAATCTGGAGAAAGAGACAAAGAGGTTTGATGGATCATGTTATTTAATCAAATAACAGCTCCAGACATTCTTGCAAGTTGCTGGAGAATACAGCATTTTTTTCATGATGCTTCACTGATCTGAGCTCCAATGAAATATCAGGTATTCAAGTGGCAGCAAGGGTTTAGGCATGCAACAAGAAAATAAATAAGAGAAGCCATTATAATAGTTCTGAACTATTTTTTGTCAATCAACATTCTGGGAGGAATAAGTGAAAGGTTTAAAGAATTTAGTTCCCACTTATATTGGAAAAGTCTTCTCAATAGTCCTTCTCTCTAAAAACCCCTGATGAGACTGAGGGAAATATGTTCTGTCTTATCAAGAGAAAAAAAATTAACAGTGAATTGAAGGGCTTGAAGTAGAATTTGGGTGTAATGAGAAAAATTGATTATAGGCAGAAAAAAGAAAATAAAAAGGAAAATAATTTAATGCATTTTTAATAATAAAAATGAAAGATGATAAAAAATCAGTGTTTTATTTTACCACATAATATATATGAAAGTGGATGGAAACATCAAAGCCCAGTATCTTGAACAACTAATTCTAAAAAGGCCTTGGAGAATTTGAAATTTTATAAACAGCTATTCAGCATTACTGGAAACTTAGAAAAGTCTCTAAAACCACAAATAGCTGAAAGGAGGAGCCGTGCACAGGCTAGAGATTAGTACACATATAACAGCAGAAATGAGGAAACAGTATAAGTTCATATTTGGTTTATTGCATGTAAGATTTGGTGCCAAATAATTACAATAAAATGCAGAATGTTTAAATGCAGTATATAAACTTGAGAAGTCAAGAATGTGAGGCAACATTTACTGTGTTCTTTTTTATATGTAGTAAATTATAATTCTGCAGTCCTAGCAGAGCACATGCAGTCACTTCTAAAAATATTTTAGTACTTTTATATGCTCAGAATTATGCATAATTGCCTCGGTGAAAAGAATTGCACACATATTTGATAATAAAGCAAAGGCCACTTCTACTCCAAGACATAAAAAAGAAATGTCGCCAACCTAATTCTTATGCCATTTTCCCATTTAAGGGTCTGTCTCTATCCATGAAAATGTGTCAGTAATTATTTACATTAAATCAGTGTGTTTTGTTCAGAATCCTATTTTGTACTTTGCACTTGGTCATTGCAAGCAGCAGAGCAGGGCAGAGAACATGATTTTGCAGATTTCCTTCAACTCTTCTCTGCTCTGAGCTGGTTCTGTGCTGTCCTGGGGCTCAGGAAAGGGGGAATCAGGATTTTGATGCTCACTGTTCCATGAAAGTTCTTTCCTCCCAGTTCCCACCCTTAGAGATTTCTGTAGGAATTTTGGGGTTTTTTTTTTCTGTAAAGCACTGTAGGACAGAGAGAGAGAATAATCTAAAGTTATCCTGAGTTGCATTGCAATTATTTTGTAAACTCATTCCACTGAACACTTTTATCAGAATTGTCAAGTAAAAAGGTAAAACCAAACAATATGGACTTACTCTGGTGACTTTAAAAGTGGACATCCAGAAAAGTACACCAAAATTAGAGACATTAAAGAGTTTTCTAGCAGCACACAGATTTTAGCCAAATTGATGATAATAACTATTTTTGCTTTTGCTTGAGGAGTAAAACTGATACTAACATGATTCTATAAGTAGTAGTACAATGACCCAGAAGATGTAGGCTATTAAGGCCTTTTAATGCCCTCCTAAAGGGAATAAAGCACCAGAAATACAGTGGTTGCAGTGAAGGGAAGGGAAAGAGTTGGTACTATGTTAATGAGTTTTTCCATAAATACAAAAATTAATTTGCATGCAGATCAACCAGTTCCTTGAATTTCAGATGGCTGTTTCTGTTTTGACCAGATGGACTCAGCCTTTTAAAAATCTCTTTTATAATGTATATTCTAATTTTTCCCAGCCTTTCAAGGAGTAGTCATATTAAGAAATACCTGAAAATATTAGCTGAGATGCAAGAGAACAATTTAGCCAGAGGGAAATAAATTCAAAGAGGATGTCTGGAGCATCAGAAAGTTAATCTAACTTTCACCCTGAAGATTTCAAAGCTTTTAACTTCATCTCCTGTGGCACCCACATTTGCCATGGCTTTTAGAGTTTTGACGTCACTTTGCCTTTTCTGTAGCTTTTCTAGGTTGTGGACAATCGTGGCAGTATTTTGCCTCCTTTGCAATACATTCCTAAGTCTCTCTTGGAAATAATATTCCATGTAGCCAAAGTTTCATCTGACAAAATCAATTCTCTGTAATTATTGCAGAAAACACTGCAGCTATAACTCGCTGATTGTGCCTTCTGCTCTCACCTGCCAAGCCACATTACACTGGTGCCTGTTGCCACTCCAGCCAAAAGAACCCAAGGGAAAAATTTTTGGAGCCTAATCAACAAAGCTGTGAGACTAGACACAGGTAAGGATTGAATGTGGTGTTTAAATACACAACAGAATGTGCTGCTTTCATAATATTGGCTTGATCCCCATTGCAAGTAGGATTAAAATTTTGTTTCTGACCTGTGGCTTTCATTATTTTTAAGGGTTTGTCTGAGGTTATTAACATAATTTTATTGCAGTACTACTATGTAAATTATAGAAAAAGTGTAATATGCCAGATACTATGTAATTACTACTCCACACTCACAATAAAGCACAACTGAACATATGGTAGACATGGTTAACTGTACTTTATGCTAATCTCTGCATACTATTTAGTTCACCTAATTAACTATACGTGGTATACTACACACTGCCTTGCAGCAGAAAATCAGGGAGGAACCTTCTGGGTGAAGCACTAAATGCCTGAGAGGAGGCAAATCAACATTATACTCTGTTATGAATTCCTTTCCTTCCACCTGTCTGTTTCTTTATTTTGAAACATCTATTCTTTCCTCAGTGTCCAAGACAAAAAAAATTTTGACTAGACCTGGCCTTTTTTATCAGTGGGATACTGTCAGCTCCTCTAATAGTCATATCATTGGAGAATGCTTAGGAAAAACAAATGTTGAAGTACTTAAACATTCTTATCAGAATGTTCACTTCCAGTAAGGGAACCACAATCAATTCCAATTGACTTATATATGTAATCACACCAAGTAGTTCCATTTTTTAATGGTAAGTCTAGTTTTGAACTAGATTCAAATCTTAACATGAAAATTGTAAATTTATTATAGGAAATAATCAAATTCAAAATATATGATCATTGAAAATTTCTGCTTACTTAGCTGTCGGAGATTATTAAGAAGCAAATATTTGCCAGAAGAATATACCTTATTTATTTGAATGTAGATAAAGGTCAAATTAAAAAAAAAAAGCAAAAATTATTCATAGTCTCAAAATTCTTATTATGGTTACCAATATACAAACAGCAAATAGTACCCAACTGTCCTTTTGGTGCAGAGTACAGTCTGTTGCAGGGAACACAGTAGCTCCATGGATAACCATACACCTGCTGACCACTTGCAAAAGAGTTGCAGAAAAGACCATCTAGATGGACCAAGCTGGGGAAGAGCTTCTGGCTGACAGAGGTGGAACAGTAACTTCAGACCTAGGGGGACCCACTGTGGCCTGTCCCCATGTACACAAGTGCTCTTAGCTTGAGCTGCCCCCTGAATTGTGTTCTGTAGTGGGGTTATGGGAAAAGCCCTCTTTTTGGTAACCTCCTTCACATGATGGACGTTTAAATTGTTGACAGCAAGTTCAGAGCCCACCGTCAGCACACTTGTGAGCTCATCAAGTATATGTTACTCTTCTCACTAATTTTACTTTTTCAAGTCTCCAAACTTAGCCTTTATCTAGAGATTGATGCAGAAATACTATTTTTGAGGTACCAAGGATGTTCTCAGCCAGCAAGAGCAGTCACAGGCCTCTGTCTATTGATGGAATGTACCTATCAAGTTGCCTGTTGCCTCTGTCTGACCTTGCAACAGTCACACCCCATAGGGCAATCTTGACAAGCCAATGATCAATATTCCCATGCAATTAAAGGACCAAGAACAGCCTTTACCATTTCTTCCAGCTGACCTCAATTGCTTCAATCTGGTCTATGGGGTGACTTTCCATCTTCTGCTAAAACACACACCAGTGTTGGACTCTTTTGCCAATTCACCAACAATACGTCCTTGAAAAACCTTAGATAAAATACCAAGCATTATAGAAATCACACTGGCAAAACCTTCTGGGGAAAAAAAAAACATGCAAGAAAAGGTTTTTTTTTTCTTGTTTGGGCTTTTTGTTTGGTTTTGGTGTTGGTTTTTCTAATGGTAGAGCTTACAATTCAGATTTCTGCCATGGAGTTCCAAATAGTCTTCACAAGAGTGTGATTGGCTACAGAAACCCTTCTACTAACACAGGGCTTGTGTGCTTGTGTACAACAGTGATAGCCTCATGGAAACCTCACACTACCAAGATACAGCATTGTTTGATTTAACAAACAGCTTTTTTCCCTTTGTTGTCTGTGTGCTGAATGTGCTTGCTTCTTCATGTACTTTATGCTGCTGTTCTAGAGGGTTATGACTTAATTAAATGCCTCTTCCTCTTTTGTTAAGGTTTTATTTCAGGACTTTTAAAAGAAAAAGTAAAGTAAATAAAGGCAGTCAACTGCTTGCCTCTGATTCACTTTTATCCCTCTCATTTACAATCTGAAGAAAAATGAGCACACTGGATACCTCCTAGTGAGTGGCTGACAACTAAAGATGAGCAAAAACTAATACTTTGTTATTATCTAGCCTAGAGAAGAGTTTACAGGATAACCAGCTATTGACCTTTTCAAGTAAACATATTTAAGAATTCAGTGGTTGTGGGTTAGCTTAGACAAGACACAGCATGAACCCTTCAGAAAAATGTCCAAATGCTTGTACTTGAAGTTTAAGTGTATACTGAAACAATTCTTTTTTACAGTTTGTCTAACATTTCAGACAAAAGCAATGAAGCTGAGGTTCCATTTTCACATTATTTATATGATGAACCAGGTGTACAGTTTGAACATTTCTCAAATGCCAACGAGTCCACTTTAAACACTACCCTTCACTCCCTACACTTGCAGAAATGCTGCTGTAGTGTTATCTGAAAGTATACACTAGTGACAAAATTATGATCACTTTGAAGTATAACACTGATAGACCTCCTCTGGTCTCCTTTCCATTCATTCTGTACTGTTTTCTTTTTCTTTCTTTCTTTTGCTATATCTTCTTTTCATTTTGTTTTTTTCCTCATTCTCTCTTTTATTTATTTTATTTCTCTTGTAAAGGGAAGAGCATTTCCAAATTAACTCATTTAAATAACGTTTCCATTAAGTGATCTATAGTCAGGATTAAAGTAGGGTTGTTATTTTTACAAAATGAAAAAAAAAAAAAGAATAATGTTTTTGTCAATTGCTGCCCATTTGCCATGGTGAGTTCTTTGATACATGTTGATTTAGAGAGAGCAAGGGATTGTTTTCTGACATGAGTAACCAGAACAGACAAGTTTTTCAAGGTTGCTGCTTTCCTTAACTCTTCAGAAAAAAATATGGTTGAAAATTCTCACAAATCGCATTAACTATGAATAACTTTGCTTTAAATAAACTTCTGCCGTTTTTCTATACCTCTCTATTCATATATGTAAATATACATCCAAAATGAGGATATCCACATTGTTTTCTTTCTCTCTAGAAGGCTGCACTTTAGTTGTTCACTTAAATTATGGAGGACAACAGCTCACAACGAGATGTTTTACATCTGATTGCATTGCTTTATGTATTCTGGTACTCCTTATTCTTGCAGGTTGGAGTTTGGTTATTTGAGGATCTTTTGTTTTAAAAATAAACAAGCTACCTTGTTTATTTTTATGCTAGCTACACTGTAGTGTATCATTCCTAGTTAATGTTTGCAAGCTGAAGCATACATGTGTCACAAATCCTGACAGTAAATAATTAAAGTATTTAAATAAACGTGTGTTTGTATGGTAGTTTTGTGGTTGTACAAATTTGTAGAGCAAGATCTTATACCGATCTATAATTATAACTGCCACTGACTAGCATGATCCTTACTGAGTCAGATTAATTTACACATTAAGCAGCCATCTGTAGAAATTTTCATAGTACCTTGTTTGCAATGGCAGAGCTCACAAGGGGATTTAAAAACCAACTTGGCCTCTAGGGATTTTTTTTAGCACTGCTATTGGATGCATTTGCTGTGAACACATTTTTCTAGGCATTGACACCTTGTACCCTTTGTCACTGTTTTATATCAGCAGAGGCTTTTTAATATTTTACATATATAATAACATAAAAATTGGTAATCTAAGAACAATATTTTATATATACATACATGTATATTTATATTTTTTAAGTCCTTGAATCTGTGTTAAAACTCTTTGCAATACTTCTGAACCAGAACAGATTTGCCATCATCTGTAGTCATAAAAGATAAAAACAAAACGTATTTTGGCTACAGTAAGAAACATATTGCAAGTGTGTTGATGCTAATTCTCTAAAAAAAGGATAATAACTGCAATGTACTGTGTAAGTCTTCTTATGCATGAGTGTTTTGTAAGTAATCACAACTTGTGTGCTATGAAGGGGATATAGCAAAACTTATTTTACCTGATACAAAAATAAATTGTAAGAAGTATAAATACAGTTTGTAAACCCAGTTTTCAAAGATGAACACTGTATTCTTCTGTTATATTCAATCTAATGGGTGAATAAGTTAGATGGAGTTAGAAAATCATAGAATCATAGAACATTCTGAGTTGGAAGGGACTCATCAGGATCATTGAGCCCAGCTCCTGGCCCTGCACAGGACACCCCAAGAGACACACCATGTGCCTGAAAATATTGTCCAAATCCTCCTTGAGCTCTGTCAGGCTGGTGCTGTGACCACTGCCCTGGGGAGCTGTTCCAGTGCCCAACGTCCCTCTGGTTTTCCAGATATCCAACCTAAACCTCCTCTGACACAACTCCAGGCCATTCCCTCGGGTCCTGTCACTGTCACCACAGAGCACAGATCAGTACCTGCCTCCCCTCTTCCCCTCCTCAGGAAGCTGTAACTGCAGTGAGGTCTCGCCTCAGTCTCCTCCAGGCTGAACAGACCCAGTGCCCTCAGCTGCTCCTCACACGGCTTCTCCTCACGGCCCTTCACATTTCTTAATGTCCTTTGGACACTCTCCAACAGTTGAATGGCTTTCTGACACTTTGGCACCCAAAGGTGCCCCCAGGACATGAGGTGAGGCTGCCCCAAGGCAGAGCAGAGCAGGACAATCCCTCCCTGGCCTGGCTGGTGACTCTGTGCCTGATGTCCCCAGGACACGGTTGGCTCTACTGGCTGCCAGGGCACTGCTGACCCAACTTGCCATCAACCAGGACCCACAGTCTCCTTTCCACAGCTGCTCTGCAGCATCTCATTTCCCAGTCTATACAGGCTTACCCAGGCACTGAAACTGGCATTTGCCCTTGGTAAAATTCATACAGTTGGTGATTGACCATCTCTAATTTGTCAAGGTGTCTCTGCAGGGCCCACATGCCTTTGAGAGGGCCAACATCTCTTCCCAGTTTAGTGTCATAGGCAAACTTGCTTATTATTCCTTTGAGTCCTGCATCCAAGTCATTAATGAAGATGCTGCCATGGTTATTCAACTGTCGGCCAGACGTTTTGTCCAGAAAGATACTGTGAGAGATGGGATCAAAAGCTTTGCTGAAGTCCAAAATTGTTGCAACTACTGTAATTTCTATCATCAGCATACCCTGTAATGGTGAGAAAGTCAGTTCATTGCTCTGCTATGCTTTGCCTTTCTCACTTTTGTCTGTTTTACCTGTTTGGACCACCAATGTCACCAGACAGCAAAGAGTCTTCCAGTTCTGCTAAAGCATTTATCACCAGAGGCATCCAGCCCACAGTGGGGCTCTGAGCATTATTGTAACACTAGTAAAAATAACTGTAATGAAACAGCAAAAGTACAATCACCTGCCAAATTCAGTCACAAAAATGGGCTTGCTAATATGTAGGGAGTGTTCTACTATGCAATAAAATATTCATGGTACTGAGACCAAGAAAGTCATGGATATTCATGGAATAGATCCAACAATAATAGATTAAGTCATTTTCCATGACTTAGAACAGGGCCTTTAAACAGAGGTAGAATGATTTAGGGTAACTCTATAATCTACCCATGGCAATACTGAATCCACTATGCCCACTTTCTGACTCAACAGTATGTGAAAAATGGTAGCAGGTGTCCACACAAGATAATTAAATCTGATTAACAAATAAACTGAAAGAAATCAAGGTAATTTGTACACACATGCACACACAGGAGAGCTTAATGCCAGTGAATAATTGTCTAGCTCTTGTTAGTATTCCCAAAAAGTCAGCTAATCACAGGCCTAAGAAAGGTCTCAGTTACTACAGTGAGTAGGGGGATCAGACCAAATAAACCAGAGGCTTATTCCCACCCATGGGTGGTCAGATGCAGATTTTTAGGAAAAAGAACAGGGCAAATGGTCCACTCCTCCACTATGGATTTCTTGGTTGTGATTTACTGGTTTTGGACTTTCTGAACCTCCCATCTAACATGCTTAATTGGAACCAGCAGGGATTTTCTTTAAAATAATTCACATCCCATTCTGAATTAATTTTAATCTTGCTGTCTCCAGTAGCCCATCTTAGTGGATCTTCAAATGCAAGGTGTGTGAAAAAACACTCTCTTCATTGATTAATTTGTTTGTTTAACATCTATCATTTGATAACTTAATTAAAATACTTTAATTCTTATTTAATTAGAAATATTGAATGATATTATTTTCTACTCATTTTCTCACCATCTATTGTTGTATGGGAAACTCAGTCATATTTTACAGATAAAATCCTAAACTAATTTTTCTAATTTTCTCCTCACACAGAGATCAACCCAGCCCTTCAATAATTCTTTTCTTAACCAAGAAATCTTACATTCCACACATGTTCTTTATGCAGACAGAATGGCCAGAATGGCACATGGTATTTGAGAGGAGTAAGACCTGTAAAATTCCATGACTATCTTTTCTGGTTTGCAGCCTTCCAACAATTCCTAACCTTCCAATAAATTTTTACATAATGTTTTTCTTTCTGAGTGCTCATGAGTAGAGCTTTGAAATTTTTGAAGAACCATCCACAGCATTGTCCACTTTGGACGCTTTTATTCCTACATGAATTGAGTGCTCTGCTGGTAGTCAGTTTTCAGTACTTTTTCTGAAAGATATCATCAGGAAAACATTTTTTGCTTCACTATTCATCTACCTTTCCAGATCATGTAAAAATTTGTTGAATAACTCATGCTCCAGTATCAGTCCCTAGAGGATCCACTTAGAAAACTCTCTCTGTTATTAAAAGCACTCCTGCACCTCGCTTCTCCCCTTTGAACCAGTATATGAAAACATTCCTTTCTATTCCACAGCACCTTATTTTCTTTGGGAAGCTCTTGTGAGAGAACTGTTGTGGAGAGGATAAGCAGGCCATTCCGTTTCTTACTGATCCTCAATTAATTCTGCCTGGTTACATAAAGCAGGACTTTTTCTATTGGTCTTTCTAGATGTACTAACTCTATGTTATTTGTTTTGGCAGAAAAAGTCACACATAGCTAACAACCCTACAGTTGTACTAGTCACACCTGGAACCTGGATGCTGACACCAGCACTGATTTAAGCAGCAGGTTAGGCACCACAGTTTACTGGGCAGCTCTTTCTTATTTGTAGCCCTTTAAAACTCACAAAGAACATCTGGAAATGTGTTATCATTTGTTCAATGGTTTGTTCTTAAAATTCTTCTTCACATGCTTCCCTCTCAGGCTCAACCTCTCCTCACCATTCTTTACTGCCCCATTTCCTGGGGTTCCATTTTTATTTCAATCTTGTACAAAGTCTGATATGTATTCCATAAAATTGTACTTGTGTTAATATTAATCATGACTATATTTAACTTTTGTTGCTTATTGCTTTCTTCATCTGATAATTGCTTTTACTTTTGATTTCTAAGAAATTCTACTATGAAGAAATAAATTCCTTTACTCTATGGTTTTACCATGTTAATTTTATCAAGATTTTTTTCTATCTTATTTTTTTCTTTTTAGTGATGTGTACCTTACTGACAGCCCCTTGATGCTGAAAACTATGAAATAAAGATGGTGAACAAAAAAAAAATGCATCTTGCAATAAAGCTTATGTTGAGAATTATGTCCTGTTAATGTCATGAAACCTTCAGAACTCTGCTTGATAGTTATAAATTGATACCACAGAGGCACTTTACCAGGGAGCACAGTGATGGTTAATGCACTGTGTTTTGCATATTCTGGGCACTGCAGACTCTCTGCCTCACAAACAGTTCCCTCTGTGCCTTAGCATTTTGGTTGTAACCATTTTTTTGTTTTGTTTTGGGTTTTTTTGTTTGTTTGTGGGGTTTTGTTTTTTTTGGTTTGGTTTGGTTTGGTTTTTTGCTTGGACTAATCCTACTCACAAATCTCAGCAGAATCTTTGAGAAAAATCTCCCTATTAGATGGAACAAGATGTTTGTGGAATTTTCTTCTCATCAAGACTGATATCAAGGCTTACAGTGGGTATGCTAGGATCACGGAACATTTTTTGCGGTATTCAATTTATTCCAAAGCATTTTACCATATTACTCTTTTGTTGGATAAGATGATGACTGTGCATGTTAAATATGGTGCTAATTTAGAAACAGACTGTCTAAGCAAAGAAACAAATGTTCATAAGGATATATATACTGGTTATTATAATAAAAATTGATTAGAGGATTAGGAAATAGTATAGCATAGCATAGCATAGCATAGCATAGCATAGCATAGTATCTTCCTTGAAAATTAACTTAGTAGAAAATATCTCCTTTGGAAATAAAAATCTAATAAGGAAATTTAGCCTGGCTATAGGAAATGATAAATAGATAAAAGATAAAAAATGCAGTGTGAAATTCTGTGTATGGAAACAAGAACTGAGTGGTGAAGGGGAACTTTTTTTCAATTTCAAGAAATTTGGTACAAAAGCTTAGAGATGATATAAAAATTCTAATTGAAATCTACTTTTCTGCCCAAGTCCATGAGTTAAGAGTGAGTATAAGGGAGCATATGCAAGATTACCTTTTCTTCAAGGGAAGAGCTATGAAACAAGAACTACAATAGCCTTATGAATAGGGAACACAGGAAACCTCAACATAGTGATCTCAAGAGTCAGTGTGGTATCCCAGTATATGTAATTCTAAATAACTTGGGAAGGTGAAACTCTCTTGAGATGTGTGCACAAATAAGCTTAACACACAAAACTCTTCTTAGTCCTTATAAGACAAACAATTACCATCACACTTTGAACACAATTTCCAAAAAATTCTACACTAATTCCAACTATAGGAATAATGTCACTACAGAGTATTTCTACTATATGATCATTCTATTGTGTACTGCTGGTCGGCTATCCCAGCTATGATGATTTCAAAATATTCAAGAACGTGCTCTAATCATGTATTTCTACACTTGAACAAGAGAATGTTAATAAAAATGTGCATAGCAACATGAAAACCTTAATAGTTGCCTGGAGAGTTAAGGAACACATTTCCAAATGTACATTACCCTTTGCTTAGGCTGCTTTCCTAAAATACAATTTGTCACATGGGATTCAGAGAAGCCATAATTTCCAAAGCCTTCTTCTAACATACGGAATAACCATCTACACATTTCCCAGTCCAAAGCTATCAATGGTTTAGTCTCAGATTTCTCAGAAGAAATAGATTGTGACAGGATCAAGCAATTGACCCAGGAACGAAAAAGGATTTAAGTTCATCTAAAATTACAGCCCTCAAGGCCTGTACTCCAGCTCACCTTATCTAAGAAATACCTAAAATTTACACTGTGCTTCCTTAGGGCATTGCATCAAAGCCTGCCTTGCAGCTCTAAGTGCTGTGCATCGGGAGTGGCAGTCAGAGTTTGGTGCCTCACTGCAGCAGCAGGGTGGACAGACAGACAGCCCCTCTGCACAGACAGACCTGCAGACAGCTCGAGAGCCTGCCAGGCAAAGCCCTGATGGGAGTGACTTTAGGGGCTGCTGACATGTTTTGCTGAGGTTTTGGCATTCTGCTATTTTGCACCCAAAATCTTGGTTTTGCTGAGAGTATCCTTTCTTTCAATCTGATCTAAAGCCAGTCTCTGCACACAGAAATCCTGGAAAACTCAAAATCAAGTGTGCACAATTATGAGCCAAAAAAATTACTGAAATAAAGAACAGCAGAGTTTATAGTGTTACCTATATTAAGAATGGCCAAGAGCAAGGAAATATTGCAGATGCAGGTGAGTTATCCTCTATCTGGTGGAAAATTAGCATGATTTGGAAGGTCCTTTCTGGACTTTTTTGCCTGGCAAATATCCTTCCTGTGTTAATATTTAAAACCATAATTTCAGGATTATTAACCACCTCATATGCCAATAACCATTACTTTTACTGGAAACTCAAAATATAGGAAATGTTTGAAGAGTAAAACTAGAGAAGGTGGTCCTAATCTAGGTCAATTGGGAAGACAAACTAAAATTTTAAAATCTATACAATCTGTAAACCAGATGGCTCAGAGGGGGATTTAATTGTAATACATAAAATCTAGAATACTGCAGACACAGTCAATCCCAGTTACTATTTTTCCCCTAAAATAAATATTGCAGTAAGAGTAAATACCATAAATTGAAATTACAGAAGTACTCTAAGACACAGGAAAGCAATTTTTTCCTTAACTAAAAAATATTCTGCAAGCCAAATGCACAAAAAAATCCTACTGCAGACTTCTAGAAATAATCAAATGTTATTATAAGGGAAAGCTGAGTTAGAAAAGTATGTCTAAATTTGTCAGCTGTTTTGCATTAAATCCAAGTTTTTAAGCCATTATATTTTTTCATACTGTGCACGCACGTAAACAGGGCAGTCCAATTGTATGACAGCTTGGAGATTCTATAAAGAATTGCAATAAAAAGGGAAAATATAAAAGGTTGTGTGAGAGAAATGATATTTATTTATTTTCTGTAATAAAATTTATTTGAGGAACCCAAGAACATGGACATGTACAGACAGCCACAACCTTACTCAGCTACTCAGCTCCCTGAGCTGGCAGGGAATGTGCCAGATTTGATCCAGCAGTGCATAACCATCCAGTGTGCTTGAGGTAAGAAGTTCTGCTGCAAGATCTGTCTGCATTCATCTTTGTAGATATGTCCTAAGTAAAAAAAATAATAAAAAATTCCAGGGTACAAATACTCTGAAAAATTCCTAGAGCTTGGCAGCAAAACTCTCCAAGGATTCTTCAACATCAAACAAGAGCTATTCCTGGCCTGAGCAGGACTCACTACAATTTTCTCTGCACCTATAGCAGTAAGAGACCCCTGTGGGGAGCCTGAGGTCTGCTGCCTGTGCTGGTGAAAGGACAGGCAGCAGGGTGTGCCAAAGCCAGCACCATGGGGCACACAGGGCACTGTGCTGAGTGAACCTGCTGTGGAGAGCAGAAAGCCCACGTCTGGATACCACAGCAGAGAAGACACTTGGCCAGACTGCCCAGATCCATGCACTCCAGGGAGCTCAGTCCAGACTCTTGAGTATTACTGAGCCACCAGAAGCAGGCTCTGAAACTTCCTGGGGATGTTCTGTGCCTTGCCCTGCATGCCAGGCAGGTGATGGCATCATCCTGCTCAAAGCTGCTCTCCTTGCTTAGGAACAGGCACTATTGCAGAGGACCCACAGACTCTACAGCACCTGCCTGGCCTCCCTGGAGCTCTCATGGCCCAGGACCCATCTGCAGCCCCAGGGTCGTCTGTCTCTGCCCCAGCTGTGCCACAGCAGTGCCCACCAGCCATGGGACCACGTCCCAGGGAGATAGCTGCTGCCCAGGGCTGCAGCTGCCCCATCCTGCCTGCTGCCTTGCAGGGCCATGGGACAGACCCAGGGACCCACAGTGACCCCAAGCCCCCATGGCTGCTCTGTGCATGGGCAGGGATTGAGTCTAAATCCCCTGCACTGTGACCCTGCCTGCAGCAGGGACTGAGCAGGGCTTCACAGTGTTGCTGATGAGTGCTTCAGGTTTTCAGTACTTTCTGGTGTTCCTGGAGCACCCTGCCTTTGAAGTGTGCACCCAGGTCATACCTGCTCATTAATTGCCCTGTAAATCCTTCAGCCAGTCCTAAGCAGTGAGCTTGGCTCAGCACAGAGCATCTCACAACATCAGCACAAGGACAACAGGCACTACAGCCACAGACTTTCCCCCAGATTATAGCCAGCATTATAGTGAAGAATCACAGCCATTGCTGCAGTGTTTAACCTTCTTTCTGCTTATACAGTATAAAGAAACATAAATAGAAAATAAATATCTCATTTTCAAGTATTTATCTCTATTAATGTAATTTCTGAGAATCACAGTCATTACCAGAAAGGAAAGGAAAAAAAGACCAAACATTTAAGGATTGTAAATCCTTTGTAGCATCATCCATCCGCTACTGTTTATGAAGATGAGGCTCCATGCAAATAATAAACTTATTTAAAGAAGAAAAGATCAGACAGTTATTCTTCTTCAAAACTCTCTAGAAAGGAAATGTTTTTCCAACTATTTAATTGATGGCAATTTATTGTTAATGTTTGGTAAGCAGAAATTTAACAGAAGTTTCCATTTAATTGTTTGTCCTAAATGTCTTATGGACTGTTTCCTGAGAAACAACCTGCATGGAAAAGCATTCAGGAAGAACCTGGAAGAAAAGCCCAAAGACCTAAGATTTTATTCATGTGTTTCAGGCAGAAAGGATTGAGTAACACTGTTTTCAAGTCCATTTGTGGACACCAGCAAAAATTTTAAAATCCCATAAAAGAAATTGTCTGCAGTAATAATAGTGATACTTTCTAAAGAGTAGCTAACTAAAACAGGGACACGTGTGAGGTGTAAAGGGATTCAAACCAATCCTCTCAGACCTTTAGCCAAAGTACCTCTTTTCCCAATCCCATTGCATTTTTTAGATATGCAAAATGTCAAACAAGCACTGTTTGCCACTGGTAGAAAGGGAATTTGAGGGTTTGAGTCCATATGCACAGATGTTTAACTTTTGCTTATGTGACTACCCCCATGTCCATCAGTGAGGGGAATGTATTGGTACAGATCTTGGCTGTCCTACTTGTGCAAACTCAGCTGTGATCTGCCACATGGACAGGCACAGAAGTGCAAATTACCTAGCTTGGGTTCCTGTACCTGTGCTCCCCTCTAGCTGCTTCGAGGCCTTCAGGGGCACCTAGCCAGTGGGAAACATCAGATTAAGGAGCCTGTGTGGAATTGAAGCCATCCAAGTCCAGGCAGAAGTCTCATCATTACTGCACCTGTAGAAGTGCAGATCAGGAAATTCTCTCTAGCTATTCACTTTATTCAGCTGTTTTCAACATTTCTGTGCACTTTTTCTCTCCCCAAATTGCCAATAATGTGTATCAATCACAAAGACAGCATGGTAAATCACAGCAATGTAGCACAGATCAAGCCTTCAAATTCCAGCAGGCTCATTAGAAATCTTGACAGTATGTTATGCTGGTAAAGCCAGTAAGGTGGTGCTGCTTGCAGCAACGTGGCTAATCAATGCACACACATCTCTTCCTGCAAGGTTGCTCAAATTATCAACACTGATGCAAGGAACTAGAAAGCAAAACTGAAAAATAGTGGGTATCAGCCACAAAGCAGTCAAATATAAGGACAGCAGGGTACAGAAAATTCTTGGCTAGAAGACTCTTTCTTCATGGGGGATTTTAGCTGCTCATAAATCTGTTGGGAAACATATATCCAATCATGCTGTGTCAAAGAAGGAATTTCATCATTTGCAAAAAGAGGCAAAACTGCCCTAGATCTAATTCTTACTGTGAGGATGGATTTGCCTGAAGAGATGAAAATAAAGGAATATGCTGGAGCCAAATTCCATGAACTTTTTAAATTAAGTATGCCAAACGATGGTTCCATTGAAGAATTCAAAGATAAATGAGAAAATTTTTATTGAGACATCTAACCCATGTTCTTGGTCATTTCAAAGTCCATGTCAGTGTTGTAATTGACTCCAAGGGATCTAGAATAATAAAATGCTTTGAAGATGCAGATGAGGGACAATAAAATCTCTGTCTTTTCTACAGATCTTAATCAAAGAATCAACTGAAGTGTCTTCACAAGAATAGAACTCTAGATTTGGTACAACATAAAAATTCTACTGAAATTAGAAGGTAACTAGATTAGATTACTCTGTAACCAACAGAGCATCCTCTATCAGTGTAGGATAAAAGTTGTAAAAGAAGAGAATAAAAAAGAAAAGTTTAAGGCCTTTGAGAACAAAAAAATATTTAATGTGTTCCTAAAATTTCTAATGAGAAAGAAAGTCCTTTCAATAGGAAAGAAAGATTATGTTAATAATTCAAAATTATAACAATGATGAACTATTATTTAAAAATACACCCCTAACAATAATAAAAATGAAAAAGAATGGAAGAAAGTAAAGATAAATGTGAACAATTAACAAAAAGGGCTTAATATTAATTGACTTTTACAAAAGAGCAGATAAGAACATGTTCTACAGATTTGAACACAGCTGAGTCAGCTCTCCTTAATCTTATTGTCCCCTGATATTAAAAGATTCTAGAAACATGTTTTGTATCATTGACAAATATTTGCTGAAAAGCTACTGGAAGAAAGGAGGAAGTTTGTCTACAGGAAGTCTAGCAATTACATTCTACTTAAATTAATCACTGAAGTTTTTGTCCTGGAAGTCATGGCTCAGTTTAGTTATTCAGAGGCAGTTTTCTTCCTGAGGGCCAAGGCTACCAAAAACCAAATGAAACCAATAACAAAATTAAACAGTAAATAAATAAAGAAATCTCTTATCCAGGCACAAACATTTAAGGGAATGACTGTAAATAATCAAACTTGCCAGAGTATTTGATGTATGTTAGAATTACTAGGTATCTCAGTATGTTAAATTCAGTCTCAAACAAAGAATCAGAAGGATTCACTCATAAAAAAAAAGCAAAATCAGGAAGGAAAGCAGTCAGTTAAATAGAGTTCAATAAAAATGTGTATTTCTTCCACTGACATAAGGATGACGCTGAAATCTCTCTGCTGTGTTTATGCCTGTAAAAAAATTTGATCCCACCTTTTTTTCATCAGGAGCTACTACTCCTTGATTTCTAACAGCCTCTTTTTTATTATCACTTTAGGCCTTAACAGTCAGGAATCTGTTAATCTGCAGAGCAATGATTCTGCTTGATCAACATTAACAATGCATCACCACTTCTGTACTGGTTGAGTTTCTGACAGGGGAAGTTAAATGACTCCTCACGTGGCTTTGTTATTCACCTTTATTTTCAGTCTAAAATGTAATGAAGAGTGCACAAAATGTTCTTTCACTGAGGTTCCTCAGCTCAGCATGATCAGATGTCCCTGTCACAGGAGCGATGTGGAACTGGAATGGCAGCAGCTCCCAGCCTTCAGGAAAGCCACCACAGGCTCCAGAGGGAAACTGCTTTCTATACCCTGCTCAACCTTCTACCCAAGGCCAAACAGGACTATAACTGTGTAACATGGGAAGAAACTAGTATTAATGTATTTATTAACATACACTATGGACAACGACTCTCTTGCTCTTGCATTCTTCCAGCCCAGTCCCTTCCAGTGGCACCACTAATCTCACATTTGGGAGCACCTGTTTTAATTTCACTGCAAACTGAGCAAAAGGAAACACATTTTCAACTTGAACTTTTGAAATACTGAGGTCTGCAAACACAGGAAACAATTATATCAAATTTGTAGTCCTCTTCAAGGTAAATTCATCCAATCCAAACTGTAATTTCATGTAGCCTGTACCTATATTAACTTGGACTGATCTTGCAACATAGTTCTCATAGAAACACAAATGCTCAGCACCTTTGGTAATATGAAGATGCACAGAAAGTATTCTGATAAAGAGCACTGGAATGCAAGTAGGACTTTTCCAGAAATAATCTACATTATGACAAAATGAAAGTTACAGAGTTGTGATATTCATTATTAAAGACTTTTCTGATTTACTTAAAGCATCCAGCATAAGGGATTTATTAGCAGCTCCTAACTTTATGGTAAATGATGCATATGTGATGGCAAAGGTGTACAAGACAACTTTACAAAGACTCTTGCAGTATGAGTAAGTTGGTTGAGTGCCAGCTCTTCTAAGGGTGAATGGTTCCACTGACTTGTCTAGGGCATATCATGCAAGGATGGATGTAAAATTACAGCATTTTAGAATGGCAACAGTTCAAGGGAAGATTCAAAATTTATGAGGGATGATACTCTTATTCTAATAAACCAAACATGTGGCCTGAGCCTCTTACTTAAGGCAAATAATTTCTCTGTTCCAAGGCAGGAGAGCTGGAACAAAGCACCTTGTATGCAAAAGAACTCAATTTTACTGCATAAAGCTGAAGCTCAGCTGAAGACCAGACAAAGACTTATTTTCTGGGGTTTTTTTTCATAGCTATACCTGCATATTTAAGGCAATCATGTCCACATGTAACAATGTCCCTTTGAAATGAGACCAGCATTCCATTAAGCTGTCTGCAAAATTCACAGGGTTTTTTGCACTATAGTCCATTGCCATTTCCACAGGGCTTTTATAATATACATAAGGAAAGTGTCAATTCAAATTCAAAGACAGAGAATACCTTTTTTGATGAAGCATCCTGTATATCATGTACTAGCTAGAGGTGTTCTCTGCTGCCTGACGGGGAACAATGACATGACAAGCAGGGAGAGAAGGAGCTTTTAACCAGTTTAATGTGCAGAGAATTGGCACTCACTGAAAAGTCATTTGCCTGTTTGCTATTTTTTTTAAGTATGTCTCCTTCCTTTGACTTGTCATTACTCCTGTAATATACAATTTTGTTTTCTGTTTGTAATTTTCTACTGCAGTGATTTAAAAGGCTCAAAATAATCTCTTTCTATCTTACTAGAAAAAAGATAAGGAAATATGTATCTTAATAGTTTGCTTATTTCAGAACCTAGATAAAGTCACATTTAGTATACCTTTTATTTCTAGACTTTTCTTACTGCTGCTGTAGAGGCTTTGCGAGAGTATTACAGTGCTTGTGCTCTATGGTTTTCATACTTCCTGGAAGTCATTTGGGCAAAAAGCATTTTTCATAAAAGAAAATAGTCAAGATTTGTTCTAAATGGCATTCTGCTAAACACTGTTCTGTGGACAAAAAAAATAAAAGTCAGAAAGTCATTGCCCTTTTCTTCTGGGAAAGAAAATTAGTCTATTAAATGTGAGGCAACTCAGAATTCTACTTGAAGCTAAATAACATATTTTGAACCGTTATCAGGTACATTACATGGCATTAAAGATAAAATTCAAGAATTGGTGAGTTTCTACCATGCAGTTTATTTTTCAAGTTAAGCTTTCATATATTGAAAGTTCACATTCAGTGCCTTGATCAAAAATGATAAATGAACTACTGAATTAGAAGAAGATGCTGCTATTATTTTAACCAGTAAACTAACTCAGGGTTAATCTGGGTGCTATTTAGCCTATTGAAAGTGTTTTGAGTGAACATATGGTTTCTATTGTGAAATCAAGGCACAGTTTTAACTATGAATATAGATAATTACCCTTTGGACTTTAAACATTTATATGTGTCACATTATGTTGGAGCATTTTTCATGGTCAATAGGTTGAAAGGTTACAGAGTCGAAAATGTAAATTGAATGTGTTTGACTAAAACAATCCAGTGTAATGATAGTACAATTCACTACTGCTCTCTCTTGGAAAGAAGTAGCAATAACACTTTGTGAGCACGAGCAATGTAACAGGCTATTTATTTAAATACAGATTGTTATGGTAAAAGATTTTAATATGAGAATTACAGGAATTCAACCGTGGTATATGTTGCTAGAAAATCCCTGGTTACTGGAGCCTAATTTGAAATATCCCCACGGTATGTTTGGGGGGCCTAATTACAATGCTAAAAATAAAACTTTTAAATAATCTCTGCGTGCACAAACAAACGTGTGTGTGAGTGCACGCACATCAGAGCCAGGGGCATTGCTTCAACCCACTCTTGATTCAGTCTTGAAAATATGTTTAGTTTTACTGCCTGAGTGCAGCCCTTGGCAACAGCCACTTCCAAGGAGCCAGACGTTATGTCTGCACTGAGGAGGAGGGAAGGACCCAGTGAGTCGGTGCAAGGAGCACTCGAGTCCAGACTGTGCCGTGGCTGAACTGCAGCAGCCCCACCACACATCCCCTTCAACCCAGGACACACATCCATCAGGGCTCTAACACCTCTTAGTAAGAGTGAAGGAAAGTCAAAGTGCTCTGGTCTGGGCCAAGGGAGGTTCATTTTCACCCTGCCTTAGCAGCTGGAGTCATTTTGGGTGAGGATGGGTCACCAAGATGCTGAGCACTGCAGCTCCATTTCTCAGCAAGCCAGCTCCTGAACACAAACTCACTTCTTCAGGACTAGCATGCACTTATCTGGACCCCAGTGCCCACTCCAGCAGGGATGTACCTTACTGTTAACTGCCTGTACTACCTCTCTGGAACTTCCAGCCACAGACAACCCAAGAAATACATCAGCTAAACCAGATCAATCAAAATCAGTTATTTTCTTATTAATAATTAGGATTTTTAGAATAACTAATGTGCATCATCAAACACAGAGTAAGGCAGCAGATCACAAAGAATTGCTACCAGGACTTCCAAAATGCCCCACAAATAAAATTTTTATTGTTGTGATTTCTCTCATGTGGTAGTTGAATATCGTGTCCACTGCCTAATTTCTGTGGTGAGCTTGCCTCTTTATGTCTTGGAATATCTTAAACCATTTACAAACAGCCTAAATATTCCTCGATTGTGCAGCCCCACTTTAAGCCAGTGTTTGTTGACAGCTACTCACCAGAAGCAGAAGTTGAGAAGAGAAATATAGCTCAAACCCCCTTTTTGGTGTTAAGTCATTTATTTCCTCTGTCCCAGGGGACAGAGCCGACCTGGGCAAGAATTGGCCAGAGGGTAAGAGGGAAAGGCTTTGTGTCCAGTCGGTTTTGTCCCAGAGAGGGGGAAAGGGGATACCAGGGGTGGAGCTGGGATGAACAACCAACCAGATCAGAGCCTGGGCTGCTTGAACATTAGACAGTCACATGGCAGGGACCTGGCGGGGGGGGGCCCAGGGGGGCCCACCACAACACTCTCCTATATATCTTAATTGTATTTAATTATATTTTAAATATATATTTCTATGAAAAGTGTTAGATTTTAAAAGAAAATACAGCCTTTCTCCAGGCACACTAAAGAAAAATCAAATCCCTCTTTTCCCTGCCCACATATGCTTTATGGAGCCATTTTTCGAGACATTTTAATTACAGTACAGTTCTATTTTTACTACTTCCAATTTCCAGAAACATACACCCAAAGAAACACTTTTTAGTCATTTCTAGGAACATGCATATTGAAAATATCCTTTGCTTACTCTTTACACCATTGAACTGCACAAAATCTGCTTCACCTATTGCTTTCCATGGCAACCTGGTTTTTAGTACTTTCCAACATTGTTTCCTAACTTCTGAAGAATTACTCTGTCCATTCTTCCTTACCATGGTAGGTGGTCACTCTCTGTCACTTTCAGTATGGGAATCACAGAATGAGGTTATTGCTACTATGTAATAATGGTTCCTCAGAAATGGCAATTAGCAAAAATTAATTACTCTGTGAAAATCTCTAGTAGTTACCTTTTGGGTTGCTATCTTGAAGCAAAATAAAACGTTCAATTTCTTTTTGCATGGATTTTTAGAAGAAGGGAATTTTTCTTCATTGGAAAAGATGGGGTTTCAGGATTTATATAAATATATATATATATAGTTTAAAGTCAACTCAATCTTCAACTGTGTGGCTTTAAACAGTGTTGTTTTGGTGTCTAGTAGACAGTCTAGCTGGACTTCAACTTGAAATAAGCTTAGACTGCTGAGTGGCAAATGGATTATGCTATTTAAAAGATGAATTCCCATGAATTCATGTGGAGGTTATGAAATGCAGTTTCTGAAGTGTTTGGGATCAGTTCAGGTAGAAAGCATTTTTATTTTGGATGAATTGGGATTTAACATGGTTTCTTTTCCAGTTTTCCTGACAGCAAAATTGAATATCATTGGCCTAGTTGAACTCTGTCAGTGTCACAGAACTGCCATTTGCTGTTAAAAATTTTAAGGTGAAAAATTATTGAGCAGCTTTTCTAACTATTACCATTACTGCTCTTCACTGTTTGTGCTACAGTAATATAAAGAAGCACAAACAGAGAGAAAGGCTCTATTTTGCTTGACATTGCAAAAATATACAATAAGAGATCTTTCCCAAGAGAGTTGAGAGTATTTGTAGAGAAGGTAAGATAGAGGATGGGGGGCAGAAGAAATTGAAAGGTGGAGCAGACATGTGGCAGTACAAGAAATGGAAACTTTTATTTTATTTTACTTTGTATTTAAACTTCAATCTGGTATTCCTTCAAAATCAGCCTTTTTGGTACTTTTAAAAATGCATTTTGTTTATTGTCTGTGTGTCATGTTGTCTTTTTTTGTGTCACTCCTTTTATTCTTTTACTTTCTCTTTCCTTTCTCAATTGCATCATCTAATAATTGTTTCCATAAAACATTCAGTTGTATCATCCCATTTAATCAATTCTCCTTAGGTTTTTATATCAGCTCTTGGACCAGTATATATATATATATATCTCCTCTCCAAGGAAGTCAGTCTTTCTTGTTCCACTCCTATATAAATTTTTTAGTTTTGCCTGCTGCTTTTATCTTTGTTATTTTTGTGCAGACAGGACTTTTAGATTCCTTGATTAGAGATGTGCAAACTCTTGGGGGAAAAGAAAAAAAACCAGGCCCCTGAAGATTTTATAACCCAATGGTAAAGAAAACAAATTACCATACTTTCCTTTTAATGGGGAAAAGAAAGAAAGAAGCTACCAGTACTGAACAGAAGTTGTGCCTTCCCACGAGCTGGCATTGGAGGTGAGCCTGAAAAGAAATGACAATTGCATTTTGTCTCTGCACTTTGAATGGCTTTCTGGTGGAATACTGCAATTACATTGAAACAATTGCTGCATGGAAAAATACTTTCAAATTCACAGAAAAGTTTTTGGTTGTGAATTTTCAAGATGCTGAAATAACCAGTGTATTTTAGATAATATCAGAATAGAAAGTTTCCCAGAAGCTGGCCCTGCCCTGTCTGTCGCTGTTTGTGGTTCTCTGTGACACTGTAAGGTGCAGCTGAAAAAATACTGAAAATGGGGCCACTACAGGTTTTTAATCCCCCCTCTTCCTCCCACTGGGAAGATCTATTTTTTTGCCATGCAAATATTCATTCCTATTTCTGTCCTAATAAGCTTATCTTCCTGATAGTTTGACTAAGCTCATGTTGTATTCAAAACTCAAAGTTTCCTAATTAAAGTCCAATTCCAATATTCCTCCTTACATATTCAGTGCTTCTGCACACTGTGAAGAAAGATATTTTTAGAAAATATGGGCCACTTAATTCCCGTTAAGTTTTCTGTAACAGATGGTATAGTTATTTGATTTATGCATTCACCTTCACGTGGCCCTGCTGACTGCCAGGTTTTTTTAAACCTCTAAAATTCTTTTTTGTTATGCACTGAAACTTCACCCTTTCCCCTGCATGAAATATTAGTTTTACTTAGAAAATCTAACTGCGTGCAATTTTCATGTTACTGAAATTGTGCACGGTCTGGTGATTAATTGTATTGTCTTGATCACAGCCTCAGCCTGATGTTCAGGGCTCATTACAGCAGGAGGAATTCAGCAGAAAAAGAATCTTAACCAGGTGTGGCTTATTAAAGTGGCAGTGCCCAATTTAAAGACCATAAAGGATTTGTATCAAAATTGATGCTTTTAGCTACATTCCCCTCTCAGGATCCTAGAGCTGTAATACAAAAAGGACACTGTAGCTTGCTCATGAAAATCATTCACATCCATCATGTGAAAAGGCAGCTCAGGTTTGTTCCTCCCTTGAGTGGGAAGAGTTGCACTACAATTTTAGTACAGCACACTCATACCAAACATCTTCAAAACTTTCCTTAATTTGACACAGATTAGAGTTCTGAATGTAGAGTTTGCATTATGTAGTGAATTGTGCATTTCTGATCTCTCAAGAAAATGCTTTCCTTTTCTCTGAAGATGCCCTTACAGCATCAGGATAAAAACTGAGAGGAGGTAAACCTTGTAGGGAGCTATCAACAGCATTTACCTGGAATTCAACCCACACTTCATAATTTCATTCCATTTTTTAGGCAGTCTCATCTGATGTGGGAAAAAAGAGTGCAGGGAGAGAGAGTGGAAGAGGAAAGAAAAGAAAACTTTTTATTACAGGATGAGCCTATATTCATCCCTAATATGAGTGCTGGTCCCTCACAGCTGACATGAGTAAGCTCACCATAAGATGCCAGGTGGCCAGTAAGGCTCATTACCTACCAGAGATGCCAGAAACCTTGCTGTTTATCCAAATTTAAGGAAACTTACTTTCAGGACAGAGAAAGTTTAAGTGGGATTGTTGCCCACTCTCTTGAGCTGTGGATGAGTGATGTGAATTGGGTGTGCTTTTGCTGCTACTGTTGTGAGAAACAATAGCCTGACACTTCTCTACCTCAGAAATGTGAGTAAAACTTTACATTTCCTCATAGATTAAAAAACAACAAAGTTTGTGTAAATTTGAAATTTTAGTTTGTTTTGGCACTTCATTGTGCTCTGTTGGTGTCAGGTGAAACTTTCAAGTGCAGCCATGCATTCATCAGTTGTAGTGTTTGAAGTAGCTGCTCCTCTCAGGGCAGCCCTGGTTTGTGCTTTCTTAAACCTACCAGGTGTTTTCCTACCATCAAGAGAGGGACTGGGCATGTTGTAAGTGTTGCACAAGACAGAGACTTCTGGGACTTTGTTTATGACTATAAATTATTTCAGTTGGTGACTTCATATGCATTTTCTCAACATATATGCCTCAGAAGTGCTTACAAGCAGAAAACAGTCTGGGACCGCCATAACCTTCATGCAAATATTCTGTGTTTAAAGATGGTGACTAATAAATTACTTGTTTCTTTGTTACTAGGGAAAGCCAAGTGTTCTGGTTTGGAATGGGACAGAGTTGACTTTCTCCCTAGTAGCTAGTATGGGGCTGTGTTTGGGATTTGTGTTGGAAACAGCGCTGATAACACAGGGATGTTTCAGTAATTGCTGAGCAGAGCTTACACAGCATCCAGGCTTTTTGTGTTCCTCACACCACCCCACCAGTGGGGCTGAAAGTGCCCAAAGGGTTGTGAGAGGACACAGCCAGGACAGCTGACGCCAACGGACAACAAGGATATTCAATAACATCATACTCAGCATATAAAGATGAAGATGGGGGAAATAGGAGGAAGGGGCTGGCACGTCCAGACTGGTGACTTTTGTGTTTTCAAGTAACCATGTGTGACAAGGCCCTACTTTCTTGGGGACTGCTGAACCCCTGCCCCTGTGGAAAGTGCTGAATGAATGCCTTTTTTTTTTTGTTTTGCTTGTGCTTTCCGTATTAAACTGTGTTCATATCATCCCACAATTTTTTTGCTTTTACCCTTCTGATTCTCCCCCCATCTCAGTGAGAGGCAGGGGGTGGGTGAGCAAGGTGCTCTGTGGTGCTGAGTCACTAGCTGAGGTTAAACCATGACACAAGGAAAGAAGCAAAATGTCTGAAATGTGATTGAGGCTTAATCCACCACAAATCCGGAACTTTACACAAGGTGATGTCTGGTTTTTATGTAGCTTCATACACTGCTTAATTTCTGTGGTAAGCTTGCCTCTATATGTCTTGGAATATCTCAAACCATCTTCAGACAGCTTAGAAATCCCTCAGCTGTGCAGCTCCACATAAGCCAGTGCCAGCTGTCAGCTACTCACCAGAAGCAGAAGCAAAGCGAGGAAATATAGCTCAGACCCCGGCTACATCCTTAGAATCGTTTATTCCCCATCCCAAGGGACAGGGTACATCCCATCAAGGGGGTAGCCAGGAAAAGAGGCAGAGCCTCTCTGTGAAGTTACTTTTGTCCCTGGGAAGGGGTATAAACGATTCTAAGGATGTAGCAGGGGTGGGAAGGGAATACCAGGGGAGGGGCTGGGATAAACAACCAACCAGATCAAAGTCCAGGCTACTTGAACTTTAAACACAGGAATGTCTCAGAGTCCCATGGCAAGGGCCTGGGTATGAACCCAGGGATACAATGCAACAGTGATGCATTCCTTTTTTTGTATTCTGTGTGTTTTAGCACTAGACCTAAACGAGCTGCAGATAAACAAAGAGGACTGCTGTGTTCCACAGCCCTGAGAAGAGTGATCTGATATGCATTCATTAGTCAGTGAAAGGGAGGAAGATGATTATGAGAACAACTAGTAACATTAAAGCTATTGGAGAAGTAGGTTATCACCTCAATGCCTTCTTTACTTTCAGACGGGTTGCATTAAAATTCTTAAAACTTAAAAATTATGGATGGAGTACATACATTTTTTTGAAGGTGGTTCATTCCTCAGGTGTTGTATGTGACAAATGATTTGATCCATTAATTACATGTGTCTAACCAAGAATTTTGGCAACAAATACTGCTTCTCTGAAAAGGAGTAAGCTGTTGAGTGGAAAATCAGCCTTGCCAACAGTTGTTGTCAGGGGAAGCTCAAATAAGGAAGAGGGAGAAGGACAACGCCTGTTGAGAACAGTGAGATCTGACATGGGCTAGTAAGAAAGGGAATTCCCAGGAAGCAAAGGCTGGAACAAAGGGAAGGTGCATGTCCTGGCAGGCTTTAAACACAGGAGAGTACAACTGAAAGCTTACACAGCTTCAGTAGAAGCAGGGCCTAAGGAATTAGTGAGATCAGATCCCAAAGGAAAAGCAGCGCTGTTTCAAAGCATGAGAGCATTATCTCAGTGTGCAAGGAGGGAAATGCTGGCAAGATTGTATGGTGAGCTGCCCTAAGGTGCAGCAAGGCACTGCACGCATGCATTACGCTGCTGGGCTCCCACATGGAGTTGGTAACTGTACAGTAAGATTACCCATCCTTCTCTCAAGCCTATAATTCCAAAATCTTGTATGGGCTGTTCCTTTTAGTGCCTCTAAGTGAGTGTGGAAATGTAGACTGTGGCTGATGCTGTGGTATATGTTTCTTTAAGAAGGTGCTCTATAGAGATATCTTAGAATTAGCATGTGTATTGTGAGACATAGAGGTTGCCATGGTAAGTACACATTTTTTAATTGAATAGCAGACTAATAGGCACATAAAACCTCCATAACTTCTTGGCACATAAATTACCTCTCCCGGGGCTGTAGGCAATTAAACATACCTCTTTGCTGAAATTCTTTCTAAGTCTTTTTCTCTGTTTTTGTTTAGACCGAAGCCTCTCATTTCTTTCCCTTTTTCCCTCAACAATGCTTCTTGTTTTACATTTGTCGCTTCTAGATTACTCTGTCTCTCTCTCCAGCCTTCCCTTGAATGTCATATGCTTCATGGAGCAGGGAAATAAAGAGGATATCAAGATATAAAAGTGGACTTGTTAGTTGGGGGTTTTTTTAATTATTCTTATTTTTTAAAGCATAATTTGGTATATTTCATATTTGTGGAATTCTCTGAGTGCTTTGTAGTGTCAGGCTTATACAATATAACCTGTTGGGACAAATATCTAGAAGTACCCATTCAATCCCAAAAGGTGTGTTCAACTCAAATACATGCATTAATGTGCTACAATTTAAGTAGGTGTTTTAATAATCTTCTTTATGCAGCTCTTCTAAAGGCACATGCTCTCCTCAGAACACAAGTTCCTGACATTTTGTAACTTCAGAAAACTATAAGTTTTGTCTGTATGTTTTGTATTACTTGAGCTATTCTGATATGGACTTGCTGGCCCAGAGATCTTTTGATGTTATTCTCTTTCCTGACAGTACTTTCCTCAGTGGGCATGGTTTATTTGGTTCTTCCACTGGTGTAATGAATTTGCTTATGTGCATTGTTTCAAAAGTGGGCATTGTCTCTAATCTCTTCAGTACTACAATAAATCACAAGCTGAGGCACTGCCTTCTCACTCCAGTTTTTAAAGATTATTTTTCCTTTTTTCCAGTTACACAGTTGTTACAGAGAAGTAAATCGAGAGAAGGTTATTTGTACTTGCTCATACCTCAGTTATTTTTAGACCTCATATTGACAAATTTTCAAATAGCATTGTATTTCATAAAGAGTGCTGCCCTGAAATCACTGTGGCTTGAACAATGAGAAAATCCAGGGCTCCAGGAGGCCAACGCAACAGGATATCCATAAGCAACGCCTACTTATCAACAAGGGCTGAGCTTAACAGACTTGTTCCTGGCTGTGACAAACAGTGAGCAGAATTCCTAGTGAGCCAGAGAGCAGTGAATAAATGCACAAGATGACTCCAAAGAAAGATTAGGAGCGGCTGACTTGGTCTATTCCTTTGCACAAATCAAGAGCAATTTAAAACAATAATGACTGATAGTTTTCCACAAACATCCTGACTTTTATCCCATTGCAGTACAGAGTTCATCCACCTTTGTTTTTTTGCTTTGATTTTGGTGTTCATTTCTTATGATGTTCATTTTTTTATGATGAAAGTGGTTTTGTCTTGAAGGAATAGATGAGCAGTCTTTGTTTTTTGGTTGGGTTTTTGTCTGTCTTTCCCCTGAGTAGTTCAAAGATACCTCTAACGGCTTGGAACAAAAGGAAATTACTGTACAGATCAAGGGATTACAAAGCAATGTTTTTACAGATTTAAAATAAAATATAAACAGATGTTGAGAGATGAATGACACAGAGACAGTTGTTGCCAATTCATTAATAATATCAACACAAATCCACTCTGTTCATTACATTTTTAACCCGTTTTTGTCAATAGGGAAAACAGTCATAGTTTGAACTTGTAAAAATAAGGAATGTGTACCAGACAAGCTCAGTGTGGAGACTTGAGAATACCAGCATGACTAGTATTTGCCATCTGTGTATGTGTAATCAATATTTTCTAACACTGTCATGAGAAATAGCTCATTTACATCCTGGACGCTTTGGCCTAAAAAATTAGTCAGTGTTTGTAGTTATGTAGGTTTGCCTGCATGAGGAAGGAAGCAGAGAATATCTCAGTCACATGTATGAGTGCAGCCTGTCTCTAGCTGGAAGGAATTTCCAAAAAGTCTGTTTCCTCAAATGTGACAGAAACAGAGACATCACTAGCCCTCCCAGGGCATGGGAAGCTTTGAGGCAGAGCTCAGTTGCTCTGCTCTCTCTGGACTATTCACTCAACCTTTCTCCTTGCTACTTTCTCTTCCAGCAGTTGACAGGGTGCCAAAGTGTCCCTGCCCACCACCATTTCATCGTGGAGCTCCCTGACTGCCTGAGTGGCCCCAGCAGCCCAGTGCTCTGTGCTCCCTTTGGCTGCAGGAAGGCAGTGAAGTTCTCCCCCTGCACTCCTAAGGACATTTAACCCTCGTGGGTGTCACCAAAGCTGTGCTGTTCAATGGGCAGTTGGGTAGCTTCTATTAAAACTTTACCACAGCAGAATTTCCTTGATGTAGTCTCTCCACCACGCTACAAATACTGCTTTCTCACGAAAGCGTGGCAATGTGGTCCAGCTGGAGTTCTTTGAGGCTTTAAGAGCAAAGAGAAGGGACCTGAATCACACAGGAATTGCTTCCTCATCTCCTCCTAAGGGCACTGTCATTGTGTAATAACTTGTAGCTAAACAAGTTCCTGTAGGACTCTGAATACAGAACACAGATTTTGTAATGGAATGATAAATTACATCAGGCCCTTATCTCACAGCTCTGTAACAGCTCTCTCACATGGAAAACACTTAATTTCAGGGTATGTTTATACATTTTTGAGGCTATAAACTTCAGGAATTAGGTTCTCAAATAGATTAGAATTTGATTTTTTTGGCCACGAAGGTCTTGCTATCTCTGTATCTGTAAGGCATGTAATAAAAAGATAAACTACAATCTCTGAATGATAAGTAGAGTAGGTAACAGTCCATACTGCAGAGCTTTTTCTCTTTGAAAAATAGCTTTCTATAATTGAATAGACTTGTGTGAAGCATTCTGTAAAATTTCTAAATTGTCCTTCCCTGTATACTAGAGAATTACAAATTTCAGTTTTGGACAATCAATTCTGAAGATTTTTCAAATTTTATTGGCTAAAGTAGAAATCATACAGGTCTTAAGATTTTAGTCAGCAATGGTTTGGGCTTATGGTTGTCTGCTGCTCTTTTCCTGGAATGCCATTAAATCAGTTCATATATTTTCTAAATAATCTCCCAAGTGTCAGTGTTCTTGTTTCTTGAAGCAACACTTACCAGATAAACATTATTTAAGGGATCCAACAATATGTGAAAGGTAGATAGGATGCATTGGGCTTTTTGCTTGTTTTGAATGTCTTGTTGATATTAAGACCATCTTCCTGAGGAAGCCTTACTGAGTTCTAAGAACTTGTCACTGGCTATCAGATCCCCCTGTTGTTGGCAGCACCCAGCACAAAGGTGGTACGTGCTATTCATGCAGGGTTACTTGGTGGAGAGTAGCAATGAAAATTGCATATATTTGGGTTGAGCTAATTTGTTCAGAACTGCTGATAGGATATTTATATGATGTGCATATCTGAGCATAAGGCACGAAGTGCAGATTATCATCAAGGAAACTGCTGTCCATGATGAGATTCCCAAAAGGATGTAAAAAGGAATATTCACTGCTCAAATTTAAGTAAAATCTTGCTGCACCAATTAAGAATTAAGATATTTGCATCCTTTGGTGGATGCAAATAGATGTCTAGACACCAGAGGACAGTGACCATCTCTGTTTAGAATGAGATAATACAGATAGGAAGTGTAGAAAGAGGTAGTTAATTCTTGGCAAGCTGGATGTTGCATTTATTTTATTTATTTACAAAGTATTCCAAGTTTTATACTGCTACTACTCATACTCTTAACAGTTCCTTTTCTCTAAGTAATTCTGTTGTCCCCAGTGCGAGAGAGGATAGTAAATAGAGCTTGAGCACTTCATCAAAATTCCTTTTCCATCACCACTCAGCACTTCACTTAAATAAGCCATATTAATGTGCCATGGGAGACTTAAAAAACAGTTTTCTCCCCTTACCCCCAGGTGTTTCTTCTGCTATAAAATAATTTAGCCATATTTTATCAGCAACATTAATAGTAAATGCTTACTCAGTAATCCTTCCTGGGAGCAGATATTTAGTATACCTAGTAGCATGCAATTATGACTGTGATGGAAAGGGATCTTATCCCTGACAAGATATCTGAGAAAATCAAAGTGTTGTTCTTTCTCTTACAGTGGCCTAAAATCCTCTACAACTACTAAAATGGATAAATTTACAGTAAATATGTTCTTGGACACATGTGCTTGGTTTAACCTTCTCCATTTACAATACCAATATATCAAAGTGCCTTGGTTTTGCAATATTAATTTAAGGCCTAATAAATGGAGCTGATTGATGGGAAATACAGAACATATCCAGAAACCTACATCCCCTGTAAATGGTCTATCTTGGATACCAATATAGTCTCTTCAAACTTTTCCTTTTTTTTGGAAGCCTAAGCTGCTCAGAGGTTAATGAATGCTGCATAAACCAAAGTTGTGTGACTGTTATTCCTGCTGTGCCAGTACTGAAATTTATAACCAATTTTCTTACCTGGTAAGTACCTGAAGAACAAATCTGAACAGCATGGATACATCTAGTTTTCCACTGTAATGTAAGGAAAATGGTTTACAAAGACTCAGTTTCATTTGGCTCTTATCTATACTTTTTCTGTCTCATCTAGTGATCTTTTGCTTCAGATACTGAAGCATAAGCACTGAAACAACAACAAAAAAAAATTAACTAAAATATATATATGTTCTCAATTTTCTGGTTACTCATATTCAGTACTTAAATGTTGGTTTGCATGCTGGATTTCTCCAGGCGGTTTTTGTAAGTTTCTGTCTCTAGAATAATTAATTGTGAAATGTCTCTGTTGCATAACTACACCAGAGGACATGTTTGTGCCTTCTCTTACACTTGCCACTGATCCATTCTGAAGTGTGTGAATAAAAGTTGCTGCACAGGAGTGCAGGAATTCTTAACACTGGATATATGATGGTGTTAGTATGAACAAGTTTGGGGGGATTCTTCCTTGGTGAATGTACCCCACACATGATTTCTATGTACCCTGATGTCTTCTGAACCCAGACCTGCTGCTGTGCCAAAAGAGGCAGTGAGTATTTCTCCACCATGGAAAAGTGATGATGTTCATCCTACCCAAAGAACCTCTTATACCAAGTTTGGGGTGTGAATGAGTCTCAGGCATCAGAAAAGTCCTGTTGGGCCTTGTGCATAGAAGTCGTGCCAGGCTGGCATTTGGGCAGCTATTTATGGGTTGCCTAAACAGCTACAAACCTCTTTTTTTTTTTTTTTTTTGTCATAGCTTGTATGTCCAGGCACTTTGAGCCTCATCTCACCCCTAATATTTGTCAAATAATCTGGGGGCAGTTGTGGGGCTGGATTGGGTTTCACTTTTCTGACCATCTAGATGCTTTGGGTTTTTAAGAAGTCTGAAAATATCTTGTTCAACACCATCAAAACCAGTGTCTTTATTTAATATGACTTCTAGTCTGTCAGTTTGTCATAAAGTGACAAATATGACAAATACTTGCTCTAAATATTTTAATATCATTAATTTAAGCACAGTAAGATAATGCAGTTTCATAACAGATTATGTTTATTGATAGAAAGTGAAAATTTGTAGCATTTGATGTAAAATGACAAGTCTTGTCACATAGCCACTGATTAATATTTTTAATGAGGTTTATTTTTTGGAAATATTCACTGCTCAAATAGAACACACAACCTTCTGACACTGACAGTTGGTCTATTTTAAAGCAACTTTTATTCTAAACTAATAAATATATAGTTTTTTGATGTATTTTATGGAGCTGTGTCCTTGTCTCTAATGAACTTTTTGCCATCATTTTTCAGAGCTCAGTTCACTGAACTATGGCAGTGCAGTATAGTGACCACATTCCTTCTTAGGAGCTTAGGGTTTGTGTTCTCCTTGTCCTTTCTCTGCATATATGGATAGAACTTAATACAAGAAAAGTATTAAGTGCAGGCCTCAGGGGAATGTAAAATGCAATATGTATGCCAAGAGCAGATGTAACATTGCCCAGAGGAAGGTGTGGGTGGCAGCCACACATGTAGAGGCAATCCCAGGTGTCCACTCCAAAAAAAGAAAGGAACCCATCTCCTCTCCCCTGAAGGACTATATTATTATCTCTGATATATTATAAGAGAAAGTAATTAACTCCCAGTACCTCTGAGGGTAACTTTCTCGAGGCTACTTAACCAATTTGACTGCTCTGACTCTGTATTATCCAGGTGAATTTAAGATCCACTGTGCAACACCGAGCGCAGGGTTTGCTCATGCAGTGCCACAGTCTGAGGAGTGTGAGGCTGGCTACAAAGTGTGACATGTCAGACAACTTCAGTTGCACAAATTAGTCAACAGCTGCTTTAAGGAGTCTTGATTGTGCATCTGTTCTGTGTATTTCCACTTCTCCAAAACTTCCAGGATTAAGACAGATCCTCATTCTGCAATGACACCTTTAATGGCATACTTAAAGGCGATGTCTCTGACTAGGGCTTCTGTGCATTTGGTGCATGACCCTCTCAGGCTCCAATCCCTCTTAAGCACAAGATAATCCTTTTCCTTGTGACAGCTTTCTCATTTCGGTTGCTTTCAGTATAGCAACCCAGAATTTCTTCCTTGCCATCTTCTGAATCAATAACTTTAAAATAATATTGTTGTTCCCATCTGAACTCAGGTCTGAAAGTGTGATCCAATGAATGATGAATGTTGAGGACCAAAAAGGGGTAAAGAGAGGCCTAATTTTCATCAGATTATTTCACTGAATTTGTAACCTGCACTTCTCTTGTTATAATTTGAAAATGCAACCAAATGCATGGTGTGACCTGTACTGTACAAGAGATATTTAAAAATATAAAGAAGAAGGAAAAACATTTTCTCTGAAGATTTATAGATGCCTATTTCTTAATCTCTTTCTCAGCCTTCTCTTTTTGGAATGATTTCTTCATTCTGTGGTACTTTACAGATTCACTTAAAAATAAGTTTTAAAAAAATAATCCTGATATGTTATCTAAACTCCTAGCCAGCTTTTACCATCATGCATGCAAAATGCTGTGCACTTTAAAATGGCAAAATGATGTCATCACTCTTAGAAGCAGTTTCAGAGGTGGCATTCTTATGGCAAAGGTCATCTGCTGTTTCGCAAAACAGGTTAGTACTCAGGGAATTTTTTGTGAGATTGTAGAACAGAGCACATCAGCAAAGCTCTCTAAAACACATCAAGGAATATTAACTTTTCAGTAAAGCAAGGAGGATAACAGGTTTCCATGTTCTGGCACAGCTGATGAGAGCCAGTGCCCATCAGCAGTGATGCTGTGCATAAACACTTATCCTACACAAGAGAAAGTTTTCCCCAGGGAATATTCCCCCCAAAAAAATCATCTTTCACCATTTTTTTGATTTCTTACTCTGTTCAAGACAAAACATGCTGTTGCAGCGAGCTATAATTTCAGTACCTAAATTTTTATCGTGATCTAGGGATTACAATTAGTGGGATCTGGACAGTAATAGACTAAATGTGGGTCAAATGCTCTTACCTATGATAATGCTCCACTTGCATGCATGTGTATACATATTTTATATAGACATGCTGGGTTTGTTGCCTGCAGAAGAACCTTACTGACTGGTTGTTGCCCCTTAGCAGTCAACTCCTCTCAGCCAAGCAGAAGGCAAAGTGAGATTAGGAATGACAGACAGGAGCAGGTTCTTTTGGAATTATGGGTAGCATTACTCAACCTGAAAGACAAAATTCTGTAATACTCTTTACTTAATGTTTTTTCTTATTCAAAAAGTGGATACAAACCCACTTTATATTTTACAGTTTTACATGGCTATATTATGAATTTTCTCTGTAACATTAATTTTAATTTTTCCAGTAGTCTTTTTCCATTTTGTAATTCACACAAATTCAACTGTCATACAAATGCAATCATAGGTTAGTGCATGCTCCATGTCAGCATTGACCATGACTCTGTGGTGTTTGGAAAGCAGTGCTAAGTACAGCCATACCAGAGAATGTTCTAATTGAAACAAAACTACATTTCCTTTTTTAAAGATTTTAAGACTGAAAAGGATAATCTTTACATTCCCGCCCCAAAAATTCTTTAGTTTATTGACCATTTTGTTACATGCTCTTGGGTTTTACCCTTCAAGTGTTAATTTGGAGACTATATTAAGCAATAAAAATAAGATTTTGAAAGGAATATTTCCATTAAATATACTTGTATACAGTTTCCTCTTGAAAAATTGTCCAGTGTGTGGATTTAGGGTTTTTTGAATGGGGAGGAAGGAAACTAGAAAGGAATAGTTTTTCCTCTGAAATATGAGTGCCTTTCAAGTAAATCATTAGAATCATAGAATAGTTTGGAAAGGACCCTAAAAATCACCTAGTTCCAACCCCCTGCCATGGGCAGGGACCCTTTTCACTAGACCAGGTTCCTCCAAGCCCCATCCAACCTGGCCTTGAACACTTCCAAGGATGGAACACCCACAGTTTTTCTGGGCAACCCATTCCAGTGCCTCAGCCCTCTCACAGTGAAGAATTGCTTCCTGATATCTAATCCAAGCTCTCAGTTTGAAGCCATTCCCCTTCATCCTGCTGCTACAGGCCCTTGTGAAAAGTCCAGCTTTCTTGTAGGCCCAGTTTAGGTACTGAAAGGTTGCTATGAGGTCTCCCCAGAGCCTTCCCAAGCCTGAACAATCTTAGTTATCTCAGCCTTTCCTTGGAGGAATCCCTCTAATCATCTTCATGGCCTCCTCTGGACTTACTCCAACAGGTCCAGCTCTGGGGACCCCAGAATGGGATGTAGCACTCCTGGTGTGGTCTCACGAGAGGGGAGCAGAGGGAGTGGAATTTGGTTACATCAGCTGAGCCATTTGCTCTCAGACTGTACCTGGAAGGTTTTGCTGTGGTCTTTGTAGGGCTCTCATCTCTTGTACCTGCTGATGAGAGAGACTGAGGCAGATGGCATGGAAAAAGTCTGTGTTTTGTGGCCATGTCTTTATGGAGACATCTGGGAGAAAGCTGTCCAGGGACGAGAGATGGAGTTAGCTGCAAGGATGAATCAAAATGGGTTGAATCATGGTGTCTAACCCTAATTTCTTCAATATCCATGTCCTGCACTGCCCTAACTGACAGCTCTCTGCTCCTGTTACAGGGATAAGATGTAAAGCCAAAGTGCCAGCACAAAAAAAAAATAAACTCTTCAAGTGACTAGAATCCAGCCAAAATTTCAGCCAGTGGTGCTGTCATTCAATGCAGAAAAAATGTCCAAATTATTTGTACAGTCCAATGATTGACAGATAAAGTATGAGTCCTTCTGGGATGTTCCATATCTTTTTAACACACAGGCTGGGAAAAGCTGGTTCTCTTGGAAGTGCCTGGGGGAGCAGGGCTGCACCCCCCCCTGCTGCACCCACCCCTGCTGCACTGCCTGTCCCTGGGGCTGCTCAGGGCTGCTCAGGGTCTGGGTGCTGGGGAGGGCAGCTGCCAACAGCCAAGGTGCAGGAATGTTTCAGATACCTCTTTACTCCAGTAGTGACTCTGTATAAGATGTACCTGCAGGCAGAAGGGTGGCATGCAGCCAGGTATGTCAGTATTAATCCCTTTAGGGATTTCTCTCTATCAAATTTCCTCAGTTGTGACAGGTTTACATGTACTCTGCATCACCAAAGAGATCAGTATCTGTCCTAAAATGCACCTTGCTGCTAGAAAAACCAAATGAGTTAATGTGAAGTGATGTCGCATTAATTAAAATAACATAATTGCCTGTTCCTAAAATGTGTCTTTTGGTTTTAGCTTATTTTAGGTTAACTGGTTTAGCTCAGTACTCCTCAGACCATTAGATGAAAGAAGTAAATTACAGCAACAGAGTGTAACCAAGTATAATTCTCCAAATTACTCTTATTACATGCAGTTGGGCCACAGGTTAGTGGAGAGAGAGAGATGAGTTTACAATTGGCAAAGTTTATAGAAATGTGGAATCCCTTATGAGCAGGAAAAAAAAAAAAAAAAAGTGAAGCATATGTTTTTAATTACAAGTCTTCCAGAATGTAAATTACAGTAAGATGTGACATTCAGGGGAAAAATCTCACTGCTACTACAGCTGAAATGCAGGCCATGCCATTGCACCACATCTTGTTACAGGAGATATAACTTTATATATCTGTATCCTAGAATCCTGTAACTGATTTTATTTGGTCATGTTTTCTCATAAATGAAAAGGGTCAGGATTAGTGATGGTTGAACCTCCAATAGTTTAGAAGTTTGGATCTGCACACCTTAATCCTAAAATTTCTTACTGCTTGCTTGAACCACTTGGTGTATTTTTCCTTCTTTCCTATTCTGTGCAGTGCCCTCCACAAAGCTGAGCCTTTCCCCTTTCTTTCTGCTCATCCAGCTTAATCCTCCCACCCATCAGTTTTATTGTATCCAGGTTCTTACAGACAGCATTATAGCCCACCCACATTCCCAAATGGGGGTGCCAGCCCCATTTGCTTCTCCCACCTGTACTGCTTTGCTCTCTTTCTTTGGGCTTGTTGTATGGTGGTTTCAGGCAGTCTGGTCTGGACTTCCCAGCTGTCTTCCTGGCAATTCCTAAGCAAAGAAGGGGCTACTGCTGATCAAGAATATGGTGTATGGAAAAGAACTATCATTAGCTGCCATTCTTCCGGGTGGAAAACATTCACCAAGAGGATAAGGTTGGAAAACTGAAGAGGAAACTCAGAGTAGAGGCAAAAAGTAATCTATATGTAGGGGAATAAGGAGGAAAAAATGTCTGAGGCACAGACAATGAAATTGTATCTAAGAAAAGAGGATTTTGTTATATGAACTAGAAAGTGATTAATTATCCTGTGTATCATGCAGGTCATGATGAACAAATGCCTTTGTGAGTTTGATTTGAAAATACTTCAGTTTAAAGTAATATAAATATTAGTAGCTCTGGTAAAAAACAAGTGACTTAGCAGATTCTGCAGGAAAATTTCTATTTTGTCAAAACACAGAGGATAGATATGAGTTTCTCAAACTACAAGATTCCTAATTTACACTGTGACCACAATTCTCTACACCAAGTGCAGTTTATCAGTTTAATGGTATAAAGTTTACCCCAGTCAGTGCCCAGGACAAAGGCAGTCTGTCAGTGATGCTGACACAACTGCACTAAGTCCTCTGTACCACAGTGTGGTACAACCACACTTACACTTTGGGAAGGGCTCATTTGAGCTTGGGAGTTTTGCTTGCTTGATTGTCTTTTCTTCTGCTGTTATACCAGAGAAGCTGAGACTTTGACCAATGTGGTATGACAAGTATTTGTTATCACATTTCATTGCCCTGCAATGATACTTCAAATAAAGTCCAGATTTTGCATGCTCAGCCCATCCAGGCTGAACATTTCCATCTGTGACCTCCTTCCACCACAGTCAGTGTAGTGCATCAGGAGAGTCAGCATCTTGGCAGAGTCAGACTTTTGCAAGGGAGTCCTGTAATTTCAGTTAAGGGTGTCTGTCATACCCCAAAAGCACTCACCTGAGACCACAACCACACCACAGCAACCCACTGCTCAAAGCCTAACCCAAACCCGAGCAAACTGCATTCAGTCATTTGGGATGGACATCCAAGTCCTTTTGTTTTTATTTCTCATCACAAACAAAGAATGGTTTTGCTGTATGACAGGTAGTCTCAATAGCAGAAACACAATAAGAAATATTAAAGAAAAGTTTTGATTGTCTGTCAGCATGTCCCCTTAGGAAAAACTGACACATAATAGCTGACACTGGTCCTGGCTCCACACATTTATGCCATTTGTTTTGATGTGAAGGATGTGAAGCACAGTGAGTTGCAGCTGGCAGATGTTATTGCAATATTGAAGTATTTCAGAGAGTAAAGTCACATGCAGGCAGCATGACATATTCCTAAGAGTTTCTGTGTACTTTCAGTTCAGCCATAAGGTTCCAAACACAGATACTGAAGTGCTCTCTGCATTTAATTAACAAGATCTGTGCAGTGATACAATATGTTATTTTCCTTAACACTGCTCAGGTAAGCTGACAGTGGAGGTATAGTAAGTATAAATTACTTATAGACCATACAGGCCGTATCAAAACCTGCAGAAGTACGTGGAGCAAGACTAAAAGCCTGAAATTTCATGACAGAATATTTGTGGAAGTTTTTGGGGCAGGCTGTGGAGGTGTTCTACATGGAGCCAGTTAATCAGTATTTCAGTTTTGGAAAAAAGTAGAAACAATGAAGCCAAAGAACAATGAAGTTTAGTAAACTCTGAGTTGATTTAACCCATGTTTCTTAGCATATCTTTCTTGAACTTAAATCTCTTTTGTCACTCAGAGCCAGCAGCGTCATGTACCAGCAAAGAGGCCTAGCTGCAGAGAAAGTTTTATCTCAAGATAAGTCAAGCATTGTGGCTTTCAAAGGTCATTCTTTTAATGGAGATTATTCTGTTTTGCTGTTTAAAAATAGAAATGAAATAGGGTTACAATTAACATCCATCATTTAATCAGATGCAGTTGTCTCAGCGTTCATGCAGTGTTTGTTTGGGTAAGCTACTTGCCAAATCTTAAAGCCAGAAAACCTGTGAGAGAAAAGAGAGGAAAAAAGAATCTAGAGAATCTGTCCTACAGAAAGGTCAATAATACTTTTTATCTTAAGAGGCTATCAGAGATGGACACTATCAGTGCTTGTGGAGTAACTACAACATTTGCAGCATTCTGAAGTCTCAAAGTTTTGAATTTTTCCCAAACTTGGAGCACCAGAACAGCCCAAGTATGTTTTTCTAGCTTGGGCAGAATGAAAAAATATCCAGGCATCAGTGTCTCACAGTGTGTGCACCCACACACACACACACTGCCCCCTGATTCGGCGTAAAGTGAATGGTTGGAAACACTGGAGAAGGGGTGAGAGCTGCTGAGGAAACTCTGCCATCCTCCAGCAGACTGCAGGAGCACCAGGAGGCCTCGAGGCAGGGGGCAGTGGTCCTTCCACCAGAGCTGCTGATACAATAAAAAGTTTCCTTTCACCCTCAGAAAGAAGGCATGTTGAAATTTTAATGTTTAGGTTCCTTACAAAACTTCAAGAAATAAAAATTTGAAACACTTGCTATCAACTCTTGTTACATTAAAACAAGTGGAAATACTAGCTCAGCAAGTTGTCTCAATCATGATCCATCTGGAATTTACAAGAAATCGATGTACAGCTGTGAATAGTTTCAAATGTATCAAATTATCATTTTCTGGTGGAAAAACTGTTTCACTGGAAAAACTTCTGCAAGCTTCAGAACAGAATTCCCTGGACAATTATACAGTCCAATAGCTCAGCAAGAGTATCACTCCTGCCATTTTATATTCTTTTGATGAAAGCTTCTACCTCCTATGGTTTTTGCAATGTGCTCTTCTACTTTTTCAGTGTATCTAGTCAATAGAAGTGTTCTTTCCAAACACTAGAGAATACTCCAAAATAAGAAAGCTGTGGGTATCTGTTTCAGTTGTGCATGAAGTCGCTTTGGGCTAATGCCTTTCTTTGCTTTATCCCATGGGAAGGCAAGTTTTAAGGCCAAATGTTTATGTATTACATGGGAAGGCACTGTAGGGAGAGTACAGATTCACTCCCTGCCTCACTGCACAGAACACACTCCCCTCACACAGCTGAGTGACCACAAATAACCAATCCCATTGAGATTCGATATATATTATCATGTTTTTGAGTAGCTTGCTATTAGACTGTAAAAATGGGGAAAAAATAACTTGAATAAATCAAGGGAAATAGACTCTCTTGGAATGTAGGAGGGGGAGAAAAACTCACTAAATATGATGGGTAAATAGATCATTATGATCTATTAGCAAACATTTGGAGTTCTTATACAAGAGTTTATTAAGGATGTTTAGACTTTTCAGTGGAATAATAGCTTAATCACAATGTTAATGTGATTGTAGATGTGTGTCCATTGGATTTCCAGGTGCCTGCTTGCTGCCTTTCTCATGAAAATGATTCATTGACTCTTTTGCTAAGAAACAAAAGTAGTTAATTATTTTATTCATTAATTGTTCAATTGATTTTTCTGTATGTCTTTAGAGGAATGGTAGGTTTTTAAATGCAGCAGTTTTGTTGAATTTTCTCCTCCAAATAATCTTTAAATATGCATTAATTTATATGCTTTTTTCAGCAAAAGTGGCTATTCTGCTGAATATGAAAACTTAATTTAGAAATGGCTCTTTCTTCTGAGAAAAAAACAAAAAACTAACAGAAGTGGAGAAAAGTTCAAATATCAGAAGCTCCTTCCTTGGTCTGACAGAGAAAAACATCCTCAAAGAGAGTACATTCATCCTGTGGATGTCATAAGCTCTAGGTTTAGGTCTGCATAATTCTGGAGAGGGGGGTTAATTTCATTCTTTACCTCTGATTTTTTTTCTTTGTTACACTTCAGTTTCTGTACATAAGTAGCTGAAATTCAGGGAGAAAGGTCCTCTGCAGCCCCTCTGTGATGTGGAAGACCTTGCTCAAAGCAAATATGTGCAGAAGAGATTCATACAGAGCAGAGCTTCCTCCCAGCAAGGAAGGAGGTTCACTTGCAAGGTCCAGCTACATTAGGAGAGGTCAAGGGTCAGGCTCAGAAAGGCAGATCTGCTGATCTGGAAAGCCAGGATGCCTCTTATTCACACCTGGCAGCACAGGCAACTTGGGCACCACTTCATCATCACAAAGAACTGGGAGCAACTGGAAAGCTCTGAGACCTGTAGGCAGTGTGCCATGTAAGTGTCACCAACCTCTGAGGAGGCTGAAAAGATAAAACTTAAATCCATGCCAGTAAATACAGATCTGCCAAAGAGATCAGTCTGGCTTTGGGTTATAGGGTGCACTGCAGGGAAGTAGAGACAACTTGGATTTCTCAGGGGCTTCCTCCTTGCTGTAAAGTAGGATGGAAGTAGCTATTCAGTGTATATCACTTGACAGTTTGTCATGATCATTTTTCATGTAACAGTGCTATTTATCAAGAGGAGGGATGGCAGGTGCTCTGGGACTGGGGATAAATTCAGGACAGTAATATGTTTGAGAGGCCAAGTCCTGTGGAGGTATGGAGCAGAAGTTAGACCAGAACCACAAACCTCAAGGCTGTTACTGCAAGCAGTAGAAAGCACAGAAAAGTCAGCCTGAAGGACAGTACCAGTCCCAAATCAAGCTGCAGGGCAAAGTCTTTCAAATGGTAGCAACTGCAGGGAAATATCCCCTGGAGGTCAAGCACTGTATGCAAGAATTCTCCAGTGTCCCCAGGGTTAAGAAGTCTGGATGTGGTTGAAGAGGGAACTCTATTTTCTCAAATTAATTTGCCTAAATAGCTCCTAAGTGTCTGCTCAGAAGGCCTGAAAAGGTTTCAGTAAGCACAAGAAATTTAAAATGTTGTCTTCGTTCTTCACAAAAGCCAGTACTTTTGGTTCCCCAACATGCAGATGAATAAAGCACTTGCTATGTACACATGTTATAATTTGCTATTTGGTCCAACAAGCTTCACACTGAACACACTCATACCAGTCTCGATGTGCTGCTAGACATCATAAAATTATAAGGACCACATAAATTTAGTACTCTTGGAGTGAAAAATGTAGTAAATAGTGCTGTATGTACAATCTTCTATTTTCAGTGGAGAATTATAACAAAACCTTAATTTTTATGCTTGGATTCATGGCAGCTGCACATATATGCATGCTTGGCTCCATAAATACTAACCTGGCTTGTGCTTCATTGAGAGGGACTGTAAAACAGGCACTACAGTTTCATGGACAGTCATGCAAGACGTTCTGTAGAATGAGTTAAAGGGTGCTTGACCATCACAGCTGATTCCACATATTCATTTCCCATCCCTCTGTGTTTCCCAGATGCTCCCTACTTGTTTTTGAATTGTCATACTTAACCTTAATAAGCTGTCTGTGTTGATTGTGCAGGTTCACTGCACTGCTTGGTGCTGCTCACCTCAGGAGGGAGCAAATAGGGTAGGAGGGGGTGCAGAGAAAAGATAAACAAATGAAAAATCCAAATTAAAAGACCTTTGCCATATGAAGTGAGGATGTGAGTTTCTTGTAAAGTGTTCTTTTGACAACAGTTGTAATAAACTCTGAGAGAAATAAATCTTTCTGGTAAGAGAAACCACAATGATATGATATTAATACCCAGTGTGTGTAATATGCAACTAGGAATTTATTAATATTTCCAGTAATTTAAGATGGGTTATCCTGTATGTTTTATTTCAGTTTTTTCAGATGTACTTTTGCAATTATGTCTTGCAACTGAAATCTGTGTTTGAAGCCCCAGGAAGGCTTCTGCTGGGTCTCCTGTCTTAGAATCTGTGTGCCTGGATATGTTCTCCAAGTGATCTGTGGGGCAGACATTTCTGTCAGCCTACTTCTAGCATCTAGTGAAAAGATCATGCAAAGAGAGAACTAATTTCTGACTTAATCATTTTCACACCAGTCTATGGCCATTAGTCTTTACCTCCAAGTTGCTTATGGTATACTGTTCCTCCACACATGCTGACCTGTGGACAGAGGAAGCCAAATCTTATTTTAAAATCAGACAGTCAGAACCATATGCTTAATAGCATATTAAGCAGAAGTCATTATGAATCTGCCATTCCAACACCTTTACATTTCCACTCCCACTGGATATCTCTCTCCTGGGTTTATTGCATTGCAAGTATTTTGAGTGCTCCCTGGACGGTCCTAGTTATTTCTTCTCTCCTTTTCAAAACACCTTGTCAAACTAGGAGCTTTTTGCTACATCTGTGGCTGGAGAAATCTTCTCCAGAAAATATCATGTTGTCTAATTTTCATTTCTGGATTGATATCTCTCAGTTAGCTAATCAGATTCCACTTTAAACTAGAATGAAAAAATGTGTAATTCTTAGACAAAAATTAGCTTCTCTTGAGGGCATGTTACATCAAACTTAAGACAGTGGTTGAACTGCTAATTTCTGTGCTCTGATTGTAATGAACTCTAGGTGAACATTTCAGACATAGAAGGCTATGCTTTATAGTGAGACACCATTTAGCCACTGTACTAAGTTTTATCTGCCAGGGAAGAACTCTTACTTGTGAACTTTCAACATGTTTATAAACCTTATTTCAGATCCTTTGTATGGACAGAGTTTACAGTCCTACAATCTCTGCCAAAAACTCAGCCTGTTCTCATCCAGTTTGTGTAGAGGTTTCTCTTAGCTACTTCTTTTTCACTTTTTTTTTTTTGCTTTTGAACATATTCATGTTTTATAAGTGTCAGCAAGGGAAAATACAAAACCATAAACAAGGGTGTGTGGGAAATAAAGTGGTCTAGAGGAAAGTCAAGAGAGAAAATATTTGTAAATAGACAATGATCTGGCAGCTCTGGAGTCAAAAGAGCTGGAAAACAAGAAAGGCCATGTCCATGAGTATAGAAAGTAGGGACCTGAAAGATAAAAGAGGGGCCCCATCATAACAGGAAAAAAAAAAAAAAAAAGAACAGAATGATAGGGCTACCTTAAATTTTATTTTTTCCTTGTACATTTAAAAAGCTTGTCTTGAGCTAGAAAATGCAATTTCTTTCTTAACATTTCTGTCCTTCATTCAGCAAATATTTTGTCTGGCTGCCTTATGTTTGCTTCTCTCTTGTGCAACCACAAACTCTGCCATCAGCTCTGGAAACAGTAGCAGTCACTTTCTTAACCCATCAGCTGATATTTAGGTCACAAGTTTTGAGGATCTCAGATTCAGAGGGTGGATAACATTCAGTCCACTCTGACTTTAGCACTCACTTTTGTAGGCAGTTATTTATAATTCACCTTTCTGCAAAGGAGAGGGGCTTTCATTATGAAAACAAACTGATGGAAATGTGTCCATTTAACCTAAGCAATCTGACACTTAGCTTTTCATATTAACCAGGCTATGCTGAAAGTGTGATATTGGTGGCTGTAACGACACAGTAAGACAAAATATGAGAGTGACATGATGGATTTGGTTGTTAAAATAGATACACTTGATTTATCATATGCGTGTCTAAACCTCATGTGATGCTGCTGCCCAGCTGAAAGCCCTCTTGGAAACTAATCTGCCATGAAAGTGAGTATATTGTAAGCAGCCTGAGTGTCACACCCCAGGGCTCACTCTTCAGGGCCTGCACACCTGTAAGAACTGCCTGAGTCTGTACAGGGAGAGGAGTGAAAAACCTTCACTAGGAAAGAGATGCAAAATGTCCTCAAATGTTTCAAGAAATATAGGCATGACCCCAGAAAAAGAAGCATCTCAAATGTAAATCCAGGATGTAGATGTGAAACTAGTCCAGGTATGAGCTAAGAGTTTGCCTTCATATCATGCAGAATTGGGACCAAACGACCCAATTTTTGAGCTAGCATGCCAAGGCAGATACAGTCAGAGGCAGAAAGGGGAATTGGGACTGAAGTGCAGTGAATGCAAAGAAGTCATCAGGTATTGCTTAATTGAAATTATTTTCCTCTGTAAATTAGGGCAACTGTACCTCTCTGAGTAAATGGCATTCTACAGAAATCTTTGTTTATTAGTAAAAAACACCTGATACATTGTTTCAAATTAATTATTCCAATAAATCAAAACTGAGGGAAAAAAACAACCAAAACCCAGAAACATTTGGTTTTCATCAAGCTGACACAGCTGTCAGTTTCAGCTACCACAATATCTTACATAAGTTAAACTGCAACATTTTAATGTTGCCATTTTTTGTATATTGGTTTTTGGTGTGTCATCCTGAGAAAATAAAATGGAATAATAAACCATTTGTGTGCTAATGATGTGCATAACACTTCGGTGATACAGATTTGTACTGAAATGACCCCATTTTCCTTAGTTTAGTTGATTCTTAACATTTTGATGCTGGAATATGACATTTTGGATTTTTGAAAAGAAAGAACTCAAATGCATCATTCCTGAATTTCTGTTTTTTTTTTATTTTAAATATAAATATTCTTTAAGAAAGCAAGCAGCTTTTTATTCTGAATGAGAAGGAAAAGTCAGAAATTTCCCATGAACCTGAAATTGAGATTTTTATTAATACTTATCTTTGAGCTGCATGAGTCAAGATCCCCTTCTTGCCAGATAATACAGTGGATAGATATTGGCATTGCTTTTACTTAGTGGAGTCCTTGTTAAGTGATTGGAGTTTTTGCTTGATTTGGTTTTTCTCAGCATTATGTGTTGGGGAGGGTACTCTGACATAAATGATGATACTTGACATTTCTAACCCTTTTAACTGTGAATGACTGAATCAAATTTTGAAGGGTTATTACTCTGGAGGAGATAAAATTGTAGTATGCCCTTTTTTTAGGCCACCCAGTCTCTACAGAGTATACATTATACATTATACATGTACTTCTTATCCCTCAGCCTCTAAGCTGACTTCTACAACCAGCCTGAAACGTTTCTGAAATGCTTTATACTGTTTAAAAAAAAAAACAAAGGTCAGAAAGTTTGAAGAGGAGCTGATAACCATCTCAAATGTTGCTAAAATTCAACATATATTAATACTTTCCTTAATACTTTCGTTTAATTGAATACATTGCAAGTTCTGAGGAATTAAAATTAGTTTCTTGACTAGAACTAGAAATGTCCGTTTCAGGATAAGAGGTCACTGGAAAATCTCATTGATACTTTTCTAATTCTCCTAAATACTTTTCTTATTCTTCTCTTTTACTGAAAAAGATTTATCTCTTATTTAAATAGCACTAGATGTATTTCATATAGAAAACCAGCTTCAAAAGTGTGGACCTTCTTCTTACCAGCAATTATTAAAGTCTTCCAAGTGTTTACAGAGAACTCCTTAGGTTTCTGACAGCTGCAAGGGTCTTATTTAACCAAGAAATTCACCTTCAATCTCAAAAGACCTATCTGCTCATGGCAAGGAGATTTTTGGTTTAACTATCCTTCTTCCCCGAGGTTTATAATCCCTACATAATTGTGTATTAACAAGGAATTTTTTAAGCTTCTCTAAATATCTAAACGAGGACCACTGACTTATTTTCCTAAAATTATGTAATGACATAAACGTTTTACAAATGGAAAATGTAAGGACTTTCCCAATGATCACTAAAGGATGTAGGATTCACTGCCCTCATTGCAGCTGGACTCCAGGAGGAGCTGGCACTCACTGCTCCCCCACAGACAGCCTGACCAAATGCTGGGGGGATAAATGCAGGTGGCTTCTGAGAGATGAAGGGTTGTAGCACTGCTGCAAACACGAAGCCTTTGAAAATCAATTCAGAGTTGTGTTTCTTCTATTCGCTTTCTTTCTGAGATTTATTTCAGCTGAATGGCTGTCACGGCTCTCAGTATTACTGGCTCTTGGAGCCTAGAGTTGTTTTAGCAAACCAACTCTGTCTGACTCTGTCTTCAGTATGTTTTGAAGTTGTTTTGGCTGAAGGAGGAACTGGTGATTGCAAAAAAAGCCCCTTTTTCTCCAAGCCATTGCTGGGCTTTACATTTTCTGATGCTGGAAACAGATCAGAAAAGAGGAGGGGAGGCAAGCTCCCCAAAGCCCTTCTGCAGGACTGCTCTGCTCCCAGCCTCAGGACAGGCTATCTGTGAAGATCAGCTCACATCTGAGATGCTGCAGCTTCTCAACACGTGCCAGCAGAATCTGCAGAGTCCTGGCAGAAGCATGCTAATGTCTTTGGGGTAGTTACTCTATGTTCATTTAAAATGCAATTAAACAGAACAAATACTGTGAGGAAACGGACAAGATTTACATTTACATACAAAAATTAGGGGGAAGATCTTTTCATCACATTATAAAATTTATATAAACATTTTGGAAGGGAAATAATATGTGGCAATAATATAGACTGATATAATGAAATGACTAGAATGATGGTATTGTTGTCCATGGGGTCAAAAATTGTACCCAGGAAAGAATTAATAATTTATGGAAATGCTTATCCCTGTAATTAAATGCTGGAATTGGGAGCCACATCCTGGCTGGTTGTTTTAAGTCCACAAAATTTAACCCTAAACTCTAGAAATAGAGATTTTTATTAAAAAAAAAAAAAAGAAAAAAAAGAAAAATATTTCAGAAGGTTACTGTATTTTTGTCTTAAAAGGCTCCTTTGCTCTGATTTATAATGGGATGTATTTCATACAAAATGTAGGAAGCAGGCAAGGGAAACCGTGGGATTTTTCTTGGAAAAAGAATTGAAAATGAGCAACCAATCTGTTTTTGTACATGTAGTGCAGTTGTACTAAACAGTAATGACATATTTCAACTTATTTATTAACAAGTTTATGGTCTGTAGTGCTAGACATTGTCAGCTGGAGCACACCTGCCCAGCCATTGATACACAAAGTTCCTGGTTAGGTGCTCTTGAGCTTGAACAAGGAATTTTCTTTATAAAGTCACAGAACCAAAATTGTAATAAAGCATTTATGTTGAATACTACTTTTCTACAAGAATCTTCTGAGCCAGTATGGCTTGTACTGTTCCTTGAATATACCAGGAGTCCAATTCTGATCCAGACTAAAGGGATGAATTCTCATTTCAATCAACTTTACTGAATGAATGCAAAAGTGAAGGCTTAGCTTTTGGCAGGCTACCTCCTATATTTTTTTCTGACTAATGCTAATGAATTTGATACTATTATGATGTAACCACTGCATTTCATTTTTAATCTGAATAATTAAAAAAAAAAACAAACCACAAAACTGGAGGCAGAGGGAGAATGGGGGAAGGAGAAAGTTACTTGGAATGCAATCTGCCCTAATTGCAACTCCTGGGTGTACCAATCTTTCTTGGCAAGTAATATGCACTGAATTTCTGCTGCTGAATATAAGTGGGAGAGAGCAGAGGTGAGTGGGAGAAAAACATGAATTCCCACTTGCCCTTACACAACTGGCCAAGAAGTTCAGCCCTATCATTCCTTCTGCCCCATAAATCCACACAAGGGTAGGCACAGGGGAAGGCTGTTTCTCTAAATAGCCAGGAAATATTACTAGCAAGAGGGTTTGGAAACACTGTGTGCTTGTGGGAGCAATGAAGAAATGCTAAAGGACCAAATCCCTCGTGCTGCCTCTGGGTTTGGAAGGCTGTGGGGTTGAATATGATACTATGGGAGTCACACTTACCCAGAAAATATCTGCCTGGATCCCCAATATGCTCAAGCCCTCAATGAGCCTGGTAAAAGTCCCATCTTTCCTCATTACCACCACAGAAACGCACGATTACAAGTACCACAACTGGGCACTATTAAAAAAGCCCTTTTTGTCCAATGAGCACTGACTGATACAGCAATGGGGTCATCATACAAAAGCAATCCATTATTTTGATTAGTGTAACACTTAAAGGCCAGCTTGCACATTAACTATTTTAATTGTCAACTACAACAGCACTGTGGTGTAACATTAAAGGTGCTCTAAAGTTTGTGGCTTGCTGACAGTGCATGACAGTTCTGCAAACCATAACACTTTCACAAATGCTCTGAGGCAGGCAATATATATTTTATTTTTTTTGCCTGTGTAGTTTGAGTTAACATGAGTTTGTCTGAGAAAAGTCCAGATGGCTGGATTGTTATTAGTCACCCACACACACTGTTCCCTTGTAGAATGAAAATTTAAATTCTGAAAAAATAAGGATGAGGTTGTTTTGTGTTCAAGTCTTTTGTTGATTTGGTTTTTAAGTAAGATTACATGAATTCCTTGATGAAAATGTTGTTATTTTTCCTTAATTTGAGTGAAATTTCAGGGAAGCTGCTCTAGATTTATTCAGGAGAGGACCAGTCCCCTCCATAAATGGTCATACGTCTGCTCTCCTCAGCTGCCTTTAGATGTTTTTCTGAATAAGTCCTATATTTTGATATTCCCTTAACCCTTAAAGGTTAGAGTGAATTTGCCAAGCAGCCAGCCTCTTGCTTGTTTTCCTGCCCTCAGGCAATGGTCTGCCTCTGACACCTTTATCATCTTCCTGCATCACCACCTGGGACAACATGAACTGGCCTTGTTTCCTTAAAGTGCAGAATAAATACTAATGATGGATTTTTCTCTCTGAATCCCACCAGTGACCTCTAAGGCAGCCTTCTTCCCTCAGGTCTCTTTCATCCTTTTTTTTTTTTTTTTCTTTCTGAGTCTATTGTCAGATAATTTATTTTTTAGTTTTAAACATCATTATGAGGTCAAACAGGCCAGTCAGTATCTGCTGGAGCTGCTGGCGGCCCCTGCAGTCAAATCAAGTCTTCTGCCATCACATATCCTATAAACTCTTTTTTCTTTGATGCCAGTATTTGAATTCAGAGTTTATTTTGTAGTTTTTTAGTCTTGATGAGATTATGGAAGAGATTTTTCAAAGGCATAAACAAGACTTACATGCCCAAGTCCCTTTGGCTTCCAGCAGGACTAGTCAGTGCCAGAAGCATTTTGTGCCCTTGACAATCTCCCTCTATTTATCAAACAAAGATGGTACAAATAAAAGGTTCTTTCATTTTAAAGGAATTTGTAGAGATCATAAATTGAGGCTTAGATAGATAAACAATTCAAATCCAGTATGCTTTGTTGTGGAACTATGCCCCAGAGTGCACTGTGTACAAAGACCCAGAGCATGTTGGATGCCACGGCAGTCAGGGCCTTTGCTGGTGAATGCCAGACGTGCCAGACCCACAGGGATCTCCAAATGCAGGGAGTGGGGTGAGAGAGGAGCTTGCTGGGGTGGGACAGTGGCAACCAGTGAGGGACTGGGAGGAGGGAGGTGTCCAGTGTGAGGAAATAGAATATTTATGGAGAAACCAGACAGAGTAAGGATCTCTATTCCTATCTTGCTTCTCTCTTAATTTAGGGAGGTGTCTCTCTGCAAAAAGGCATGACACAAAATTTGGCATTTGTGGTGACTACTGAAGGAGGAGACTGCTAATAAAATTAAGTTTCCAGCAGATGAAAAAGCAATTGGATATGAGCTGCTTTCTCCACCTCTCACCTCCACAGATCGAAGTACTTAACTGTATACCATTCATTAAGTAAAATCCCACTGCTGAATTCTGTTTACCTGATAAAGAGTCTTTTTTGTCACTGTTCCAACTAATCAGTGTTTCCTGTGCAAATGGAAAGAATCTCTAAGCTCTGAATCATCTAGTAAGTCCCCTGCTGTTGCAGATAATAGCAGGGTGTGGGTGGGCATGGCTGAATAATATGCCTTCAAACTCCCTTTGGGTTATAAGCTCTTGAGGCATAATGACTTTTTAGGTACTCTCTCATATGTCACAATGTCACATCATATAAGGTAAATATGACTCATGTAATCCAGTTTGATACATTGCCATTAGAATATGCTGAAGGGTTTTTTATGCAGTGAAATACTTCGTGTGGAGGGTTTTTCCCCTGCATTTTCCTGTTTTAGGTGACAGTGTTTGCAGGAATGCAACAAATTCTTCCTGTTAACCCTCAGAGAGAAGAATCTCAAGAGCCTTTTCAGAGATTCTTGACATGGCAGAGCATGACACAGTTAAAAAACCTGCTGAAAACTGTGTAAAAGTGGCAAGTTTTGACCCTCAGGAAGAGAAAAATATGGCTATTTTAAGAGAGAGAACCTCTTAAATCCCTCTGGTAAACAGCAGGAGCTGCAGTCTGTCAGTGTCTTGAAGTCTCTGAAATCTGCTGAACCATTTGGCACTGCCTTATAGTTGAAAATATTTTTTCTTCATATGATAATAGGAAAAGGAGAGATTTTGTTTCTTCTTTTTGTTTTGTGTTTGCTTTTATTTGTTTTGTACATAACATCAAGGAGATGCCTTAGCATAGTAAAAAACTGTCCCAAATAGATATTTTTTCCCGCATTTGCTTGCCAGGTAATCACAGCGGTGATTTGGCATTCTAGCTAACAAGACATAAACACAGAAATAAAGAAGCATTTAGGCAAGCAGGTCACTGCTATCTCTTAAAAGAAGTGTCTAAAATAAATTAAAAAACAAAAAAGTTCTTCCACGACCCCCTGGAACAATAGATCATTATTTTTTCGCCCGTTTTGATGGGGGTGGAGTTGCTGAGATGGAGCTGATTACACCAGATGCAGGGCAGTGTGGCATTGCACAAACAGCAGAGCACAGGCTGTGCTTTCCAAGGAGAACCTTTGGATTGTTTGGAGGCCACCAGGAAGTCAACTCTGCCCTGGTTTCCGATGCGATTCAATAGGTTATTTTCCAGAGATGTCTGGAGCCAGAATAAAACCCATCTAACAGGGCCATCAAGAATATTCCCATGACTATAATACCTCAAGGGGGACAGCTTGTTTTGGGAGGTGTACTGACAACGAACAACAAAGCAGTGTATGCATTATCAAGCAGATATTGTGTTCCTGAATAAAAGACTGATAATGCCTGGGCACACAGGGCTGCTTTCTGCTCACAGCTATAAACAGACTACTTCTGCTGACTTCAGGCAGCTGCATGGAACTCAGAGGAGAAACTCAAAGTTTTTCGTCTGAGGTGTACTTTATTTATTATTAATTCTCTGTGTGCCCTCCACATTACAGAACTCACCTCTGCAATGCATTCACTTCTTTGATCTGGGCTCTAGCCTCATGCTCCTCCAAGAAGGGGGGTATGGCATGAAGGGATTTGGCTTCTGAACTGTTAACTGACATAGTCACAGGAGAGAGAGTGCTACTTGTCCTTTTGGCACCAGTTTTCCCCTTCCTACATGCTTCTCCTGTAATGGTGACACAAGTTATAGAGGCACCACTGCCCTCTGCCCCTTCTCACAGGTGCCTTTGACACACAGGGTGGTCACAGTCTCCCTTCTCACTTGCTGTCCTGCCCTGTAAATTCATTCTGACCTCTAAATGTCTGGGATGCATGTGGCTGTGCTTTTCTTCTTTCCCCTGGTACTTTTTTCTTTGGTTTATAATGCTTCCTGCCAGGTACATGTTACTGCAGTCAAAAGGGCCTTGCAGATATGAATATGTAGCACTTGTCTGGAGTGAACCTTTGTTACAGTCATTGCCACAGAGGCACCTGGATGTGCACAGATCCATCTGACTGAAGTGGAGTAGTCATAGTCCCTTTTACTTCACCTTCTTAACACCACTGAGTGATGCTTGTTAAGAGCTCCTCCTTTGGGGTGAGGCTGAGTGAGTCCAAGTATGTAACACATTTTCCTTGTGTAGGTATTAATGTATCCTGAAATCCTACTCCTTCCCTTTTGGGCACAAAAGGACTTAACAACTGCAGATTCTTCTGTGCATGATGGCTGAGAGAGAGAGACAGTGATACAGGAAAATTTAGGAACAGTATTCAATGTTATTTTGTAATGATGCTGAACAGGAAGAAAAAGGGTATTCAGTTCATCTGGTAATTTGGAGACAGACTTCCTTGCAGTGGGATGGACCAGCATTGCTTCAGTATCTGTATTTGTGTCCATGAAATAACTTGAGAAAATTATGGTAACAAGTGAAACTATTCTAAATTTCAAGTCTTACCAAAGGCATATGCAAAACTCCCACTCTGAATAGTGGCTATGGAAACAAAATAAGCATCTGGAGCACTCATGTCCTTTATGTATATGATGCTGAACACAGAGCAAAGAAAAAATCCTGCACCAGCTAAAAGCAAATGATGCAATTCTGATAGGCTTGCTGGAGATATTTTACTCTCTGTTTATTATTATTTCCCCATCTAATATCCTTTTTACCAAATATCTTCACAGCAAAATGTTAGACTGTTTTACTCAATCAGTTTTTAATTGGGAGAATGGGATCAGCACTAGTATCAGTTCCAAGAAGAGCAGATAGCAGTTTAAGAACCTGTCTGTTGCTTCTGCCAAGTACTTCTTTCAGAGAGGAGAAAGATGTTTGGTCTTTCACTGAAAGCAGTGGGAATCAGAGCAGCTCTCCTGAAATCACCCTCCTGTCTGTTGCAATGATCAGCAGCAGAGCAAGAGTGGCTTTTAAAAAGACTGCTGGCACATGGGCAACACAAAGGAAGCTGCACATTGTGACACTCCTAAAGAAAGAAGCGAGAGGTTCAATGGTTGCTTTATGAATCTCACAGCTGGATCACTGAAGTAGGAAACACAAGCAAGCTATCATGTCACTCTTACAGGAGTGGAGAAAAGATGTTCCTCTCACTGCCTAGAGAAGCTGAGATGCTGCAGTACTTTTCTAATCCATGCAGGTCATATACAGTATTTCTGAGCTTCAGCTTTAAAAGATAAAACAACAAAATTGCAGTGTGCTGCAGCATAAGTGAGTTTGTGTTTGGATTACAAAAGAATTTTAGATGAGTTTTTTTCTGCTAGCACACAACCTTGCTTCTGTGTGGCTAGACTGGTGGGAGTATTTAAAGGGGAAAAATAAAAAAAATTGCTTAAGGGTTTAAAGATTAATAAGCATGGCAAAATCTTCCATAAGTAGGTAACAGTTTCAGGCCTTGGTGCTCACATGTCTTTCTGATGCTTTTCTCTAATCCTATTTCCCTGCAGAAGGATGTGGGGTGGAGCAACAGTGTATGATGTCAGGACAGAGATTATCAGTAGAAATCAGTTAAACTTTCTGTGTTCTCACGAAGCAACCATTTCTATTCTGCAACAGAAGACTCCCTTGCTGTTATTCCCATGGCATGATGATGAGCATTACCAGCTGCTCTGTTCTGAGTGATGGAGATACACAAACTCTAGAAAAGAAAAACCACTATAGTTTTTCAGGAGATTTCAGGCTAAGCAGTGTTTTCCAAGTAACATCTCTCGCCAAAGCCTTTGGATTTTGTGTTACTTGAGAAGAGAAACTACTCCTCTTTCCCTTTGTGACTTGTGTGTATGGGCTTGCACACAAGCACACAAACACACTTCTCTCTCTTACATTTGTCAACCAGTAATATACTCTACAATTTAAATGTTTCACTCTCAAATACTGTATGACACATGGTCTTCCAGTATCTCTCTGTTTACATTCAGAAAAGGAGGGATGCCTTGGAACTTCCAAAGAAACAAAATTAAAAAATGGCATTTTTGATTTTTTGTAATGAAGGAGAGAGTGGTTTACTAAAATTAAGATGTGCTTTTTATTTCCCCATGAAAATATAAAACTTGTAAAATGGAAAAATTATTTTAAACATTGCCTTAAACCATTCCTCATGGCATATCTTTCAGAGTTTTGTATGTAAGAGCTTAGCTTTTTTTAAACAAATACAAAAAGCCACATTGAACAGCCATAATACTGGTACTCATCTTGTGTCTCTGAATGCTGAAATTAATTCTGTTCAGGATTTAGCAAACATCCACCTTCAAAGAAATCAGACTGTTTGAACTCAATTTAGGCTACAGAAAATGCACAGAGCTAATGCATATGGAAGAAAAGCTCCACATCTAAAACTGTATAATGTGTAAAGGCCTGGAGGCTTTTATGTTGGCCAATACTTTCAAAACATTCAATTGCCAATCAAAAATGTCAAAGAAATCATGTCCTAAAGAGGTGGATATCTGTAGTGTGTTAAACTCATGATACTGGATGGGTGGCATAATTTCTGTATCTGGTCAGAGTTAGGTATATATTCATGTTGGGAATATGTACACTAAACTGCTCATGAAGAGAAGAGTAAAAATACATCTTGAAGGTTAAATGAAAAGCAATGGTGTTCACTTCTCTGTCTGACCTTAAAATTCTGTGAGAAGGATATATAAAGTCTCCTAAGGCAGGGAATGGTTGCACAGGGAAATGAGAAGGAGATTAATGATGGTGTGGGAGGGTGAATGAGTTCAACAAATGCCAAACAGTGATTTTTAAGTATATTTATAATTCTACAGAACATGTTTTTTAGAATTCCTGGGGATTAATGAATTTGTTACATTGATACAAACTGAGTCTGTTCTACCAAAATAATACTACTTATCTAGGTAGTTTTTGTTGGGCTTTTCATTTGGTCTTTTTTTAATCATGGTGTTAAGCCAGATCCTAAGACTGACTCACCCAAAGGAGTTCTGGGTGGATTGATAGAAAAACGTATTTCAGTGTTTATCATGATGGCATTTTTTGTGTTGGGCAACATACGTGTCATAGCCACTGAAAAGCCCGTGCAGGAGAGAGAAAAGAGCTATGATTTCTTGAGGAAGATGGGAATGAAATTAATGTTTTCTGTAGAAGTTATGAAAATAAACCTTTTGTGGGAATGGTGCCCAGGAGAAGGTGGTGTAGGGAGCTGGGCTGCAGGCAGAGGCAGGAAGTTCTGCAGGCAGTGCCCAATTTCCCAAAGGCCCCATGGTGGTGCAAGGGGATTCTACAGCAGCCTGAGCAATTTTTGCAACCTCTTCCACAAGCTGCCTCTTTAACAGAAGATTGTTTTACATAGGGATTTTAATCAGCTCTTTTCATGCAACTTCCATACCTATTAGATCAGGTTCAAGTTTCACTTGCATTCCTGCTGTATCCAGACAACACAGATAAACTGTCCAGGCCTGCTGCTGTTCTGCACATTAATTAAGATCCACAGCAGCCTAACGGAGCGTGCTGGCTGCCTGGCTCCCACTTCCTTTCTCAGCATCACTATGAGCCATAAAGGGGAACATATCTGTTAAAAGGTACCTTTTTCTAATTGAGGGTGAAGTGTCCCAGCCACAAAGGACAGATGCTACTGTACAGAGGCTCTGTCTCCAGAGCTAGATTATTCAGCAGAGCATTTGTCCCTGCATTGTTATTTTTTTCCTACACTTTGAAATCCTGCACTCATTCAAGAAACTCAAAGTGTTAGGAAAATGCTTCATGTTTCAGCAAATGTACAAGAGGTTCAGGGAACTGGCTACCACATTAAACAGTTACCCTGTTGCCTGCAGTGTAAATGAAGAGGAATAACAGCAGTTATTGAAAGTTGTTCCACTTTGTCACAGAGCTACTGGAGCTGCCCGAGAAGCATTGCTTGCCTTTTTGAAACCCTAGAGGAGAATATGACCTAGGAGCAATCATACCTTTGTAGTCCAATTGTTCTCATGCTTTAAAAAAAAAAAAAATATGAAAGGAAAAAGTGATCAGGGTAGCAATATTGTACAATGTGGCTGTGCTTAAAGTTACTCAGAAAGTCTATGTATTGTTACATTGCTTTCAGACACAATAAAATGCCAGTTATTAATCCTGCAATTACCCAGCCTTATCACTGCTATCCACACAGGCTGACTGAGGCTGGATTTCTAGATGATATTGTTTTCATTATAGTAATCAAAGTGAAATTTAATTAGAGACCCATCTCTAAAATTGACAACTGAAAAATTAAAGGATTAGGAAATTAATACTAATACTTAATTACAATAAGATATTTTGGCATTCTGGATTGGGGATTTTTGACAGTCTGGGTAGCTCTTCTATCAATTCACTCTTTAGTGGCTGTAAAGCATGATTATAGGGATGGGGAGAAATGCTGTTCATGACATTAAAAAGCATATCCTTCTTGTCAGCTCCAAGCATGGAACAGGAATATCTAATTCAAAATGGTTTGCAATGGATCATATCAGTTCCTGACTGCAAACTCTAAATCCACATTGTAGGAGCAAGACAAAATGATCTACAGGTAACAGAAATGGAAAAAAAATTGATAGGGAGATCAGACTGTGACTAAATGGAAGCAGGGAAGCTGAAAGGCAGCATTTTAATAAGGAAGGCTTTTGTATGGTTTTCAGGTACAATTGGGCTGATTTGTGTAAAACAAAATTTCATCCTGGAGACCATTTACATTTCATTGATATGAATGTGCTTCATTGCTTCATTTAGAAATTTCCATTATGGCTTTTTCCCCCTTATTTCTTTGTATAAAAATAAGAACCCTCTGTAGGAAAAAAAAAAAACAAACACACAACTTGCTTGTGTGACTGCTTTGCTGTTGTTGTTTAGATATCTAGGAAACAGATGCATGTTTCTCATTTGGGGAAAGCATGCATCTGTTCTGCCAAATTCTCTCCAGAAATTCTTTATTTTCCAGTAAGAGCGTATTCAAACACATTTGAAAATAAGAAACTTTCCCTCCGTCATCTCTGTGCATGCAGATATGTTACAAGGAAAGATGGTCATTTTGATGTGGTAAGGAATTGTTTTCTCAGCAAATCCATAAGTGTTTGCAAAGTGTTATGTAATAATTTAGGTGAGAAGAACAAAAGAGAAGGTAGCAACAAATTTACTTCTGTAATATGTGAAAGAATATTTGCACAGTAGGAGCTCTTACAGTCTCATATTGAAGAGTTACATACAATTCAAAAAAGCTGAAACAAATAAAAGTTCATGTGCAAGGTTTAATAAAGATGTAATTCTGTCTACAAATTACTTAAACCATTGAGTGGAATTCTATAGTAGGAGTATTACTCTCTTTCATGGCTTAAATATTTTGTAGGGAGGTCACCATTCTCTGTTACATTTACAGGTCTTCTCCAGAAGGGAAAAAGGGCACATTATTTCAAGAGTTCTAAATGTTAGTCTACTTTTGGATCTACTTCAAAACATTACATTGTATATTTTTCCATTGTTTCTTGTTTTGAAAAGAAACAAGAACTACAACCTAACTGGTAACAGCACATGACTCATGTTCATGTGTGCCAACTTCAGGGTTTGGATTAAAGTGTCTTGCATTAAGGCATCTTCCTTTGCCTAAGGGATTTTTATCTTCAGCTGAGAAATAGAAGATGAAAAAATGCATGATCAGTAGTCAAATCCTAGTGCAGAAGGAATCTTTGAGTACATCAAGTAGAGCAAACCTATTAACTTGTTCACCTTCAGGGAGAAGATCCTACAGCAGTGATGCCTTCTGGAAATAATTTCGAAGCAGGTGGACAGAGCAGTGGGAGGGCAGTATCAGCCTAATACAGCAGGAGGGCAACACCAGCCAGTTAGAAAAAAGTGAATCATATGGACTGTGGGGAGCTGCACATTAGAATTGCCAAGCTGACTATTTCCTACTGCAGATCTTAAATAAATTAGACCTGCACAGAAATGCAGGCAATGATATCTCCCCACACAGCACAAATAACAATGGAAATAAAAGCTGCAAAGCCCTGAATTCTCAGGTGGGGGGTTGCTTCAGTCCCATTTAAGCCTGTGACTGTAAGTGAAGCTTGGGGCCAGATGTAAAAGTCCCCACGGGGATTTCTTAATCTTACCAGTGTTGGCTACACAGCGGTGAATTTCTTTCAATGCAACAAATACAGCTCCTTTGGCTTTATACTCCTCTCTAAATCCAGTACTGGTGCTGTCAGGTGGTGGTGTGGGACTGGTAGGAGACAAGGCTCAGCAGGGAGGTCACAGCTTCCTGAAGGAATGACAGGAAGGGAGAGGCATCCCTGGGTACACCAGAGAGTGAGAAAGCTGTGCTAAGCTGCTGCTGCAGCATGTCCAGCCAAGGCACCCTGCAGCCTCCAGAAATCCTTTCCCAGGTCACCACAGGGACTCTGCTTTCCCTTGAGCAGCGGATATAAAGAGCTGCCTTGAGTTAAAAGTGAGTCACCAAGTGGCAATACAGGGCTGGAGACTTCTGTGCAGTGCCACAGAAAGAAACTTCCCACTTCAGAAAGGGGTGGAAGGGGCAGCTTTTTTCACTCTATTAGACTTAAAATGGGCCTTGAGTGTACTGCCCAGGATGCCACTCGAAGCAGGACAGATCCACTCATCCTCAGCCTTCGTCTTGCCAGAATAGTCCCCGACTGCCTTGATTTGTCACGCTGGTTACTGTGTGGCTGCTTGCACTGAAGTGCAGCAGTCTGTTCCTGCATGCACATCTCTGCTGCTCTGCTTCTGGAGCTCTGTGCTGTTGGCTGCTGCTCCTCGGGCCGCCGCTGGCAGTGGCTCTGCCTGGATGTTGCCCACCTGCTCGTCTGTCCAGACATGGCTGATATTCCGCCTGCTGTCACTCTGGTGGTATCTTTTATTTTTTGTCTGTGGCAGCTGGCCTGGTTGCGGGTTGATTTGTTGCATGCAGTGTTTTTTCTCCCCTGACTGCATACCTTAGGCTATGAATTATACTCTGAATTTTCCATCCCACAAGGATGCAATGGAAAGACAGTTGTAGGCAGAAGAAATCTCCTGCTGACTTCAATGGGACAGTAATCATATCCCAAATCACCAGTGTTACAGAGTTCACCATGAAGTTTAGCTCTTTGCCCAAAATACTGCATGTCTGAGAATAGTCTCCAGCAAATTATATTTTTGTGGAAATATCCCTGCTCCCTTATAGAGGTTTCTTAGCATTTGTGCTTCTAGGCCTCACCTCTTCTTAAGAAGCACTCTTGAGAATGTGTCTTTAGCAATTTCAGTCTGCAGAAAGCTCCTCCTAAAGAGTCCTGGTCTGTATTTTATTCCATTTAACCAGTGAAAATGGTTTCTTACTGCTGAAGAAAGTGTTCTTTTAAGGCAGACATCCTCCCTTTAGTCTCCTGAGAATGGGGCTGAATTTTTGAAAGAGCAAACTATTCTGCTGCACATTTTGAGAGTCACTGGAGTTTGCCTGGGTTCCTCTTTGCCTTCTCAGTAGACTACACAAATTAATGATACAGCATTTGGAACTCTGTCCTCTTTGTTTCACCACTTTACAGAGAAGCTTGAGATACTGGGAGAGTCTGCCCACAGATGAGTCCCCAGCAATCAGATGTCCCTTAACAGTACTTCATAGTTACAGGATTTGATTATGCAATGTTGTGCCACGGGTCCATTTACAATGTCCTTCTCGTGAAATTATTTCCATTGTAATTAGTGGAGCACCAATATTTGTCTTCTAACCATGGTTTTAGAAAAGGTTTAACACTCAGCTATAAACCATCATCTGAAATCTGGCCAGTATGTTAGTGTAGAAACATGTTTCTAAAATTTTGGTGTGAGGAGTTTGTTGTGATGAGTTTAAAAGAGGATGGAAATAGAGACATCAAACAGATTTAGGTGGGGTTTTTTTTCTACTTTGATGAATAAAAGAACTCATGATCAAAGTTAATTCACCATAATGCTAACCTGGAGCTTTTGGGATGTGTTGCAGTAAGGCAGAAAAGGGATGCCAGAATGGAGCTTCAGGACAAGTGTGGTGGGGGCTTTCCAGCCCCACAGGCTGGGTAGAGAAGCTTGTGATGCTGGTGCCCTGTGCAGATCCCAGCTACTCCCACCTTGCAGCACTACAGACCATGCAGAAAGTAAAAACCCTTGCAAAACTGGGGTTATTTTGTCATACTCTCAATTGTGAGGACATCACTTCCCTGAAGTCTCTACTTTCAGACCACCTAAAAAAGAAAATAACTTCCCCAACTAAAAAAAAGGAAGATCTCCTTTGCAAATAATTGTAACGAGGTTTGAGATTTTCAGTTCTTACAAGTAAAAAAAATATATAGCAATTTATAACATACATAACAAAGGGGATCTATGCTAATTCAATTTTATGTTCATAAAAGCCGTTAGTGGACAGTCATCACTAATCTTCCAGCAAAAAATGGCACGGGTTTTTGGCTTCTGCTCCATGATCTGCTTTATTTCTTGGGGTACACACCTTGTCTCAAGGTCATAAGCTCTAAATGTTTTCAAGGGGCTTGTGCTGATTGTCCTTCACAAGATCTGGTTGCCCAAAATGTACCGAATGTGTCAATATTAATTTATTTCTTATCATGCTAAGGTTTAGTTGGGGTTTTTTTTTGCTTGAGTTTGGGTTGCAGTTTTTTTGCACAGGATAGTTTGACTGACATAGTTATTAATTAAAAAAAATGTGGTAGTGACTGTGGTGTCAAGTAAAAGTCCCAAGTTACAGCCAATTAATAAGGTAGGAAATACATTTAAAATGAAACTTTACAGCTGGTCTATTGTGAAGCTGATCTGGAGCATAAAGTTTACCTACAGAATGGACCTACTGTTATCAATAATTACTGGAGGTTCTGCAGAGTGAGTGACTGCTTTTGCAGGTTAAACAGTTTGAATATATTATCTCAGAGGCAAAGGGTCAACTCTGCCAGTTCTGTGAAAGACTTTTGCTGGGAATCCTGTGGACACAAACTCTAGTTTCATCCATGCCAGTCAAGAGAAAAATTTGGTACTACACTCCTCAGACTAGACTAAGGAAATTCAATAAAGATGAAGGAGTTAAAAGCAGAATTTAATGAATTAAAAAAAACAAAACAAAACCCCAAAACAGTTTAAGTTGAATCTATTCCTTTTCATAGATCTCCTAAAATGTGGCAGGTGACTGAGGGATAGAAAATCAAAGTCCCTTTCTTCAACAATAGGTTGATTTTATCATCCAAAAAATATACGAATTTCAAACCTGGAGTCAGGTTTAAAATAGTTAATGTGGGTGTGATAACAAGAAATCAAATTTTCTGAAATTGTTCTTTTTTTAAAAACTAACTCCCTCCAAAATATTGATTCAATACTTTAGGGAAAATATGGAATTCTGAAAAGATGAACAGGTTCAAAGTCAGTTTTAACCAATGGGGTCAGGTATTCCCCTTGTGTTCTAGATATTCACACAATGAAAAGAGTAAAAAACAGAGGTGCAGTACAATCACTGATGAATGAGAAAGAAAATCAAAAACAGGGCAAAAAGTCTCACACACAATTGATAAAATATTTACCTGCTTCGCCTGACGCTTCACTATTGACTTCATATAATGTGGAAAACAATCACAACAGAAATAATAATATACAGTATCAGTAACTGAAAGAAGCACAAATTGAGTGCAAACAACATGAAAAGAGAAAGTCACCAGTCCAGTTAGTCAATAAAGATCACAATTTTCAAGGACCATGTTTGAATCCCTGTTATTAATCAGGCTCCCAATTTACCACAGATGATATTGTGCAGCTGGTGATTGATAATCCTTTCGGGCATAATGTCGGATCTTCCTTGAACCATGAAGACACAGCTTGTGTGTGTTTGAAATCTCATAGATTGGTGAGCTCCACAGTTCACCAGCTGCCCAAATTACTTTCTATTGAAAAAAATGCATTTATATTGAGGGGAGGGGAGGAATGAATTTTTAATATTCCTCTGTTCTTTAATTTTTTTTTTTTTTTTTGAGGTATGGAGGAAAATTTGCAACACTTTGAACATAAAAGGAGAAGCTATTAGAAGCAATAATACTGCCTGAACACAAACATCTGTCACTCATGCAAACATCATCCTGTAAACCCACCTCACTCTCTCTGTTTTCCCTTCTGATTGTATTGGGGTAGCTTGTGGCCCGACAGTGATTTGAGTGACAGATGTCCAACCTGAAACAGAGCTATGCATATTTATATTTGTTTACAGGGCCTCATCACTCCTGAAAGATGTAAATTTTAAAATTTGCTTTTATTGAAAAAAGGAATGGTGAGAAAAAGGTTGTTACCTTGGAATGCAGAGTCAAAGTTATTGTAGGGCTCTGGCTTTCATAAAAATTTTACCAAGTTTTTAAATTGACTAATGAAAAAAAGCATGAATAATTTAAATGGAGACAGGATTTTCTATATTAGAACCATACTATACCAATACAACAGAAGAGACAACACTTGAGACACAGCTTAACTTAATCCTCTCCCTCACAGACTTTGATTACTATCTTCAAAACTGCTACAGAACCTCCATATTAAAGGCAGATTTCCCACTATCTTCCTATTAAATTATTGTTAGGTTACTGGAATGCAATGTGAATAAGTTTAATCAATGAGATTTCAATTTTTGTATGTGGCCTCAATGATATAATGAAAATTGGATAATTATTTAAACTTGTAGATATGGACCACTGGATACTTCTGCATTTCAAGATATTAAAACACTTTCTATGTATTTTTTTTTTAATATATAGCAAGTATAACAAATTAATTCCCAATTCCAACAGGTCTGTGAAGAATCAGGCAGTTTTGTTGTGGGTATGGGCATGACAATCGAAATACTTAAACTTTTAGTCCTATTTGACCATGTCTGTGTTTTCTTTACAGTGTACCAGATGTAATGGGTCACATATCCCATATAAACAAAGCTTTCTGCCAAGAAATCTGAAATGTGGGCAAAACATGGTCCTTTGCCGATAAAACCGTGCTCTCTCTTTACTGATACTAATCTGTAAATTTGGCATTTTGCATTATGTGCTTATTTGTCAAGCAGTAAATTGATTTGTTCGAGACAGAAAGAAAATAATATGCAACCTAATAATCCTGAATGACTGCAGTATATGACAGAAAGGTTTAGGTGCTTATTTTCCAAAGGCCACACTCGCATTTGAAATCGGTGCTCTTTGGCCTGAAATAAGAAAGAAGGGGAAAGAAAGGTAATTTCTACCTGATCAGTGTTTCCTTATCCTGTGCCCTCTAATCTGGTGTCCATCAGGCAATCAGCACAGTCAGCTGACTTCTGTCAAAACTGCATCCATTTTCTCTTTCTTGCTTGTGGGTTTTTGCATAGATAGCTTGTGAAGAGCAGAGAGAAGAAGGTGAAGTGGAGGTGAATATCTTGGAAAAGATCTCTAGATGAAGTTTCTCTCAAGGCAGGAGGGAAAGCTGTCTCAATTAAAACTTCTGGGAAAAAATTTAACTAAATGAAAGTAATGTTTAGTTGATTTTAACTATTAGTTTTAAATTAGAGATGCAATCTTTATATGGTGAGCCAGAATATATCATTTTAAATATTTGCACAGCATACTGGACCAACAAATATTCATAACTATAGCTGCCTGTACTTTTTGTGATACCACTGATTCTGTGATAACAATTCTTGTTTTCACAGAATGAAAAGCTTCTGTCTTGAACAGTTTTTATTTTGAAGCCTGTGTTACCTTAAATCAGGTACTAAATGACTAGTGTCCAATTTTCCCATAGTAATAGTAAAGCAGCCTTCCCCAGTGGCTTCCTTCTGCCCAGACCTCACTGATTTATGGCCAGTTCTGGAGAACCAGTTTCTGTCATGTTTATTGCTTATTTTATTTCTTTTAAATTATTGTTACTGTTTTGATGGAGCACAGAGTATCTTGTTGCAAACCCTATGGGCATTGGTTAAAAAAATAGAACACTTCCCTTTCCTTATCAAGTTTAAAATTACTCCATCTGAAGACAGAAACTGTGTGAGAAAAACTAAAGCTATTGCAAGAAATAACAGCATAATAGTGAAATGATTATGCTTCCCATCAGAGAGGTGGTCCAAAATGTGAAAATGTCATCAAGTATCTTGGAAAAGACATTTTTTGAAATTACAGCCAGATCTACACGTCAGCCAAAAGAACAGGCAAAATGAGATGTACTCTGACTCTTGATGCAGCAAAAAATTGAGGTCCCTTAAATATCTGTTTGTCTGAGGTAGAAATTTTGAAACTGCAATTTTGTACTTGAATTAAACTGTTCCCATTCCTAATTTTATTACAGGCTTTGTAAGAGGAATGGCTAAATGTCTGCTCATTAGTACTGATCTCAATCTTTATCTCAGGAGACTTTTATCATAATTAGTGTTAATTCTATTAAATTAATTGAGAGCTTGTTATTTTCATCTCTAAATGAAATTTAGAGATGAAATATATTTTTGATTGACTGGTCAATGACAAGTCTCTTTTCATTTTCCACTATAATAAGGCTAGGAAAAAGAAAAGAAGCGGAATGGCTGGCCAATTAAATTATACAATAGTGACAAGGTCAGGCCAAAGAAGGCACACTGTGGTAGTTTACAAATTACTAAGGTATTTGAGTTTTTCATGTTCCTTACAGAAATTGTAATGAAAATAAAAAGTGACACATGAATTCATTAACATGACAGCACAATAAAAGGGAGGAGAAATAGTTTTAAGCATACAAGTGTACATCAAAATAATTTGAAGGGATTGGAGACAAACCCACAAGAGAATTCTGATTCTTTCCAAAATATGACAATACACCACAGAACACATACATTCTTCATTCCCTGCTAAACCCATGTCTTCCCCAGTTAGTTTCCTGTATTTCAGGAATGTTTTTTGTTGCTTTATCTCTGTGATCTGCCCTATCTCTGAGTAAGACCTCTGAGTCATGCAAAGATGGTTCTATTCATTGAAATCTTGATGTTGGTGTAATGAATATGTTGCTTTGCCAAGAAAAGAGCAGCTCTCATAGAAAATTTGTGAAGCTGTGCCAGTAAAAAGTGACACATTTATAAATATGGAAAAATGTAGTCATATTAAACCTATGCCTGCAAACATCCTGCATATTACATCACTCTGGTTAAACTGCTTTACCCAATAGACTTATGGAATTCATTTGCTGAAAGAGCTGAGCTCCTGTCTTAAAGTTTAGCAGAGATAAAAAAGTTTGGAGGAGGAGAGTTGTACTACTAGCTGTTTGCAGCATTTTTTGTGGCTAAGGTGCAAGCACATTGTTACAAAATGATCATGAAGGATTTGTTCTGTTTTACCTTCATAAAATAAGATAAAAATATTACTTCATCTGAACATCTCACCAAATTATGTAAATGACCTCTTCAAACATCTGGGATACTCTAGGCTTTCTAACAATAAAGTTAGTACTGTCCATCATTTATCTTACACGGTATCTGCGCAGGAAGCTCATGAGAATGGATGAGAAGGATCTCTCCTTATTGTATTAAGGGCATGATCAGAAAAGATAAAAAGTGGGCTTCATGCTGACTTTCCCTGAGATCTTTGCTTCAAATGAAGGTGATCCCTAAAATACATAGGGAAGTTAAGAAATATTTTATGTCTGCTGAATGGGAGAGATCCTTCTGAGTCTGCTGTGCTCCACCAGCACAGCTCACCCTGCCCCTGGCCAGAGCCTTTCTTGTGAGCCCACCTTGCAATGTTCCCAATGACTGTGGGTGGCATAGCCATGCCTACATCAAAGAAATCCTCAGCTGTCCTGTTAAAATAGCTCTTCATTCTCTTGGCACTGAAGGCAGAGTAGAAAGGAGACAGTCAGGGTCAAACCTCAACCCTTCATTGAAGAATATTCTCACACTGATGCTCAGTTTATGCAGGCACAGCAGATTCATCTGGGGACTTTAGATTATTTCACAAATATAGAGTAAAACAAATCATGTATTTGCTGATCTTGACTCCATCTGATGCAAACAGGTGCTGCTTGAGGTCAAGCTCCCGAAGGGATCTTATGTCTGCTTCTGCCAGGGAACGTGTCTGGTGTTGCAGAGAGCAGGGTGACTGCTCCAAACAGCCATTGTTTTACAAATACTCCAGACAAATACAATCGTTTTCCCAACACCATTGCTCTCTTTGGGTGCCTTATGTAAATGTAACAGATTAGCCTTGCTGCTACTGTTGCAGTGTTTTTAAATAACAGAACTCACAGCTTTCTGCAAGCTGAGTCTGTAACACATCCCATCCAAGCTGACACATTAGGGTGTCAGGTTTCAGACTGTTCAGTTATCTCCTGTTCTTGTGATAGCAAATTTTGTGGGATTTTGACACCTTGTCTTTCAGTCTCTCTCTCACTCATCCTTTCTTACCTTTTGGGAATGAAGAAGAAACCTTCCATCCTGTGTCTCTGAGCAGAACAGAGCAGATCTCTGAATGATTCCCTCAAGACAGCTCATGAGTTCTCTGACAAAGGAAGACTGAATTCATGTGGATTTTTTTCCTGGCTTAATATTAAAAGGGGAAAAATACATCTATTTATGTATCATCAGCAAAATTCATTGACTACATTCAGATCATGTGTGTCTTTTCACTGAACACAGCTGCTATCTCCACACAGTATTTGATAAATCTATTCTTTTAGTAGATGGTATTATCACTTAGAGAAGGATATTAGTGTGTGGTTTTGTCTCTCATTATGAATCTGAGAACCTGGTAAGGGTAAAGATCATCAAATATCAGAGCTGCAATAAATCTATTGGGTTTTTTTCACCTGGGAAATTTCTGTGAGGTTTTAAAAAATTCATGGTAAGCTCTGGCCTCTTAATCATAGAGTAGTTGAGGTGGGCAGAGATGCCCCTCTGGAGATCACCTACTGCAAATACCTGCCCACAGCAGGGTCAGTGAGGGCATGTTGCTCTGGGCATGGTCAGGTGGATTTCGAATATCTGCACAGATGGACACTCTTAGCTTTCTCTGTCTAACCTGTTCCTACTTGTGATCATCTGCACAGGAGAAAAATAATATTTTTTTTTCTTATCTTTGAGTGGAATATCCAGTATTTCAGTTCATTTGTTGTGTGGGCACCGTAAAGAAAACTCTGACTACCTCTTCTTTATTCCCTCCATCAGGTATTTTTACACATTGGTGAGATCCCCTTGAGCCATTTGTTCTCCAGGCTGAAGAGTCCAAGTATCTCTTTGGATAGTGGATGCCCAGTTCATCTGTCATCTTCCTGGCTCCTTGCAAATATTTATTGATGTTAGGTATCTATGTGTCACCAAATTAGACACTAGTTAAGATCACACCCCAGGCAAGCTCACGTCCTCTCTGGAGAGAAAGGGGCATCCCTGGAGCTTTTTGATTGCAGGGGATGGAACTTCTACACCGAAATAGATAAGCTTTTTCTGGTAACAATCTCCATGTAAATGCTATTCTTAGAAACTGTGATCTATAATCTGATAAATGGATTTACCTGTGTTTTCCTCAGAGTAAAGAGGTACAGATTAGGTATTATTTTTATGAGTATCTTATTTGATTGTACTTTAAAAGAACATAAATAATTTCCCCTGAAAACACTGGAAGAATAAGAGATGGATTGCAAAGTCAGCTTGCAGGGTTAAAATATGATTCAGCTGACAAAGAGCTGGTTTGCAGTGTTCCTATCTAAATCATATACTGATGGCAATAACGATCTGTCAAAATAGATATCTTCACAGTAATTTCCCCCCAACTCATTCAGTTGTCAGGAACCTAACACAGAAAGAGGAGATATGAGTAGAACAATGGGTGACATAATCACTTACACAGCCCAAGCTTTCTGATCCTTAGTCTCCCAGATGGACCCAGTCCTCTTGTAAGAATTCCTTGAGTTATTTTTTCATAAATAATGTTGGGTAGATGCTTACTGAATACTCAATTGTGTTTTCACAACTACTGGACTGCAGTAAAAAATATTCTTTCTCCCAGGCAAGGATGATAAAGAATGCAAAAAGGCAGCAATTCTCAATTCTCTGTCATTACTGGCTTCTTGAGCATGAGCTAACACACCATGGACTTTGAAGATTGAATCTGGGCAGAGTGGAGGGAAAAGATATATGAATTCTATAACTTAACATTGTTTTTTATCAGGGACTAATAAAGGACATTAAAATTCACTATGGATGAAAACTTATGGTTAAATGTGTTGAAGTCTTTTTTCTCTAAAGTGTGTTTGATAGGGTTTTTTTTCATAAATAATAACAGAATAGAGCATAAAAAAATGTTGCAGGCCAGTGTCACTGTATGGTGTGAAGTATAATTGATGCACTCTGACAGAGAAAGCAAAAAGTATGCCCAAGGATAAATTTCTCACTTAAATGACTAAAGGACAGCAAAATCCATGGAAAAGAGAAGCTAGAAAAAATGTTTATGAGAAATATTTTATTTATATTCAAATATGCTACCACTTTTGTACTCTCACTAAGCCTAACCCACAATATTTGCAAAAACATCTGTTTCCACCATACTTTAGCTCAATATTCTTTATTGCTATTTTCTTGTCCCCATACAATCAGTAATTTTAATTATTTCCATTATCATGTACTCAGCTAAGAGTCTTGTTTCAGTAGATTAGACTGAATCAGTTTGCTTTCATTATTTCCTATTTGTTCCACTTACTGCAAATTGTTCTCTTTGGTTGTTATTATTTTTCATTAAGTTCTTTGAATTCTTCAAATCTTTTCTTGGAATACCCACAAATGCACATATTTAAACTAAGTCTGTTTTCAAAAGTTATTTTATGCGTTTCGTTTTCACTGCAAGAAAGCCAGAAACCAAATGACAACATGACTTAATCCCTCTATTCTAAAATCTTACACCCAGTATCCCCGGGGGCACAGAGTCACTTTCCTTCCTCATGCAACTGTTCCACCATAATTATTTTTTTTCTTCTCCTTTGCTACAATATGATTTCTTAATATTGGAGATGTTGTCTTCTCTTATAGCCTCCTGATGCAAGGTTTATATATGCATTACCTTTCTCTTTCTTACAACGTGGAGTGAGCCTCACGATATTCATCTGGTTTCCTCAGCAGGGAAAAGTACAAGTGAGGCTCAGCCAAAAGCAACAAAAAGGCAACAGAAGACCCTCAAGCCAAGTAGTACCTCTTCTGAGCCCACCACATGCCATGTCCAACAAAAAAAAAAAGTAAAAACAGCCATGTACCCTCTGCTTTTCCCCAGGTTTGTGAGACACAGGAACCTCCGTTGTGCCTGTCCTCCTGCTGTACGTGACTGCCTTCTGAGCTCTGGGAGCTCCGTGGGTCTGTCTCTGCAGCCTGCTCCAGCTGCTTCGGAAGGACAGGGGCCTCTGCAAAGGGCTGGGTCTCAGCAAACTTTGATTTGTAGAGTTTGGTGTCTCACCTTGGTGAAGCAGCTCAGGACAAGGGCGCCGGAGGCCAGGCAGTGTGAGATGCAGCCGTAACTCACAGCCTAAGCAGGAGTCTCTCCAGACCAGGCTGCCTTCACATGAGAGTTGGTTCCTCAAATCAAATATCTGTAAACAAATTACTCTAGTAACTATTGCAAGTCCCTTGTCAATCACAAAAGATCAAGCTTCCCAGCTCAGCTGGCAGTGTTTTTCCTTAGGACAATCAATTTCTTTTGTTTCAGTCTATCACAAATTTGACATCTACAATTTACAAGAGAATTTAAACTAGATAGATTATTTGCTTATAAAATACACTTTGCAAAGATGGATCCAGGAAGGTTTTGGAGATAAAAACTGGATCACTGCTTATTCTCAGTCTCTAAGCACTGAAATTTTCTGTAAAGTACAAAACTTGTTGCCACAGTTGTGGATTTCTGTCATCCCTTACAATAGTAGTTTAATATCTCTAACAAGAAATAAGAGCCACAGATGCACTGAATGAACATGTAGTCAAAAACACCTCATAAATAATTGATTTAAGTGATTAAAGAAGTTGAAAGTGTATGATAGAAGTGTATAGCTTTACCTGGCTTTAGAGTAGAGGCAACATTGACTGGCTGGGCTTAGCACAGCACAAGTCATCTCAAGTATATAAATAATGAATGTCACTGTTGCAAAATTATTTTCTGTGTGAGTCAAGAAAGTATGAAAGAAAAGATAGAAGAGAGCAGATCAACAGCAGTGAGGCATCTCCATGCAGAAATTACTAACATTTTGGTCTGAGGTAATTTCAAGCAACAAGTCCTGGATGTGCTTATAATGATTCAGCTCAGTCCGTCTCCTACCACACTGAAAAAGGGTGACAAGGAAGGAACAAATGGCAGAACTTCCATGCAAATACCAGGGAATCTTGATTGAGCTTTCAGCCCAAGGCACAGCTGAACCTGTGAGTGGAGCAAGTCCTTGAAGACATCTCAGCAGAGCAGACAGATGCCAAACTGCCCAGAAGCCTCTGGGAGGTGGTGGGGGAGAACCAAATTCCACAGGTTGGTTTTTTATTAACGCACATGAAGAAGAAATGTACAAATTTTTATACTTTTTTCAGATATCTTAACATTACATTGATATTCATTCATTAATATTAAGAATCTAAAATGTGGAAACAGTGTGCTTTTTCAAACAATATTTTTTTTTTAAACACATGGCTGTCATATTTTTCTGATCCTATTTTTCCTCCTTGAAAACCTTTCTGAAAGTTACTTTTTAATTACCCTTTTAATTGTCTTCATCTATTGGGTCAAAAGCTGGGCCTGTAAAACACTGGTCTTTAAGTGTACATTATAGTAATTGCAATAAAAAAATAATGTAATCATAGCATAGCGAGAACTAGCAAATTTGCATTATTCCAGTCAGGTCAATGCTGCATAGCTGCACACAACACTGTCTCACAAACTCACATCACTTCTCCCAGGAATTACTCCTTTGTTTTCAGCAACTTGCACACAAGAAAAACTGATGGGCATGTGTTTATTTAAGCCTGGTGTGCCATCACTCTGCAACAGTGTGCTGCTGAGGAGAATTGGATGGGTCAGTATTGTCTGAAGGACGAGGCATGAACATTAACCTGCACATTTCCTAAGTGAGACAAAACAGTTTGTGATGTGTTAATTTAAAAATGCGAGTTTTTGACAAGGCATTCAACTTATATCCCAAAAGCTGGGCCATCGGGCAAGAAGAGAAACAGATGAAAAAGGGCAGGAGGGAGTGTTTAAGTTTCCATGACTCTATAAAGGGGAGGAAAGGGCAATTTAACTTTGAGAGTGTGCTAAGAGGGTTAATTCAGGAGAAGTTCTGCAATTTATTCTCCTTCTCCATAACGTTGGACCTTAGGGCTTAATGTAATGGAATGTGATTTAGAGTTCTGAACGTGCTAATTTTGTAATTCAGGTGTCCTGTGGAGAGGCTGTGTTCATGCCAGCTGTCTGGGGACTTAAATGCAGCTGATTTGTGTTGGGGAAAATGTGTGGTTTGCTTCAGGCCAAAATTGTTGTAAAATTTAAACCAGTGTATTTTTCTCTCTCCTTAATTTAAAGTATGGGATACAGGTGAGCCTGAGGGGAATTACCAAGGGCTCCCACATACTTCCTGATGTTTAGTATAGAAAATTCTCATATTGTTAAATTACAGCTCTTGATAACCAGCACAGACCAGTTTTATTTATAACATGACTCTTCTCTTTTCCTTTTTTCTTGCCCTGCTTTGGGTGCTCCATCTTCATCAAAGACTAATTACAGTAGGATTTTGAGTCTCATGCTCTCTGCAAGAATGAGATGTCTATCTAATGGCCAATATCTTCAGAAGAAACTCTTGTGCTAAGTAGCAATTTGATATTCCTCCACGATAGAGATCTGGGGTGGGAAAGTGGTTTCTGTAATATTCTCGAGTCAAACTGGATATTTGTTGATATTGCTGTGAAATTGTGAGTTAACAGCGCCTGTCAACCGTAAGTGCTGCGCTCGAGTGTTGGCTCAGCACAGCAAGTTGGGCTTGCCAGGTGAATAACACAGCCCTGAATTATTTATTTATTTCAAAACATATCCTGGGGATATTATGAAATGTGGTTCTGGAAACACAGGACCGTGTTTTCGGTTTATGTAAATCAGAGTCGCTCCATTTGGTTCGGTGCAACTGCACTGATTTATGCCAGCTGAAGATCTGGGCCACTGTTCCTTGGGCTATGAAAATGCTTGTTGCTTTAGAAATGACTCTGCATCTGAATGGCATTATCACACCATAACACCTGACCTGAGAGGTGAAATTGGTTACTTTTATTGAAATGAAAACAATTATGTCTATCTTTACTGCTTTCTTTGAGCTGCCTCAGGAAAACATTTTAGGAAAGCAGGAAGATGAAGTTGCCTCTCTCTATGTTTTTGCAAGAGTACTGATTTTTGGAAATACAGAAAAGAGCTCTTAAATAGAAAAGTTGGTGAACAGAAAATAAAAGGTATTTGCTTTTTTTTTTCTCTACCTTATTTTAGTCTCTTTACCATGTCTTTGTGCAGATAAGCACGAGTAAAATCTCTTAATATTAAAAGCAAAATGCTGTGAGAACAGAAAACTCAAAGATGCTAATAGCAAAGCACAGTGAATAAAAACATCTATCCAAACCAGCATGTGGAAGTATGGCAATTCAGACACTCAGCACATGATACCTATGTCCATCAGACACATTTTATGATGTGCTTTTAAGCAGCAATATTCTATATATGTTGATTTTTCTAGAGGGGAGATGGAGATTGCAGAAAATACAAAGGAAGCAGTGTGCAGAAGTGACGTATATGCTGAAAAGTAACATTAAAATCAATGTCTGTTATACAGACAATATATATGAGCTGATTTTATTTTATTCTGTTTAAGCATGACTTAAAATATCTTCTTCACAAAATCATTTTAAGATGCCAGTGTGTGAGAATGTGGGCACATACTAATATTCCACTAATAGCTGACAGATAAAATTTCATTTCTAAAAGGGCAATGCCTGACACCATGGTACAAACACCTTATTTCAGAGTGGATAAAATAGAAGATGAAAGTTGCCCTTAATGGAAATCAAATTGTTTAAAATTGCAAAATGATAGCACTCTGACTTGACCATGTTTCAAAGCTCTGCATGTTGATACATTTAGTCTCTGCCTTTACATTTATTCAAAGTTCAATAAATTTGTGATAATTCCCCCACTTCCTTTTATATTGCCAATGACTGTTGAACTTAGTATTTGTTTTCAAGTAATCTGGATGTAATCCTCTTATTGTCACTTCCTAGTTAAATTATCCAGTCAATAGCTAAAGCAGGTTTCTTCTTGTGTCACTTTTGTAATGAGCACCTTTCCCTGTTTTTAAATTGCCAATGAAATGTTTCCCCAGAAGTGAGAAGCCAGTCAGTCACTATTGAATAAGACCTTATCTGCATGAGTACCAGAAAATTAATCTGAATTATCCATTTAAATAATGGAGCTAAATCACTTTAAAACCTTATTGTGGATAGTTGTACTCAAAATTAAATTGGTGTTAATTTGATTTTATTTCCTTCACTTCACAATGTGACAACACTTTGTTACACCACTTTCTACTGTAATTCTATCAGACTTTTTAAATGGGCAGAAACATATGCTGTAGGAAGGGGCACAAGTTATTCAGTGCACATCATTTCAGCATCCAGTCATAATTAAATTAAAGATGAAGAAAAGTATTTGGGGTAATAAGCTATTGAATGTGAAAATGCACAATGTGAAATTGAGGTCTTGACCTCGTTGCATAAAAGTATGTCCAGACTATATCTCCTAAGTGCTATTGCTGTTTCCACTGGAGAATAGTCTTCCCACCTGATTAAACTTTTGTGGCTTGTTTTTGAGTTTCACACCAGGGCAGTTTTATTTTAGTTTGTAATTATCCATTCTCCATTGTTTGCATAAATGAAGTGATGCTTTTAAGTCATTCTGGTGTCTTCAGAAAAAGCAGCTACTGAAGGACAATCTCTTACTTACATCATCCAAGACAGACACTGGGCATCATATCAAAATATTCAGGGCTTTTTCTCACATGTGAGTTTATCAGAATATAATTGTGTTAGATGCTTCATCTGCAAATCAGATCATAAATTTAATTCAAACCTTTTTTAGTAGGGCTAACACATTTTGCCTTAAGTCAGAAATTTGCTGTTGCTACCACTGGTTATGCCAAAGGATTTTTAATATTTGGAGTCAAGTTCAATTTTATTTGGTGACTGTAACAGAGATCAACCTTTTTTGATCCCTTGCTTTTTCTTCAATGAAATTAATTCCAAATGATGCAGCTGAATTGAAGAACTGAGAATTTAAATTTATCTTCTCTGCTGGGTGAAGGAGGATGCATATTTATAACATAAATAGCAAACTCTACATCTTGGCTTCCCATATTTTATTACTTACCCCCAGTAGCAAAACTTCAATGCCCTCAGCAACCTCATTTCTAGTAGGTTTTTGGGGGGTTTTGTAAGCTCTCATATCTAAGAGTAAATAGTTCAGTCAGAGAATTTGATAAAGGAATATTCTCCTTTTCTTAATTGATTTAATCTTTGTCTTGAATTTTGTCGTAGATGGACAAAATATGTCTTCTGTTCCCCATTATTTCTCTCTGTTATTCCTGCCTTGTTCAAAGAGTGTCCAGGTTCTTCAAATGTAGTTCAGGTACTGCTTCTTTGCTTTGCCTGCGTGTCAGATACTAACACAAAATTCATTTGTAAATCTCTTTGAAGGCTACTAATGAAAAAAGACAACACTGAAAATTAGTTGACAGTATTAATATTGCTTCACTTGGCCTAAATATGAGAAGTAATTTGTTCAAGGCTTTTTACAACCTCCCCCACCAAAAAACATTTTCTTGTGAGCTGCACCAGTTGCCTTTGGGTTAGAGACTGATGGGCTCTTCCTCTCATCGCCTTCTTCAACCCTAGAGAGCCCCCACCTTTTCTCTTGCCTGTCAGCTTGAGTGATATAGAGCAGACATATGCTCTCATCTTCCTACATCAAGCTAATTAGCTTTTTTGCTTGGTTTGTTTTTTTTTACCTCTTGCACAACTTTTTTCCTTCATCCCCTGGTCCATGGTAGGGCATATATACTGTTTTACCTTCAGGTCACCTCTCCTACAAACACAGCTTTTGGTAAAGTCCTGGAAATGTGTCTAGTGAGAAAAATGGGATTAGCCAGAAAATCCCTTCCTTCTAGTCTATCTAGACTTGTATTTTCTTTCCCACAATTCCCATGTTGAAAGCAGGATTAACCATAGAGGTAAGAGGCAAAGCTCTTGAGCACAGCAGGGCAGGGGTGCCTTGAGTTTCTCCTAGGTATGATGGTTCTACAAAAATCATGCTGATGGGTGGTGATTGGTGTAGCTGGTAGAGACGGGGCATAATACCTACAAAAAAGTTCATCCATGCAGAAGGAGGAAGAGGAGAGCCATCACCCTGGTGTGTGCTGTATGTTGATGAAGGAATTCTGTTTGATGTCAGCTCTCTTAGGACACTCCTTGTTTTCATCTTAAATTCAGTAAATGCAACAATCTGCCCTATCCTGACTCACTATAATTAGCTGGACCAACAATGGATACCAGAAATGAATTTAGAGACAAAGTTGTTGCTAATGATTAGAATACTTTCTGCCACCTCTCCTTTCTTGGCAGCATCATAGGAGAAATGTATGGTTATTTCAAGGCCTTTTGACACTGCACTTCCACAAGACATTCAGGCATCCTGAGCAACTGACCCCAATTGTGCTTTTTGTTCTGCTTACAGAGCCAGTTTTGGTCATAACTACAAAACATTTAAAATGTCTTTAAAATTGATAGGACATTAAAATGACATGTTTCCAAGGTGTCTTTTTATTACTGCTCTGTGTCAGCCACGGCCATGCCCACTATGTTATAGAACTATTCGGCAGATCTGCCCAGATGACGATGATGTTTTTTCAAAAATCACTTTGGATTTAGAATAATAACCACAATCTGCTACGAGACAAATGTTGATGAAAAGAGAATGCCAGCAACAGAAAATGTGACAGAGCTGGAATTTCTATTAGCAAAGCTGTGTGTGCAGAAGTGTTATTCACACTTCGAAATTCAATCTCCCTCAGATAGTACTGCCTTCTGATATGCAGTGTGGGCCTGATCTAAAGCTTATTTAATTCAGTGGACTGATTCCCAATGACTTTAATGGGCTTTGGATTACACTCTAATTGCACTGATGTTCCTTTTAGTAAAGCTCTTAGTTATAATGAAGCTCAACAATGCTGTTTGTTTTTCCCTCATTTCCAGGTGTTAATATTTTCCCTCTCTCTCCATCTAAGCAAAGTGTCAATTATCAAGGAGGAGAGGTAAAAGCCCACATTTTTCATCAACTGCAGTGATCTGCTGCACGTAGATCACTAATGCTCAGTGCTGAGTCACAGCAAGCAAGGTGATGATTATCATGTGAAGGCAGTTAATAAAAGCAGAAGCGCAGTGGCATTTCAAGCCTGATTTGACAAGAATGTCTCCATGCGTGAATGGACCACTCTAGTGAGAGAACCCAAAGTACCTGTGAAATAGGAAATGACCGAATATGAAATGGGACCAGAGTTCAGGGGGAGGAAAGATCTTAAGGGAATCAATGAAGGAATTTCTCCTCTGCTCATAAAAACATAAAGGAAACAACTCATATTTTGCAGGGGCACTGGTAGTTTCTAGAACTTTTCTCGAAAATGTATAAGCAACAAAAATCCTGCCCTGGTATGCCTTTTTTGAACAGTTCTTGCATATGCTGAGGTAAATTGCCCTTCCTTCTCTGGTGGGCAGCTCCCATGAGGACAGGGCTATATCCTTCCACCATAAACAAAAGGTAGATAAAATGTTCTGTGACTATTCTCATGATGTAAAGCAGAATTTCTGACAAAATACCAACACTTGCATCGTTAAATTCTCACCTGACAACTAAAAATCCTCTTCCCACTAGTCCCTGGTTGTCACAACTTCTTTAGTAAGATGGGATACTCCTGTGACAGCTACTTGCTAACTAAACATATTGACACAAGCTGCCTATAAATTAATTAACTGCTTAAGCAAATTAAACAGATGGAAAATGGGGAATCGTCTGGAAGGGAAAGAGGGATGGATGGACAGTCAGGGATGCACATAGGCACATTGCTGATGACAGCATCCCACATTCTCTTCCTGTGGACTTTTCCTTTCTAAACAGAGAATATAGAGTTTTGTTCATTCAATAAACACTGTGGTCCAGCTGAAGTAAAGCAGTAAAGAGCAATGAAAGTGAATGTTTCCTGTTTAATACTAAATTTTTCAGCTTACAGGGTAGCACACATGTAAAACAAACAAAAAAATGTATTTATCAGTAATATTATATAAAACTGGGATAAATGACATCTAAATATTTGTTTAGTTTTTAAGTAATTTAGAAGAGACACTGACTGTTGTGTTTTTCACAGGAAATTTCCTATCTCCTCCCACGTTTTTGCTGTATATACTATGCAGTAGCTGGGTAAGCCATGCACATCTCACTGAAATGTACTTCAGACTTAAAATCCCACATATGACACCTTGATCTCTTAGATTCATATTACTTAACTAATTGTGTATGCCACACCCTTTATGTACCTAACCCTTCAAGTATTAAAACAACCATGCCATATTTACTCATTTTAGTTGTCTCTGGTATGTGATGCAGGACAGGAATTAAATTGTGAGCCCTAGCCTAACACAGGCTACGAGACAAACTTATAGTTCAATTTCTTTTGCAGCCATAATAACTTTCAAATGTTTCCATCAAAAAAAATTTAATTAAGTTACCATGGAAATATTTGTTTTCAGTCCTGTATCTAAATATTCATTCTTTCAATTGTCTCCTATTTTGCCTATACTGCATCACCGGGGATTTTTCTGACAGTTACTTGCTTTCCCTTCCATGACCTGCAGCACTTTATTGTCATTTGCACTCACTTAAAGTGCACCAGTGAAGTCTCTTTTGCAGCTAGTTAGGGCTTCTGAATAGATAATTTACATGTTCCTTTGGTCTATGCTTGGCCTGGTAGCTTTTCTCTTTAAATGCTGCTGCATCAGTGGAAGCTACAACAAAATATCAAAGCCCTTCTACATTAGGGATAACTGAAATCATAAAATTTCCATTTTAATTTAAAAGCATGCAAATATTTAGGCTGCTTAACATTGATAAGCTATATTTCCAGTAACACTGAAATGAGTAAAGGGCCCATGGTGAACCACACACTGTTTAGTGTGGGTTTTGTTTGATCTTGGTCATAGATGTATTATTTTCTTCTGAAGTCTGAGTGTAATTTACTTGTCAGGTTGAATGGTCAGAATAAAAGTTGTTCATTGACCCAAAGAAATGTATGGTGTCTTCATGATGATGAAGAACATAAAAGAGACTCCTTCTTGGGAAATATTAGAGTTGATAGGGAGTGTTTGAAGAATAATGTGTCAAAGAGACTGACAGCAACACAGACAAAAGGAGGACGGGAAATAGAAGATGAGAGGCTGAATTTGTTCTCTTTGGGCTTTCACATTTAGGAATTTTAACAAAGAAAGGGTCATTATCTGGGCAGCATAACTTCCTGGACCCATCTTTTATCTCTTCTTGTCCTTTTATGTAATTGAAAAAAAAGGGTCTTTCACATAGGCAAACGGTAGAGGAACTGGAGGAAACTTGATGGACAGAGGAGAAAATCCCTGTGGCACAGCTTTTCAGTGCTTCTCATGGGGCGGGATGTGGCAACCTCTCACTTTCACCCAAGGTCCGTTGCTCTTTGGAGTCTCCCTGCCCTTCTAAAGCTGGTCACCATTTGTTGCGCTCTTTTAATGTTCTTCTCTCTCTGGGGATTTTTTTGGGTTTTTTTTTTTTTTTTTTTTTTTTTGCTAGCTGCTAGGCTTCTCAAGAGCTGTGCTAGTTCTTTCCACAAGCAGTTTGATCTGAGGCTACTTGTATACTAATCCAGCGCTACTTATTCAAAGAGAAATTCCACCCATTATTCATAATCCAATTGTAATATTATACATTGAACCCAACGTTTCCTATACTGTGTGAAGTCCATACAGGTTTGTTGTTTGCTTTCTTTTCCATGGATGGGGTTATTGGATTGCACATCCCAATAATACCAGCTGGGAAAGGCAAATAAGCTCTAAAGTTACGTGATATTCTGATAGCATTTGATTTATTATTTCCCTCCATGGCCTCTTTCTTAACCCTACCCACCTTAAACCTAGTCTAATACAAACCCTCCCCTCTGGCCTGGTTTCAATCTGGTGAAGTTTCTGGCTTAGTACAAAAGAAACAACTCACATCAGAGTGGTGAAGCCTCTTGGTTTGGGGCTGTTCCTGCAGCAGGGAGTTCAGCCATTGGAATAAAAAAGGTGAAGAAGTGAAGGAGTTATGAGGCTAACAGGAGATTTGCAATGAAAATATTCAATGTAGGAATGGAGAACTACATTATTCACTCGGATCTTATCCAATTTTCAATTTCAATTTCACAACCCACTTTTCCAGTCCTTATGATTAGCTGTGGGTCAGTTCTCTAACTCTCTCAACTTGTTATGCATCTCTATAACAAACCAGTGTTATTTTCCCATAACAGTTATTGTATCATTTTTATGGATCAAAGTGTGCAATCATAAAAATCATAAAATAAAAATTATTTTAACAACAAGCTTTAATACAAATGTTATAATATTATATATGTGATGAGCTGCCCAGCTCCATACAGGAAAAAGGACAAGTGAACCCAAGGAAAAAGGGGCCTATTTTAAACACAAGAGCCTGGGTGAGGGGTCTCCTCTACATGCAGCTCCAGTAGGCTCGTTGGCTGGTTTGGCAAAACAGCAGTTCAACAGCTTCACCCAGAATTTCCAGAGTGTCTATGCTGGCACTAAATTACCAGGCAAAAAATACCTGAAGGCCTTTAAGGTGTCCACACACACATATATGCAATTAAGTATTTCTGAAGTTTACTAGGCTTGAGGACTGCAAAATCCAAGAAAATGAGACAAAAAGAGAAAGCTCTTCCCTTTGCAAATTTCCTTTGCAAATATTTAATAACTGTGTAGTAAATATTTACTAAAGAAAGTAAAAAGCAAAATTCTTCTCTGAAGTTTACTGCGCCAAATTTAGAGACTAGTCAGCCATCAAAGTGTGAAACAAAGGTGTTTCAGCCTTGATTTGAATGCAAATCTCAATCCAATCTCAACTAGGGAGTCATTAGTAATGCACCATTATAAAGAAATAATTCAGTGTATTTACAGTGCTGTTTTCATACCATCCACCCTCCCTCAGGGTACTATTCAACAGGAAGGAGAGATTTCTACCTGATAAGGTATTGGAAAAAAGATGCTACTGGCCAAAATCCAATCCTCCTGGTTATAAAGATTTTACATTAAATTCTCCTGTTTCTTCCAGATATATTTTTAACTGTTATATATTACTCATAACACAATTCATGTTGAAAAGTATGTGACATTTATATCTCCTGTGTACCTCTGGAATGACCAATATTCATGCAAAAAGTAATAAACTTTTTTGAGTGTGTGTGTGAAATACACAACAGTTTTGCTCCAAAATATTAATTCAGAAATGATTATGGACAGTCAGTTTTGAGCCCTTTTTCTTGTCTGAGGTTTTGGCTGCATATTGTTTAGGGCAGTGTTTTGTTTTACAGAGTCTTTAAATTCAGCTCTGCAGTACTGAGGAAATCAAGCATTTTAGTTTCAGCTCCAGGTAAACAAGATGTGTAAGAACTTCCCTTAATTTTAGACTTGCACTTACAGATATTTTTTCTTATCTTAGCTGATCAATGAAGTGCAAACTCTTCTGACTGACTGCAAGTTTCCATTTATACAATGGTCCATCGTACCATTTCTGATGGTCTTCACTATTTGCTATAGGTCAGTCCAGTTGTAAAGCCAGCTTGCATGAAGGCAAGACTTTAATATTGATTTTTTCAGTTTAATGCCCAATCAATTTCATATGACAGCTTAATTGGCTCTACTATAGTTTTTCAGTGGGTAAAGGAGCAGTTTCAAGGACTGTTCATGAAATAAAAAAGAAATACTTTGATGTTATGAGAGAAAGGGTCTTGATCATCAATCTACAGATTCCAGCCCTGATCTGATGTACATGAATGCTCAAAGGTCTTCCATGAAAGTGTTTCTGGGGGCTTAATTATCTCTTACAAGGAGCTAAAAATGGTATCAAAGCAGGAGGGTCCCAGGCAAGACAGGTATAAGCACTTAACCTCTCTCTCAGTTTAATACCTGGGATTCAGCTCCTGTGAGCACAGAAATACCATTCATTGAAAACTCTGGAATCAAGTAATTCAATCTCCCAGGCTGCAGGGCTGAGGTCTGAATCAGAGCTAAGTTTAGAGAAGAAATGCTGGGACTAGTACTTTTGTGTCATAATACGTAGGTATATACATATATATACATATATATGCACATATATAAGGGAAAGAGAATGAAAGATGTGTTATCATTATTTCAGTGTTACTGGGAATAGCTGTCAGTAGAATTAAATAGAAATTTAAGGTAAACGTTGTGATCCTTATACATTGCCTACACTGGAATGTAGATTTTGGCTTATTTTACAGTCTTTCATTATTCAAACATATTTATTCATTTTTAATCAATGTGCTTCATTTTAGAATAGCTTTGTACTTTTCCTCCATGCTAACAGTTTATACTTTATTTAAAAGTGCCTGATAGAAGTGAATATCTGATTATGGAAACCCACTGCAAAACACTGCTTGCTTACTCATTGCAAAAACAAATCAAACATCCAAACATGATTTTAAATACAAGCTGGAGATCAAAGGAAAAAGTGGCTATATTCTTCAGAATACAACAAAGAATACTTATTTTAATGTATTTGAATAGGGCAGGTGGCACCAGCAAACTACATTACAGTCCCTGGGTAATACAATGGGGAAAATAAGCAATAAAATACACCTTATTTGAACCCAAATCTGCAGTGAATATTTGGTTTTGTTTTAAAGAGCTCTGTCCTTGTTAGTGTATTGTCATTAAAGACAAAAACTTCTTAGGGCTTGGTCACATCTTACAACCTTCTCTTTTCAAGTAAGGATCCCACACAGCTGTATCTTAGCTAGATCTTATTTAAATATTTATTAGGGAGTAAGTAGATCACAGGTAGTGGTTTCTTATGGGCTCCCTAATTTGTTTAGGGTATGAATTTTGAGATGTAGGGTTTAACTCCTGAGAGTTTTGAGATGTAGGGTTTAACTCCTGAGAGTTTGGGATGCATGATCCTCCATAGCAATGCTCAGAGGAAATGCACCACCTGCACCCCCAGAAATTTTGAGCCCACAAGAGTGAACCAGACTTCAGAGAAGCAGACAGGGGAAGGAACAGCAATCACCAGGTTAAAAATAGCCTGAGTTGTTGGTCTTGACAGCATGCAAGTAGGAAATCTGGGGAAAGAACCGAAGCTAGGGTGGTATCTGCAGGGACAGAAACCTACCATGCTTCAGGTTCATGATAGGGAAAGAAATCTTGTTCAATTTGTTGTAGGACGAGTTCTTCTGGGGGCCTGAAGTAAAAGACCAAGTTGTATCTGATCATTGCTTTCTCCAGAACTCTGAATTCTTCATTCATTGGAGAGAAAATGGGTCCAAATAACTGCCAGAAATCACTGGTTTTTTGGAGAAGGGAGAAGTGGGGAAGACAGGAAGGCATTTCAGAGTTTCATAACATTTCTGTAGCTTTAACTGGAAATATTAATGTATATTGCTTTGTTTCTGACCTAAAACTCACCCATATATGCAAGATGTGATATAAAAGACTCAACCATAAAAATGAATAGATAAATAAATAAATAGCATTGAAATTGCACTTGATAAAAATGAACTAAATCCAGTAAAATTTAAGTTGACTCAGAGCCAAAGCACTTCTTTTCTTTGGATTCAGCTCCTAGTTGAAGATGAAAATAAAACAGATGCTAGAAATGTCAATTAAACACATTTTTCAATATGTTTTTTTATCATTTTTATCTCTTTATACATAGACAGATTTCTGCTTCCAAATCATTACTAGTCCTTTTTATTAATTTTTTTTTATATAAAAGGAATCATTTCTCCCATGGAACATGACTCAGTGTATATACAATTTATTCACTCCCACAAGACACTTTTTCATGTCATTTTCCAGCATTCAATAATTTTTTTATTTAATCATAAGAGTCCATTAGAGCTATCACTTTTATTTCCACAATGTCTAGTGCAAATTACTGCTACCTCTACTGCTCACCTTCTTGCTGCTGTACTACAAATATGAATTATAGAGTTAGACCCCTGCAGTATCTGCTCTGAAGACTCGTTGTAAGATGAGAACCTGAAGAAATTATACCTAAGACACATCTAAATTTTCATTCACTTTTCACTTCTTATTCTATTGGTGTCAGTTTTCTTGAGCTAAATAGTATGACCTGAGAAGTCTATTTTATTATTTCCCTGCTACATGTGTCTTGTGAGGAAGATTTGCCAGGGTTTTCTAAAGAATTAGTACATCAAAATCTTAGAAAATATATACAAATTGGGGTTTTTTTGGATTTTGGGGACTGTTTTAAAGAAGGACTCTTGCAAAGTGTCAATTTGGATCTGTATTTGATCTTTCCATTTTCTAAAGGTGTGGTTTACTTCTTTGGTAGAGTTGTTTGAAAGGTTTGACATTCAAAATTTTTACAATCTGGCAGGTGATTGTGTAAAGGGGCAGCTGAATTTGGTGCTGCATTTTGTGCATGGTCTGTAGTGGTGCAGGGAGGGGAGGAGAGGCTGCTCCTCCTTCCTTCCACCCCTCCTGTGGGCAGAACACATTGCAGTCACCTGGCAATCCACCGCAACGCCTTGGAGCTCTGGCGAGAGTTGGCCTGGAACCTCAAACTATTATTTGCAACTTGACTGCTCACAGCTGGAATAGCTCTGGGTTTGTTATTTGTAAAACATCCATGAATTCAGCCCAAGCCTTCCTAGCAGTACCGAAGCATCTGTGAGTCCGACTGGTGCCCAGCTGCCCGCTGCCCGCCGCGGCTGCCCCGGCTCTGCCCGGTTACCGCCGACGGTCCCACCGCGCTCCCGGGGCGCGGCTGCCGCACGGCTCCACAACCTCCCAGCGGGAGGGACAGCCTTATTCCTTCCAATAAAAACTTCTTGTCAATGGTTTGACTCCTTGCCAGTGGTTGCTGGCAGCTATTGATGTTTAAGTGTCAGCCATTGTTTCAATCTTGTCTTTGCAAGCCACTCAGAAGCACACAAGGTGATTTTCTACTTTAAAAAGAAGAAGAAAAAGGAAAAAAAAAAAAAAAACATATTTCCATTAGGAAAGGGGGAAATGAAAAGAGGCTGTAGAGAATTGAATGAATATCCAACAACTGTTTTTAGAGGCTTATCTTCAAATGAGCAAATCAGCTCCGAAGTCCTTAATAAATGGCCTTATCAATAAACCTCAGAAACTACAATTTCTTTTTACAATGTGGATATATTTTAGTTTTTATTTAAAAGCTTTTACTGATAATGAAATCATCGTAATCGTTTACTTATTTTTAAGAAACACATCACATTTTCACATTGGTGAAAACCATTTGAAGCTTTATTTAGTTGGACATTGTTAGACAAGGGCAATGGAGAAAAAGATCAGAGATAAACCACTGACTTCACACTTGGAGAGAATTCCTTGACTTTTCAAGAATACCTATTGTTATTTTAAATTACTAGCACAGGGTATCTGAAGACTGTCATGTTCAGATAGGGATTCAGAGACTTAAGAGCTTTGCTAGGTTTTGTTGGAGTCTGCCTAAGATCAAATCTGACCATGAATATTTTAGGTTTTATCCTGCAAGACACATGCTGCTTTTATTTTAGTAAACTTAAACAAAATTAATTAGTCTGTGCTGTTGATCAGAGAAATACGTGGTCTTCCTCTTTGTGAAGGAGAATTTCTAGTTCCTCCATGCACTGGAACAGAAACTTGTAATTTTATGATGAGAGCTGCCAGGCCTGAAGTGTAATGGTTTCTTACCGGCTTTAAGGGATTTTGCATTTGATGATGTTGGAGTCGTCATTTTCTTTATTCCCAAGAGATCTGCAGATTTTTTCAAAGGCAGGAGGTCACAACCCAAATGTTAGTTCATGATTTAAAATATGTTAAAATTCTCAGGTGGCAATGGCAGTGTAAAAACAATTAGTGAATTCAAAGCTGGGATTGTTTTTTCATATTTTTTAATCTTGTTTTTCAGGGGTAATTTTGTCATGGGAGGTAGCAGAATTCTCTTGCTATTCTTCTGTCTCCCTGGGCAGGAGGGAGAAAGCTGAGATGACACATACACCATGTCTGACACAGCCTTTGAAAAGAGCCATCAAATGCTGGCGACATGCACCCTCTGTGAGACATATTTGCCTGGAAAATGAAGCAAAAATGGATTGACACTTGCCCAAACACTTAGCTAGGAAAGAGCTTTTTGCTCTGTTGCACAGAGAAACCCTGCCAATGATGTGAAGAGTTAGAAATCCCTAAATTAACGTTTGTGACTTTCTTCTCTTTTCATACGTGACCAAATGTGTAATTTTTTTATTACTAATAGTAGCAGTAGTATTATGTTCTTATTTGGAGGGGTCAAGTTTACAAAAATACTCTGCTTCATTTTATTGTGGGCAGCAATCATCAAGTTCTCATTGAGGGAACCTTCACATAATCTTCAGTGATTACACTGCATGAATTGGTTCTCTACTTCTTAAGGTACATACCAAGCATCTTCTCTGTGAACTTTTGGTATCAGCAGGGAGAACCACTGCTTAAAAAAAAAAAAATAATCCACTGTGTCACAGTTTTGGAACTCTGTCCTTTGTGATAGCATCTGACCCAAGAAAAGGCTTTAGTCCTTAAAATTCAGAGAGAAGAAAATGACCAGCTGAGCAAACCTGCCATGGTTCCATTTTAGATTTAAATTTAAAAATAAACAAAAAAGCCAAACAGAAATCCTCAGTCAGTGTTTGTTGTTTTATTCTAGTTTTGCTGTAATTTGTCTTTGGTATTAGGATACCTAGATTGACTAGATCATCTCAGATCGTCCAGCAGTGAAGGAGATATATTTATTTATTTTGAAGTGGTTATTTACTTCCTTTTTTTTTCTGTTCTTCAGATTTGTGTTCTGACCTTCCTCAGCTAAAGGTGTTGGATGTTTTTGCTTAAGTTCTCTGAGGAATTTTTTTATATTAGTTTTTGTATCAAAGGCAATGCCAGAGAACTCAAATCACTTTTATTTCCAAGACTTTTAGCCTAGCTAAAACATTACATTAGGTACATGAGAACACGTGGCATTCCTGTGTTTGTCCCTCCCCTCCTCCCTCCCCAGGTAATATTTCTGTTATACTGATATAAATGAAGACACACTGTAAACATATAAAGATATAATTTTTGTACCACTGTCTCACAATGCACTTTGATGTATTGATTCAGCAGAGAAAATGGGAACAGAACAGCTGGGTGGTGGTCATTCCTTCTGCCTTCAGCACAACTGCCTGACCCCCATTTGGGTGCTGCAGCCCCATGCACAGCCTGCTGGGCCAGCTCTGAGGGCTGCTGCAGCTTGCCCAGGGCTGCAGCCCTCTCCAGGCCCAGCTAACAGCCATCAGTGGCTGCACAGCTGGGTGACTGCAGCTCTCATCCTGAGAAAATGTCTGGGAAAAGTTTTTCATTTCTCTCAATGAACCAGTGATCATTTCTGTTCCCTCCATTTAGAAGATGAGGATTAAGAGGAACATCATACTACAGGTATTATTAGACAAAAGTAATGGATATTAAGCCATTATTTGTGCATTAGCAAGTTTTCCCCAGGTAGGCTTTATCATTTCAAGACATTTTGTTTTGTGTTGTTCTTCTTTTTTTGGTCTAATCACCTCTAAAATTATGAATACTCCAAGAATAAAACATCCTGAATAGTAAAGCAGCTTGAAATATTCATAACTAAGAGTGCAACTGGTAATGCTCATAAACAAAGTTGTTTGGAGACCCTTTTATTAATTTTTAATTTATTTTCAGTCAATTCCTTATTACTTCCAAATTCCTGTAGGGGATTCTGTTAATTAGTCATGTGTAAAATATTCATTAAAAACAGCTTCCTATTTTCTTCTTTTATTGCAAATTTACATTTCTAATCTTATAACCAAAATAAATGCCATTGGGTAGAGAGACCACATTAATTTTGATAAAACCCTTGAAACAGAAACCCAGAGAACAAAAGATATGGTAATAAAATCATAGTTACATTGTGCTTTCAACTCACTAGAACAGGTATGCATATTTTAAACGGGTGTCTTCTTCAGATAGAAACAACAGATATTTTAGATTATTTTAGGAATTCTTGTTAGGGGAGGAAAAAAAATTTAAAAAAAAGGGAAATCACAGTCTTTCACTGGCATTTTTCATGGGCACTTACCTTTCTGAATTTCATAAAGGTACTCTTTTTAAAATCTGTCCCCAAAATAGAGGCAAAAATGTTTCCAAACAAATTGAAGCTTTTCTTCAATCTCACTTTTTATTTAATGATTAAATAGAGGAAATGTGCTCTTGTGATTTAGTTGGATCTCAGAGGTCTGAAATCAATTTTTCTTCTGATATGTAGTCACTTCCTGGCAACTGCATCCCTCTGGACCCCAACTCTCTCTGTGTAAACCCAGACTCATATTTCTGGCCTTGTGAGTTCTTAAGTCTTATACTCAACTTTAAATATGTGATGAGTGGATAGGTTTGATTACTCTTAGTAGTAGAAGCTAAACCTGTGCACAAATGTCTCTGAGTCAGAATCTTTGAGCTGTCTATTCCAAAGGGTAGGAAAAGGAGATGTTTGTCATTAAACTGTATTTGGACCCTGATCTTGTAATAATGTGTTTCTGTTATGTTATTGCATTTAGATTATGGTATGCTATGATTTGGTCCCTTCTGTAGAAATAAGGCTAAAACAATAGTTCTTCTTTTTCCCATCTACTTTAGTCTCTGTCTGCATAAGCATAAAGGAATAATTCCAACAAACCTGTGAGCATGGATAAATGTTCTGTGTGCAGATCAGAAGCCGAGCCCATAGCCTGGCATAGATCTCCACAAAAGCAGGGGCTGTTATTTCCTCTCAATGGGACACATCTCCCATTGATATAAGGCATATGGTTAATTTACTAAAATAAAGCCAGCTTGGTTTCTTTCTCTTTTGTTGTCAGGACGGCTGACACTCCAAAAAAAAAAAAAAAGTTAGTATTTTTCTTCATTTTCCTGGTAAATAGACACTAAAAAATCAGGGGGAAATACTCTGGAAATAGTACCTACTGTTGAGAAGAAAACTCTGTGAAATAAATAATGGCAAAATATTGTCCAAAGTCACCATCTTGACTCTTTAATGTCTTTTTACACTAAACACAGAGGCTGATGCAGTTTCCTGCCAGGAAGAGGAGTCAGGAAAAAGTAAAAACACATCCTGTTAGAGGTGTGGGAATACAAAATTTTGTATATATAAAGGAAAAAATCAAGAAAACATTGAACAACAAAGACTGTTATTCCAGTTCCAGCAGATTTGGACTGGAACTGAAATGCCTGATTTCTGAATGAGCACACTGAGGCAAATCAGCATAACTGCTGCTGCCAGCATTTCTGGGTTTGAAATCTTTCTTCCCCATCAAACCAATCCAGTTGTAAGAAAGAAAGTAGGGCTGGTACAGAGCATTCATAGGGTGATCAGTGTCTCTCATGAGCTGTTATCCATCCTTCTACAAGTATCCTGAACACCACAAAGGTGACTAGCATGGGAAACAGTAAGACAAACAGTCCTGAGGCTGCTCCCTACCTGGGCAGAAGCAGCTGAGGCTCAGTGCAGCACTAAAAATGCCAGGGCTGTTGAACCTTTCCCCTACCCAAGTGCAAATGAATTATTTCAATCTCCGAGTAGTAATGTACTTTGTTCTTCTCTAAATCCTAGCCTGGGCAATAAAGTGGGGGACAAAGAACAGGGCTATGTGGAATGGTGCTGCTGGCAGGCAAAGTGGAGCCTTTGTAAGACTGTTGTGAAGGAGGCTCAATGGCATCTTGACCAGGGAAATCTGCATTTCATGTTAAATTTCCATTTCATGAACCACTTCTCCCTTTGTGATGTCATTTACCAAAAATCCACTGGACATAAAATGCATATTTTGTGGTATTCTAAATGGAATTGAGGCCATTTAGAATTGCTTTGAAGCTTCTTTCTGAATTGGGAGTGCTGCTGACCTGAATTCTCTGCTCAGTACCACACACTGTCACACTCCAGGAAGCAGTGAGGAACTGCAAGGGCTTCTGCTTGATGGTGTTTTGTACTCAGCTCGAGCTGAGTACACATTACTATGCAATAAGCATAGCTTATGTCCCTCTGTACTCATCCCAGGAGGAAACTGGCTTTTCAATGGCCATTTCATGTGTACTCTTCCTATTCTTTACTCACTGCATTTTCCCCACACTATATTTGTAATCATTTTCTGAGTAACACTTAAAAAATTGTTTTATAAATTGTGACTCACCATCTCTTCCATTCCTTGACATAAGAGCTCATAACTGCTACTCCATTCATACCCAGGGTCCCTCTCAGATGCTTTTAATGTATATAACAGTAACTCTAAGGAAATATTTATTGCTGCTCCCAATTCCAGCAATAGATTTGACCAAGACCAAATTAATCACTGCTTTAAAATCACTAGAGATTATGTAGTACGATGCTGGCTGAGCTGAACCATGACTCAGCCTGCTAATACTCGATCTGAAAACTAATCACCATCCACCATATCATCATCTTGAGCCAGCAATTCATCTCCATTATCTCAGTGGCTCTTCTGATTGCAACTAGATCAAAACATCTTGCTGCAGTCCAGATTAATTTTACCTCATCCTTTTTTCCCAATTCACTACGTGGAAAAAGTCGATCGGTAGTGTTAGCCTGAGTTCAGCAAACACAAGCTGACTCTGCTGAGATGCTTTCCACTCCATCAGTTCTCATAAATTAATTCCTCTGTGATCCTTTCAAGTTCTTCACCTGGAACAAAAGCCAGGTTAAAAGTTTACATGTCCCGGGCATTCATTCTTTCCTCTATGTTTAAACTCGAGAGCTACATTTTGTTTAACATTTGGGTGGTGGAGCCTAATCTGCAAAATCTGTCAGATGCCCCCTGCTATCACCTCTGTTAGTTCCTTGTCCCCATGTAGCAAATGCTTTCAGATCTTGAAATCTTCTTTGGTTAACTTAAGTATATGTTTACATTTTCCTCACTGAAGATTAGTTTTATGTTTTCCCTTTGTTTTCTTGGATTTTGCAAGCAGTACATCTTTGCTTCTGATTAATTCCTATTATAAGTATGAAGAGAAGTGTTTACACAGTAGTTTTGCCATGCCTGAGTCCTTGGTGGTAGTTTCCCATTCTCTGTTATTCAAAAATCTTACTCAGTCTTTTGTTTTTCTTTTCCCTGGACACTTTTGAAAATTCTGTTCTTTTTTCTTTAATATTAGAGAACAGTAGTTCATTATATTTTGAAGCTTCTCATTTTCCTCCTTCAGTTCTTGACTGCTAGCAGGTATTTTAGGTGTTGTGGGGGCATTTTTAATCATGCTCTCTCTCTTAAGAAGTCTTATGCAAATCTGTTCTGTACTTAATACACTTCTGTTCTGAGGGAGAAGGTTTTTAATGTTTCAGTAGAAATTCTTCAAATACAAAATCCACAATACAAAAATGTTAAATAATAAAAAGTGTGACTTTACATCACAGCAAAAGTTTTAACAAGGGACTTCCATAGGTGTCAATGAAATAATTAAGAAAGGAGCCATGAAATATATTATTCCTATGGCAAAGTTGCAAAGTACATCTCTTTGGAGACATTGAGTAGGCATTTGCACAGGAACCGAGACAAGTTCCAATTAGGCTCACATTTTGATTTCTTTGCCCTTTTAATCTGGTCAGCCAGGACAGGGACAATTTGGTAGGGTTGAGAGCAAGAATGGCTGGTTTAATTCTCTGTTTGGGGTTAGGTGAAGATTTTCCATTTTTCAGTATTTTCTCCGTACTGATGTTTCCTTTTACCTACCCCTTTATTTATTCTTGATTTCATACTAGTGTGCTAGGAGGATAATTGTGCTGGGAATTTTATACAAAACACATGTTAATTTTTTTCAAGGATATTGTGCATATGCTGTAGGCTATAATTGTTTTGGAAGATTGCACTGAATTAGAAAGAGTACTTCGATTCAAAATGAGATGATATTGTGCCCTCTAGGACTCTCAAGATGTATATTTAGATCCTGCCTTGACAAAGACTGTACATAACCTTGGCATGTCCCCTCATCTCTCTGTTCTTCATGTTTCCAGCTACCCAGCCAAGACAGAAACATTGCCCAACTCTCATCTCTTTGGGGTAGACTGTAGCATGCTTTGGTGTTTTGCACATTTTTTTCCTCAGAACAATCACTTTGATTTTAGTGAGATATCTTTGGTGCATGAAAACTGTGCCAAAGGCATTTTTTTTTTTTAGCACTGGACTTCTTCAGATGCTTAAGAGGTCTAAAAAGCTTTGTCCAAAATAATTTTAGTGCTATATGACATATGTGCTCTCCAAGAAAACATTAAATAAATTTGTAACTAATGTGTCCTAATTAAAAGCTTTAATTGAATGATGTTATACTCTGAAATGAAAACTATCCTACAATTTTCTAATGAAAAGGCATCCATCTTGGGCTTTTCCCCTGTAAGCTTGAATCCTTTCCTTTAGCTCATAACATCACTGTCCAGTTGTTTTCTTTCACAAGTGTATACCCCTGTTATGAGAAGGCATGTTATTTCTATCCAAAGTGCTTAATATACCATATTGTAAAAACTTTCCCAAAAGAATCAATCTTCAGCCTTAAAGGTTATTTCACTTTAGTGTACAATATACCCCAATTTCTGCTGTTTGATCCATTTGAGCCAGGGAGTTGGTAAGATTATACATGGTTTGTACTGCATGGATTTTTAATGTTTCACACATTAGCTTTTAAAAATTGCCTTCATATTCCCTATATTGATTTTTGTGGCTCCCAACATACAGCACCCGCTGAGTGGCTTTGCCAAACTCTCCTGATGAAAAGATGATATAGGAATCCTCAGCAGGGGCAAAGACAATCATAGATTAAAAAACCTAGCATCCAGTTGGCCATTTTTCTTAAGCCTCATTGTAAGCTTTTTTCTATTTTTTTTTCTCCTTTTTATGATGGCATGCTCAGTATAACTGCCTAAGGGCATGCTTATTATAGACTGTATTTTAAAGCTGATTAAAAATAAATTCTCCATGCCTGTCTGAAATTTATTCCACAGAGAATCTTGTTTCATATCGGACGAGTAAAAGGATCTGTTGCTTATGTTCACCTTTTACCTCAGCCCACATTTAAAAACTGATATCAAGTTTCCATTACACTTTGTTTATTATCCAGTCTTTCTACTTTCATCAGAGAAAATAGTATAATGACTGTGACTTTGAAAAATTCTACAATTAATGTGCGCATGTGTACATATATATTTATATATTATTATATTTTATTTATACTCCATATAAAAAACAGGCTATCAAGTCTGACAGAAAGATCTTGGTACCATAATAAACAGACCTCTCTTCACAATCATTCTGCAGCACACAGGACTTGGCAAACTGTCAGATGGCAGGATGAAGAGGTAAAGCACAGGATCTGCAAATTCTGGCTGTGCACATGGGAATAGATTCTGGGCTTTCCAAGAACTTGTGGAGAAAATGAAACTTGGCAGGATCAATTTGGAAATTCATTTCATCTGTTTTCATTTTACACTGTCTGTCATCTAGTTTTTGATCACTAAATGAAAAAGAAAAATGAAGTTCTACCATATGCATTCTATAAATTTCAATTTAGCTATCAGGTGTCACACCTGCCACAATTTTGCTTTTTGCTGCGTTTCAGACAACAGACATAATCATTTGTTTGTGTTACTGATGCTGGTTCAGGAAAGTTTATTTATGGTGGTATTTGCAGTAAATCTGCTCATTTCCAACTATTGCTGTATAAAACTACCACTTGAAATATAGACAGTTATGTCAGCCTGTATAGGAAACATACTGTGCAGCGTTAATTAAAGGGCTATGTTTGTGATCTCTGCTCCTCCACTGAAATGCCCTGAACCCTGAAACTGGCTGCTATGACATTTAGAACAAAGCCACACTCTACAAGTTTCAGGCCACTGTCCCCTGCTCGGGGAGGAGTGGTTCACATGTCCTGGGTCTGGTCTGTCTGTCTGCACTGAGCATGCATTGCCCTGCAAGGACAAGGGGCAGCCAGGTTTGCCCCCTCCAGGGCACTCCTTTCCCTGACCCCACAGGGTTTGTTTGGGTGAGGTCAGCAACGGGTTCTTGGGTGTGGCCATTCCAAATTTCAGGTTGCTGCAGTTGCTCTGCAGAAACATTGGCTGGAGCCTTCCTCACATCCTCCCCCTCGGGTGCCACAGCCCCACCGTGGCTTTGAGCTTTGCTCCCTGTGATGCTACTCACACCCACCCCACACCCACAAAGCCTCCCTGCACCTCCATTGTAGCAAGTGACTCACTTTTTATTTAATATATCCAAACCTGACTGTTCATACCTTGGAAGGAGGACTCTGTTATTCTGCTTATTCTGTTATTAGCCAGCAGGATTAATAGGAGCAAGTAATCTCTCCATGAGCTGTCTAATATATTTGTGCTGGAACTTCTTCCACAGTTGTAGTTGGTTTTTTTCTATAGAAAAACATAAAAAATAAAGTTGAAAAATTCATAAATAAATTAATCTTCTTGCAAGTATCAGAAGAAAACTAGGGGCGGGCCAGATTTTGTTGGAAAACACTGATTGAGTGGCAATGAATTTTTCCTTGGCTCCATTTCAATTTCTCTGAATTGTTAGGGTCAAGAAGAGATTGATGGAAATTTAAATAAAACTGAAATAGAAGTTAAAGTGCTTTGCTCTGATTCAATATCTTGATATTCCAGTATTCCAAATTGAAAAGATTTTTCTACTTGAAGATTTTTTTCTTTACCATTTTAAACTGCTATCTTATGTTTTCAGGTAGTTCATGCTTTCTCATTCTGACTCAGGTGGTTTGGAATTGTTTCAGGCTTTTTGGAAAATCAGAAAAGGTTCATGTGGTTCTACACAGAGTAGAAACATAAGCCTATTGATTTAACTTTTTTATTTCTTCTTTTCATATTCTCTTCTTTAAAGAATAAATATCTGAACCATAATGTGAGACCAGGTATGCAATGCAAAAGGCAAGATCTATTAAATATAATTCCAGTAATAAAACACAAGCCATACAGCAGTCTTATTAATGAAACAGTGTGATACCTTGTGTCATGCTGTATACCTGAGTATTGTTATGTTGGACTGTAGGACCGTGAAGTCTTTTTTTATTTTTTTAATTTGGATGTAGGAGGGAAGATTAACAAAAGCATTCTAGTTCAGCTTTAATTTATACCATAATTTTTAATGACATTTCACTGCAGGGTTTTATACTTTCCCTTGGTTAGGTAAGGAATTTAAAGACTTTCAGTTAACTACAGTAATTTTGCAAAGTTCCAGTTTATGTTCTGATAAATTTTGGTCCAGGATTTCAGAAAAATATAATGCACATTGAGGAAATAATGAGGATTCATAGGGTGACAGGGAACATCTGTAGAGTGACTTACTGGATATATGATTTTGAAACTAACCTACTTGAGTTATAATGAGAAAGCAGCTGTGGGGGAAGTTGGCACATTAAGCATTAAGCTTGAGCATACTGATAAGCAGAGGGGCCGACACCCTCCTCTCACACATACACCCATACATTCTGTCATGCTCATCTAAAGGGGAGCACATCTCTCAGTGCAGGATTTACAAATCTGTTAGCTTCTTAGAGCAGAAATTTGGAAAAATGGCAATGAAATTAAAACAGCAATTAGCCTAAGGAAGTGTATTTTTTTTTTCTTATTCTTTCTCTTTGATTTCCTGGTATTTTACAGCCCATGTTTATTAAAATTTATTGTAATTTTTTTCATGGAGCAATGGCAGACCTCTAAATGTCACTGTTATTGAGCAACTGTCAGCCCCCGTGCTGCAGCTGCACAGCTCTGCAGCCTGGGCAGTGCCAGTGCCCCACTGACAGGCACGTTCCTGCTCACCTTGGGAGTCACACCCTGCTGTGTGCCCTTCACAGGAAATCTGCTCAAGTGTAAAAATATACAGTGTGTTATACCTGCACCTCTAAGGAAGCTGGAGCACCACATAGCTATTAATAAAACTGTTGGGAGTCAAGTATATCAGAGCATGTTTCTCTGGCTTTTTTAGAAACTGACAGATTTAATCAATTAAACTCCAGTGCTCTATTCATAGCTAGGGTTTTTTATGGTACAAAGATTTGCATTCCAATTAGTACTTGCAAAAAAGTTTTCATGTTAACCTGATCAGTAGTATTTTCCCCTCCCTGGTGTCTATCTTATTCCATTGAGACAGCAGCAATGTGTCAGGAAGAGCATCTCTGTTACCTTCTGATTGAACAAAACTCTCTTAGGGTTCCTTTGAAATCTTGAGGGCTTGTCACTTGAGGCATTATTTTTTTAAGCATGAACAAATCTTGTCAGCCTAAGCTGAGAAATCAGCTGTATTTTATCAGTACTTTGGGATCAAACTTCACATTCAGTATTCAGCACTGGGTGCTGTGTGTGAGACAAAACTAGAGGTTACACTATGCTTTAGGAAGACCACCTCTGGTGGCAGGGGGATCAGTTTATTACTGTTTCCAGAACATGTTTCCAAAAAAAAAAAAAATAGCTCAGATAATTTTGCTAGTGTGCTATATAAAGTGCTTAATATCTTTCAACACTTGCTTATTTATGTAGGCATATTATGTTGAATTAACTACAGTTTCTTTGACTTAAAGTGCCTTGAATCCACACATAACTTTTTAAAGAGAATTAATTGGCATCATAGGTCTCTTGTAATTAATCCTCTTTAAGGCTGAGGTAATGCTGCTTTGCAGCAGGTCTATCACTTACCCAATTACTCACTGATTGCTGTGCACTCTAGTCTTCCATCTGGACATCTGTAGAGCTCTGGGACTCAAATAGCTGCATGCTCAGTCCCATCTGGAAGGGTGTCACAAAAGCAAATGTCTACAAGATGTTGTTGGAGTAAATAAAACTGTGATGGTAATTCCTGCTCCTAGTCCCTGTGCCAAGTCAAAGGAAAAATATTCTGTGGTAGTGACTGAAGACAAGATAGGACCAAGCCTCAGCCAGTGCTCCCAACACCTGCCTGTTTTCTTGGAAAACAGAGCACTTTGGCAAGTTGTTCTATCACTGCACACTTCCAGTGTGTTTATCAACATGCTGGAAAGTTTCTCAAAAATTGTTGCAGCCAAACAGGAACCCAAGAAAAGGTGACCAATTCCCAAGATACCGTAATAGGAGAAAAACATCCTTTCTACATAAATGCTGAGATCTGATCAGGAGGAAACTTTCCACAGTGATCATAAACTATATGACCTTGCAGATAAGTGAGAGCTCTTCATCATTTCTGTGTCTGTGTTGAGAAGTTTGTAAAAGTCAGGGCTGGAATTTCACTCCCGAGACTGAGCTGTGCATCTGTGCTAAAGTGCAGAGGGAGAGCACTGGGGCTGCAACTCTGCACTGATGGGTGAGTGTTTGAAGTAGGAGCACTCTTAAGAAAATTGTAATAATTTTAAAACATTCTTTATACTGTGGATGCAAAGTGAGATGTGTGGGAGTGGGTGTCATGGAGGACAGCTCATGGCAAAGCAGACAGTCTGTTTTAGCAAACTCATTTCAATCCAAGTTTTGTGTTGTGCGTTGTGCAGGTCTTTCTCCATTTCTGAGGCAGCCATTTCTTACCCAGGGGCAGCACAGCATATATAAGACAAATATCCTTAATGTCTGTAGGGGACATCCATGATATCCAGTACATTCCTCACTTGTTGCTGCTGCTTTTCATGCTTTTCCTTTTCCAGTATTTTAGGCAAGAAGGGTATTAAACTATAAGGAGACATTCTGTACCTTCAAATAAACACCTAGCAGCTTAGTGGGATCATCACCTTCTCCAGCACAAAATTCTTCAGCAGTGCTTTTCCTCCCAGGAATTCATCTTACCAGACATTGACAGCTTGCCAAGGAAAGCAGCAACATTGCAGTTTCTGAAGGTATTTGCAGAGAGAGGCCTCCAAAGAAAAAAACAAAACAAAAAAAATACAAAAACAAAAACACAAACAAAAGCACAAAAAACAAAACCCATCACCAAAACTACGGAAAACACAACAAATCACACACTGCTTTTTAGTTCATCCTCCAGAGCTCTTTCTTCTGAAATCACAGTGCTGCTCCTCCAAAGCTACAAAGCCAAATCCATCTAACTGCATGAGGGCCAGTACAAGACATTATCCTGTTTATATTAAAGACTGCTGTAAGTGAGCAGTGTGTCTTCCAGGCTGCTCTCATGGCAGTTTAGAAATGGAGCTGGCAAAACACAGCTGAGTTATGGGAAAAGCATCATGGCAGTTTAACACAGACAGTCTCAGGACTACTGCCAGTTTTAGGAGGCATCTCTTAAAGCACGGTGAGAAAAATCACAAAGCTGACACGCAAAAGTTTGCACTGGGTTCCTTGCCAAAATTGCCAACTATGAAGTGAAAAAACCAGAATCTGTAAATGAAATGGTTAACATGGGAATTTCTGTAAATCAGCTCTAGGAAGTGGAGTGGAAGCCCCTGCTTCCATTTAACATAGTCTAGCACTGACTTCTTTGCCTCATTCTAAAATTCCCATGTAGGAAAACCCAATCTGCTAAAAAAATAGCAAGATAGCTTAACGTTTAGATGGCATTATTTTTATGTAGAGTAGCTTAAATCAGTTTATTTTGGCCTTTTATACCTTACACCAGAGGGCAAGAAATAACAAAAAATTGTTATTTCATCTAATATCTTGAACACACAGATAAATATATATTTTAAAGAAATGCTTAAAACATTTTTTCTTATAATGTCGACCATTGTGAGAACCCTGAGAAAAGAATAAACTATAAGCATGCATAACAACCACATGTCAGTTTAAAAACCATGCAATAGCCAAGCATGAAGGGGGGAATTAAAGGATTATATGTGGAAGAAGTAACTCTAAAATTTATATTATTCTAGGTTTAAGTCCCACGATTATAATTGTTTTTAGTGGTGTTTTTATATGCATCTGAGTAATAGTTTGTCCACACCCTGGCTTTTATCTAAGGAACTGCTTGCATAGCAATTGTGCTGACAATAACCTCAAATACAGCTGTGGTCACTTAATTAAACGATTTTGAAGCTTAATTTAGGTGACATTTAAAATTGAAATTTCAAGTACATTATTCTATCGTGTTCTCTCTTGGTATTGTTCAGTAAAATACTGTATTCAAGGAAATCCATGAAATTACAATTCAAAGACTGTGATAAGAGTGGATTATTTTTGTACCATTTTTAGCTCTCATTACAATTTTTGTTGCAAGACTAAGTCTACAGATTGAGTATAAAGTATATCAAGCTTTAAATTCGGTGATAAGTCATTGTTAGGAGAGAGAATTTTGTGATAACATAGGCAGTAGATTAATCCACTCTGATGACAGCCTTGCAAGTCTGTGAGGAACAGAACACAGAGCAAGATTTATCCATTGCATTGACAAGGACAGTGAGGGGAATGGGAAATGGAACAAAATTAGTCCATTTGCATGACAGCCTAAGACTATAATCATATGGTTCCACTCAAATCCTACAGTAATGGAACATAAAGAAAAAAGCATGAACAAGGCACATCATTTTAAACTATATTGTTCTCATCAGCCTTTCCAGTGTCTGTAGAAAACATAATCAGGGAAGAAAAATTAATTTCAGTCTGCTAAATTGCACTGTAAATACAGAGGGGATACAACAGAATTGTTCAAACAAACTTATTCATGTGGCTTTCATAAGTTTGGATAAATTCTTTCTGCTCTGTATTCACTAAGATGAGACTATCAGACTAAATCCCTGGCTTGCATAAAGCACCATACTTCCCTTGACATCAGTGAACTCAAAATCTCCAAGGAAACCCTCTTCTTGATAGGGAGACTTCAAAAATACTGAAATAAAAGATAATTCAAGGTACCTAGGGGAGAATTTTTTAAAATGAAGATTGACAAACAATGTGAAATATAGAATAGAAAATGTATATATTCGTCATCCACATCCCTGCAGCTCCCTGAAACACACTGGAACTTCTCCTGGTCATCTATTTATGCACCCAGATGTTTCCAGGATCATGGCTTTGAGGTTGTAGGGAAGGGCTTTGTGAGTTGAAGCCCAGCATATCATCATTTGAACTAATCAAAGCAACTGTGACGAGTGTAAGGGTTTTAACACATCTACTCTATAATACATATAGTATACATCTATAGTTGGTTTATTCTTTAAGAAATTAAACTGCAAACTAAGGCATAGGCACCAAGTATGCTGATGTCATTATTGGAAAGCTCTTAAATACTTTGTCTGAAGGTCGAAGTCACAATTGCATTAATTTAGTCATGAACCTTTGCACTTTCTCATCTAAACAATGGAATCTCATTTTAATTTCCTTTCTTTTTCCACTTTAAATGCAGGCATTTCTGTGAAGGAAGTTGCATATGACTATCTGCACGTCTCCTTTCCTGCAATCTTATGAAAAAAGCTGTATCATATGGTGGAATCAGCACTGACTGTGCCACACACATACAGCAGCAGTGTGTTTTGAAAGTATTTTAAATATTCGATCTGAAAACATCTGATTTAGTAAGGGAAGACTTCAGTGTACTGGTGAAAGCAGTATATGAATAGACTTATTGTATTCCAGTTCTTTTAAAGAACAAGTCCTATAGCCATGCATGAGCAAAATTTCCACTAAATTTAGCTTGCAGGCAGGAGTTTATTCAGGAAATGCCTGCCACACCTGGGTGTTCACACACAGAACTACATATGACTGAGGCAAACACACATTTCTTGCTGCTCTTTAAGTGCTGCAAACTATTCTGTCCTGGTTTTGTCATTATACCAATGCAAGGAGCAGACCTTAAAACAATTTAGGCTAATCACCCAAAAGGCCAAATCGTCCACTGTGACCGTGTGTGTGACATTGTGTTCACGTGGAGCTAAATGTGGAACATAGATTTAAATCTACTGAAGAGGCTCTTTCCTTATATGCACACTTGAACAGAGTTTTGATACCATTTAAAAAATAAAGAATAAAGGATGGGGGCAATCAAATTAAACTGCGCACCAGATCCCTCCATTCTCCCTCCTCTTGGCATTTGGCAGAAAAATCAATTTAACCACTTGGCTACAACATTTCTCATGCACTGTGTAAGAGTATTGAAGATTCCCTGCCTCATTCACAAGCCTTGCTTCTGTTTGTCTCTTTTTAGCATCTACATGGATGCCAAAGATAACCTTGATCTAGGTTAACACTGCTGTGCAACCCATAACAGAATTTCTAACAGACTGGATGGGTTCTTAACTGCTATTATAAAAATAGCTCGTTCTTTTATGGTCTTGATTTATGACACATCTCATTATGTTGTTTCAGAAATGCACAGGGTAATGTTTAAAAAGGAGCTGTGCTTGATGTAAGCAGTGCAACCTCTGCTGCATGGGTGAGGGAGGCTCTTGCTTCTCCATGAGGTGAAGGTGGCCAGGGACCCACAAGGGGCAGTGACCTGCCCAGAGCTGGGTCTGGGTGTGCAGCTGCAGAGCAGAGCAGGGCCCAAGGCCAGCAGCCTGGGATGGCCCAGCTGACCATGGCCAAGCATCACCAATGCTGGCAGCGAGTCCACAATGCCCTCCCAGACAGGACTGGACCAGGATGCCAGGATGCATGGAATAGACAATCCATAAGCCAAACTAGCTGGAAATATGGTCAGGAGCCCATGCAGATGGCAACAGAAGGCTGGTCAAGTCTGCAGGTCTTTCCTTGGCGTTGGGTGACTGCCAGTGCAGATGTTGAATGGGATGTGTCAGAAATGCAGTTCTAACTTGCCTTGTGTCAGATTGTCTCTGCATGAGAATGGGGTAGGTCTTTACAAATATACTCTTACCTTCTGTGATTCTGTCCCCTCTCCAGGGATATCTTCTCTACTCCTGAGACGTGAATTTTGTCTAGAAATATGCAGGTGGAGATTTTTTGAGGGATTATTTGTATATGGGAATAAAATGTGAATCTTCTGCATGCATTCATACTAGTAAATCTTTAGCACTCAGTTGTTTGCAGAAAGTGAACAAGGGCTAGTCACAAATGCTGTGAAAATGGAATTTGCTTTTAACTTCAAATGAATATTCATGAATAATTTCCTCCGCTATTTGCTCACCACTCATATTTAATGATATGGGAAATGGAATGAATAACAAGGTGCTGAAATTTGCTGACAATACACAATTATTTAAGTTAATATCAACCAAGGAGCAAAGTAAGGAATTTCAGGAGGAGCTAATAAAACCTGACTGACTAACAAGATACCAGATGAAGTTCAATGCAGACAGGTACAAGATAATGAACAGTGTAAGAAATCATTTAAACTACTTATATGTATTGATGAGGTCTGAATTAGCTCTAACCTCTGGGTTAGGATGGATGCACAATCCAGCAGCAGTGAGGAAGGAAAAGTGCTGTAAGCCAGGGGGGAGGGTAAGTCCAGATCAGAAATATATCTTCAATCTTACTGCAGCCATGAGCAGGGCTCATGTAAGATAGAAATGGTGACCTCTGGACCTGTATGAAGAAGTCCAAGCTAAGAAAACAAGAATAATGACTATTATTATTTATAATTATTTATTTATAATTAAATACTCATTTTGGGGATGAAATTACATCAATTTAAGCTAAAAGGCAGCTCTGAAAGGACACAGTCAAACAACTCCAGATGAAAAGGCAGGCACATGTGAGAAGGGGTCTGAAGGATGCAAGTTAACTTGCAAGTTTATTTTCAAAGTCAAGAGAGCATCAAGAGCACTAGCATGCTCAAAATATGCAATTCTGTGAGGGCCATATTTTGAGTTTCTTCAAGACATGCCACAATCCAATGCCAAACATGAGAGAATAGACAGAGAGGTTTAGCAATGAGTTTTTAGGATTATATTAAAGTGTGAACCATTTCACCATACTTCAGGCTTTAATTTTAAACTGCTTCAACAGGACTTGGCAGCGCTCAGCCATCAGTGCCCCAACACCAGAGAAATGGGACCCTGTACCATGAGTGAGGGAGAACATGGCTTTAAGGCACTGGCTCAAACAAAAAAGTCTGAACTTTTCCATAGCTGTTACTAACTCTCTGCTGTGAGTACTGGGGTCCAGAGAAAGCCCTTTCTGGAGTCAGCTCACATGAAGAGCATGCTTTACCAAGTGACTGGTATGACAGAAAAGCAGGGCTGCCTGAGGACCTGTTCCTCCTGCTCTCTCAAAGCATTATCCATGCTGTTGTTGAATGGAGAGGCTTCACTTACACTCTTGTGTGCTACAGCCAACTTTTCTCCAAACATTACAACTTCCCAGCAAATTCCCATGTTCCTGAAAGCTTCAAGAAAGGAGATGATATCACAGAGAAGGACTGTTACAGAATAATTGTTTTATTGGCCCATGCACTGCAGAGTACTTTCTGCCTAGGAAGGGGTAATGCAAAAAGTCGGTGATTATATGATTGTTGTTTGTAATGCAGATGTTTGGGTTTGACTTAAAGAACTCTTGGCAGCTCATAGGATGAACTTTCCACCCTCAGTGCTAAATGATCATTCATTTTCCTCTTCTGAGTATTATTTCATTTCCTGTCATGGTCCTCAAGCATTTTTCCTTCTGCAAGGGTTCTCAGATAGGAAATGCACAAATTCTTGAGGAGTTACTGGGAGAAAGGATGAAGGGATGCAGCTGGAGTAAGGTGGTAAGGAAGGAAAGAGGGCAGGGGGAAGAGGGCCCTGGCCTTGGCAGGACTGTGAGAAGTGAAGCAGAACATGACAGCATCAGAGCACCAGAAATTTTATGAGCAGTTATCCAGGACATCTGTAATTGTGAGGGACTGAGAGAATGGAAAAGAGCATCTTCTTTTCCAGTATTGAGTATACCTCATTCTAACCACAGTCCTGTCCATCCCTGTGGCCACATCTATCTGGCCACACCTCCTCCTCTGGTCCCTTTGACCCTCATTTCTGCAAGATACAACCCCAAGGCAAGTCAGGGTTCCTGGGAAGTGCAGGACCAAATCCTGATATCCTCTTTTAGGGTCTAGTCATTCTTCAATAGACATGGAGGTTAATTGTTAAGGACCCAAACCCATGTCATAACTTAACCATTTTTCAGAGTGTTACCTCAGGGGAAAAAATTCAAGGTGTCTTTTGAGGGATATTGCTCTGCTGGGAGATTGACTGCAGTGTTTTGAGGGTAAACACCTGCACAGATCAGGACAGGACTGCCAGTCTGGGACTCTGTGGTAGGCAAACGAGAAGTACCAGAACTGTTCTCCAATGTGAAAAACACAAAGATGTAATTGTGGGCCTGCAGGACCCAGTCTGGTTGCCTGCTGGTTCACATGTTAGCCCTGTAAGAACCCTTCACTTCTAATGCTCTGGTATAAAATGAGTGCATTAAAAGAAACTGGTAGTCTGGCACTTCATTGGTGTAATTATTCATGGAGTTCACTCTATCCCTCCGCAGAGATGTGACTATTGTTACAATTTCACTGTAGCATGACCAGGAGAACACAAACAGACATAGAAACTGAATTACTTTATCCCTTTTAGCTGTAGGGATCTTTATACTCAATGTGTATATCTCTCCTGTATTTTAGCAGATGCAGAAACAGAGCCCAATTTCAGGGCAGTTAATCTGGCTTTCAGAAACATTGCATTCACTTTAAATTCCCTTATTTCATTACTTCATCCAAGGTGAAACAAAGAGAAGAAAGGAACTGGCTCTGAGCACTGAAATGTGCCATTTCCTTCAGATGGACATAGCTACGCAGATTTAGGAGGATGTGTGCATGCATATGTTTATGTGAGTTTGTGTGTTTATTGCTTCAGAATTGCCTAGAGTTACATCATCCCAAGAGATCTATTCAGCCCTGTATGCTCAGATGGAATATGATGTTTGCACATAAAATGATAAGGATTTGTAAAGCACTCAGACAGGAAGGTGAGGTGAGACAGTTACAAAACAGATGCTGACACTACTTTTGAGTTGGAGTCCTCTGAGATAGGCTGCCCTCTGATTGACTAGTCTGTTAGAAAAATACTTTCCATGGATTTTTTTATTTGAAAATAATTTTAACCAATAGTGGAAATTCATTATTTTGCTCTGACATTTAAGTACATTTTCAATTGTATCCAGATTTCAGTGACTAGAAGAAAAAAACACATAATTGTTCTAGTGACAAGGATAAATGAAACATCTCTGAAGTATTATAAAGACCATCTAAATTCTTGAAGTGATAGGACTTGATTTGAAACCAATAAATAAATTTGATATTAAAAAAACACAGCAAGCATCAAAGAAAAAGCTTTATCCAAAGCATTTGTGCATCCTCTGTCTGTTTTACATCATAGTTTTCTTTTGGCAGAAAACTTGGTGACTCAAGAGAACGGTCATTTGTCAAAAATAAAGCAAAGACTGAAAGATCATCATCATAATTTTATTATTGGCATTAAATATTTACTTTCCCAATTCAGTAACTGGTACATGTATGTGCTTCTGTGATAAATATGTGTGTGCATGCACATGCCTTTGGCTGTTCTGCACATCAGGGTGGATTATACCAGAGCACACTGTAATGGGTGAGAGATTGGCATTTGAGAGTGCTGAAAATACACAGAACACAACACCAAGAAGGCTGAAGATGCACAAACCCTACAGGGAGCATTCAGGATCTCTCAATCTGATACACCCTCTCACCATCTCCCTTAGGTATGACGTGGTCTGAAAGTGGGGCTTGTAACCTATGGCAAACTGCAAATTTGGTGAGATTCTTCCTTGTATATTCAGCTAGCAGTCCAAATTTGATCACACCAAACTAATTAATGTCTTTAATACAGTAGATCATGCTTCTGTTCATTTAAAAAAAAACACACCCAATACTAGTGCTGTTCAGTTTTTGCTCCTTTGTTGACACTATAGGCAGTTTCTGGACTGAAAGCAGTGCTCTATATTTATCTATATTTATCCTTTGAAAGCTACCTAAGACTGAACTGTAGGAAGCCATCAACTGTGCATATTAGTTTCGTAACATTGTCTGCACAATCAACATCCCAATTACCTTTAAAAATGAATAAATATGTTTTTCCATGATGCAAAGCTTGGAAAATATCCAATAATTTATAAAGACAGGCTGATGTCTTCCTATCAGTTCACCAGCAAAAAAACAAACTCGAGAATTTTACAGTCACACATAAGATGTTGTAATCACAGTGATCAGTAATCAGAAATGTGTGGCTTGAAGTCAAGCATGTTAACCTGTGTTATTCATTTGCTTATATCCATTTACTTATGCCTTCCTAACTTCCTAAGTCTTGCAAAGATAAATGAGCTCATTTATAAAGTGAGCAACACATTTAAGTATAGAACTGGGGCTTTGGTCTCTGTGTAAAAGAATGGAAATATTTTCACAAACCATTTATTTTTACTGTTTCTTAATGATGGATTCTGCAGTACTGAAATTCCACATCCTGGTACCCATTTTACTTGGTTTAGACATATTCTCCACTCGTTCAGGAATATGCACATTTGTGCATTTCCCTCCTCCCTGCCTATAAAGACAGGCAGCCATCAATACTTCAGTTTTGTGACACCTCAATATTTTTTCTCAGCATTTTTTGAAATTTTTGACAGCACAAATTTGAAAGTGTCTGCTTTTTCATGTGTTCACCTGCTCATCTCCACTTGTTTAACTCCCATCCCTGTATGCCAATAGATATTATCAGTAAATCCTCCTGGTTTAATCTCCAAAATGTTTCACAAATCTCTTCGTTCCTCTTCATTCTCCCCATAAAATCTTTGTCAAGTCCATCCTTCTCCACATCCATCCCTATTGCGACCTTGCTCTCTTCAGCCTCTAAATGACACTCACATTAGCCAGTTTTTAAAGTAGTGTAATGCAAAAGTAATCCACTGCTCCCAGTATTGAGATCTCATTAAGATATTCCTAAATCCCTCTTCTTCACTGTCTCCCTATTGCCTTCTAAATCTGATCGAAGCTCCTCTTATCACCCCGAGTTGCTCTTCACCTAGCCTACCTTCTCCTGTCCTTGCTCTGCTCTTCCACATCTTTCTTCTTTATGTGCTCCCTCCTCACCCATTGCCAGTCACAGTGTACACCACTTGCCAGTTAGACCTGGGCACTGCCTTCCATGTCATCCACAATACCTGTGAGTACAATGGGTAGCTCAACAGCACCATTACAGATGGAAATAAACCCCTTTATAAGTTTGAATCGTTGACTAGTGAAAAGGTGCTTTTCTAGCAAAAAGAAAATGAGGCAATTGTCTTCCAATAGTGAGATTATGCAGTTTTTTCTGAGTCATCCACAATTTCTCCTGTTTCCTTAGGCCTTGAATCAGAAAAAGAATTAAAGTTTTTACAATGAATTTACTTTCACTGAGGTTGCGAAATTACTTTCCAACCAGCCTATCTGGACACCCCTCACAGAAAGCTGATATTTAGATAAATTTGAAATGCATATCTCTGACATTTAAAAAATATGTTTCCTGCTCTTAAGACCTGAATCTTAGGTTGTAACTTTTTGCTCTCTTGCTTACTGTTAAAATCTTGTAACTTGATTTGGGGGAGTAAAAAGATGCAGAACAATGAGATATTTTCTGCATTATAGGTTTTTAGCCCCTATTAGTCCACTGAAATTTAGCATCAGGATCTGTAAGTTAGTACAGACCAGCTGAGCTTAAAGTACAGCACATGCCAGCACAAGGCCAGGACGTGCAAATCAAAGTTGTCCTCAGGTCATCTGATTTTCTGTTCCTCTGTGTCTCCATGCATTAGATTACGGGAAAACTTAACAAAACAAACTGATTCCTGGTCCCTTCCTCTCTTATCCTTTAAGTCCTTCCCCCATCACAAAGTCAAACAGAAGGGAAAAAGGTCTTCCTACACCTGGACCCTTTGTTCATTATTCTGCAGTTCATCAGAAATTAACATCCAGTTCCTGAAGCTTCCTCTCTTTGCCAAGGTGCACCAGAAGTACTTTGTGCCAACCAGACACCTACGTGTTATTTCTACATGCCTCACACCTCCCTGGCCTGAGTATATTAATCATCACCACAACTTCAGCCAGCAGTGATCATGAGGCTGGAAAATGGTGGTGAGCAAATAGTTCCTAAAAAGTTTACAAAAAAATGTTGCCACACCTAAAGATAATTCCCAAGAGCAGACTTAATGCTTTCCCATCACCAAAATCCCAGCCTCAAAACTTTCTAGTCAGACATGATGTATTTTGTTCCAGTGACATTTCACAGCTTCCTGTGTTTTATTTACCTTAGAGAGATTCTCCACTCTCCCAGCAGCATGGCTGGTTGTGCACATCCCTCAGCTTGCACCTAAAAGGACAGGCACACATCATTGTTTCAGTTTTACAGGGCTTCAACATGAGAGTCATCACCTCCAGGAAGCTGAGAAATGACTGTAGGCACATTGTCCATGGTAAGATTAGAGAAAATATTGCCATATCAATGCATGATATAAGTACATGCTGAAGTGTCATCAGGATGCCATAATGGGAACAGAACTGCTCTCACGTTAAACACAAAGGCTTGCCAAAGCATATATTGAATATGTCCTATTACACAACCCATGAACTCACAGAAATTTGGTCTCCTTCAGTTCCTGAGTTTCCTGCCTCTTTCCTCCCTGCCTGTCTTTGTTTTCCTCACAAAGCCGAGTTCAGAGATTTCCTGTACCTCCCTTACATCCCATTACCCTTAAAGCAACATTGCTTGACTGTACTAAAGATCTGTCTCAAAGTTGAAGAAAGCAGTAAGAGCAGCAGAAGTAAGCCAAGACTGATTCCAAACAAAGAGTCTCGGGGCTCACATATACTCATGTCAGCAGGAAAAAGGTGGAAGGAAACATGTAGACAGTTGCCTCTGAGCTCACAAACACCGGGCAAGTTACCCTTCTCCTCCACCTCTTCCTCACCCTCCCTCATCTGCTCCACCTGCTCCACTCTGTGGCTGCCCCGGTACTCCCAGCAGGCTGCAGTCACCCCTTCCAGCTTCACCCTGCCCCAGCCACTTCCCAGGCCCATGCTCCTCTAACCTCCTCGCCCCCGAATCCTCTCTGATAGCCTCTGCAAGGCGCAGCCTCTTGCTTCCCTTTTACTTTCTCTTTTTTTTTCCCATTTGCCAGAAGACCAGGTCCTCAGCCTCTCCTGACCCTTCCTGTCCTGCCTGTGAGCCTCAGGAACTTTTGGAAGTGTGAGGCTTGGGACAAAGGGCAGTGGCAGGGTGTCCCCTGCACCAGGACACCGCTTTCCTGACAGGCATTTGTGCGTGCTTTGCACACGGTCGGATATTTCAAAGCGGGGAGGCTTTTCTGTGACACGGGGGCTCTGCACCAGGCACTGCACAGCAGCAGCAGCACCAATGAAACTGCTTCCATTCCTAGGTAGGTGAAATTTCTGTCTCTGGGAGCGTGTGGCAGGTGTGAATGGAGTGGGATCTGGCAGGGAGAAATTATTATATCGGGGATGGTGGATACACAGGGCTGGAATTCCCTGTAGCTTCGATCAGTTCTGCTACTGGATTTGGTATTGCATGTTTGGTACCATCCCACAACCAAACCCCAAAACATCTGTCTTTATCTCACTGTGGCTTTTGTACTGAAAAAGACAGAAACATTTTGGGTTTCTGTGCATTTGTTTTGGGGGGTGGTTTTCCTTATCTCTCTCAATCTGCTTGGGAAATTTTTGGATTTCACACGCTGACAACAGTAAAATGACAACAGAATTCCACAGGTTTCTCTTTTAATCCCTGAGGAGGATGATCTCCCTTCTCAGAAACAAAGAGAAAATGAGAAATTTGTTGACCTCTAAGTTGACTTGGATTTTATGTAATTATTTTTTAATTGTCTGTAATTTTCAGTCTTTTGAATTTTTCATGAAGTCTTAATTTGTCCAAGAAAACAACATCTTGGTGAGACTTCATGAGGCAATGAAAATGTAACACTAGGCTAGCAAATATCCAGAATAACATTTAGGTAGGGAAAAGAAGAACTGCAGGGGAAGATAGCACCCAGAAGGATCCTTGTGTTCGGCAACTTTCACTATGTTCTGCTAACAATTTATAAACTACAAAGTAAAAAACTTGCTTTTCCTTCTGAGTTAAATGCCTCATATCTATTATAGTGTGTGTGATAGTACAATGATCTATAAGTTTTCTCAAAAGAAGAAATTGCTTTTTTTCTTCGTATTGAAAACCATATACATTCATACAATGGGAAAGTAGTTATGGTATTTTAAGAGATTAAATTTAAATAATTTGCCACACCATAAATAACTTTTAAACTGTGCTGTCATAATACTGTGAATATGTGATATTTCATCTTAATCTACCAGATCATGCCTATGTGTTAGCTACAGAAGTATAGGAGTGCTTATAAAAATAAAAAGTCTGCTCAGGAGAACTCTCTTTGGTATTTTTCCCTCAGAGGTGCAGGGCAGTTTAGATTACGCTCAATACATAATTCAGAGTGCAAATAAATGCCTGTACTTTACTGGAAACTACTAGAGAGCTTTGAAAGCCATCCAAATGTTTCCCCTAGATCACTGAGTAACTTCTATGCTGTTTACCAGTTTTATACTCGTTGAGAACACACTAGAGTTCTTTATCTACGGCGTCGGCTGTTTTACCACAGAAATCCCTGTAGCTGGTGGCCCTTCCCTATCATGCAGTACAGCTGAGCCTGTGATGTTAAGTTCACTGGAATACACCCATTTTGTGGAAACCTTTGGCTCAGAGCTCAGAATAAAGTTTTTAGATAATGAAACAAGTCTGATTTTCCTTTGTTCCAGTTCTGATTTCCAGTCTGCTGGACTATGGCTGCACTTCTCCAAGCTGCAACATGACATGCCACAAAGATGCCAGGTGTGAAGTTCAGGGTGGGACAACAGGCTGCTACTGCTCCCAAGGATACACAGGAAATGGCATTACAGTCTGTAAAGGTAAACAGATTTTGCCTATATGTTTTTTTGTTATAGGCTCACTTGGAAAACTTACTCAAGTCCACTAGCTCAAGGATTGAACTTTATGTCACAACAGTGTCATACACTAACATGTTTTCAAAGACAAAAACACTACCATTTTCTGAGAAACTGTCGAAATTACTCTCAGCCTAGTGTTTTGATACAGCATGCCAACCTCAGTTGCCTATGACCTGTTTTCCAGCTTTCCTTTTCCATGGGAGTTGCTAATGCATCTTTGCTGATTTAACTTCAGCTATTTCCCCTGTGACTCAGGATTTCTGAAGCTGGTGTGGTGGCTACTGTACAGCCCTCAGCTCCCTGCCCACACACAGCACTTGGCCACTCTTCCTAGCAGGTGAGCACCATCAAATAACAGCTCCTGGACTGCTCTAGAAAACCAAGGAGGTGTGTATGCCACAGACATGCCAGTGTTGATTTTTCTACTGCAGCTTCTTGCAAGAGAGATATGCCAGAAATCCTATTAAGGGACCTGCTTTTGGATGACTCTATCTTTCATCCAAAGAAAAGGATGTTTTTCCTGCCTTCATTTTTTGAGTTTTCTTCCACTATGAATAGCTCTAATACTTATTTTCACTGTTAGGTACGATTATGTCCAGCTGCAGACAGGCTGAAATTCATATGAATCTTGTCAGTTTTCAGTACCCTGAGAAGTAGTTATGAGTAGTAACCATCTACCAGGTCAGTTTTTGTGTTTCAAGTGTCATGGGAAATTTAGCAGTTACTGCTTAGCAGTAACATTTTGGTTTGGTATGAGTGCAGGAAGGCAGCCCATAGGTATTTTGGATTTTTAGATCTCATTTGCCATGCTGTGCTTGGAAGTATGATTAGGAAAATTTAGAAATACAAAGACCTTTTTTCTAAGAAAGGTGTCTACCCTTTTATAAAGTGGTAATGTTTAAACAGAAATATAGATGGCTAAAATAATAAAAAATAAGAATTAAAAAAATCATAGAATAGTTTAGTTTAGAAGAGACTTCTGGAGGTCATCTCATCCATCTCCCCTCTCAGAGCAGGTTCAATTTAGAGCATGTGTCTTAGAGCTTTGGCCAGCTGACTTTTGAGTATCTCCAAGGATGAAACCTGCATGTCTCTGGTGTCTCTGAGCCATTGTTTCAGTGTCTGACCACCATAATCGTGAAAACATTTTTTATGATATCTGGTTGATGTTTTTCTGGTTGCAGCTTGTAACTTTTCCTTCCCATGAGCACTTACCACATTTCTACTAGTAGTTTGGTTTCATCTCCTCCATAATCCCTCGTGACCTCCCATTAGATAGTGTAGGCAGCATTATTTGCCCCTTGCCTTCCCTTCTAAAGTCTGAACTAACACTCCTCTGTCAGTTTCTTATTTGCATCAAGTTTGATGTAGTTTCTAAACATATTTCTTGAATTTAGGGCTAACCTTGCCCTGATAGGTTAATCACTATTTGTCTACAAGCTGTTCAAAAGAAAGCAAGAAATGGCCTTCACAACACTGGTTTTGCTCTTACACTAATTCTATTTTAATACCATGAAAAAGTCACCTGATTTGAACGATAAGTGCACATCATGTTTGCAGAGTCAAGAGCCTACATTTGTGAATAATGCAGAGAGACAAGAAAACCAAGTCAATTTTAGCAATATTGCCTGGAAAAAATCAAACTAACATTTACTTACCTAACATCATCTGGTACCCACTACATTGTCTGTACTGGTCTAGAAAGTCTTTGATCATGAATCATCAATTAAATTTGCAGTAAAGATACATGTTGTTCTCACTGCCATGACTGATATTCTTAAATTCATCCATTATACATGTACCCATTATAATGTTATTAAATCCAATTTTTTGAGGACAGATTTATCTTAGCTTCCATGCTTTTTTTTCTCATACAGTACCTTTTTCTTACTTTCTTTTTTACCTGTATTTTCTTAGGGAAATCTACATTCAAATTTCATAAAAACATTTATTGAACACTTAAAGAAAATTCAGTGCAGTGAAATATGCATTCACAAATCTTGTTAATCCATTAATTGTTTATTAAGAATTATACTCAGCATTTGAGAACTCAATATTTAAAATAAAATTCCCAATGTTAGTCCAGGCAAACAAGATACTAGATGTATTTGTGGTGCTTTGCAGTTAAGTGGCAATGGTTAGAAGAAAGCCTCATGTCAGGAGACCAACATTTTCTCTGGTAAAATACCTCAACAGCCAAAAAGTCACGTACCCTCCAGCAAAGCAGCAAAGTTTATATCACAACTGTGTGGCTGCTAGCCCTGAAAGAGAGACAATGTTTCTCTAGGGCAGCATGTTACACCGTGCATTATTAATATTGTGCAGTAGTCCTCTAATAGCATAAAAAAGTAACCAGAATTTTAATTGGGTAGGTTCTATAAAGGATTAGAAATATAAGCTACACCCTATCATAAATAGTTTAAAGCTGTGAAAACGTAAAGCAAAGCCTCAGTTGTTTAATGATGTATGAGATCTCGCTGTTCTGTGTGGCGAAAGCAGCAGGTGTATCTGCTGTTCTGGAGATAGCTACCCATTTTTATTCAGTTAATAATCTTGGGCTTTTACAATGATAGTGCAGTCACCTTCAAAGGAGATCATCAATTATGTGCTAATACAGGCATTTTCTAAAGAGCCTAGATAGTACATTGTGTTTACATATTTGCCCTTTTAGTTATTTAGCTAGGCTGTGAGAGTCATAATTGCTGTAAAAAACATTAGTAATTTTGCATAACGTAGATCCAACTTCTTCATTTTGCTTATCCTGGTAGACAATTAAACCAAAATAGTCATTGTTTTGAGACTTTATTCTGAAACAAGCAATTTAAATTCTTTCTCCTTATAAATGTGTTGAACAGAAAATGTTAGTTTTCAGGTTAGTCCTCTTAAACTTTCATAGCTGAGAAACTCTTCATTTTTATTTATAGCTACATTCTTATAGTTTTTGAAAGGTTTACATTTATTTCTCTACTTTCATTTGCTTGTAACACCTCTTAAATACTTGTAAAAGTTATTTCTTTGCTAGCCCTGTCTTTTCAATGTGACACACTTAGACATTTTCCTTTGGGTTTTCTGAGCTGCAAAAGGCAATAATGCCCTCTTACATTTATTTCCTAGCACCATTATTGATGAATCATGAATCACTGATGTCAACATACCTTAGGAATGGGGTTTGTTAGTTTTGACTTTGCTCCCTTTGCCAGCTGGCTAAGTGACTGCAGAGAGCTCAAGATTATTGGATTTGCTGTGTATAGATAAAGACACATAGATATGAATTTAATTTCCTGGTGTCAAAGTCATGGCTTTTAAAATAATTATCCTCTTACAATCTTTCCCACAAGATTTCAACCACTTTAAATTAGGTCATGTTTTGGACTTTCTGAAGGCATACTTTGGCCACTCTAACAAAAAGCTAATCCTCTTCATAATCTCATTGTCTTCAGCAAGAATATTTGCAGGAATGCACATAGTCAGGAGAATAACTGATTGTGGTATCTGGCCTCTTTTATATATTGGAATTATAACCTACATAGCAATAAATTCCCTCTGTACAGTATCTTCCAGAAAGCCATAAATGAGTCACCTTGTCAAGCTTTACACCTCTGAGGTACAAAATACTATCCCAGTCTTCTTACATTTTCTTTTGTATGTATATTCCTTGCTTTATGTAGTATTAGATGAGAGAGAATGACCTCTGATAGTACATCTATTTTCTTTTTAGGATTGTTCTTGGGCAGATGTGTATTCTGCACGTAATGCACGAGGCTTTAGCTTGACAATACCATACACCTAATTGAAGTAACATGGGCTAAAGCTCTGCTTTATAAAGATATACCCAGAAACAACTGATTTATAAACAAGTTAACTTCCTCTCATGCAAAAATACCACCGATGTTTTACAGATAAATAGAATATATTTGCCACAATTGTAAATGCATTTCTTTAAATAAAAAGAGTTGGATATATAAATTTGGTGTTGTTGATAATTCCAGCTTTCTTCCAAAAGAAAATCAAAGGAAACCAACAAAATTTCAGATCCTTTAGAAAAGATAGGGGTAGAAGTAAAAATTCATAGAAGCCAATATTTTATTTCTAAAACAAAGGGGAAAATGAGTTTGGCATCAGTGATGCTTTCCTAAGCAACTCTGCTGTTTCAATGCTGGCTGCTTCTTGATTGCTGACTGCCAATTTGCTGCTTTGCTGGCACACTGCAGGAAATTAAAGTAAACAGTGTGATCACAGTGTTTACTTTAACTTTGTAAAATACGGAAGGAAAATGAAGCAGTGCTGTTTGTTCCAGGAGGGTAGGCAGGCAAGCAGGAAAAGCCTGAACACAATATCCCTCCCAGATATCCCTACACAATATTCCCTTGTAAATGTCACTTGCAAATTATACTGCAAGATTAATCAGTCTTACTTGTGAAATAGTTACAGCTCTTCCAGAAATATTGAGCAGGGTCTTAGGCTGTCAAGGAAAGTTTCTGTTGGAGTAAGGCAGTAACTCTGTTTCTGAAGTGCACTGTAGGAGGATTTATCATTTTACAGAGGTAAAAAATACCTCAGTGAAAAGTGCTATTTTGTATCAAAATACAAAATCCCTGTTAGAACACAGGGCAATTTGTATAAATCCAGCTGAATCAAATTGAAAGTGGGCTCAATACCTGAACACAAACATATTTTCTTGTTTTATGGAGGATCAGGCGACCAACTCTCTGGCTTTTGCCAGCTATAAAAAGGAGTTTTCCTGTGAGACCTCAGTTCCTTGTTCTAACGTGATGTTGCTGAGTCCCACCATTGACTTTTATTGCAGTCATTGAATTTGTTTGGATTCACTGGTGTCACTGTTGCCATCCTGCAGCACCTAATTTGTGTATAGTTTTGGGGGATTTTTGCTTTCAAATTAAAATGACCCTGTAAAGCCACTGTGTATAATCATTTTATTCTATCCAGAAGTGCTCTTCAATAGAAAATTATCTAATTCAAATGCTGGTTCACCAAAGGAGAATTTTTTTGTTGTTTTTGTTACCAGCAGGCATACAGCACTGGATGTCACTTCTGTGTTTACCAAATAGTCTGAAATCACTGATATGGAAGATCCAATCCACACACTTCCTAAATTCATTTCACCACTATCAGTAACCACAAGCTATAAAAAGGCAAATTGCAGCTGCTCTAACATAGCACAGCAGGAGAAAGATATGCCTTAGCCAAAAGCTAATAACAGGGCTCAACTCAGCGTGTGACAGCTTGGAAAACTTGGAATGTGCTATACAGGGGGCCAAAGATGACCACTAATTCCCAGCCCTTCTGACATGTTCCTTAGCCTTTTTTCTTTTCCCATTTTCCTCCTGCATCTCCTAATCTCTCTCTGCTGCTTTGCCTCTATATTCTGCTGGAGCTTTTACATGGTTTCAGGGTGGAGCTTGGTGAAAACAGTGTGGGCTGCGTGAAAGAACAGGAGCCACCTTTGAATTCAGAATTCCTACTGCAGGTTTGGGTGTCAGGCATTTTGGTGATCCCAAGATTTGTTAGGAGGCATCATCCTGTTTGTTGCACATTTAGGTATTATACTTAACTAAGCGTGTGGCTTCAGGGCTCCTCTTCAGGGGACAGAAAGTTTTCTTCCCTTATGTCTTCTTTGGTAATAATGTAGCTGAATGTTTTTTCATTTGTCTTGAAGTGCAGAGATTGACTGCTGAGCTGTGAGATGTTACCCAGCTGAGTTATCTCAATTTCACATTCCAGATTAGAACTGTAGGCAGATCATGGAATTGAAAAGTATGGGCAAATTAACTGGGAGGATTTGATTTTCTGGTGCGTGACAGTCCACTTGCCTAGGAAAGTGCTGGTATTAATGTTAACATAGCAGGCTCCTGGCCATTTGGGGACCTACAGCTTTATGTATGGCTTTTGCCTTTTCATGTGCAAGATGTCACACTTTTCTGGGAATTTGGGAAGGGCTTGATGGCTGTATGTCCATAGGCTGCGGGGGAGTAACCAGCTGTTGTATGGTTGCCTTCCAGCCACAAAGGATAGAGTTATGTTTATGTTCCTGAAAATAGCCATACCCTAGGCTAATAATATTAGTCAGAACAGCTTCTGGAACCTTGAATTTACTTTTTATAGCTACTATTTAAATTATATTTTAGTTGAATTTTTTGAGAGTAGGTGAGGACTTTGAAAGGGGGGCGTGTGTGACAACAGTGCCTGGTGATGCATGAGAACATGAGCCAGGAAGAAAGCAGCACAGGATGTCCGGAGTAACACAGCCCTGCTGAATGGTGGAGGCTGTCTCACTCCAGTTGTCTCACCTCTGTACACAGCTGAGTCCATGACATTTTGACTCAAAACATTTTATGTATCCAAAGTGGCAAATCCAGTTTTCTCTCTCATATGAAAAAATCCCTCCCAGTTTCCCACTCAATTGAGAAAGCATCTTCAGAGGGTTAACTCTTCTCCCTACTGCCAGAAAACACAGTTCACCCAGGCCAAAGACACAGCCCACAATAAACATTTGTAAGATTGATGCTAACTTTAAGAAGCCTTGGACAAAGTCCATTTCAGGGACTTTTTAGATAGACTCATTACATTCACAGATTGGAGCCAAAAAACCCCCCCAAACAAAACAACAACAACAAAAAACCCTCTATTTTTTTCATGTCTTTTGTTTACATTTTCTTGAAATGGTACTTTGAGCATGACTAAAATACAGTAATGCATTTTTGAAAGGACCAGAAAGAAACAAAACTTCCTCTTGTTATATCTTTAATCATATCCAGACTCTCTTTTAAATTAGCCCTGTAAGTATCTAAAAAGAGTTTTTAAAATGTGTGTAGATGATGTGGTAGAAAAGAGTTATTTGTCTCTCTCAAAAATTTACCCAAACTTTTAGGCTGATCATCTGCACTTGGATGGTTTCTTACTTGTTTCATTCAAAATGTGTTTTAACCCTTGCCAAATAATGCTAATTTCCTTTCTTGAGAAAATACTCCTTTCATCCTGCTTTATAGTACTAAGAATCATTTTGTTACATGTTTAGAGGATGTGGGAAAATTCATTTAAGGAGCTTTAAACTTATTATGTCAGAGTTTGCGTACTCTGTGTTTACCAGAGATATGATTCCCTTCCTGTGTCTCTAACATCTGAAGGAGTCCCAGGAGGTCCAACAGTAACAATATGTTCTTCTCACTTGCTGGTTTGAAGTAAAAGGATGAAAAGTATTTCCTGAACATGTATACTCATACATGTATATTAAATACACAAGGCCATGTACACAGGGAGCTCTGTATAAGTAGGCATGTGAATAAAAAGCAGACTTGTATATGAAAAAAAATGTAAGGAAATCTCAAAATTGTCAGCTTTACTCATTCTGTGGTTGTATAGCCAAAATTAGCTTTTGTTAAGGAAAGACCAGGATTTATTGCAAAGAAATTGCTTCCATGCATTCCACTTCCTTGAGACTTCTGAACCCAGATTTGCCCATGGTAGAGGCTGCTGCAGCCATCAGACTCTGAGCTGCCTTTGGGGCTATGAAGTCAGTGTCACCCATAGAACAAGGGATGTATCATCAGGAATCACACACATAAGAGATTATGTCGTTTTTGCGCAGCTACGCTGATTTACGGATAATATCCCACTAATCTTGAACACTCATTTTACTTCTTTCTCTCTAACTCTATATTGAACTCATAGAGTTCAATTGCAGAAAAATGTTCCCCTTGGGATTTTGAGGTTTTTCCCGTTTTTTAAATTGTTGTTTTTTATTTTCTTCTGCCAGAACATACTGGTCAGGAGTGGCAAAGTTGTATGTAACCACATTTGAAATGTGTAATTTATCTAGGATGATATGCTGGTGCACAATTTTTCTGTGTATGACTGTGAAAAATTGCCAACTGAGCTGTTGGCTGACAGAATATCAAACCCAGCTCAGCCCTGTGTGTATGAAAGAGTTTAAGAAGGTAATTGACACTTTGGGCCTCTATTTGCCAAAGAAAGAGATAATGACGTTCTCCAAGAAGATTAGAATCTAACCAAACATTGTGCTCTAAATATAGAGCACAAAGACAGGTGATGTTTGTGAAAATGCTGCTGGGTTGTAGGAGAAGGAGGGGGCTGAAGGACTTCAATTTTGCACTGTATATTTTTTAGGTACACAGATTTAATTTAGAGATTATGGCTTGAAAATGAAATTTACAGTATGTGTGTTTTTCGGCGATAAGAAATTGATTTTGTGACCTTGGTACACACTAATTGAAATATCTGGCACTGTGTTTTGCTGAGGTTAAAGAAAGCCATATATGCCTGGAACTGCATTCTTCTTTCACCTTGAACTGCGTGGTTAATCACAGCCCCAATCACGGGTAGGAAGGAAGCTGCTGTTCCACTGGGGTACAAGGAAGCTGAATAATCTCTGCTCATTGTCTAAGGGATAGCTTGCTGTGTGATTACTTCTGGCTGGGTTTAGGAGACTCACGATTACCTTAAAATGGAGAATTCTGGTGGAATTTACATTCAGGGAGCACCAGAGGCCAGAGCCTCAGCTGCTGCAGTGCCACAGCGGGAGCTGATACACTGAAGCTCAGGGGGTTCTCCTTCCACCAGCCCCCCACAAACCTGGCTGCTCCTTTAGGGCTGAGACAGCTCTGTCCTGTGCTTGTTGCCCCTGTGCCAGGACAGGAAACAGGGAAAAGGTTCTCTGGCTGTGCTCTGCTCGTGCCGTTCCAGCGGCAGGGCCCCCTCTGCCCCCAGACTGCTCCTCCTGTGCATCCTCCTGCTCAAAAGGCAGGTTGCAGCATTAAGGAACAGCAGCTATGTCCCAAGGGACTCCACTGGTGGGGTTTTAATATGTCTGCTTAATTTAACTGGGTTTCTGTCTTAGCTTGGACTTTTAGGGCTGTGACACTCTGAGGTTGTCTATAAAGGAGTGTGGCAGGGTGTCCCTTTATTTTACTTACTGCTTAATGTTACATTTGTTAGGTTGGCACAGGATCTTGTTTTTCAAAAAGGAAAATGAAAGCTCCTGAAAAGCCTTGGCAATAAATGGTTATTTGTTCAGAACAGCCAAGTCTAATCTTTGTTTATGTTACTAGACTTGGTGTAATGTTGTTGCAATAAAGAAAAATAGTTCTTCAGGATATGCGCTGGCTTTTATGTTTTATTTGTAATGAAAGCTATGCACATAGGCAGCAATCTACATAAGTTACAGTGAGGGAGAACATAAGCTTGGGTGGTGACTTGCATGTTTATATATTTACTTTTTATTTGCAGCAAAGTGTCTGAATCTCAATTCTAAAAAATATGAACTTAGTCTGAGGTATTGTAGGTTTCATTCCCAGAATTTTACCAGTGGAAGACTAAGAGAAAAGGTGAATTTGTCCTGCACTAGGAGACCACTGCTTCTCTTCTGCCCCATCTGTGCAGAGGAGCCCATTTCCACAACCATTGTCCTGTCTTCTCATGTTCAGTCCCCAGCTGGGACAGGGTACAGTAATCTTCACTGCCCTCCAAACATTATAGTGGGGTTTGGGTATCCCCAAAGCTCAAAAGGGCTGAGGGTAACACAGCCTTGCCTCACAGTTTGCATCAGGAGTGTCATGGGGGGGCAGGGAGCTATGGCAGCAATAATCTATGCATCACATGACAGTCTTCATCACTGATCTCTGTAACATCAGAGGCCCTAAAGAAATGCCAGAGAAACTTCAGGATGTTGGCATGGACTGAAAGAGAAGTTCAGCTAAGCTCTGCAGGCCTAAATAGGAGTTCTGAGTCCTGCATTTGTTCCTTGTGGTGATGGGAAAGGAGTAGGTGGAAAATTGTATTACGATGAAGGCTTTGCCTTACTTTTTCTCTTGAATAAATCATTTTCATGGGTAGTATTGATCCTGAGGAAGCTCTACCTTTCCAAAATCAGCCTGCAAGGAGTTCAGAAGGGAGAGGAAGCTGGAGGTACTCAGCCAAACAGTTTCAGGGCCTTTGTTCCTATCCAAAGTGTTCCATTATTTAGAGCCATGATGAAGCATGCATCAATTCATAAATACGACCCACTGTGCAATATAAAAATATCAATATTTCTCTCCCATTGTGTAAGGGATATCTGGTGCATACAGAAAGACTTTCGTCTCCTTAGCTACCACAGAGAAAATGAGAAAGGCAAATAGCCTTCAAAAGTGACTTGAAAAGAGAGATGAGGAGAAATTTCTAAAACTTAACACAGCTTTTCATCTGAGCAGATCAAAATAGAAACTGTGCAGGGTTGCAGTTGTAAATGATGCAGAACTACGATTTGGCTTCTTTTTCAGTGTTGTCATGCAACACTGAAACACCCTTGGTATGGTGATTCCAAAGCTCTTTCATCATACTCAGCTCCATGGTTAAAACCTAGGAAACTCTTAGTAAAGCTGTCTTTAGAAAAGAGGTCACTTCAGGGATATATTATATGGCACCACTGGTCTCACAGAAGTCAAATATTCAGTCCTAGGTGTGTCAGGACACAGCAGTGTTGAGCTCCATTGGTATCGTTTTGCACACGAGGTCTGAGATTTACGTGGATGTCAAAGGAGAGACTGGGATAATATTTGCACAGCTGTAGACTGCAGAAAAAAAGAACTGTTAACTGAACGTTTTGTATTTCCTCTTGAATAAACAGGTAGTATGCTAATACCACCAAATGCTTCTTGTTTGAGTGGAGAGTTGTGCTAAGAAATCTCTGGGCTTTATTCTCTGTTCTCAGAGAAAGATACTGCAGCTTCATTAGCTCTAAATTGCTCTTGAAACTCAAGTTTTGGCCTTAGACTGTTGACCATTAAGGAAACATTTAACCTGGCAATGGCATGTTACCCCCAAGGAATGCCATGCAGAGAGCAACATCCCATTTTGAGCTTGATATTCAAACTAGTAAGGAGTCTGTGCTGCAATATGGACATCTGGCTTTGAGTGCTGCAAGAGAAATCCAAGGGTAGGGCTATTGCTGCTTTCAGTGGCAGCGTGGTAAAAATAGACCTGCTGCCTGTGCTCTTGTAGCAGCAAGCAGTGGCAGGAGCACAGATGAGTACAGTCAGGTATTGTATCACAGTTTCCTGCAGAAGGGGTGATGCTGATGACATTCCTCCAACAGGGAGGTAGGTGACTTATGTTTGAGTCTTGCTAGCCACAATGGCTGTAGGACACAAAGCCACAGTTAGGGATGGATTTTCCAAAGAATGATATGTTGAGCACTTTTGAACTGTCTGGCTCTATCTGAGGTGCCTAAAGGAGGACTGAGTTGTTTCAAAAGAATACTCCCAGTTGTAGATGCCAAGCAATTGAAAATCTATCCCTGAAGTGCTTTTTATTTTCCTATCTTCTGATGGCAGTTTGGGCTTTTGATTGATTTATTTCTTTATTTTTAACTGTAAAGACCTTTTAATTAGGGAGAGGAGCTATGTGAATGAGCTGGAGCTGCTGGTGGTAGGAGCTCCTTACCATTAGAGATCGGGTCATTAAATAAGTAGATAATATCCTCCTTATTGAGAAGATTTAGAAAATCATAAGGACTTTGCATTATTACAGTGTTTAGCATTCACAAATGGAGTAAAAAAACCCATAATGGCAATTTTCATTAGCTGCAATGCATGTGGGGGCTTCTTTTCTTTCTTTGAACAGCCAAACACTAAACAATTCCTAAATCCCTCCTTGTAACTTATGTTTTCTTCTTTGTGGTTAAAAACCCCATAAAGCAGAAATTGAAGACTTGCTATTAAAATACTTGCTGACAGCTCCATTCACAACACCCTTTCAAATAGAGCTATATCACATTGTGATTCATCTGCTATTCTGATAGAGCTGCTTTAACTAGTACCTTCCTTCTTGGTTAGGGCCCATCTCTTTTTACTGAAAAATTCTTCCTTTAAACACTTTACTGACTCTCTGCTGTAAACAAGCCTTTTTCTGGTGCAGTACTCTTTGTCTTGCAGAACACATGCTACCCCTAAAAAACATGGTGACAGGCTTATTGGGCATGAAAAAGGACAAAACAATAAGAGAAAGAAACCCTTTTTCCCTCCTCACCTGTGTTGTATGGCTGTGAGTGCCCTGTGCAATTAGCACAATTCAGGGTTTCTGGCTCAGTGTCCACATCCCTGTGTTCCCAGGAGGGCACACTGCCCTGCAGGGCTGCCACCCCTCTTGGCACTGCCTCTGCCAGGGCCAGACCCCATAAAGCAGCACCTCTGCAGCACCAGTGTGCAGCCTCCACCAGCTGAAGATCAAACCCAGGAACATCCTGGGGATAAGTGGTCCCCAATGAAGCAGGGTGAATTTCACTGCTGAAGCTTGAAGTCAGAATTATTTACAGTCACTTTAACAGGACAACAGCTGCTCTTTACCTAGAGATGAGCCAAGAGCACTGAAAGAATTTGGATCTGAATTGCAGATGGATGGATTTCAATTTGATTCAAGTAGCTGGACTGTGCGATTCTGTACTGTAAGCTCTCAAAGTCAGAGCTTGAGAGAAAAATCATTAATTTGGAAGCTGATACCCTGAAAGACTTTTATGAAGCAATATATTTTCATAGCAGACACAGATCAATTTAAAAGTAGTAATCAAGAGCCATGTGCTACGTGTTCACAGACAAAAAATGTAGGGAATTCAGCCAGAGTCAGACACTTAACATTCAGAGCATTCAGACTAGCACTGAAGATATTGCCTCTATGGAAAATAGTAGGGTTCAGAATTAAAGTATTGTGAATTTGTGAGATAATCACAATGTTGTACAGATATAAAGCTGCTGTCGGATTGCTGCCAGAAACTAGCTCAACATAACTTTTCTAGGCAAATTTGGATTTAACTCCTGTAGAAACTTTGGAGCAAGGAAGACTCTCTGCAAATATTCCACTGAAAAGATGTGTTAAACTCTTGAGACAAGAGAGAAAACTATAATATAATAGAACCCAGTAAAAACACTTTTTATCATATTGGAAAGGTATTCTCTAAATTCAAAGTTACTATGCAAGCTTTCATCAAATGAGATTTAGGCACAGAGATTTTTCCCTTGCCAGTCCTAAGAATTTTTAGGTGTAACATTCCATTAAAAAATAAAGCATCCACACATTAGTGCTTTATGTCACACAAGTTATTGCATTGTACAAAATCAAAAATTTATTTTTACTTGGATAGTAATACAACTAAACTCCTCCTGGAAATTTTTAATCTTGCTCCCTAAGTAGTCTCTTTGGCAATACTTACATGAAAAAAATAGTAGCCACTAGCAGCAATATGTATTTCAAAAGGTGGATTAAAATTATCTCTTATTAGATTCTCAGACATTCAGGATTTATACTTGGAGCTAGGCATGGTTTTCACTCCTCAGCTGAAATTGTCCTGTGTCATGACTTAACTCAACCTGAAGAGACTTTCACGTGTGTTACATACACTTTCTTTGATTTGGCTCTAGCTTACCATGTCAGCCATTACCAGTCAGGAAGGAAAGCAGGGAATAATATAATCTTTAATGGATACCTTTGCTTTAGCTGACATGTTAAGGCTTTCTGTGTGTCATGGTTTAACTACAGCCAGTGACAGCCCCACACAGCTGCTGCTTTGCCTTCCTGAGTGGGGTAGGGGAGAGAATCAGAAAATAAAAATGAGATAACTTGTGGGTTAAAAGATAGTTTTATAAGTACAGCAAAAGCTGTGCACACAAGAAAAGCAAAACAGGGCTTTCATTCACCACTACCATGAGCAGGCAGGTGTTCAGCCATTCCAGGACAGCAGGGCTTCATCATCCATAACTTGGGAAAACAAAAGCCATCACTCTGAATGTCCCTTCTTCCTCCTTCTTCCTCCAGCTATATGTGCTGAGCAAGACACAATCTGTTATGGAAAAGTATGGTGTAGTTAAGCACTCTGCACATATTGTCACTAAACTAGAAAGGGACAGTGGCAAATTTTCATGGGTGTTTCCATAGCACACAGAGCACAGTGCTTGGAAAAAACCTTATTTTTCATGAGGAGCCTGGTCTGGTGGAAGGTACCCCGCTCATCACTGAGCCATTCAAACTACATCTCTATGGTCCCTTCAAACCCAAACCATTCTCTGATGGTTTCATGATTCTGTAACATAAGACCTATTTGGCACATGCAGAATTTACTTTTGCTTTTACACCTCTAGGCAGATTCCATTTGGGTGGATTGTTTTGCTTGCAGAGAGTGAAATTCCTAAAAGGGCTTATCGCTTCTGACAATTTTTACTAGCTCTGTTCTCATCATGCTGATAGTACATGCAAAGAAGTCATACAAAGAAAATTGTGAGATTTTTACCACTGGTTTCTCCCCAGAAAAGAGATATTATGTACTGATATGAAGACACATGGCTTTGTATTACATTCCTACGTGCCACTTTGTAGCATGAAACTGCACAAAATCTTAGAAAACCCCAAACATTGAAATTTATTGAGACTAGAAAATGAGATATCTGGGATCTTTGGGAGAAATTACCTCCTAGCTGATTTTGTTGTAATTTCTCTGCTTCAGCCTTTGACAGACCAGAGGCAAACTGCTTTTGGCTGGACTGTCAGTGGCCTCCCATTATTATGAGTTGGGACATAAAACCCCTCTTCATACATTTGTATAGGTGAATCTGGTCACAGACTCTTCCCGTTCCCATCCCCTCTGCCTTCTCTCTATAGAATAACTCTGTCCTGATTGATGTTAAAAGCATCTAGTAATTTAGTATCACCCATGAATTTAACTCTCAGAACGTTCATCTCTTTTTCCAGGGCATTAATAAATATGTAAAATGAAATTGGGCTTAACATGAGCTCCTGGGGAACCCCAACTGGACACCCCTTCACAGCTCAGTGCAGTGCTGTTTGTCATGACCCACTATCCTTTTTTACACTCCTGCAGCCAGTTTGCAATCCCCACGACAGCACTCTTATCCAAGACATTATAAGATATTTTTCTAATAAGATTTTGTGAGCCACTGTATCAAATGCTATGCTACATCCCAAATATATTTTACTTTCAGCCACTGCTGAGATTCACAGCTAAGGTTTTCAAGCAAAGGGGGTGGTAAATCCCAACTCATACTTCAGCACTGATGCTATCATATGGGGAGTGCAGCCAGAAAACAAGGAAAGGCAGAGAGATGGAACTAGCTACAATTTAGGAGAGACAGTCAGAAGGAAAGGACAGAAAGGCATGGTGTAGCTGATAGCAGGGGGAGGTCTGAACAGAAGAAAGGAGCAGGGCAAGCTAAAGAGAGTCTTAAAACTGAGACTCAACTTGATGGAGGAATTCTGGACCTGTCAGCTATAAAGGAGGATCTCTAAGCTGTCATTAATTCAGTGGTTTTGTTTGATTCTGCTCAAACCAGGAGCCATGCCTTTCTCTCTTTCATAGTAATTCTTCTGCTGCTGTTTGCATCACATGCTGCTTGTGGATTTGGGAAATCATTTGAAAAATATCCAGCAATTCTCTGCATGAATTCAGATGGAGGCATCTTGTGTGTGCATTGTGCAGTTTGTATCTGTAGGACACCTCTTCTCATGCTATCAGGGCCACATGGATTGGTGGGGACAGGAGCTTTTGCTCTCGTTGCCCCATGTTTGGGGCTTGTCCCTTACTCAAAAGAGAAATACATGGACAGACCTTGCACTGGCTTTACCAAGAGTGATTCCTGCCTGAGAATGGCAAGATCACACTGAGGATCAAATCCCCTTTCTGAAGGGATTAAATTTCCTGCCAAATATGTGACATGGTTCAGTTTCAAGCACATACAAAATAAATCTCCATCAAGACAGACATTTAACAGTGGCTTAGTATCCAGCACTGTCATGGGAGACAGCTCTCAGCATCCAATCTAGCAGGATCTTCTGGCCAGGGTCTGCAAGACCTTGGGCTCTACCTCTCTTAAATGATTTATAGGGATAGAATCTAATGAAGCTTTTGTATTAATTTCTATGTACTGCACAAGTGTGGATAAGAAGATTTAAATTTTGGGGGGAGATGACTTCTGAGAAGCCACTTCAAAAGACACTAGTTTTCCTTCCTGTCAACTCTTGTCACTGCTTGCAAATCTTCACTCTCTTCTTTGTGTCACTTATCCATGTTCATCCTTGGACTTTAAAATGCATTCATCAAAGACATAACAAGTTTCATTTTGTACATCAACAAGGATTATCCTGTGAAAACAATGCTACTGAAAATATGTGATGGCTGATTTTTAAGGAATGTGTGGACACTTTGTGCATATTACAAAAATTTCAGTCCAGCTACTGGAAAAAAAAAAAAAAAGAAGCAGTATAATCTTGCTCAAGAGATTCCTGTTTCCGGCAGTGCTGGGTGCCTGTTCTGAGAGCTCCCAAAAGTCAGACTTCCTGTGCTGGGACAATCAGAGGCAGATGTTGTTATTTCCACCCTGGAAACTAACTGCTAATGTCGTTAATACCCTGCTCAGAATACTCACTTAGGAAAATATGGGTAATAATGTAATGAGATTTTTTTTTCCTTACAAAAATATGCAAAAATAAAAGAAGAAAATAAACTATAAAGATGTTTTAAATGAGATATGGCAGCCTTTAAAATTTTGCACCATCTTCCTCCTCTCGAAATAAAGAATGTGTAAAGCAGATTAACTTGGGGTGTGTTGGCATGACTATGTGATCCCAAGATCCAATCCATACTTCAGGATTGCACTGATTGGAAAAATGCTCTCATGAATAAAATAATGCAGGATAAAGTGTTGTTTATGATTTCTTTTCTCAGCAGATTAGCTATGTACATCTTGTAACACAGGCTGACTCTGTGGAACATCAAACACTTCAAGAAACCTGTTAAAAAATGAATTATATTATTCAGCCAAAGCAATATCAGAAATGTCCCAGAGTCTACACTATCTTAATGTTGATTCAAAATCATATATTCATATTACATTTTTATGTCTAGTAAAGCAATGTGATGGAGCCTTTCTTTTGCCAAAGTTGTATTATCTCATTTCTCTGAGTTAGGTAAACTGTAATGTGTCTGCTTTACAGATGGGTAAACTTAGCATAAAGAGAGGGAAGGCACTGTTTTGAGTCAAGAAAGCCTAAATGTAAGCACTTTCATCTATATTGGTCAGCCGTAGTGGCAGTGACTCCTGAAATGAGCCTCTTTTCATTCATTCATTTATATGACAGATTATTTTACTTTAAACAATTCTTGGATAAAATACATTAGGCATCCCTAGGGCAGGAATGTGAAATCAAGACTGGCACAGGAGACATTACCTGCCCAGCTGGAGAGCTGCACTCCTGTGTGATTGAACTGCTCTTGCCAACTGAAGTAGCCTTGGTAAGAGGGATGGGGTGAAGTTCTGCTCAGGCACTGCCTGCAGCTGGGTGATTAGGGTGTTTTTCAGGACTAGGGAAGGGCAGATTTGTTTAGGACTGCCTCTAAACTCCTTCATGCTAAAACACTGTCAATGAAGGGGACATTGCCACTACCTCCATGTCTCTTCTCCTCTTCTTCCTGTGTTTGAATAAAAGTGACTGCAGCTGTGTTGATCATAGCACAAGCTCCCATAGGTGTTTATAGGATCCTAACCCCTTGGCAAAGAGTTCCCAGTGGAACTGAGGCATCATTACAAAATAAAGACTAGCCCCCTTATTGTTGGCAGGGTCAAGACAATTCTGAGCATATCAAGAAGCACAACACAGGCATTTGTCAAAGTGCTTTTGGTGCCAGAATCATTTCTTCGAGCTGTGATTAAAGAAGTAGTCACGGAGAAAGGAATTAGAGTACTCCAGTCAGTAGCCAGTCTTTTCCAGCCAGCATTTTGAGAAATGTTGTATAAATTATAGTATTGTATAAATCATAGGCATGTAAATTACAACTAGTATTATGAAACATTGGACCTGCTGTGGGTTTTAGCCTGCATATATGGAATAGTCAACATACTGTTTCCATCATTTTAATAACCTATATAGAGCAGGTGGCTGATGCAGTTAATGCTGGCATCATTTTTCTTTCCCTATGTGATGACAGTTCTGTCATTTCATTTTGACTATTTAAGGCTATTAGGAAGCATTTTTAGGCAATCATCTAGTATAGGCATTTTCAGGCATGCCTAAAGCATATAGGGTGTCACCACCTTCCTCACTGCATATTTCTAAATAAGTATATAATATATTCTGTGTTAATCTATGAAAAAACTATGGACAAGATCACCAGCTGTGATACACTGCCTAGCTTCATTTAGTTAGATGGAGTTATACTCTTTTGTTCCAGATGGAGATCAAGTCCAACATTGTACAATTGCAAAGATTTCAAAGTGAAACATTTCTAAGATCGTTGAAATATATATTTTGCATTTCAAAGATAAAATACCAATATGTCATCAAACCATTTAATTTGTCTTCCAAGTCTGAAAGTAAATTGACAAGAGATCAACAATTGGCAGGAAAACAAATGAAACATATTGAAAGAGCCAATTTGGTGGTGTCGAGGGAGGCAGATGTGTCAGTTGTACATCTGCTTGAGCAAAGTCCTTGTTCTTGTTTTTTCTCTCTCCATGTTTCAAAAAATATTTCATTACCTAAAGGTTTCATCATTAGATAATTGAATAATCCTTGATAAGTGGCCAAGTAGCACTCTGTTCATTGAAGAGTCCCTTTCATTGTCATGCTGTGATTCAGGCAGTTGCAGCTCATTTGTGGAAATTTCTGATTTTTTTTCTCAGAACTCATCACACCTGACACACACAAGATTTCAATTGCAGCTGAGTAGTTTCCTGGGCCCCAATACTCCAGATGCCAATCTACTACCTCTTTCCTGAACTAGTTATTAAAAGAGAAGGAAGTGGAAACAGCACTGAGATTTCCACTGACAGTCTGTTTCAGGCTTTAGGCAGACAGCATGGCAGTGAGAAGCAGCAGCAGAAAGAAGAAGAAAAGCAGGAAGGGTAAGTGCTTCCATGTTTTTAAATACAGACAGCAAGGTGGGACCCTTACACAGTTATTTTCTCTGTGAAGCAGGTAGACAGATATGAGCTAAGCCTGTCAGTAGGTGTTAGTCAGAGCTGCAAGTTTGAAGTGTGTCAGAAGTTGTTGTTTGAAGAAATATGTATGGATAATGAAATGAGTGATTCCCTGCCACTGACTTTTGCTTGATTATTTGCTGGTCTCTGCCTTCATTATTGTTAGTTTATCATTTGTCACATTTTTTTGAGGAATTTTTCAGAAATGCATCAACAAAAAAAGAGGCATTATTTAACTCAACATTTTATTAATTTTCAAGAGACCTGGTAGGTGGTATGCCCAGGGTGCATCTGCAAAATTGAAAAAGCAAAGAATTTCATGAAAGAAATGGTAGGACCACTGGATTTGCACAACCTTTTTGCCCCTTTATGTATCTGTGAATCAGACCTCATGTATGCATTATCCTACAGACCAGGAAAGTGGAACCATGAAAATACTTGACTTTCTTTTACTTTATATAGATTAAAATTTCTGATACCAGGAGCTGTTGATACTTGAGTTTTGGGTTGTTTTGTATAAGTTTTAAGTATTAGAGTTGTTAATGTGATTTCAGGAGCTAAAGCTTTAATTAAAAAAAATACCGAATATTGTAAAAGTAATCATTTCATACACTGAAGGCATTTCTAAAGACTGAGCACTTTGGCCTTGAGGTGCCCATTGATGCAGAAAAACAATAAGAAATTCTGCCCAAAACAGACTATCACAACCCTCTTTTTGTCTGCAATTTTGACCTTGAATTCTACATTAGAACATTTTTTCCATAGAAGAAGGAACTTTTCTTTAGAGCAGGGTTTAATCTACTTGAGAAAGTTACTGCAGGGAGGGCATCTTTTGACTGGGCTAGAGGACCTGGCCTCTGTAGATCATCTCCAGTGCTCAACAAGGGAAACAACAGTACAGGGCTTAGAGACAAGCATGAGCAACATGTAACTTCTCTGCAATATCAAAAGGGTATTCAAGGTTAAACCTCCCAGCCACTCGAATCCATGACAGAATTTCCTTTTTAGCTCTGCTTTTTAATGGGGTAATAAGGTACCTTTCTAACTATGCAACTTAATCGTGCACCATCCTTCGCTCAAAGTAAAAACATTCTGGAGAGTAGTGTTTGAAAGGAAGTTTCAGTTTGTTTCATTTCTTAAGATTCATTATGTGGTTTAAGCTTACCCAAACAAGATCAAGGTGCCAAATGAGTTCATATTGCTATCAAAGCAAATGTGACCTTTAAGGGTTTGAGCTCGTTTTGTTTAAATCAAACCAGACAAGGTAAATGAAAGGATTTTGTAGGTGGGGAACTGAGACAAAGGCAGGCTAAGTGATTCCACAGGCTTCCATGGGCTTCCACCCACAGTCTATAAGAAAGTCAATAAATGAAAACGAAATCTGTAAGTCTCTTAAGGTCACACAATCAAGGGCACAACCACCTCACAACCTCCGGTTATGGAGGTGGCTTCAGGACCATGTATTGGGGTGGAAAACCCGGAAAGGACACTGCTCTGTTAAGGAAGTAATGTACCTTTTGCATCTGGGAATAACTAAGGGACTGGGGGTTGGGGAGGTGGAGGCATAGCAGGGAGAGGTGCCATTATGTCAGGGCTGTTGGATTGAGCATTGGTGGAAATGCCTCAATGCTCCAGTGGTCCACGACGTGTAGAATTATGAAGTTCAACAGAGATGCTGGTATTTGCCAGAACAGTTTACACCTGCTTACTTTGCTCTTTTTTATCAGGGGCAACTCCTTGCTGAGTAGCCACCAAAGATGAGATTTCCTGACAGGTTAATGACTTTCAATTGTTCTGTTCCTGTTATCATTCCAACAACATCCCCCATCACAAAGTGGTGTGCTAGAGCCCTGCTGCCATAAAAAATGTGGACAGTATTTGTCATGCAGTCCACTGGAGAGTCCAGAGCACTTCCCTGGGCTTAGTATAGATGGGAAGTCTTCAGCAGCAGTAGGCAAATGTTGAATTATTAAATTATGTATACAGCACTTCATATAATTTTTGTCCAAGTGATAGTACAGTGAGATAAGCCTGGTGTCGACAAGCAGACTTTTCCACCTTCAGAGTTTGGTTAACAGGCTGGCTATTTTGAAATTCAAGAAAAGTCCACTCTCTCAGGAAGAATTTAAATAGAAAATTAAATGGGTTTGCATATTGCTCTGCATGTCAGATTCTTTTGTTAGCCTTCAAAGTCTGCATGATCTAACCAAGCATGTGGAAGCAAGATACATATTTCTGAGTGCTATAATTATTGTTATTGTGGAAAATTGTTAAAGGTAAGCAGTTACCCCAAATGTTATTTTAATTCACTAAATATTCTGTGGATTAATAATACTGTACAGAGAGAAAGTGGAACAGGAATGGTTGAAATTATTTTTAGGTGGCTTCTCAGCTGGCTGCTTTCAGAGGCAATTCACTCTATGGTGATCTTTCCTTCCTCAAGGAACAGTATTGAGACACGGGATGACTCCACAATTATGTCTTGGCTAGAAATTACTGTGGCAGAAACTCTGTTTGCTCTTCCCATTCCTTTGTGATAAAGTGCCATTAGTACATCCCTTGACTCACTCTGTGAGATGTTTGTGGGCAGGGGTGTTGTGAGGGAACACAAGCTGCTACCACAGCCATTCTCTAAACATGCAGTTGGAAAGGACAGCTCTGCTCTGGTGACAGAAAACATCAAAGCAACAAAACATGCTATTTTATCTGATGGGGGTAACAATATCTCAGTTAATAAAATGGCTGTCATCCCTGCCTATTGTATAGATAAGGAAGCTGAGGACGTTGGGATGCTCTTTGTTGGGATGCCAAGTTGCAATTATCCTATGACAGAGTCCTTCTGGGCTATGATTGATGAAACATTTTGAGGGGGAAAGCGCCTCAATAAGTGAATTTCATTGGATTTGATGATGACATTGCTTGCACAATGGCTGGCAAAAACAAAAACAATTTGAGTGGAACTAGGAAAATGTGGCCTTATTTAATCTGCCTGAGATGTCCTTGCCACATTCATTTATTTGTATTTTATGCTGGATGTAAACAAGTCTAATTCTGAAGTTCTTATGTTGACCTTTTCTGGCATTGAGATCAAAGTACTGTCTGCAATAAAGATGAGAAGACTTTAAAGACTTCGGTGGCTTGTCAGAGTAGGGTACATTTAAACATAAAATATCACAACACAGCAGCCTTTGGCTAAAACAGGCACCAAATGAAGTTCTAAAGAAATTTGTTGCTCCTCAAAAAACCCATCGTTATCTTGCAGTTTAATGGCCTAAAAGTGGGGCCTGCTTAGAAAACAATTTATCCTTCTTGCCTGAGCTTAATTCACAGCATGACTCTGCCAGTTGTCTCTAGCAGCTGTAACATGGATGTCACCAGCTAAGAGGAAAGGCACATCCTTTCTTTACTCAAATTCCTACCTAGATTTTAGGACTCCTCTGAATAATAGTCAGTCCTCTGTAAAATATCAGCCTTCCCCAAGCATGGCATGCTATCCCATCCCCAACATGCCCTTTTCCCTGGCTCCAGCTGTTCTGTATCCCAGATCTTTCAGTGAGTCTCTAAAGGAGGTCCTGGAGGTTAACTTTACAGTGCCTGATCTGGAGCCAAGGCAGCTGGTGTAAGAATTTGAACTCTAATACATTATTTTCTTATATAACAGCTTGACCATTTGAAAATAAATGTCTTTTTAAACACTACTTTTTGTGTCCATAGTCTGAATTTAGATTTGAGGTCTAAACCTACTCCAAGTGAAATGTTTAATGTTTAAAATAACATAAAATTTGCAAAAATTCCAAGCACGGAGAACCTTTCCCAACAAACTGAAACTGGGATTTTCAGTACTTTGACTGTGCTAGGACTTTTGGAGCAAAATTGAGGATATCCTATAGAACTGCCTGTTCTGGTGCATTCACAGACGGGTGCAGAGGACAAAAGGCAATGACTTCTGAGGAATAAAACATTTGATTCATGATGTAATAGTTTTTCTGGATTGAAAACAAAGTAAGCATCTTTACTGCAGCTTGCATCATTCCACCACATTTCTAATAAACAGCCCAATTTTCAGGGATACTTAACATGCTGTAGAAATCTACCCAAAGCTTCCACAAGTTCAGTCGATTCTGTAATTGAAATATTTATCTTGATTATTTTTGCTTGAACTTAGTTTTAGGCACTTACTTTAATGGTTTTATTTCAATATGTAAAGGGAATGTTCTTTTTGTATTTTTGTGTGATTTTCTTGGGAAGCAAGATTTAGCCTCTCCAACTGAGAACTTTGCAGCTGAGTAATACTCGGAGAACAATACTAGTGAAAGTTTCTGCAGTGCCTCCTTCTCAGGTGGAACCTCAGCAATGGCAGTCTGTGGAAATCTGTTGTGTTCTACATGCATTTATTCAGTACCTTATGACAATCCTCCTTTTCTGTCATCTCAGTGTGTAAATTATACCCCTCACCTTAGTGGCAGCAGTGTTTTCTCTGTGCTTTGTAACTGGGACTTTGTCTCCAAGTGGCTGCTGTGCTGACAGAGAGCAGTGCTGGATAAACCAAGCTGAGTGACAGCGAGCAGCGTTGTGGCTGTGCTGCCATGGCCAGGCTAACAGAGACTGGATTTCAGGGGCTAATTAACCTTGCTAGACAGTGGTGTTACTGTAGCATCACTGCCTGTGGTAGGACACACCTCTGAGCTCTTGAAGCCCTCCAGTGTGGCATACAGCATATCTCCTGTTGCCAAAAGATACACAGCATTTATATAACCCTCCCACCTGTCTGTATTCCCAGACATAAAAAGCATATAATAACACTTTATGTGGCAGGTTGTATTATGGTAGACAAACTTAAAAGTGTTTTCAACTCTGACTTGTGCCACATTTCAACTTTATTCGATGGTATAAGTATTACTTCTGTCCAAACTAGATATGTTTTTAATGGAACTTTGTATTTTTGCCTACTAAATGTTCTGTTTCCTTAGGATAACAAAGTCCTTAGCCCCTGTTTCTAAGAATAAAAACCTTCATTAGGAAATGAAAAATTTATGTAGACAACAGCAATTATGAATAAACAGAATCTTTCAACCTCGGCTGTATTAACTAATGAAGAGTAGGGTTGTTAGTGTAGTCAGCAAGGGAAAAGCCACTTTAGATTGATTTAGGATGCTATATATATTCCCCTCACACTCAAAATTCATTAAGAGACCTGAGTAGGTTAACTCATTCTGCTGTTTCACATGAAGCTAAAATTTTACAGATTTTCTGCCCTAGAAAAAAGGGTCCAGAAAGAGCTACCCAGACTATTTGGCATGAGGAGACTATGGGTTCCATCACTTCAAAGCTGTAAGTTTCAGGAGGGAGAGATGAAAGAGGAAATTTGGCCTTAAGACCAGTCTGATTTTTTGTTGCAGTGGACCCCCCTGGGCCTGTAACACATGCTGCTGTGGGCCCTTTCTTCCTTGCACAATTTTAAACTCCACCCTTTCTCCTTCTTCTAAGCTTGGAACATTAATTTTGGGATTATTTTTCACAATAGCAGATTTATGGACAAAAATACTTTCTCCTGTATCACTTCTCAATAAGAAACCATAAATTTTCTTTACGTCATACCATTTTACAGTTCCTAAAACCTTAGCTGCGATAACCTTCTTCTTTTTCTGCGTTGCCTTGCTCTTGCTTTCACGTTTGCTTGCTCTCGTGCCGGAGCCCCACACTGCACCGTCCCGTTAACCGGGCTGCCCAGGCGGCCATACACGGCTTCCCCTCGCCAGCGCCGCCGCACCGCTCGCGTGTCTCAGGGCGAGCACCGCCAGGCCTGTGCCACTCCTGGCTCTGCTCCCACCGCCGCCACTCTCGCCACCAGCACCACCAGCCCTTCTCCCACCGTGCCCGGCCCCACTCCCGCCGTGCCCGGCCCCACTCCCGCCGTGCCCGGCCCCACTCCCGCCGTGCCCGGCCCCGCTCCAGCCGTGCCCGGCCTCACTGGCTCTCCCATGGGCAGGAGCTCCCTCGCCACTGCCCGCAATTCACTGGGCACCTGCAGCCAGGGCCCGTGGTCTCTGGGGCAATGGAGGAGCCCCCTGCAACGTGTGCACTGCTGAAACCGCAGCGGGACACAGCCAATATTGCTCAACAGTCTCTGAAATCCAGTAATATTCACAGAAATAGTCCTGCATCGGCACGTTTTTTGATTCGGAAATTAACTGTCCAAACATTCTCCCAAAAGTCTTTAGTAAGAATCAAATCCCAAGAAACAAAGAAGAAGTTTTTAAACAACCATGGCTGGAAGTGTCTCAGTTCTTTCTGAGCTTGAATTAAACTAAAATCTACATATTGCTGTTGAGGAATCTTTTTAAGTTTAAGGTAAATGTCTCTTTGTGGTTCAGACAGCCATGAGTCTTTCCATGAGTCCTCCATCATTCAGAGATGGGACAGCAAAACGAAAGCAAGAAGAGATATCCAGAGATTACTCACAAATCACTGAATTACCTTCTCTGGGGATCATTTGCCAGCATTTCTCCACCATTTGTTGTAATGGGGAATCCTAACAAGTATAAGATAGCGATGAACGTTGGAAGGAAATGTATAGTGATATTTTTTATAGATGTACAGAGATGATTTATTCCTCCAGTCGCATGGCTGGAGTTCCCAGGCAGACCCAGTCACGGGACCCCCCCTCTCTTCCCCAGGCCCAAGCACCCAAACCAACCAATGAGGAACAGGTATGGGGCACAGCTGACATGGGGACAGGGACAGACCCGTCCAGTGCAGGGTCCCTCCCCCGGGATTTCAGGGGAGAGGCACCTCCACAGTTTTTGGAAGAGGTTGCTGCAGAAAGGAGGAGGACTAGATGCTTTTCAAATTAACAAATTCCACTAAGATAATATTTGGCTACTATATGGGAAAGCTAATATAATCATCCAAAAACCTACAACCTTTCAACTGAGCCAAGCAGTACCACAGACCTAACTTCTGAGTTTTTTAACCTCCCGTTCCACTTGCATCATTACATTTAGCTTTAATTCACATCAGAAGAAAAAAAAAAGGAGAGGCAGTGGGGAGTACACAACATTGAAACCTGTATGACTTTATAGTGATCCACTGGGGTCAGTATCTGAGAATATCACTGTCGGTAGTTAAGATGTTTTCACCATAGAGTTAAATACTTGCAGTATTCATTGTCGGTAGCTGGAAATCCTTCAGTGGTTATTGTTGTAGTCATTAGTCCAGCTGAAATAATGTTGGCATGTTTTCCCTCTGCGTAGAATTCCTCAGCCTAATTGTCTCCTCCTTGCCAGACCATATTTGATATCTTCAGGTTTGGAGACTAAATGTTTTCCAGCAATTAATGGCTTTTCTCAGTTATCGATTGAAATTATTTCCTTTTGTGATTTAGTTTATTATCCAGAAGTGAAGCTATTGAATTCCAGAGCATTTAAATGGGATAACTCACAAATAGGGCTAATATAAAAAGCACAGTCATCAAGCCACATGAAAGCTATGTGGGACACTGCAGAAGATGGATATTTCACATACAATTTTTTACTTTAAAAATAAAATAAACAAATCCATTATTTACTATTGTGGTATCTTCTTCTGGTGAACTAACCTTAATATAAGCTCAGAGCAATATAGGTCCAAGTGTCTCATAGGGCAAGATTATTAGGTCACCTCATCTAACCTCCTGAAGAGTACTGGCAATCAAATTTCATCAAGACACTCCTGTCTTTAGTAGTATATACTTGGGTTTGACAAAAGTACATAGTGATCTCTGTGTCTCTAATGCCCAGACCAGACTCCTTAAGGTACTTTGTCTACTCAGAGCATGATTAGCCTGTGGTTTCAGAAATCAATGAACACTGTTCCACAGTGGGAAAAAAAATGGCTTCTGTTTTATGGCCTTCTATGTAATTTGAGCTATTACGCCTCTCAAAGAAATTTTACCACATCTTTTATTGTATTTTGCTTTCTAAATCCAAAATGGAACATACTACACATCTCAAAAGGAAGAAATGTTTTTAATACTGTTTTAGATATGTTACAGGAAATTATCTGCAATAAATTTGTCCTTTGGAAAATAATTTAACACAATGACACCTGGGCTTCATAAAGTAATACCTGTTTTTAAGCAGAAGATTTGAAAGCATAAAGAGGGACTTTTAGCTGATCACTGAGGAGCCCAATTATCCTTTCTACACGTCTAAGTGTCCTTGTTGCCCAAATAAAGTCTTCATGTTATGGTTCTCAAATTAGGATTTAACAAAACCTTCTCAGTAAAATTCAGTTCTTCTTTTCTCTTCCAAAAATGTTGGTAAAATGGTAAATGTAAACTGACAGAGTTTATCTCCCCAGGACCAGGAAGGCAGTCTGGAAATGTGAGATGCAGGAATTTGTGTTCACCCTGACCTCCAGCTTTGAGTTTCACTTGCTGTTAGATGGACCATTGTTGAGGAAGCTAGAGAGATCCCTGTCTCTAAATGATACCCTCATGCTACTGCCTGTAGGAGACATCCATCTAGTAGCTTTTGGGATTTAGATGTGAACAGAGTAATCCTGATATGGTTATGCTGTTTTTCTTTAAATGCATTTAACATCTGTTGCATGCAGATTGGATAGATCACAAGATTTGGTGCATGGTAACGTACAACATCTTTGCAGCTACTGGACAGCAATGTCCTCTACAAGAGTGTTTATGGTTCTGATGTAACATGCAAAAAATTGTGTCATACTGAGTTTATGTGTTTCAGAAAGTTCTGTAAACAGGGTTTTGAAGAAATTAGTGTTGGAAATAACAAGAACCAGGTGCATTGGTAATTTAACAATTTTGAGACTTATTTTCGTTAATACTAGTATACAGTGGCTGCTGGCGTATTGGACAGATGTGTACACAGAATAAATAAACACACATTATTTATATGAACTGAAGAAAGAGTTAATGTAATCAAGACTCCACTCTCATATTCTGATACATCTACTTTCATGGGTGGTGCTGATTTTGTGCCATCGTTATGGGAAATGGAAAAATGCAAAGGGAAATCTGCAAGAAATTACTATGTAGATATTGTCTAGCTGTAGTTTGTTTGGAGTTTGGTTGGATTTCTGGTTTTGTTTGTTAGTTCTCTTAATGCAGTTTTATTTGCAGTGCTGAAACAGAACTTCTACTTGGGGTCTCATTTAGTCCTGCAGGGAGGGCATAGCTATATACTGGCAAATCCCTCTTAGTAGGGGACTGCTGTGTCCTGCTCACTTTGCTTTAAGCAAAAATATTTTCATTGTGCATATGCCACTTTACCCTTCAGTTAAAGGGCGATTTTCAGTGAAAACAAGCAAATTAGCAACAAAAATGAAAGCTAGATTGGAAATTATGTAATTTAATAACAGTGAAGTTTCTAAAACACTTCTGCTGGTAGTGTTCAGAAAAACATTGACACCTGCACACTGCTAGCAGTTCAAATTCAGCATATCACCACACAGCTGCATTTCACCTTGTGTTAATTCCTTGTTTTTGAAGGAGGCAAACCAAGAAACTAATGATGTGTCTCAATTACATTCTATCTAACCCTGAAGCAGCAAGCTTGACACAGGGTGTCTGCCAGGATGTTGAGGTTAGATTTTGTAATTAGATCAGTCTGGGGTGAAGAAAGGAAGAGCAATGTGGTCTTCATTCTTGACTTCTGCTCTTGGCAGATTTTGCCCCTTTGCTCCTTTAACAGCAAAGGTCTAGGTTAATGGGAGTCACTCCTTGGGCATTCATGTGTTTGAGGTCAGGCTCTTTCACAGAAACAGACTTTTCTCACACATGAGCATGTTCACTTGGAAATAAATGCAGAAACAGTCCTGGTACTTCTGAGCCTGCCACAAGGAGCATTAGAGCAAGTCAACTAGGGGAAAGCCTGCTTCAGAATTAGATATGAACTTGGGCTTGTCCTTCAGTTCAAACACGTCTGCCAACTCTAGAGAGGAATTCAACAACCGGGTCTTAACTTCTGGCTCCCAAATGTATAATATGAACCACCCCAAACAAATGACAGTCAATGAATCCCATCAGCTCCAATTAAAAGTATCTTTAACAACTAGCTCTGTGCTTCAGCAGTTATTTCATGAATCATTGCAGTACCCCACATACTTACTCATTTGTGTCCATCACTGTGTGCCACCTGTGCAATGCGTTCACATGCCTTGCAGTGTCACTGACATTAAATATTTGATACTGCCCTTTGTGCTTTGCAGAGGCTCCCAGAGCAGCACAGGTGCATCTGGGTTCTGCTTCCAGCCCCAGCTGCCTAGCACAGAGGGAACACAGGGCTGCTGTTTCCATGAGAAATTCCAGACCCCAGGATTTAGTTGCGTGTGACTGAAGGATGATAAGTCCATATCCTGACACAGAACAGCACCATTTCTTATCATAGCCTTGGCTGCATGTTTGTAGTGAGTTTGATAAAGCTCATCAGATAATGCTTGGTGTTCCCCTGCCTCAATTAATCTGTGTTGTCTCTCACTTAACACCTTCTCCACATCTGGCTCACCCATAACATGATGTCCCCACTCTGGATTTCATATATAAGCTGTAAACTGCTGATGCATTTCCTGGCTGTATTTTCTGAATAAATATCTTTATTTTTTTGTTTTGAAATTTAGGAAAGCGTTGCCTGGAACCTTTTCTTCCCCCTTAGTCAGATTGTTTCCGAAGGTGTTTTCCTTCTGTCTAATCTCTTGCGTGGGACTAAAATGTTTAGATTTGAATGGTGACATCTCACTCATTCACATCCTGTCAGATGGGAGCATTGTGTTGAGTTCACAGTATAGCCAACCAGGATCTGCATGTGACTGGTACTGAAATTTAGATTATTTTTTATCCACTCCTATTCAGTATCTATTAGCCAGTTTTCCAAATAATTCACCTAGTCACAACTTCTCACCTCAAAAGGTAGTCTTGGAACTCCAACAGACCATCTTCAGCTTGTTTTGTGGTTTTTTCCCACCCTACTATCTCTGACATTACTCTGCTACAATCTCTCTCTCCTTCTTTAGCTTTGCATTTTAACAGCTCATCAGGCCAGTTTCTCAGCTGGTAAATTAATGCCATGTTCTTGGGGAAAAAGGCAGAAGGGGATCCTGGAGTGTTCCAGACACAGGGAGGTCTGTTGTAATCACTAGATTTAGCTTTTCAGGCTGTAGCACCCTGATTGCTCAGCAGGGCTGCTTAGGGCAATGCGACCTGGTCACACCCCACAGTCCATTTTGGACAACCCCGCGGCCTTGCTGCGGCAGCTACAGCGTAACAACCAGTGATGGTGAAGGAGGAGAGAAGGGTCTCCCATGAGGGCTGAGATGGCTTTAATCACATCTTGTCCCAGCAACCCTCAGAGGCAGAGAGCCCTCGTGGTCCAGGGTGGGGAGCTTTTCTCAGGGACTCAGGGGCAGTCCCTGGGTGGGGTTGGGGTACAGGAACCAGGAGGGAGAGCCCAAGGGAGTGGCCAAGGCTGGGGGCCGGGGAGAGGTGCGAGGGCAACGCGAAATAGGAAAAGCAATGGGTTAACAAATTGCTACAGAGGTCATGGTCTGCTGCCCTGAAGAGTGAGTTGAAGCTTCTCGTCCCTTGTGCCTAAAGTGCCACTTGGGCTATGCTCTACACCCATCCCCAGACAGGCACCTGGGACCCTGCTCCCCACAGTCAGGGGGTGCCTGACCAGCTCTGAGGATTGCCTGCAGTAGAAAGGGTGAATCTTCAAAGCTCTCCCAGATCTTCTCCTCATGGCCTGGTCAGGAAAGGGATGTCAGTCAGATAATAAATAACTAATTTGTGGTTTGGACACCCAAACTGATGCTCTCCACTTGCAGCTCTGAAGCTTTCTTGCTGAGTCGCTGTTGGTCAAGGCAGCAATAAGGGCTCTTCTGGGACAGTGGTGGGGGGGTGTTGATGCACTGCATGTAGACCTCTGCTCTCCAGAGGTGTGGGGGAGGCAGTGGTGGGGAAAAGCTGGGACAGGAACACTCGATATTTATTCCCTCCTTCAATTATTTATTTCCCCCTTTTACTTCTGTTTCACTAATTTGAGCACCTTATTACTTTTTTAGTCTCAAATTCTTGCAGATGCCTCTCTGGGTAAATGGTTTGTTTCCAGTCAAGTTAATGATATATACCCCACCACAAACCCATTCTTCACATATGAGTGATCACAAATTATAGATTTCCTTTTTCTGATATTTCTCTAGTGTTGAAAAGGCAGGACATTCTGTGTGGCCAAACAAATGACAATTTCATCACTGGCACTTACCCGATAATAAATGCTGTTCATGTTTAATTTATAATGTCTGGAAATATCAGCAAGAGATGAGGGAAACAGTTTAGATAATATATTAACCTCTCCAAACCTTGTCAGTTCTCTGAAACTCAACCTGAGGGTGACTTTAATATGTAGGAAACTTTCCTTTCCTTCTTCTTTTAGACTGTTCTCTCCTGTTCCTTAAACTGGGACCAAGAGAATTTCCTGTTGTAAGGCCCTTTAGTTCATCTAGACATGAAAGAAATGCTGATCTGAAATCATCTTTTTATATACAGATAGCCTGTGAAGAATGTGAGAGAGAATATTTGTCTGCTGTACTAAGACTTTATAGGAGAGCAGCTAATTGCAGAGCCACCAAGTTAAAACCAGTTAAAATATTCCTGCCAAGCTACAAAAACACCCTGAGAAGGCATTGTGAAAAGCTCTTGAAGAGGGTAGGGAAATGCGAAATCTTAACAAAGCAGAGCTTGCAGTGGCAAGATTTCCTATGCAGCAACTGCATGGTTCCCTGCCCAGGTGTAGGACAAAGATGAATCAGGCCCATTATGAAAGCAATTCATATTTAAATGAGATTTCCAGCTCAGTTTCTACAGTCTCGAGTGGTTATTCTAAGCATCTGCTCTTTCATGCTGATTTAGACCAAGCTCGAATGCTGAATCTTTGGAGAATCATAAACAAATTGTGTTAAATTGCCATTAACAGAAACAAATCACAAGAAAGGAAAGGCAAGGTTGTTAATGGTATCGCTGTTCTTAGCTCAGGCTTTGATGGCAGTAGATGCAGTCCTGCAGCACAGAAATAATGTATGTAAGATCACCCACTGCTCTGAGACCTCCAGACAAGCTAAGCACAGCAGGGTGAGTAGCACTGGAATTTGTTTTACAGGAAGCCTTTCATTTCCTTGCTTTTGAGGGGTTAAGTGAGGCACTTCAAGCCCTGTTCTCCCATGAGGGTTACACTAGGGAAGGGTAGTTTTCTTTTCCCCCAGGGGCTGCATAGCAGCTCTAGCAGCAGAGGCTACTGTCAGAAGAGAGCAGCCGGATGCAGTGAATCAGTGAATTCCCCGGCTGCATTTCCTTCCTGCCCACTGCTGCCCACTTCTCAGACTGCTGAGTCCAAGAAGCACTGTGTCCATCCTGATGGATGGGTATGCCCCAGAGGCCTCCAGCTTTGGTTTCCACAGATAGGCCTGGATTAGGGCAAAATTCGTAGTTGATGTTTTAATGCCTTAACTTTATTTCATGCGGGGAATGCACTAAATAGGATGTGCATATATTACACACAGTGTAGTGTAAGAGATGCTTGTAGTCCTTAGTAACATCAGGCTTCATTAAACTTATGAAAATCACACCATTGGGGCTATGCTTGTTCCAGTGTGCCTTTGGGAAAACTCAGGTTATCAAATTCAAGCTCTGGTCAGGAGTTCTTAATTCAATAAATACTTCTATTCTCTTCACTTCTACAAAAATCTCATTTTGCATGGATTGGGGAGGACTGAAAATGCACAAATCATTCTGTTAAACTTTGGAGACTTCCACCTCATTAGTTTGTTACTTGGAGTGAAGGGAGGAACAATTTATTTCACAATTTATAAGAAGGAAAACAAGAAAAACTTCTATGTGTTTGTGAATCGATACGACAAGTTTCGCCCCAAAACTAGCTCTTCATATTATACATCATCATATTATCAAAAGTCTCTCACAGAGATGTGCAGGGAAAATGCAATGAAATGAGTGCAATGAAAATCTTTCATAGCTGTTTGATAAATCCACTACCATAAGACTTTTCTTCATGACATTTTTCATGTAAAATACACAAACAGCATTACAAAAATCTTCTATCCAACTCAAAGAATTTTCCAGTGCTTGTCACAAAAATAACAAATTATGTAATTTTTTAGCTTTTTTCCAATTATAGGTTATCATTTCATAACCACACATTATTAAAATACCATAAATGACTCGGTAAATCTTGCACTTTAATAGAGATACAGAATACAACAAAAGGTTCCAGGTTGGGTTTTTTCCCCCTATAGTCTTCTCAGATTCTTCTATCGTCCAACTGCATCATGGCCCTAAAGTCCTCAAATCACTCTTCCTGTCTGTTTTAAAGTTTCTAAAATAATTTAATTCTCTCTATACAAAAATGTACTCATATTAATGAGTACAAATATTTTAATACAGGATTATCTCAAATCAAGCTCAAATTATTAGCTCAAATCAAAATGGAGCTCTATAGGGGTAAATCAGTTTTTCTTTTTTTTTCTTTTTTTTTTGCTTTTGAGAGTCCTTAATACATTTTCTAGAGACTAGTAGAGGTATGATTACATGTGGCTTCTAGTTGATTCTATCTAACCGTAATGACATTTATGTACAGTAAAATACATGCTAGCTGTAATTTTAAGGTAAAAAAGGAAAATGGATTTTATTATACTGTATCATATAAACACCCTACCAGTATTCAGGTACACATTCTTATATCCTCCACATATCTTTGGTTTATTTCTAGCCTTCCTTGCATTTTGATTGGTAATGATGAGATTTTAGAGCAAACCAATCACAGAACTGCTATGTAAAAAAATAACCAAAAATGGAAGGCAACCCAAAAACCCCAACCAAGCCTAGCATCCCAAACAACCTGCTCCCCGCTGGCGTTTCTCAAGATAGTAAAGCTGTTCATGAAATGCCTTGTGTATCAAGGAGTCCTGAATGCAGCATTACTATTTAGCCATGATAATTAACCTTGTCATTTGGCCAGTCCTGTCTCTAAAGTCTCCAAATTTTTCATTATTTACTGGAGACAAAAAATCATTCAAAAAACGTTTATTCCCGACATAGTGCCTGCAGTGTTCAATGAGTATCTGTGCAGCATTGAATGCCCATGCTGTAATTAAATTAGGTAGCAACAAAGCAGGTGGATTATATGAGTGCTGTCATTTAAAGTATCCTTTCTGCATAGGCAGAAAATTTTGTTAAAAAGCCAACATTTTTTCATCTATAAATTCCATTGTTTTTTTCCTAACATCCTTTGAATCACAAATTCAATGATATAAATCATGTAAAATTTGGAATATTACTTTAAGCCCCTGGGCTTCTCTTTGGAGTGCTGTCTGAATAAAAAATTCAGGTTGTTTACACAGAGAACTCGATAATATTTTTGCCATCATTTTTTATCTTGTAGGATATTTTATGTAAAAAACTATGTTTAGATAAGTTGTATATGAAAATCTTTTCTGTTTTTTTCCAACCTCTTGTCTTGCCTTTCTCATTAACCTAGTAGTTTTCCATAGCCTACTTACGTCAGTAACTTTTTCATCATTAATTTCAGTGGAAGCAGGATGTGGTCCAGTAAATTATCCCCCAGCACGGTCTGCTTAGTATTACATTAGACCATGGGAACAGTGAAAAGAAAGCTCCATATTAATTTAACCCTTTAAAATATTCATTCTTGTGTTTGCAATGTAAGTTACTGCTGCTTTTCATTGTTCAAAATTTTTCTCTAATGATCTGAAAAATCCCTCAATAACCAAGCTTACTAAGGCCATATAGTCACTGTTAAATCCCTTGCAGACATCATAAATATTGAGGAAAAACACCAATAATCCAGTGAAGTTATTTAAGCAAAATTGTAGAGAATTTATTGATAAACACTGTATGAGTCATTTCAATATTGTTTATAAATCCTTTGGACCACCTGAAAAAGGTAATACTGTTGGATATCGGGGACTATAGTTGAACTCCTAAGAAAAAAATCCAAAAGTTCTATCATGTAGCCTTTAGACTCCTTAGCTCCATTATTCCTCTACTTTAAATCAAGTTATGCCATCAGCAGTGACCTTATACTTCTCATCTTCCAAGACCACTATCCCATGAGCTTTCCAAAGTCAACACATACTCTTTTCTAGAATCTGCAATATTTTCCCAAGACCAAATTTACTTTACAACTGTAATAGGGTAGTCCACTCTTTTTTTATTGTCATTAAATTCTAGAGTCTGGGAGCAAATTTGGGTTGTAAAGGAGTCAGACACACACAAATTACATTAGAAGTGGACCTTGTTATCAAGATTTCCTGAGTTTTCTGGGACCTGATCTCTGCGATGCTACGTGACAGACCAGATTTTTCATATTCTCATGCTTTTCTTTTGAACTTGGATCAACACCACACTTTTTCCTCCCTATCATAATTCCACTTAGGCTAATTAGGTTTTACTTTGGCATTCTTTAAGATCCAAATCATACACATTCTCTGCTGTATTCTCATGAATACCAAAGCTGTAGAATAAATATTGTTGACGTGTGTTGGCAAAGTGCTTTTATACTTGGATTCCTCATTAAATTACATTAAATTTTAGTTTTAATGAGCATAATCCATTTTATACTGTTGACCCAAATTCCCCTGAGGAAAACTGCAGCTCTGAATTGATATTTGCATGTTTGAGTCAACTAAGTCACATTCAAAATCATGTCAGAATTTAAATCTCAAAAAATATCCTGTTCAAGTTGTGCTGGGGGTTGTGACTAAGTTATATTCCAGAAATGTATTCCTACAAGGCTTTATGGCTCTTGCTGTAGTTTGATCTTGTCCCTGCCCCAGCTTACATGACAATTTCCTTATCTGCACCCTATCTTTGTAAACAGCTTATGAGAACACTGGCCCTCAGGAAGCAGGAGCACCTTTCTAAACATCATCCTTGGGTGTCTTTTCTGAAATCATATTTCTTTTCCCTGTCATGCCCCTTAATCATTTCTCTTCTGCAATAAATTGTTATTTCTCTCCCTGTTAGAATTCTTTCCTGTCATTTATCATGTTAGGAGTACATTTTGCTTGAGAACAGGAGCAAAATCCCAGTACACTTCAGGAAGTCTTTAATTCTTTTCCTTTCTCATGATGCAGAAAATAGAGAATTCCACTCAGAATGTCTCCTTCTTTGAGACTTTCATCGATTTCTTTGTTCCAAAGTTTTGGGGTACTTTAAAAGAAATGGGGTATTGGAAAGATGGATTTATCAGTATTGTTCTTTTCTCTCCATTTAAAAAGTAGTGTGCCTCAAGAAGAAAGCTTTTGAAATTTTTTTCAAGTTTGGTCTGAAAATTATTTAATAAACAACAGAAAACTTGGAAGATTTCTTTGAAGAGGAAATGGTTTTATTGAGTCATTGCAGGACATCGACTGTGCAGTTCAAAGCATGAGCTTATGATTTTGTTTGACCTTTGATTAAGATAGCTGGATCCCCAAGCTCATAATGACAGCACATGTTGAGGCTCTGCAGAGATTACATAGTCTCAAACTTGTGTATGTCGTTCCTTTTCACTGTATCATTGGAGGCCTGGGATTAGCCTTGTAAAATTGTTTGTGTGAATGTGCAGGTACAAAACTGATGACTTCCAGAGCAATTGCTAAGAAGTAAGCTCAAGACATGAATCTTTCTCATCTCTGTAAAGATCTTTGAGATAACTAAGAAAAAACAATATACTTGAGGACTTAGGCCAGTCAGTAGGATGAATTTGCAATTTTTTTCCCAGTAATGCTGAGAAATACCACATAAAGTTTTTAAAAACAGGCCATAAAAAACGTGCATTTGGCTATAGTGGTTCTGCTTTGATGTTAGAGAATGAAGGGGGAGATTTCTTTATATCCTTTTGACCTCTGTTTTTTATAATTCTGAATTCCGAGACATATCCTCAGAGTGACTTTCCACCTCTGGATTTTTGGATAGGAAAGAACTGTTATTAATTACAACCATGGCAGAACATGCACTTGTCTCAATCCTTTATTCCAAGTGCATATCCAATTAAACTATTCATTTCAGTGTCCCACTGATTCTCTCAGTTATTGATTCACACAGGATGAGGGCAGAAAAGTGCTGCTGAACACCTGATTACATCCTTGGCAATGGGAAGACTATACAGACAACCACCAAGAGTGCCAGCTCAGCATTCCAAACTTATACAAGTGAAATACCACAGCCAAATTACGCTTATACAATACTGCTTTCTTCAATTGTCAAATGTAAATATGTTTCTCCATAATTTATGTCTTGGCAGATGATAATGAGTGTGAAAATGCTACTCAGCCTTGTGGAGAGCATGCCAATTGCACAAACACAGAGGGAAGTTATTACTGCACATGTATGGCTGGTTTCAAACCCAGCAATGGTCAACAAATTTTTGTTCCTAATGATGGAACCTCCTGCGTGGGTAAGTTATTACTGTCTGCCAGATATCTTTACATTGTCACTCTTCTCTTATTACTTCTCTTAATTATATAAATCTAGCAAAATTCTTTCATAATTGTGAAGTTTGGAGTCTGGGTATAAAATTCCTACAATCTGGACTGGAACAAGTTTGCTTAATGTTCCAGCTCAGGCCCACACTTTTCCCTTAGAACAGAGCAGCTGCCATTGCTTTCCATAACACTTCAATCTTGACTGTGCTTGCAATATATTAAAATCCACGTCACAGATTTACACTATATATATATTTAAGGCAACATTGGAAATCACCAGTTCACCAATTGTTTATGCCACTGTTTCACTGATCTGTGAGCAAGGTGGTTGTATTCTCAAAAAAAAAAAAAAAAAAAAAAAAAAGTGACAAAATATTCTGCATTCAGATCTGGATCAACAAAATTCTCTATACATTTGACCTAGTATACTTCAAATATCTTTTGTTTGGAAACTTGGTTGAGATATTTTTGGTAATTTTTCCAAATCTGATCAAAAGCAATGAGCAAGATCAGTGGTTCTCCTACCTCCCGTGCCATTCATCAGCCTCGGTTTCTGAACATGTTCAAGATTACAGGGGAGGAAAAGTTCTCTGGAAAAATGTTATTTCTGAACAACCATGCAATCCTTTAGGATTTCCTCTGAATGGAAGAACTTTAACTATTTCTCTTTTTTCAAACTCCTTGGTAATTTTCTCTGTATGTTGCAAAAGTCCTCAGGGAATGGGAAAATGAGAACTAAATCTATTGCCCTTTACACCTTTATGCTGACTGTGTCTCATTCTAGGTATGCCTCATGTGAGTCTGAGTGCTGACAACCTCTCTTCTTACTGCTCTTAATATCAGCAGAGTGGTTGCATATTAAGCCAGAAAGTGATCTAATCGACATTTCTTGCCCATTGCTCACATCCATCTAAAAGTGCTCTGCTTTATCCAGCTGCTATGAATCATCCTTAAATTAGCTGGGATGGAGACAGCACATTGAGCTGTAAATATTCACACCAATTCTGCTCCAGGTTTTGATTTTTACGTTATGATTTTTCCTCAGCTTCAGAAGTTTGTCTTCAAAGTTATTTCTCTGACTGGTTTTGTGTCGCTTTAACTTCTTATCATTAGCTTGATAATTTCTTGTTTTTTCCCTCTTTACTGAGCATATTGATCTTTTTTTATCCTCTACTAGGGTTTAGTTTAGTGCTTCTTCTTTCTGAAAATCCTCATGGAGGAGCCAAGAGCTTTCAAAACTCACACTGAAATAAAAAAAATTACCTGTGGGCACCTTTTCTCATTAAACAAATGTACCAATTACTTTACCAAGATGTGAGTCCTAAAGACAACCTTTTGATCCTCAATTAATTTTTTACTTTATACATCAGGGAAACCATAATAGAGTATTTTGTACCCAATGGATCTGCTGCTGCAGGTAACAGATATGACTTGCTCAAAAGCAGCTGACAGTTGTGTATTCGAGGTGAAAGCTGAAGCAAATGCCAACATTTCATTGTAAATACAGTGCAAGTTATTTAGCACAAATCCCAGAACAGAACTACCAGTTATCCATCCTACACAAGTTTATAGGGCCCTACAATATGTTTTCAGATTCTACAAAGTCTTAAATCTTCTTTTTAATGTATGTATATATGTACATGGCAGCAACTTTAAAAAGAACAGTGGTTGAATTTTGGAGAGAATGCCTTTATGAACTCTCTTGGTTTATGCCCTCAAATCTATCTGGATTTTCCAGTAGTGCAAGTGTGGTACCCAAGTGTGTGTGTGCGAGTCCCTTGCAAAGTCCATGCACATACAGGCATGTTCTCTTTTTGGAAGCTCCAGTAAACTCCCAAGTAAAAAGTGATAATGTTCCTCAAGGTAGTAGATTAAGAGAAAGATTGGGATAATGGCTTTGAGAAATGTTGGTTCACCCTTAGTCCAGTCAGAATGTTGAGTTTTGAGTTGAGGGTTAAAAGTATTTCACCTGTTAATCAGGTAGAATGGGTGAAGAGATGACAAAGAAACATGCAGACAGAGAAGGAACTGGAGGGTGGGAAGGGGAAAAAGAGGAGAATAGAAGGATAAAGGAAATGGAGAAGAAAAAAATAAGAAAGCAGAAATGTGACATTTCTGAAGACATTTTTCTGCTGCCCTGAAAGTGAGTTATTAAAATCTATTTTTTGATTTGTGTAAAAGCCATACTTTTCCCTAGACTTCACATTTTATTGAATGTTCAGCTGCAGATAAAAAAGTGAAATATAAATCTACTTTTTCACCCCAGTCAACAGAGTAAAAACGTGAAAATGGCCATCTGTGAAATGAAAGGGACACCCACGCCACTCTGCCTTTTTTGGGAACATGCTATTAGCTCTCTTCAGGTATTTCTGAGAGCACTGGGAAGGCACCCATTCTCCATCTCATCCTTTGCTGTGACAAGGGAGCTGTACAGTGGATGGAATCTGGCATTGGGCCACATTGCTAACTTTTCTTTTACCTTTGCCATTCATAGCCTTTTTCATTTCTACTTTGTGTGTTCTGCTGCCTTCCACAGTATGGAGACACAGGGAGGGAACATCTAGTCCTTTGCAATTGGACTTTTCAATCACTTGCAAGCTACTAATAAGCAGAAGGTATAATGTAGGCATCAAGCTGTCTTGACTGGCTGGTGAAGAATCAAAGCGATGTAGGTACAATCCTGTAATTGGCAAGACTGAACATAATAACTGTTCTCAGTACTTTTAATTTAATTGGAATTTCCTTGCCTGCTGCAGTAAATGAGGAGTGACAAAGCACAGAAATAAAATAAAAGGTTATAAATCCTATTTTCACACTAGCCTAAGTGGTGTTGGTCATATTATTTTTCTGATCGCAGCTATTATAAAAGCATCAAAGTTTAGCTCCACGATTTGTTTTGAATATTTACTGAAGGGCCAGGGATTTTTTCAGAGAGTTATGGCAAATGCTCTTCTATTTAAAAAGCTGTTGTTCCTCAGCCTTTGCTCAGGAATGCTGTCTGTGAAGACTGCTCACGCAAGCCTTGGCAGCCCACTCCTGCTCCCACAGCACATCGAGGGGGAGAGTTTGGGATCCTTGCCCCAAAGCTCCACTAAAATTGGACTGCTGAAAGCACAGGCAAGCTGTTGTCCATGTGTGGTCCAACAATTGCATATTTGGTTAAAAAGGCATAACTACAAAATATAAAGAAACAAAAGCCTACAGCTTCTGCAGACAGCATTTCAAAGCAGGAACTTAAAAGCTGCATTCTTGCAACTGTCACAAACTGTTGGCTGTCCCTGACAATCTCATTGATTTAAAAGGGATATGAAGCTGATTAGTACCTTGCAAGATCAGGCATGTTGCCTTTTAATTTTGTCATCCAGGAGTTGTTTTTTTCTTCTGGAAACAGTAAATTAAATAGGCGTGATATGGACCCATTCCATATGGACAACTCAACTGCAGAAAATCTATTTGCATATACTCAACAGGGTGTCTCTATCAGACTTTAAATAGCAGTTCTGTTGCCAGAGATATGCCAAAATACTTCGATTTCTGCTGTTGTTTTGGATAATCCTGTCTTCTCATTAAAATTTCCATTACACTTAATATCTGATATAATTACAAAAAGAATTTGCATGACTGCCCAATAATAACAAATAAAAGATTTACTGATCTAAAAGTTTATGATAAGAAAAATGGCATCACAATTTTGAAATATTTGTATCAGTAAACCATATGTAAACATGATACTTAGTAACAGTATTCTGAAAAGCCTTCAAATATTACTTTTTTTTTTTGTTTATATGTTATTGTAAGTTTTGGCAGATTGTTGTCAGTTGCTGGTATTTTAGCACTGCGTTACACAATGAATGGCTTGTTCAGATGCACGTCTTCCATGTAGCTGACAAGGCCAAAGAAGTCTTTGGTCTAAGGGAGATGTGTTTTCTTGTTAGACAAACTGGTTTTGTCATGATTTTCACCCTTGCCACTTCAATTCATTCAAAGTCTCTCTATCTTACACAGAGTCACACAACAAGGCACTGACAGACACCCACTTGTTTCAAACATAGCTTTATAATTTACTGATGTGAGAGGTTATTTAAATGCCAAGGGTAAGAACTTTAGCCTCATTTCTTTAAATGACAGCATTTAATTATGAAGTATCCTGTGTGCAGTACTACATCACACTATTTTCCTTCCCTTTTGCCAGGTTGGTTAATTTATAATGTGGTTAGCTCCATGACTATGAATACTGAGGTCACAGAAACCATACAAATACGGATAATGCAGAAATCAGTTCCTTAAAGAGAAACATTTGGGGCATTAAATATGGAAATAAACTATCACCCTAATGCAGAAAATCATAATTTAACCTTCTGCTTTAAACTTCCATGCTGGCACCAAGCCATTCAAACACATGGCTTTCTTGGTGGCTCTTCCTGCAGAACAGTGGTGGTTGTGCTGGGGAAGGCAAATGCACCTCCAGCCCCTCATCTCCTTCCTGTCTGTGTAGGAGTCTGAATGGCTTTTCCGTGGGAGCTTCTGAACCTCAGGCTTTAAACACAGAGCTGTGTTTAAAAACTCAGCCTATCAGAGCTGATGGTTCATTGAGAAAAATTGATATTTTTTAGAGATAGAGAGTGAGGTGGGACTTCAGCCTTGAATCCCAGGGAGACCTCTGTCCAAATAGACAGATGGCCCCCCAAGTATCCTTCAGGTATTTTTTTGAGTTCCCTTGATATATCCATATACATGCAGTATATCTTTCCATTTTTTAATAATAACATTATTTCACAGGCATTATCCCTCCCTTTTGTGCTCCTTTTTGAAAAGCACCGAGATTCTTGTATCAAAACCAGAGTGCAAAACTAGTTCCTATGTGCTAATAGTGTATTTCCAGCCACCCTGTGTCTGCTTTCTGTTTGTTCTTAACATTCATCTGGCTGAGCGGAGGCTTCCTATCAATTCAGATAGCTCTTCTCCTCCACTGATCAATTAATTAGTTCTCATTTTTTCACCAATTTCTTTCCAAAATTAAGCATCATACCAGTTCTTGACTGGAGTTGTCATCCTCTCTCCTCCATTCCCTCTGCTGTCTTTCCTTCAGTTTTTTTCTCAGGCTGTTACTTTAAACCCTCTCATGTACCATTTCATTTCTCAGATATACCTGTCCCAAAGCTGTTCACTTCTTTCTCCTTTCCAACACAGCACTTCACAGTCCATTACTTCATTCTCCGGAATTATTTGGTATAATTCCCAGTTTGCTTTCTCTATTGAGTTATTTGGTCTTTATCCTTAGCCAACCAAATAATGCAAAATAATCTGTACTCTAGCCAAGGAGTTAGAAACCCAGTTCTCCTAAATTAATCAATTCATGGATTCCCTTACTGGAACTCATTGGTTTTCCTCTTAGACTGTGCCCCACCCAGTTACTGAACTTGTCTACCTAATGGCAATTTATTTAGAAGCACAAAAGACATTTTAGGCAAATGCAATTTAAATGTGGATTTAAAAAAAAAAAAGGATATGCCAAGCACTTTAAAGGGCACAGAGTTTAATTCTTAGATTAACAAAATGGACAGAGTGAGCTTTTTGTAGCATCTTTTTTAAAGCTGCAACTTAAAAGACAAGTCTGCATGTTGTTCTTTTCTTTTTCTAACTGAGCTGAGAAAATCTATTTAGTCTAATCTCTGAAAAATGGATTTCAGATGATTTGCATCATGCCAACCATTTTGTTGTGATAGAATTAATATGGTTTTAAAACATGAGCAGTGCAGTATTATATAGTAATAAAAGTGGTGGTATAAAAATATGATCAATTATGATTTAGCCTTCTAATCCCTAAGTATTATAATTGGCAGGGGTTTTGCCATTAAGATTGCAGGTTTATTTTTTACTTTTTTTTATTATATGAAATTTTATTATGAAACTGCTTGTAGTGTGTGGGGCTATTATCAACAAAGCAGCAAGGTGCTAGTCTGTAAGTAATAAAAATTCAATTTCTCACGATATTTGCAGATGTAGATGAGTGCAGCAATGAAGGAACTGTTGCCTGTGGAGATCATGCAAAATGTGAAAATGTGGATGGAGGGTTTAACTGCTCCTGTAAGGAAGGTTATCAACCATCCACAGGAAAATTGCAGTTTAAGCCAAATGATGGCACTTCCTGCCAAGGTACATGATATTATAAAGGTTTATGTGTTATTATAGAGATACATCTTCTGAGAAACCCACCAGTGCCTATTTATCTTCAGTTAGATTAATCAGCAAGACATGAAAAAGAGGCAAGGCTGTGGCATCTACAATTCCTGAGAATAGAATAATTTTGTAAATATATTTTTGCTAAACAGTGTGATGAAATCCATTTGAAATAATGGTTACCCCCTCATAGTTCTCAGATCTGTACTCCTCTCTGTAAATTCAAGCTGTCTCTACTCTGCCTGTGGAAGTCCCATAAAAGGGACCAAACTCTCCACCTGAATAAAACAGCTCGTTCAATGCTATAACTTTGGCCAAGATAAAGTCTTTGAAGTTTGAGAATGGAGTGCTGTGATTTATGTGCATAAATTCAGAATGCTGGGGGTTTGGAGAATGACCTAGACAAGAGATTTTGTTATTAGTATATATTGAATATTGATTGAACTGCAATGTATAATTAGTTTCCTTTTTATTTCTGCAGAAAATCCAAAGGCTAAGTGCGAGTTATTCAAAGACTGTATAGTTGAACACATTAATAGAACTTTAGCCAGAGTAAGTAGCATTGGTTTGTAGATTAATTTTCAAATCCTTTAATTGTTTCTGTTTGAAACTGCTATTTCAATTATAATAGTTCTTAAACAGCTTCTAACAAAGGCTTGAAGCACACAATTGAACTTAAACATGTTTACAGAAGTCTTTTTAATAATTTCAAATTATTTGAACTGGATTGTATGTTCTAATCATGATAATAACTTGCTGGGAATCTGCGTGTTCTCTTTCCAACGAAGTGAGTCATGATGCATGAAAAATTCAGAAGTGTGGTAATCACTCAGCTGTTTCTGTAATTTCTGGAGTTACACACTGCTGCATTTACTGATGTGCAATTATTTGCTTGTTCAGAAGGAAAGGCAGCAAGATAGCTTGCAAAAGCAATGTCAACAAGTGACTAAATAGAAAAGGGAGCCATAACATCTTGGTACGCTGGTTTATTTACTCCTCAAAGGAGAGTATGTAAAGTGATACAGGATTTATAGAAACAAATACTCTGGACTCTTTTTTTTTTTTTTTCACCAGAAACAGAGATTCCAAAAGCAAATTACAAATATATTAATGAATGCACTATTCATTATCCTGTAGCTATAGTATTGTCTAATTTTAAAGGATAAATGAAGCATAAGCATAAATAAATTAAAAGCAATTGTATATATTTGCATCTGATATTAAGCAGTTTGATTAAGTTACTGGATTCAAAAAGATATTAATTTAAAGAATCTTATTAACCTAGTGTTATATATACATTGTGTTAACATACTTTTTATGTTTACCTGCAATGGAATACATTATATCAAATGTATATATACCTGCTTATCACATTTAGATGCATATGTTACAGTAGAATCTTAGAGTGAGATTTTTTAAAATATATACTCAAACTAAACTTAAATTAAAAAGTCAAAATACTTTCATGTAAATAACCAGCAGATTTTTAGTCTGTTTTTCAGTTCAGTACAGTTGAAGTCAAAGACAAAGCAAGCCCCATAAAAGCTGTTCAACAGTAGAGAGTAGAGATTATACAAAATCAAATGTTGGGTGTTTTCTTAATTAGATTTCAGTATTGTGAAGTAAGAATTCTTTTCTTATTCAGCCATGAGACTGAAATGTGGAAGCTTAATCTTCATCTCAGCCTCTCCTGCCTATATTTTTAAACTAGCTGTTTTATATAAGTGCATGTAGCAGTTTACAAGCTATAAGCACTGAAGGAGAAATAGGCAGTACAGTTCACTCAACTGCATGCTTTATAATTTGCATTTGAGAAAAAACTTAAAAATATAGAAATACTTCCCATCTGTTCCCACCTCTTCAGATAAAATTTTAAAAGAAAAGTTAAAAGATTAATACACAAGCAGAATAATCCTATCACTGATATTTAATTAGCTTTGCAGAATATTTACTAGTTCATTTTGGATCATCAGGATAAATAAAACTGAGCTGCTGTAGGGAAAAAATATATAATAATAGCACATGACTTCTTTTAATCATGGTTGATTGTTAAGGTTATACTAGACATGTGTAACATCAATACTTTATAGGTCAACCTGTTGATTGAGTTAGGAGTGTTTATACACAAGTGTCCCATAAATGTTAATTAGCAGAAATCACTCATTTGTATTGGATTGATTTTCACCAGCAGAAATATGGCTTTACTTGTTTCATTAAGATATGAGTTCTGGCATTTTTCAGATTAGTCATTTAAAAACACCTCTGGAGAAGTTGCAAGAAATTAATAAAAATACTTTGGGGCCACTTTTACCTGTAGAAGTTGTTTCATATGTTGAAGCACTGTCCTATTCATCGTGGAACACCGTGAGTGACTCTGACAATGAAGCCCCTCCAAACACCACCATTAACGTGAGTGGATCAAGCCTTGGAGTTATGGGGTTTATCCTGATTCCAAAGGTAGTGTGTGACTCTTCTCAAACACATGCTTTTACTTACAGGTTTTGGTCAACACTGTGAACAATTTTTTACAAAAAGACAAAATTACAGTCTGGGAAGCTCTACCTGTAGATAACCAAAGGCAGAGCCTGACTAAGCTGCTGCACACTGCAGAGCAGGCAACACTTCTCGTGTCACACAGCTTCAAAAAGACAACCCAGCTGGATGCTAATGCAAGTGACATAGGTAAGATAAAGAAAATTTATCTAAGCTATACTTTAGATGTGGATTAAATTGAGGAATTTTTCAGCACAATTGTGAAGATTAGAAATAGTGTTATGTGAAAGATGCAGGTGTTAATTTGTATGATTTTCATAACTAACACCTGACTTTCAGTGTAGGTATCATAATTTTCAGAGACTAAACACTTGAGTCCAGAGTACAAAAATAAACTGAAAGTCTGTGGGAACTTGTTTTCTGATTCTCTTTAAATCTCTCATTATGGCCATACTCACACAATCTGGATTCATTTCATAAGCACAAAATTATCCTATTCATTTTACATGCATAAAAAACACCAGTGGAACAAAATTTGGACTTGCTCTCTACAAATTTTTTTAATTCTTTTTGATTCAGTGAAGTTATTATAAATGAACTTGTAATAAAGATAGTTTGTAGTGAATTCAATCTTGAGTGGCTTTATCTCAACAGAATTTCTCATTTTAAGAGGAATTCCCCAGGAGGACAATTGGTTACTCTCAACAGCACCATTGTGCTCTCCTACCTTCTCCCTGTATCCTGGTGTCTTCCCACCAATGCCTGCTGATTTTACTGTGGTAATAATGGTTTTTCCATTCCTTCACTGAAACAGAGTAAGGCTAACACCAGACACTTCTGAAAATCCCAGTAAAGCATGGCTGATTCCTTTGTCAATGGCCACCCTTTCATCTGTATTTTTCTGAATGTCCCCAAACTGCATGTGATCTGATTTCTTATTTTAGATTTACTACAATCCTTCAGTGTCACTCACTGGCTTGCTGTTTCATATGATGACTTGATGAGAAAGATTGCTACTGTAGTCTCAAGGCAGGTCAAACTGCCTATTCTTCCCCCACCTTTCTTAAAGTAAATTAGAGAGAGTGATGAAAAAGTAGGGAGGGATTTATTCTATGACCTAGACTCTTTAGAATCAGATTTACATTATTGCAGAGCACCTCTGGGTCTGCAGCAGGTGCAGAGCAGTGCCAGGTGCTGGCTGTAAAGCCCCTGTGCCCCACTCCCCACACCTCCCTTGCTTGAAAGCAGAGGCTCTCATGGCCACAAAGCTGAGGCCATGAAAGTCAGGAAGAGAGGATTTGGGTGCAGTCTCCAGTGGAACTGCAGATATCAGTCACCAAGATGACAGAAAAAACTGATAAAGAGAACAGGGAGGAATTCCCATGTTGAAAGGTTAATGATTATATTCCTTGGTTTTGTTCTAAAATGGTAAAGTGTACGAGCTCATTTCCAACTTGCACACAAACACTAAAATTTTTTGCTATTTTTTTTCAGCATGAATGAATTTTTCACAGGTCTCACATGTGCCACACGCAACCATTTTGGGACAAGACCTACAATATCACCCCTCTCTCTACTGCTTCTTTTGGTGCAAGCTCTTGAACTGTGAGCTTTTCAAAACTCCAGCCCAAGAAAACTATTTCTTATGCCCTGACAAATATTTTGTGACAGATGGTCTATTGAATAGCTTATATTATTTTTGTGTGCTGTGCTATAAGCAATGCAGATGGTCTAGCTTAGTAATATTCCTCCATCAGTCAAGTTTTACATTTGTTTGCTGTTGTTTTGTTTTGGTTTTTTTTTAAAGGCCTGATTGACTTATTTTAGTTTCCATCCTGGGTGATTGAAACTCAGCACCATAATGAAGCAAGAGCTCAATAGACTCTAATGTAGTTTTTGTCCTAAGGGGTGATGCTTGTTTGTTTGCTTTTTGACAAGACACATCATTAGTTCATAGTGCAATGTGTATTTGGTAGTGTGGATAGATAACCATAAAATATATACTTTTCAAAAATTGGCTTTTATCAAATGTTATTATTCAGTGGAGAATTTTATGTTTTCCTTTTTATAATTGTGATTTGTTGCCCCTTTCAGAAATACATTTTTAATAAAGCAATAGCTCTTCCCAAAGTAACCTACATTGTTTTTCCCAGTACCTAATTTAAGGCAAGGTAAATAAGAGACTATATTTTTCATGGAAAGAGTAGAAAGTATGAAAGCAAAATGTATGCATGAAAATAACAAAACATAGATGTTTAAACAAACATGTTATATTAATGACAACTTTCTTGAAATATTTTGCATTATGATAGAGTCTTAAAATTCACAGTAATTATGCAATCCAGTAGCACATTTATTAACCCAGTTCTAAATTGTGGTAGGCCATAATGGAGCTGTGATTTGTACAGTATTTTTCTTCTTTTACAGCACTCAAGGTTTTTGCTTTTGATTCACACCACATGAAACACATCCACCCTCATGTATACACAGGGGGAGATTACATTAAGATCTCTCCAAAGAAGAGAAGGGAACCTCATCCAAATGGTAAGGAACAAAGGTTTGAGAGTAGGTTGGTTAATAAACACCTTGGATAGACTTGTACCCACTAGAACACAGCCAAATGTGAAGTTTATCAAGGCTGAATTTCCACACTGCTAACTACAAAGGAGACAGGGTGTTTTTATCCCCCTTTCCCCTTTATTGTCCCAAGACTGATATTTCTAACATATCCAATGAGTTTTCACATTGGATTTTGGTACCACAGACCTGAGCTTTATCTTTTTCTCAGCCACAAGTCTGCTTTATGACTTTGGACTGCTCCTTTCAACCCTTTGTTCTACTTTTTCAAAAACTGGTGCATCTTTTCCATTCAGAGCATAGTTCACTGGGGCAAGAGCATGTAATCTCTAGCACCAAAACCAACAGGATCCAGATCTCACTTGTACGTGAGAGTGCTACAGAAAGGACTTACAACTACTGTCATCCCTAGGTATAAACACATGTGTGTAAACAGCTCTGGAATTAAACCATATAATTTAACAAACATGGAAAAGATTTTTTAAATCCTCACCTTCCATCTTGTCTGTATCTCGCCACCTATCAGTATCTAAAAATGTGGTTTATTTTGGTACCAGGGAGAAAGTCACTACATTTTTTAAGATCAGCACTGAATCCTAAAATACTTTTTTCTTTTTCCCTACTTGTATTCCATCCTGGGTCCACTGTTAAAGCAAGCCAAGCATTTCAGAAAGGCCCAGTATTTACTTCAGGTCTGAGACATTTTACTTTATAAGACTTTTCAACATGTGTGTAACCAGTTGCAGAACAGCAGCAAGCATATATTACTCTAGGAAAAATATATATGCAAATATCTAATTAATATTGTCAGTGCAAACACATATTTTTATTTCTAATGCTAGTTACATTGTTTTAAATAAAGCTATATTTCGTTGTCTCTAAAACATTTTTATAAGTATTCCACAAAGACTCCATCTGGTTTGCATACTTTCTACAATAGCAGCAATAATGCCTATTGTTTATTGTTTCCTTAATGTCTTCAATTCTGTTCTTCCATAAAAGCCCACAAACTCCTAACCATGGCCTGTTTGATCGATAGGCACTGTTGCAGTTGTCTTCCTGCGGTACAGCAATATCGGTCCTCTGCTTTCCTCGCCTAAAAACCACTCCTCCAAAGATCCTTCAGAGCAGAGGCAGACAGTAAGCTCAGCAGTTATAGCTGTTGCAATTAGCTCAAATCCACCTACACTCTACGAGCTTGAGAAAATAACATTTACCCTAAAGTATGCCAAGGTAAGGGGGTTTTTATTATCAGCTTCGAGAAGAACAAAACATTAGCTAATCATTTTATGTGATGTAAGCATACCTGCAGCATATGATAAACTAAGACATAATTCTGTTGTTTGCTGATGTGAGGTTACCATTTATTACTCTAATAAGATTAATCGCAAATTTGACATCCTAAGTGCAATATTCTAAATATGATACAGAGGAAAATTGATGTGGGACTAAAACAAGGGCAATAATGCCATCTTTGCTGGGTTGTAGCATGGATAAAATGTAGATGCCTGAACCAGAGAATATTACAGGATCTTGATTGTTTTGCATTTAGGTGGGGATTTTTCTGAAAGTTTATCAGACAGTCAAGCATGTATACTAAAAAAAGAGAAGAAATGCTTCAAGGTTAATGCTGAAAAGTGACTTGGAGTTAGGGGGTAATAGCAGAACTTACAGTTTTGAAGCCTTGTTATTTCTGAAATCTGAACACATTTATTTAAAACTGAGAGGTTTACTTCCAGCAAATACATATTTTTGCTGGCTTCACTCATATATAGAGAATCACCTTACATGGCACAAAGAATCATCAGAAACATAAGAAAGCAACTCTGTAGAGAGGTGAGCAATGGGACAAGGTTCTAACCTTGGTTACATAGCTTTTAAATTTGTTACTTCCTTTCTGAGTTAGAAATCACCTTTATATAAATTTCCATATATTTATAAAGCCTACAGTACATTGGAGAATTAATCTTTGACTAGATTTAGCAAGCACTAAGTGTACTAAATAATACCCTTGTGTAGCAGGTGATATAGCAGGTGTGATATGACCCTGGCTTTATCCCAGACTGCTTTGTAAAATGCACAGAATAAGTCTCAGTTTTTGAACTGCTCATTTGGAATGGATAAGCAATGTGGCTGTAACCTTGGAGTCTGGTCCATGTTCAGCAGGTGCAAGTGTATATATAACAATGTTTTCAATAGGTAAAAATTCCAACATCTTTGCAAGTGCCAAAAGGGTTCAGTAATCTGATTAGACTACATGTTTGGTGGGGTTTTAGCTGTGTGGATAAATTGCTTCCATCCCCAGCCATGTTTTAATTGCTTGGAAAAGGCCTTGCAGAATGTGTTTATTGTTCCTCAACCTTCCAAAGATAACAAGCAATTTTTAATGAATTGCGCAGTCTAGTGTAAGAAAGGTCTCTTGATGGGAAATATCCTGCCTTTTGCCATCAGTAAAACATCTTGTTTCTATTCCAGACTGCAGATAAAGACATTAAATGTGCATTTTGGAACTACTCAGACACAATGAATGGCAACTGGGCTACAGAAGGCTGTGAGCTGACACATTCCAACTCCACTCATATCTCATGCAAATGTAATCATCTGACTCATTTTGCTGTTTTGATGTCCTCAGGTGGCTCTGTTGTAAGTGCTATTTTAATTTAGTGTTTTACCTGATACTTTCTTCTGTTTTCATTCCTTATGTTTCTATTTTAGTGCAACCTACATGCTTACCCCCCTTTGGGTTTGTCCTGCTTTTGTTCAGCAAGCACACAATTTACTGTGCACAAAGCAAACAAAATTCCTCCCATATGTGTTTGAATTTCCTTATGTCCTTTCTGCAGTATTACAGAGCAGTGATGCAGCAAAGTATCTTGTTCCAAAAACACAGTCTGTTGTGCTTATTTTTGGAGCATTGCTTTTCATTTTAAATCTCACTTTAAGACTGCTGTGGGATTTATCTGCCATTCATTGGTGGTCAGTAAACATATGGCCCTGAATTTCTGTCTCACAAAACTTTGCCACCCATTTGTCTAACCTTGGCATCTAAAAATCTGCTTTAAATTCTCTCTGGAGAGTTTTCAGCAGCATAATCAGTCTGAGGCTTATGACTATTAAACATGGACACTCACAACCAGCACAAAATTGGGAGAATGGCCATTCAATTTGTGTCCTTCTTATATTAAGAAGTCCCATAGATTTCCAGGGTCTCAGTGGGGATCTGCAGGAGCTCAGGTCCTGCCTCAGGAGGCAGCTTTATAAGGTACCAGAACTGACAGCAAGCAGAATATTAGCATGAATATACTGTATTGAGACAGTTCTCTCACACTGTGAATTTCATGCTGATAGAGGCTGTTTCCTGGTTGCTAAATAGCATCCTAAGTCTTCAGTTCAAATTTAAAACCTTTGCAGGTACTTATATAGTTATTTTGAAAAGAAAGGCTGGGAGATGAATAATCTCTCATCCTTTATTTAGTAAAAAAATACTTAGATACATTTTATGGTCAGCTGAATACTATTCTTTTGCTGCTGTATACTCATGTATTTCAGAGTTTCTTTGTTCAAATAGCAAACTGTAAAAGAAATTGTACTCTTATACAGAAAATATTCACATCTGGTATTGAAATATCTTGTGTTTCTTTGAAGAAAGTTCATGTTACGTATCTGGAATAACATTTGCTTGAAGTGATTGTTATTTCAGAGTCTTGTTTTGATCATGTTGCAAATTCAGTAAGACAGTTATTCAGTTTTGCTTATCTAAGTCACTGCTGTGATAAGTCCTTTTATATTGGAAAATGTTCATGTCATATTAATATATGTCCTACTGCCAGTGTATTTGTCATTCACTAAAATAATCTGATTTTGAAAATCTTATTAGGAGATACTGATGTTAATAAAAAGTTTTGTTAAGAAATATCAGAAAATGCAAGAGCAGGAATATATACAGTTTATTACTAATTTCCCCTAGAATTATATCTGTCTCACAAAAACCCAATACTTTTTAGATTATCCAAAGTGTACATTTCTAGTGAAACTCTGCAAACAGTTTTGATTAATATTTTGTTGAAAAGAAGAAAAGAACTGTGTTATAGAATGAGGTTTTTCTTGAGAAGGTACAAAGCTGTTCTTTTAAATACTATATTATAATTTTCCCCCAGGGTGTTACAAATTATAGCATTCTTACAAGAATCACTCAGCTAGGAATAATTATTTCGTTGATTTGCCTCTCCATGTGCATTTTCACATTCTGGTTCTTCAGTGAAATTCAGAGCACTAGAACAACAATTCACAAAAACCTCTGCTGCAGCCTTTTCCTGGCGGAACTTATTTTTCTGATTGGAATTAATATGAACAATAATAAGGTGGGTAGCTTTCACTTGTGTCTTGATTTTGTATTGCAGAGTAAATATGCAGTGTAAGATATGGTCTTCCTTCTACTCCCCACATTTCCTACGTACAATAGTGACCCTGACTTCCCAGTACAGTTAGAGGAAATACAAAATGGTCATTTAAAGAAGCTGGTGTGTGTTGACTTTGCTCATGGGTTTCATTTAAAATTTGTCACCTTTACTGAGACTGCAATCTCAAGGTGTTTAGCATTTTCACTTCTCAAATCCCTTAGGAAGCTGTACAAAGCCACATTGGTGGCTCCCAGGGTGACAGCTTTCCCTAAAATCCAGGCCAGAGCTGCTATCTCAACCTGACATCTGAGATGCTGAGCTGCTAGCTGGAGGACCACACTGCTTCCTGTATGTGAGGTCTTGCCCTGTCCCTTTTGCTTTTCAGAAAGCTAGGCTAGGGATTTTTTCATCTCAGATTAGTTTTAGGAAATAAAACTGCATAAATTATCAAAATAGCCTACTATAGTAGCTGAATAGGATTTAAAATCACTTGAAAAAATATGAGCTGCTCTCCCTGAGGTAGCACTCCAGTATCAAAGGATTGAAAAATATCATTTTGCAAACACTTTGTATAACAAAAGCTATTTCAAAAATAATTCCTCATGATGCCTAATTACAATGTTATCAAAATCATAAAAAGGTAGATCAAGCATGTAGACTACTCAGCTATAACAATAGGATCAACCTTGTCAAACCGTTTATACAGTTTTTCTGGGAAGACACACACCAATTTCAAAAGTTGAATGTAGTCTTTTTTTACCATTTGCTACGGAAAATGGTAAAAATGAACAAATGTGCAAATGGGTGTTGTTAACCAACATTACAGCCAGGCTGAATCACCACTTTAGAGTCACTCAGTTGCTGCACATGTACTGTTATATTATAGTATATATTGATGAAGGCCTCTTATTGGAATTATAACTCTTGCTTTCTCTGATTGAATTTCTAGCTCTTCTGTTCAATTACGGCTGGACTACTCCATTATTTCCTTCTAGCTGCCTTTGCATGGATGTGCATCGAAGGTATTCACCTCTACCTTATAGTTGTGGGAGTTATCTACAACAAGGGTTTCTTGCACAAGAATTTCTATGTCTTTGGCTATGTCAGTCCAGCTGTGGTTGTTGGAATCTCTGCTGCACTGGGATACAAGTACTATGGCACCACAGAAGTGTAAGTCACTGTTTCTGTGTCTACATCATCATACAGAAAGAGACAATAATCAAAAAAGCACATTTCAAGGCATTTTCTGCTCTTTAATTTTCAGATGTTGGCTCAGCACTAAGAATAACTTTATATGGAGTTTTATAGGACCAGCATGTCTAATAATTCTTGTAAGTATAATTTTAATTTTTTATTGTAGTACATAAAGCCAATAATAAAAGGTGTTTAATAATCACCCACCCACTGCCAGCATAGCTGTGAGTGCTAATTATAGGGCAGAATCTACTAATTTAGACCTTTTTATAGTACCTCTAAATTATTTATATGCTGTACATCTAAATACTTTACTAGTCTGAAAAATGAATGTTTGACAAAAAAGTTCAATATAATATCAGAGGGATTTTTTTCTTACTCTCCTTTTATCCCAAAGGTTTGAGAAATTCTGTGAAGCATTTCTGGTTTTTACAAAGCATCTTTGTATGTCGCTGGCATCTCAGCATGGCTCAGCAGGAGATGCACACAGGCACCATCCTAGCAGACAGATAATCTGGTTTTTCAAATGTTGTGTGACCTAATCTCTTATCAGCGATCGGTCATCTTTGTAAGATTAGACTGTCATCTTTGTGGTTTTATCATTCCCATGTACCCTGTCATCATCAAAGCCATTTTCAACTAAATTGCGACGTCAGAGAAAAGAACCAGCTATTTCACATGGGCAGACAAGTCAAGTATTGATAGCCCTATTTCAGCTGTGAAGAGGGCCTTTTTAATTCTTATTGGAAGTGGTTTCAAACCACAAATTTGGCAAGTATTATATGTTCAATTCTGAATCGAGATGTTTTTTGGTGTCTCAAGAGCATTTCTAAGAGCATTTAAGGAACCATTCTAGATGTAATGGGGGTTTATTGTGTATGACTGTGTTGACAGTGATAGCTGGAGCTAACAGAAGGAGAAGGTGCAATAGTGAGGCCTCACAACATCTATGGTCAGGTCAGTTACAACTGTGTTGCTTTTTAAGATGTTTGGTAGTAATGTGAGGATTTGTTAAAAAAAAGAAGTGGAAGCTTGTAACACATAAAACTTGGGAGTGGAACGGTTTTATTTCAAGGCATTATCCATTTCAAACCTTAATAAAGTATCAGGTATAATTCTGGTCAAATTCCACCCCAAAGTCCCACTGCATATTGGGTACAGCTGGAAACAACCTGCCAGATACAGCTGCAAGGTGATGCCTCCCATCTCACCCTTCTGGTGAGCAGATTTTTAGAGGCAAAGCACCATGACCTCCCTTCGCTCAGTGCTCCTGGGGTCAGATAGCCCTGGTGTCTGACAGGTTACCAAGATGGAAAAAAATCATGAGGAGACATCATCCTTTACTAGGAAATTCTTACAATTCTTGGGTTTAAGTTTACAATTTCCTATTTCCTCTTTGGACCTTATCTCTTTCTTCCATGGAGGCAGCACAGCTGGAGTTTTGTTATTGTTTTTCTCATACCTGTTCCTCATCTGCCTTCAAGTAAAGATTTATGCACAGTGATGTATCTCTATACAGTTAGCACATGAAAATCTCATTATCAAAACATACAAAATGCCCCAAGTGTAAGCATCTGTAACCTTGTTTTCAGCTCCAGCTGAGCTGTGCCTAATGGGGATCTCAGGTACACGGCATGGAGGCAGAGCAGGCCTGCAGTGGCTTTGCTGTAAATCTGGCTGGCTGCAGAAGCAAATCCTGCAAGCTGGGCTCTGTGGCCTGTAGACATTCTTTGAGCATTCCAGATCTTCCATCATCCCCTGCAAATTAAAAGGAAAAAGGGAGGTGCTAGAAGTTCATCCAGGTCTGCATGCTGGTGCAACCATCCTACAGATGAGGAGCACAGCCAGCCAGTTTCTTATTCTCTCACTCCTTTGCCTAAGCCATGTAAAAGACCTTTAGCTGGACAGCAAAGAACTCTGTGTTTTTTCAGCTACTTTTTGTGTGTTATAGGAATATTTTGTGCTAACTTGCTTTCACAGTATTCACATGCCTTTATTTATTGTCTCTTCATAATCATGTGCCTCTTAGACCAGGGTGGAAAGGCAACCCACTGTCAGCAAGGTGTTTCAGCTGCTCCAGGGTTTTCTTGAGGGTTTGGACAGCTTGTTTTGATGGAGTGATAGTATCCTCAAGCATGAACTGCAAGAGGGTTTTCTAAGGGTGCAGGGAGCTAAGTAATTTGCTCATGCTCTTTCCAGGTAATAAAGGGAAATATGGAAAGCCCTATGAAAAATGGCACTGACACTAGAAAATGAAGTTAGTGTCAGACATCTTCTCCATGGAAGGCACATTGTTGATGGTAATTCTTTTTCCATTGTCCAGCCTTCCTGTTGAGAACACTGCATGGGCTCCAACATTACAAAGATTAAACTCTTTCCAAAGTAGTGCCAGCCAGGAAGTCCTTCTAATTACAGGAACCAATCTTTCCCAGTATTTCCATTCTGCCCACTGCTAATTAAAGAGAAAGGAAAAAAAATGCTAATTAAAGACTCTGGCAAGAAAATGTCATTTTTGTCCTGGGATGACCAGATAGGGCACTGCAACCCTCATACTGAAAGCTGAAAAATCTGGCAGCTTCAAGTTTACCTTTAATCCTGAGTTTCATCTACAAATAGCATTGAATTTGCAGGTTTTCAAAGGTAGTCTGGAGAGTGTGGATACCAATTCTCTGAAGGGCTACTCACCACAAAATTCTTGCACATTAAAATTATTCTCATGACAAATGCCTGTGTACCCAATGGTGTTTTCCATTTGTAGGAGTGGGGGCCCAGGAGATTTGTGGTTTGGATTATACTTTGAGACAGCATGTAAATGATGAGAACAGAACCAGTCCTGTACCAGTGGGTTATCTGTCTTGGGGCACATTGTTTCCAACACGTTCTTGGGCTGTAAATCTGCAGTAATAATGAAGCATAGGAGCTCAAGTGTTTATCAGGAGTACAAATTAAGTTCTCCTCTGATTGCCTAAGCAGAAACACTGCTTCTGAAGGTGTTCACTTATTAATATTAAGGTTCTACAAGAAGTCTTAAGTGCAAAGCAATGGCCTTATTGATCCCATCTAAAACTTATTATTATTATTATTAGATTGGTGACTGTACATGAAAAGAAGTGGGTCAGAAGCTCTTTAGATGGACTTAGCAAAGAAAGAGCATTTTAAACCTTTATAAAGCAAGCTGCAAACTGAAGATAATTTCTACAACTTATTTCTTTCTCCTAATATTTGTAATCTCTAGAACCACAACCATTTTAACTAAAACTATGCAGTAGATTAGATCAAAGCATACAACTATGGAGAAATTATTTATAACAAGTATTTAAACTTTATAATAGAAAAGTGAGTTTATCTCAAGCTTTAAGGGACAAACATTAACACACACCGCAACCCAAGCCTGATTGAGGCAAAGACAAATATAAACCCCAGAGATAAAAGGTATGAAAATGAAGGGGGGGGGGGTAGAGAGAGAATAAAAAGAAGCCCTAGAAAGCTTTATTTTCTATTGTAATTCAGTCTTGCAATAATAATCTCCCTGTAATAAGCGTGTAGAATGGAAATGACTCTTTGCTGCTAGAGTGACATGGCTGCAGTTTGGATTAGCATGAAATGTCAGTCAATAACAAACTCCATCCCATTGTGGAGGATTTTGGCATGGTTTTCCCCACCTCTGGCATCATAGCTTTTTGAGTGGGAGCCGACCTATGTAAAGGCTTTATTCTGCATCCCTGGTGTTTTTGGAAACTTCATCTTTTAAACGCTGTGGACACAGCACAAGTCCTTCCACTTATACCTATTTTGAGGGCCAGCTATATATTAATTATCCAACTCAGAGTAGAAATGATGTCTGGAAGGGTCAGCCAAAGGCTATTAACACTGTAGTTATGGAAGTGTATGAGACATTAAAAGGAAAATTTGGAATAGATTCACTGCTACTCCAAGTGCAGCTATAGCCAGCCCTTCTAATATACCTGTCTCCCACAATGTTTTCCCATCAAATCTGTTCAGCTGAGCTTTGTGCAGCAAGTTTAAAGTCACCCATGAAAACGTGATTTGTACCTTTAAAGTATCAACAGAGTCATGCAGACTTGACTGTTTTACCTGCTGTCACTGCCACAATAAATTGGCACACCTCTGTGAGGAACCAGGACTCAGAAGTGTGACGTGTTGTAACATTAATAGGTGCAATTTGCCATTTGACAGTATAAATCTATCAGTATCATTTGTTGAGATCACCTCTGTAACAACAAAATACAGACTTGCTCTTTGAGGTTGGAACATTTCCAAAATTGAACATCATCCAGATAATCCTCTCTGTGGCTTTTGTCCAAACTTCCCAGTGCCGTGCAGTGAGGGGGTAGCTCCTGTATGCTATTCCTTGTTTTACTCTTCTAATGAATGTTTTTAGCCACGTTGGAGATGTCTGGCTTGGCTTCAAGTTCCGGTTTCTTGAAACAATTGGTAATTGTAGTGTTTACAACTATAAAAATGGCTTAAACACAAACCCTGCAATTTTCAGAGCATTCTTGAGCACTTGACTTGGAACATACAAGCCAAGAATAATTCTTGGGAGGTGTGTCCCCAGAAAATCCAAGCTCTTTTTAAAAAATGTAATGGATAATCAACTGTAAAGCAAAAATATTCTAAGAACTTCAGTGATTGATTAACCATACTATTTCGAACCTTTCTTCTGTAAATGAATGGGTAAATGAATAAAATATACAGATTGCAGTTGCAAAATACAAAAATGTGACATATGAGTGATGAAAGCAGGCTAACAGTAGAGTAATGCTTTTCATTAAGGAACTGCCTGCATATTCATTAGAGCTAGTCGATTACTTAAAAAATACATTCATCAGATAATTTATTTGATGAATTTTACCATTATTTGTCAAATAATTTATTCAACAAAAAAAGGTAAAATTAATGGACTAGTGCATTTATCAAATCTTAATGGACAGCTCTAATACTTATTCAGTTCTGTACATTTAGGTTGATTCAGAATTAGTAATACTGCTGCAATCAATGCAGAAAAATTTCTTGGCAAATCCATTACTCTGCTGTTTTCTCATATACTCAAAAATTTCATGTACTTAATCTGGGCTATTCAAACTGATCATCTTCCTTATAAAAAAAATACTCAAAGAATCTAAGATATTACATTTTTCCAAGCTTCAATAAAAAACGTGGTCTGACAGACCATTCTTACCATTTAAAAATAAAAATGGGGAAAAAAAAAGGAAGAAAAAGAAAAAAGCAGTCCCTCTGAGGTGAGTCACATCACACTGGTGTCAAGTCCACTGCCTCTTTGGGCTTCCTCACTTTATCACCCCTGCTCTTCAGTGAAACATTGCTTCAGTATTCCTGATATTTCTTGATATTCTAAGAATTATTATCAAAAAATTGCTTGGCCTCTGACATCTGCCACAACAAAACATAGCACCATCTCACATTTTTTTGTGAATATTTATGCTTTGAAAAATTCTGTGGGTTATTTATAACTAAGCATTTGATAAATACTTAGTTATGTTTCTTAGATAGATGTGAAAGATATACTCTACCATCTACTGTAGGTTTTTCAGAAAATAGATGTTTTAAACATTTTTTTACATCTACTGTTATTCCTCAGTCTGCCTTTTTAGTGGAAATAAATTCCTACAGGGACTAGAAATGCCTTTATTATTCTTTATTAAAGAGTAATAGTCTCCTTTTCATTAGCCCCTCTGTGGCTTCAGTTAAAGGTGTCTCCATGGCATTTCTTATGCCATAGTGGATAAAATGGAGAGAATTAATTATATAGTGGCATTAAAGACTGAGTCTGCAACTTTGCTTGAAACAGATTAGTTCAAACCACAGTGCTGTTCTGCAACAACAATACCTGCTGTGCTAAATAATAACTGAGTCACAAAATACTTGCCCTGTTCAGTGGACAGGATCAGCTTAAATCTCCAAGCCACATCTTCCATACTGCCATACTCAACGGATGCAATTTCTCAGCAAGACCAGAGCTTTCACATGAATTAAGGTTTTATCTTCCTTTTCTCTGCCATTAAAGCCCCAATTCTATAGTCCCTGGATATATATAGAAAAAAGAGTGTGTGGCCATTAGTCCACAATGTGAAAATTACTTGATCCTTTGTTATTGCATAGTAACAAATTCATCACATAAGGCTGAAGGGTCCTTGAAGGATGTTCCAGATAAGTGTTTGTTTTTTTAAAAAATCAACTTAGTAGTTCTGTCATAAAAAGTATATTAAGTTCTCCCTCTCAGTCACTGTAAGGACATTAGACTGGAAACTCAAGCATGTCCTCTGTCACCCAGAGTGAACCAAGCAGACACAGCAGGTGAGGGAGCACAGGTGGATGTCAAGGGAGCGGGGAAGAGCACCTGCAGGTGCCAGCTGGCTGTGCAGATTTCCTGAGGTGTTCCACAGCTCAGTGCAGATTAATGGCTCACCCATCCTCCTTCAATTGGGGGAAGATAAACTGGGCCCATTCTTTTAATGGATCCATGTATAATCAACTTCTATGAATGATTTTTTTCAGGAAAGCTACACAATTGACTGAAATAGGTTGGGTTGTTTGTTTCTTATTTTTAGCATTTTTTGATTGTTTAATATCTTCTTGGTGGTTCTGTATATTACCTTATTATGAGCACAATTACTGTAAACATATATGCTTACCCTAAATTGTTCATTGAAAGGACAACATAGGTTTGCTTTGGATAGTTAACATGGACTGATGATGTCTTTTGGACTTTCCTGGCAATTACGTAGTGACTTCATCCACATGAAATATTTTCTCACTCAAATCAGATTTTCTGCCACTATTCTACTGCCCTTTTGATTCATCCCTGACAGGCATTTAAAGAGGCAAATTTAAATTAACTGTAGTAATCAAACAGGAATACTCTGCTTGGACATCTCATTTGGCCAGTGAAAGAAGCTTTTGTTTTGAATAAATCACACCATGGGATTTTGCAACCGTGTCCACAGCAGAATTGTGGCTATTTCTGAAAAAGCAAAAAGCCAAATCCTCAAGAGGATCTGGGAAATTGTGGAAGGTATGAATAGCTTTTTGCCAAATACTCACACCTCCAAAATGGCAAATGCAGCTTGTTCTCAGACTTGACATCTCAGTCATGCTCCTGATACTTTGTCCTTCCCGGTAGCTCATCCATTCACTGAAGCTAGTTGTGCTAAAAGTCAATATTCAGCTGTTTCACTCCTCTTTGCCATGCAAGACTCCTTCTGCAGGACTCATGCATAAGGCTCCAGATGCAGCCTAAGAACGGTTTCCATCTATGCAAAGAAACCATAGGATAGCAGCAATGTGTAGTCTGAACTTTTTGATGCCCCTTGAATCAGTTCATTAAACAGTCTGATTTATGGCACTCCCAACACACCAGACAATACACCTTCTCAAAAGCTTCTTGGAAAAGGAGAAGAGTAAACCTAGTAATTATTTACACTGCAAGTGGAATATACCCCAGTCCTACAACTGGGTCTAACTGGGCTAATAATTCTGGCTGAGAGCAGGCGCAGATCTATTGGTTCATCCTACCCTTGACTGCAGAACTAAGGGTAAATAATGTGTTTAATTTTGCAATCCAATAAGAAATAAGACTGAATCCACAAGTCTGCAAAACTGTTTACTCTGATGAAAAGCATAGAAACCCCAATTATTTATTTATTTAAATCTTCTTATAAATGTTCTAAAAATATGAAGGAAACACTTGAGTCCAAATCGATAGCTTGAAGTATGCAAAGGAAAACTTTGAAGTATTCATAAATAAAAAGCAATCTTATGTGAACATTTTTTATTTCCTGAGTCAGGATTTGAAATAAACCCATTTGGCTGTGTTTTAACTTTTAAAACAAGGGAAATCATTAAAATCTTAGAACTATAAGATTCTACACCTGAATAATTGAAAATATTTCCAAAAAATACAGCCTAAAGGGGGTTCATTAATGTTTTTGTTCCATTTCCTACTCCTAGATAAGACTGCTGTTGTATACTTAAAGCGTTCAAGAAGATATATTCACTGGGGACATGGTAATGAGATAAATCAGTCAGGAGACAAACCCTGACTGTTTGACTGCCAGCTTGTGTCCAATTTTATGCAATTAATATAGCATACATTTTCATTTTGAAGCTTAAACTGTTGTATTGTTAATAGCTTAATTCCATTCTCCCCTGACTGAAATAATGATGACCCACTGAATGTTGTCATTTTACCCAGCCATTAGCCATCCAGCCAGAAAGACAGAAATGCATTGCTCTCCATGGCAGAACTCAGACCATCACAAGCTCATTAATTCAAACGCTCATAATGAGGGTCATTGTACAGGCTGATACAGATACAGCTGCTCTGAACTTCAGACATTTTTTGAAAGAGCCAAATTCAATATGATATATGTAAAAAATTCAAGTATATGCCTAAGAGAGCAGCAGGATAAATTTTCTCATTCTTTTTTGTGAGATCTGACATCAGCATATAGATGGTTTCATCAATTATTGAGCCAGAGACTAAGAAAGGAAAAGGGAATGATTTGGGGGTTTCATTTTTGAAGTTTGAATGCAAAGTGCTCAGACTGAATCAGAACTAGTATGTCTGAGTCTTTAGAATTAGCTACCTCTTTCTTATACCTTCTCTTCTTTGTAACACTAGAGAGCCTTTAAAGGCTGGTATTTGAAATGTTTTAATAACTTTTGAAAGGCTAGGGTGTATCTTTTGCACAAAGATATTCTACATGAAATTACCAATTCCTTTTTCATTCTATAAATAATGTGTATTGGAAATAGCCTCAAAACTTCAGTCTCGTATTAAACAATTGCAGCAGTGTTTAAAAAACAAAACTGTCTTTAGATAATTCCTGGATGAGGAATTGGGGGGGGGTGAGGGAAATCCAGGTCTCTCTGCTCCAGTGAATATTTAATTATTTATATGGCATGGAATAGATCCAGCAGTAGCAGTGAATAACTGGTACAGAGCCTGGAGAAACCAAGGGTCATAGCCTAGTCTGAATATTAAGAAAAACAGAAAATTGTGCCCCATGTCTCCAACATCCTATACAAATGCACTGTCCACAGGGATTTTCATTGTTCAGGAGTGTCCTTTCTGGTTTTATTCAGAAAAGTTATCCCAGTCAGGAAGCGTTTCCTGGTGAGAACATAGTCTAAAACAGTAAATGTCTATTAGTGCTAATGAACTGACATTTATCAAGAAAAACAGTATTAGACAAAATTTTTTTGAATGCCCTGTCCTGATCCATTTCATTTCACCAGAAGTCCAGGTGCTAACTGAGCTACTGCCATGCAAGACAGACCATTCCCCTCTGAGCTTTCAAGTGCTCTTTGTCTTGCTTTAAAAAAGGAAGTGAGGGAGGGGGAGAGAGAAGGAAAAAAAGATGTCTTAGTTGTCAAATTTGACAGCTGTCAGCTATCTTGATGGGGCAAAATGATGATAGATCACTTGACTCAGTGTCTTACAATTTAATTGTAATTAATTATGAAAGAAATTACAGCTCTTCAACATGAGTGCAAATATTTTTATTTGCATGTTTTATTAAATTTTGTGTAGTTCATCCTATTCAGTGTTCAACTAACAATAGCTATCATTCTGTATCTACACAGAGGGAGTTCCATGCAGTGTGAAACACTAACATCATATTTACTTGAGGGCAGAACACTATGTTACTCTTCCAGTATGTAAAATACGCACATTTAATACTGGAATTAAGGACCTATTTTAAATATAGCAGTTGCTAGGCATTGTACTATTAGGAGAACTCCAGCAGCCTGGAACACTTAGGCTTTTAGGACCTATATGCTCATTTTCATATTATTACTTACTTTCCAAAATACAGTTAGCAATCAGCAGAAAAATTTGTAATTTGCTTAGACAATAGGTAAGATTTTTCCTCAGTGTTCTTTGCAGTCCCAGACCTGTGAGGAGTAGAAGCCAGAGCAGCAGTGTCTTGCTCTGTCCATGCCCAGCTTTCCTTCCTTGCAGAAGCTCCTGTTCAGGTAGCCATGGCAGTAGGGACAGAGAGGGAGGGATGCAAATCTGCAAACACATTTCCAGAGCCATCCGAGATGTAGGTGCAGGTAGGTTAACTCCATACACTGCTTTTCCCACCTTGCTCTAAAACACATATGATTGAACAGAGCTCCCCAGGCTAATTCCTTCGGCAAAGCCTCCTTATTGTTGACGAGATGATTAGGAGAGCACCAGGAAATTTCTTTGAATTCTCAATTACTTTTTCTCTCCTACAAGAGGACATTATCCAGAGCAATGCTGTGGGTCTGATCTGGTCCTAGGACTTGTACCACTCCAGATAGCTCTGAACTCTTCCTTGTGTACCTGCTGGACCTAACCCACCAGTATCACAATTCTGAATGTGGGAACTGTATCATGGAGATCCCCAAAACAGCTGCAGGAAAATTTCACTGTCCTGCTCTATACCACAGTATGCAGCCATGACACACCTAGGAGTGCTAATCTGCAGAGCAAAACCTGCAGCAGTGTCCACTGTTGCCTCTGAATCCCTTGGGACTGCCATTCTCTCTGCTATGTAGTGATAAAGCTTTGACAATGATGGTGGCAGTGGGAGTTTTCCTATTTAACTGGAGTTCTGCATATTGGCTCAATGGGGCCAGAAGCCACTCCAAAACCTTAAATCCTTCTGACCCTTTTCATATGTGATGTCCCAGAGAGAGAGGCACCAAACACTTACCATCCTTCCTTTAAACTCCATCTCGGGTGTACAGTAAAACCCAGCTCATGCAGATCTGTGTCTCCTCAGAGATTATCCAGGGTGACACAACTACATAAATGTAGTCACCCACATCTACAGAGTCCTGATTTCATGGCATCCTAATAATTGCTCTTATTCAATGTCTATTTCACAGAAATATATTTTAAGTTTTTCATTTGTTCATAAATATACCACAACATTTCAAGAATTTAAGAAGGCTAAAAATACTTTTACAAATATCTTTAAGGAGTCTTGATTCCCTGAAGATGTTGTGAGTGGAGGCTTTTTCTGTATCAGTCCTTGACTTTGATTAACCACTTAAAAAAAAAAAAAAGGAATAGATTAATTATTAAAATTAGTCCTGTAGTGCACCTGAGCAATGATGAGTGAAACATGATTCCCACTGAATTGCAGAGGAGGTGGGGTTGAGGATGCTCAGCACTTCAGAGAATTAGGCTGGTGGGGAGAAAGTCAGAGGTTTGCTTTGTAAAATGGTGAGGACTGAGTGTACTGTTTGCCCAATAGCAGTTTGGGGTGGTTTGTTAAATAAATAAAATATAAAAAATTATTCAGTTCAGGGCTTGGAATCAATGCAATTCCCCTCTAGTCTATTAGACTTGCCGAGAAGCCCCTCTCAGGACATGCAGCAGTTTCTCTGACTGCTCAGCCATGTAATAGCACTGAAAACAAAGCCACCAGAACTTGCCATGTCACACTGTAACATCGTTATTCACTTGATAAAACTGTGGCCATGCCACAGCGTTTCACGCTCCGGGTTTGCCCCAAGCTGCAGTGTAACTCTGCTCATTATTCAGGTAACTCGTCCCCAGGCTGGCCCTTCCCAGCCCTGTGCACAGCCTGTCCTGAGCTTGGCTTCACAGCTGCCTGCACATCCTGCTCTGCTCCCGCTTTCTCCCTCTCCAGAGACAGCATGCCTTATGTTTGCCATTTCATTTTCATTCACCTTGCCTGTCACCTTAAGGCAGTCTTAATTATAATATCATTGAAGGTTTATTCAACAAGATCTTAAGACCGTGGTTTAATTACAAAAATGAAAACACATGATTACAACTAAAGCAAGAATAAAACAATATTTGGCTGTAAGTAGCTGTTGAAACTTTTTAGATGTTTCAGTGTCTCTCATCCAGAAGCCCCTCTGTTTGATCCAGGATTTCATGTGTACATCTATATTTTAGATTACTTTTACAGCCTACTACCTCCATTTCTGCTCATTTGAAACTCAGTTCTGGATACAAATTCAAATGTCTTAAATTCTTGTATCTTTGGCTAGGCATTTTAAGTGATTTGACTTCCCATACCATTTGCTGGAACACATATGGCTCTTTGGGGATATCAGCTCTATTTCTTCTTTAGTCCTAGTAAGTCCAACTTATTAGTGTTCCTAACTCAGTCCTGCCATCCAACATGAACTTTTAACTTTATATTTCCCAGAAATATATGAGGCCATTGGTATGTTCATAGCAAAGAATGTGCAGAGTATCAGGTTGAAGCAGAATGCATTAATTTTAGGATACCTTTTGGGATTCCTTTCGGATCTCCATTTTTCTCCAAAGGCCACACTTGACACATTGTTTACATTAGCTGTTTTTTTCTCCAGGATTTACCCATGAATTCATGCTGTTTTCCCACAAGTTTTACTTCACTTCCATGTCACAGTTACTACTACTTTGTTTTTATCCATTTCATCCCCTGTCAAAGGACAAAATGCTGTTCCAGAGGCTTCTAACTTTGGTTGAAACATTGTGTAAAGCCAGTCTATGCACTTTTACTTTGCTATAGAAATTTTTTATTAATGGAGTGCTTCAAAATGGGGCAAAGACTGACTTAAGATTTTAATAAATCTTGGAAATGACTGGGTGTTTCAGAAGTTCTGTTCACCCTCATTACCCTGTAACACTACCTCCTGTGAGGCTACCTGAGACATATTGTACAATAACAGTTCTGGCAGCTGACTCTGAGAAGCCAGTGTTAACCTGTCCTGTTCCCCTGATGCATACAGATTATTCCCATTAGAATGGGTTGGTGAATGAAAAGATCATAGTTAATGGGTATTACTTTAATGCAGAAGGCCAAATCCTATTATCCTGTGCAACGGACAGTGCAAATAGTATTTGTGTAAAGGAGCTCCACTGGGACAAGGAGAAATGGAGCCTGCTGCCCTCCCCATCCTTGTTCAGCAAAACCTTGCCAGTTCTGCAGCTGTTATTGTGAGTAAGGGGGGGTTGGCCCATGGAGCTTCTCACAGAACCTATTTCTGGCAATGGGAAGGTGCTCTCTGACATTAGTGCTCCTGCTGAGGGGCTGGCACAGGGGGGGTTGGCTGCATGGTTTGTGCTGCCATCTCCAATGCAGTTTCTCAAGAAGCAGCAGTGTGTTCTCCATGCTTACAGTACTTTGATCACATTTCCCGCTACCTTTTTCAAATTAATAAGTAAATTAGGAGGGTTATGCAGATTAAAGTGTGTGCACGAACTTATTTGATATATTACTCACCAACAAATATAAGATAAAAAGTAAGTCTGCATATGATTATCCACAACTGCTGACTGACTTATAATTAACTTTGAAAAATTGCTGGTTTAGGAGATACTGTAGATTACAATTTTAAATATAAGGAGCTTCAGAATAGCTCTCACGATCAGCACTAGTACAAGGTATTCAATGAAGGACTAATTCCCTAAACTGCTAATCAACTCTATCTCCTGTCCTTATCAAATTGTAAATATATTATGCTGCATTAAGCTATGAGCATGCAGCTAATTAAAGCAGAGCCTGCTTTAATATCAGATACTCCCCCCTTGACACAACAAAAATGTTCTAAAGACATATTTAATGAGGGTTAACAAATGAAAATTATTCCTTTTCAAGTGATGCTGTGCTCCAATAGCTTTTGGTTTTCATTTCAGAGATTTTTTTTTTTTTTTTTTTTTTTTTTAGTTTGGTTTGGATTTTGGGTTTGGTTTGTTTTTTTTAAATAAAAAAAAGCAGGAGGAAAACCATACAGTCTTTCTGGAGAAACAGCTTGGGGAAGGCATTAATTCTATTCATTCTACAGCTGGAAGCCCACAGGAGTTGACCAAGGGATCGCAGCCAAAGATTTACAAATAGTACCTGAATGACAAAGAACTAAAATTTATTTCATTTACTAACATTTTAAATAGATTCTGATGTTAAATGCTGCAAGAAAGCAACCATCCACATTTTTGAAGGAATGCAGTATAAATTTAAATGAAAGATCAGTGAAGCCTAGGCAAGCAAAGAGAGGATCAGAACCACAATTGAGCATCATTTGCAAAGCTGCTTCTTTTATTTGCTTTTCTTTGTTTCAAACTCAAATAAAGGAATGTCATTTTACAAAAACCAGGAAAAAAATGCCAAAATTATTCATCTATGAAGAAAAACCGTAAAATATAAGAGAGAATACGCAGCAAGGAGCCTTTCAACAGAAGCTAGATTTTTTTAAATTATTTGTGAAAGCCTCTAAGATTTTTGTGTCACTTAAAAGTTTTCACACCCAAAGTCCTCAGAACGTATAATGTTATTAATGTTATTCAACAACAAAAGACACACGTTTCAAGATCAACATGATACAGTACAATAGAAAACCCATAGGGAAGAGGGTTTTTTGGGAGTTTCTCCATTACCCTTTCCTTTTTTTTTTAATTCTTTCTCTTTCCATTTCCCTTTCCTTCCCATTCCTTTCCTTTCCATTCCTACATCTCTACTTAGGCAAAATAATCTCAGCAAGAAATTGAAGAGATTTACCAATAAAATCAACATTTGCAGACTGTTGGTAGTGATACTGTTGAGATAAGGTAGGGTTACATCCCTGTTTGATCAATGTTTATTTCAGGGCTCGTATTTTTTTAATAGAAGTGAATCGGAACAGGGTAGGTTTTTTTCCCGTCCTGGCACAGGATTCTGTAGGTATCAGATACCCAGAAACTTTATCTGACTTGTTTCATTTAAATGTTTAACAGTTATTGGCATTCAAAAGTATCCTAATTTGAACTAAAAGTTCCTTTCTTTGCTCCCCCCAGGTTAATTTGTTGGCTTTTGGAGTAATTATTTATAAAGTATTTCGACACACTGCAATGTTAAAGCCAGAAGTCAGTTGTTATGAAAATATAAGGTAAGTTTGCCATTCAATACAAATTCTACCTTCTGTAGGTTTAAATACTGACAGAGATGATAGTGAGTATTCAAAAATACAGTTTAATCTCCTGAGATTTGTAAAAAAGAAAGATTTCTTTCTGTTATTACCCTTACATGTATTTGGACATAAATTTTGCAATCATTATTCTCTCTGAGCAATACCTTGTATTCTGAGGTGTGTGTCAGAGGTGTACAAGGAAAACAAGTCAACCAGAGGGTGAAGGCTGAAGATAAAGAAGAAATTGTCCTTTTTCCTTATTTTCCACAGCCTCTATGCAAGCCAAAACAGATTTCAAACTTATGCCTGAAATGGGACCAAAATGTTTGCCTTGAAGTAACAAGTAATGCAGTGATAAGAGATTGGAGCTGTTTAAGTTGCTCAGGAAAGTCTGCAGTAGGACATGGTGCTTTTGTGGCACTGGGGGGATGGAGTGGATGCTCTCCAGGATTTTACTTTGCATGCTGCTATGATTTTTCCATCAGCTCACTCTCTTTAAAACTGATTTATATGGACCTTGAAAACCGTTTGTGCAGGAAAAGCTGAAGTGTACTACAGGGAACATTGAAAACAACTTACTGTTTGTGTTGCTTAGGAACACCTCTGCAGTTTCAATGCATTGCACTAGATTTATAGTTAGGATTTAGCAATTGTTTGATTGATTACTTTCTCGTATTCCTCACCTTTCATAGCTTTATGTGGTGACCTGTTTCTAATGAAGTTGAAAATTATTCATTTTCAGTGGAACTGTACTAAAAATTTCTGCTTTACAAAGGAAGTCCTGCAATAACTGAGCTGAGAATGAATAAGAAAGTAATCAGTGGCTTCATTTCCAAGACAACATGCTGTAATTTGCTCAAGCCTGTGAACAGTGCTCTACAGCATCTTGGAAAAAAAATTTAGCCTATCAGTTCCTACAATTTTAGGGCATCGATATGCTGACCCAGGAACTATTTGAGAGTACTTGTATTCTAAAAACAATTTCTTGGGGGTTTTTTAAGAGAAAGAATTTTAAAAAGAGTCTGATTTTACAACTGGCACCGTCCTCTGCAGTGAACCTGAGAGGCAGCCTGGGAATCCTTTGATGTCATGCACATGCACTGACCTAAGAGCATACTGAACATTTTTTCTGGTTTATTTTTTTTTTTTTTTTTGAGGAAGATAAGGGGGAGGAGGAAAAGTGGGGAAATGCTTCATAACAGACATATGTTTTTCCTTGGGGAATTACACTAACAGTAGATTTAAATCAAATCATATGGTGCTGCAGTACACCAGAGAAAACATATCTGAAGATTAAAGAAGCCAGTGTTTTAAGGCCCTCCAGTTTTACTCCTTTGCTCTTCCAAAGTGATTATGTGACTTTGTTCATGCTGCAGTGCTACAGCACACCCTGAAGAGCAGCCCCTGCATTTGCACTTCTCAGGCCTTTGCAGCTCTGAAAAAATCTCCAAGGCAGCATTCACCACCCAAAGTGGAGAAGAAAAGGGAATGTGCATGTGCCTGCACGTTTTTCACAATGTTTTCTTCCTGTCTAGATCCTGTGCCCGAGGTGCCCTTGCTCTCCTGTTCCTCCTTGGAGCTACCTGGATTTTCGGGGTCCTCCATGTGGTCCAGGGATCTGTGGTTACTGCCTATCTTTTTACAATCTTCAATGCATTCCAGGGGATGTTCATCTTCATATTTCTTTGTGTATTGTCTAGGAAGGTAAGTGTCCTCCTTCTTGTGGGAAGTGACTCAGTCTCATGTCCCTTCACAGTCAGGTGCCCAGCCCTGAAGTTGAGCTTTTGCATTCAGTGGTGGCAGAACCTCTTTCCAACTTTTATGTTCTCACATATTACCTCCAGTTTTGAAACTGAGGCAGGAAACATGGAAAAATGGGGCTTTTTAACTGTAAAACTGGTTGGTTATAGTGTCGTTAACCTGATGAAATAATACAATGTGTGTAATAAAATTTCCTTCCAGTCTTTTCAATTAGCTGCAAGATTCACCCACACTACTCTGGGATGATACTTTCTTCAGTGTTCTGTCCTACAGTAAAAGTCAGTCCCACCTTAAAACATCTAGTGACAGGAGCAGTACAGAACAAAGACATAATAGATCTATTAATAAATTTATTTCATAATTAAATTCAATCTTTTTATTTCAGATTCAGGAGGAGTATTACAGATTGTTCAAAAATGTTCCTTGCTGTTTCGGCTGCTTGAGATAAAGGGAGGGAAAGCACCCAAAAGTATCTCATCAGAAGAAGGAAGCAACCTACAGGCTGTTGTTATGGATATTACTGCAAAATTTGGTATTGTGAAAGCATGAAATGACCCAGTGAGCAGGCATATCTCTTAGCTGAATTACGGTTTTGTACATACATGTGCATTCATGCAGAACATCTATTTTATTTTGTATACAAACAGTATACAAAACAAACTGGATCATTGCAAAATAAATATTAATAAAGACAAGGGAAAGAACCACATTTCTAAAGAATGACTTTGTGACTGAGGTTTTGTTTCTAATATTAAAAATATCTGCAGTTCTTGAAAGCAAGATACCACGAACCAACTGGCACAGCAGATTTTATGAAGTGCTTTGCTAGTGGAAATATATTCACCATCCTTTTGTAGTAATGAACTTCTTACATTAACTTATATGTGACCATCTGCAGGGAATGGGTTCCATTAAAGAGTCAATAGATAAAGATCTGCTTCAGCCTAGACTTTTGAAAACATTTCTTTTAATTTAAAGTAGATTAAAAAAGGAATTTGTTTAATATTATTCTCTTATCACTCTGAAATATATATTTGTATATTAATCAATCCTTTATTTTTATAACTTCTAAAGAACTGTTTAGATCTAAAGAGCTGAGGTCAGATCTGATACAAGAATGGTGGGACAGTCATTTTACTGCTGAAAGATTATTTTGTGAATACTTTGAAACAGATCTGGTTCTTGTTTTATTTAATTGCCAAAAGACTGAGATGTGTTTAACTGGCACTATGATTTTGGAGGCTGTGGGAAGAAGATGCTTTCGCAGGTTTGTCACTTCACAGAGATACTTGGAATCCAGGCCTTGTAGTATCAAATTAAAGTGGTAGAAATCACTCACACAGAAGAATACAGATTTAAATTCAAGGTAATGTGCCTCTGCACTGTGTAAAATTGCAATTACAACAGTTTTCTCTACTCAAAGAATCTTTGAGTCAGGTAGTTGTCTTCCTCTGAGGCTCCTGGGTTTGCAGCAATCCTGCACTTAACCTTAGGAGGACGAACAGAACTGCTGAAATCAAAGGGAGGATCGAGGCGCAGGTTTGGCGGGGCAGAGCATGAGCACATTGCATCAACCATTCCACATATGGCATCTGACTTATTTGAAAAGTATGCTTTAATTTCACCCTTTTAGCCACCTAAATTATGCGAAGAGCTGAGCAATCTCCTGTCCACGTTGCTTTCTCAGGAAGTGCCTAGGATCTCAGATGAAGCCCAGTATTTTTACCAGTGAGACCTTGTAAATATGTAGTTGTTAATAAATCCCACTGTTGTGTTGTCTGTTAAAATAAAGCACTATTCTGAATTTTATTTATATTAAAGGAAATCTGTTTTTCGTAATGGTCAACTTTGGTTTTTATCTTTTTTCCATGTACACAAGGTTTTCATTGTATGCACTGCAATGACAGCCTTCATTAAGTATACTCCATGCCTCTGTCAAGTTTTTTTGAAAAAAGAGGAGTCTATTTTTCAACAAAATACTAAAGAAATCTCCTGATCCTTTAAATGTAAAATATGTGAATAAACTGGAGTGCTTTTCTTTCACATTTTGACATTTCCATTCATTTAAATAAATACAGTGGTAAAAGTTCTCATTGTTACATATCATTTGCCCTCAATTATTTGCTGTATTTCTTTGCTGTTGTGTATTTTATTCTAAGGTTGGGAAATGCAGATACATATTACTTAAAAGAGTATTTTTAGAAGGATATCTACCAGCCCATCATTTTTAATCTGCAGAACTGTAATCTATAGTAAACTGATCCGGACAAAGCACCTCTAGTAACTATATAATGATTTCAGCATGCTCAGGGAGATTGAAAAAATTTCCTTGGAAAGAAAATATATCATAAATGTTTAGCTTACAATAGTCTTTGTTATGAAAGAACATCTTTTATAGGAATACTGCTCTCCTGTCTCTGGGTCAGATCTTCAGTGAAACTCTGTTTTCCTTACAGACAAGGATGAGTTTTCATCTTTTAAAACAGCACATAAAGAGCAGAATTTTTTTTTTTTTTAGTTTCCATGCCTGAGACCCTGAAGGCTAGTCCAAACAGATGTACTGACAAGAAATTAAAGGATTTATTTGTCACAGCTCTTAATTACACAGCCCCAACCCAGCAGAGAGGAGAGACATTGGACATAAACTGAAAAAGAGAGGCCTCAGCAAGATATGAGGAAAAACCTTTTCACCATGAGGACAGTCAAGTGTTGGAAAGGGTTGCCCAGAGATCTTGTGGGGTTGTTTCAAATTTTTTGAGGTTTTTAAGACTGGATAAAGTTCCCAGCAACCTGATCTCATACCTGACCCTGCCTTGAGCATGCAGGTGGATGAGATGACCCTCTGAGGTCCCTTCCAGCCTGGATTGCTCTATAAGTATATGGTATCAAATCAGAAAAATAATAATCAGGCATTAGTTACAATTTTGTTATGCAAACTTGCACTCAAGTGCTACGCAAACTCTTTTTCCAAAAGTAAATTAATGTAATCTAATTATCAGATAAACTAGCTGACTGGTTTGAAAACTAAGAATTTTGTTCAACACTTTTTAGGACTACACACTTTTTAGAGGCGTGTGACATGTCCAGCGGGGCCAACAGGAAAAATAAAAAAGTAAAACCATCAGGGATTGACCAGTGAGATAAAAAGTAAGACATTATGGTTTCACTCTGAAGGTAAATGCTGGATGAAGAAATTTTTTCCATTATACCAAACAGAAATATGTGTTCAGTGTTGCATTTCAAGGTGTACCTCAGAATACAACAAATAAAGTAAAGACTTGTCTATTCTGAAATAAATATTCCCTCAAAGAATTAGAGTTATGTTTCAAAGAAACTGCAATATTATCACTGTAGTCTTTGGAAAGTTCAGTCTGCTGAAGCTGTGCTAATAAACAGATCATCTGTTTACCTATGGAATAAAGCAGGTAGTCATTTAAAACAAGACAAATACAGTGCAAATTTATTTCAGACTTTTCTCTAGCCTCCAGTTGTCACAGACCTTCAACTCAGAACATGGTGATGCTCTGAAGCCAGGAATTTGGAGAATTGTGCACCTTGTTGACCACACATATATAACAATGCTGCACATGATTATGTGAAACAGAACAAATATTTTCAGGGCTGATTCCTCCAGCTGCTACACTTCCAGCATCACTTTTCTTATCAATAATATCACTTTCGATATCTTTATCATAATAATTTCTTAAAGCCCAGTTCATAATCACACCCTTGCCTTGTGCCAGTTAATCCCAGCAGAAGCCCTACCTCCTCCTTTGAAATCTGTGGAGATGAGATAAAGAAAGTCAAAACTTTCTTTCCTCTGGGAAAAGAGGTGGTAGGAGGAGGGTCCCAGCCAACAACCTGCTCCAGTCTGTGTCACTCCCTTTGTTCTCAAACATTCAGTGCTGTGCTGTGAGATTGCAGAAGTGGCGATGCCACCTCACCAAAGTCACCCCCCATGTAATTTTTATATAAAATTAAGCCTTTCAGATGGATGCAGACTTGAAAACAGCCGATCATCAACGCACTGATAGTCCATTCAAACACAACCAAATTGTCAAGTGCAAATGTGCTGAAGCATTTTCACAAGTTGCCTGGCTCCCTGCCAGCTCAACCCTCACGGCCATTGCTGTGGGCAGCCTTTCTTTCCATGGAGATGCAGTCACAGAAGGACAGGACTGCTGTTTTCAAACTCTGCATCTCCATGACAACCCTCCTGAACAAACTTCATGGAGAAGCAAGAGCCCTTGACATCCAGACTTTGCCAGGAGTCAGATCCATGGCCATGCATGGAACCTGGAACTGCTGTTTCAAAACAAGCTGCAAGATGTGACTAATATGAAGTACAATAATTCCATCAGCTTTACTGCTACACAGCAATATTGACAGCAGCAATCCTACTGGGTCAGAAGAACAAAAAGTATGAAAAAAAAATCCATCCACAACAAAAAGTAACAGTAAAACTGATTGTTGAGAATGAACTCTTTTTTGTCCCAAGTGGAACAAAACAAAATGCTTAAAAAGCACGATGAAATTATGATGAAACAGGAACATAAATTATGACTGATTCTATTTATGACAGCAATTATATTTTGTAGAGGCCTTCTTTTACATTTTCCTGATGCAGGGTTGTACTTTTCCCAGAATTCCTTTTCCAGAACTATCCCTTTAAATTTGGCAGAAGTTTTACTTTTACAGATGTTGTTTTACAGCTTTTTGGTTTTTTCTTGTCTTGCTGATAAGTACTCAAATTTTATTGTATTTACCCTTCTGGATTCCCAAGGAAAAAATCTATTTTCATCAAATTTCATAACATAGGGGAGCTCCTCTTCTTCCCAAAGCATTGATGAATATTCTAATTAAAACTAGCTCTGAGACTGACCATCAGTCTTCACTGCAATGCAATAGGTACCTCCCTCCAGTGTAAGCCTTTGTATTTAATGTAACTCTTTATACAAATGCTGCAGTCAGCTCTGAATCCCCATAAACCTAACGCCATTTAAATTAATTTTGTAAGACTTTTGTGAGACACTGCTGAATAATTTAGTCAAATCCAAGTTGATTATAAACTGTTCTTCTTTATAATAACTAAGTTTGAAAACCATGTTTTTTAGAGACAATCCTGTTTACTGTGTTGAAATCAATTCTATTTTAATCTGGGCAGGGACATTTTCCTCCTGTGCCTGGTCCACCATTATTTGGTCTAATGGATTGAGTTAAAGGCAACAATCTTCCAAATCCCTTTCCTCTCTCTCTTTGAATGTTTCTGCACTATGCAGACTTCTGGCATCACCTTGGCTTCTGTTGGGTTTCAGAAATAATTGTTGATGATACAGTAAATTTGTTTTCTCTCCCTTGTGTTTAAATCCCAGTCTTACAAACACTCATGTATTTGCTCAGTTTTATGCACGACTAAGTCTTTGGCGTTAATGAGGCTGCTCATGTGCATAAAGTTAAGCATATGTGCAAGTGTTGTATGATCAGGGTCTTAGGATGCCAATTTGCAGTAATAACAGATTTGCATAAACTCACGATCCCAAGCACTGGGCTTCCTGCTCATTATCAGTAGTGGAATTCATTTAGCTGTTTTTCATTCCATTATGTTTATGAGCCTTTTCTTTTTTTTTTTTTTTTCTTTTTGTGAACTTCAAGTTGTTTTTCTTAGCACTCCTCAGCCATTTTTGATTTTGTCTCTGTTACTTAATATATGTGGGGTTTTTCCCTCCACTTACAAATACCTTCCTTAGCAATGTTAGTGTGAGCTCATTTATGCTCAAGATGAAAGATCAGGTCAGACTTCTTAAGCTGAAAATATGCTCCACATTGTGTAAGAGAGCTACAGAAATACCAATTGCAAATACACCCAGCTAGGACTCATCAAAATCCTGCACACAAGTCATGGCTTCTGTCGTCAAGGGGTTAGGCCCTAAATGAGGTGAGTAGCAGCTGTAACCCATTTAGTATAGATGCCAGCTAAGGGAGAGGCAGCTTCTACTTCTCTCTGGCAGGTGGGTCGCATTGAAGCAGAAAAAAAGCAAAGTATATCCTCACTGAAATTACAGGGCCTGTCCTGCTGAAGGATAATCTCCCTTCTCATGCTCAGCTCTGCTTTGTCTTCATTAGGATTGGCACTTAATACCTATAATACAACTCCCAAAGACTTTGGGGTTTGATTCCTTGTTCTCAGAAGTAGTGGTGCATACACTCCCTGTCCAAATGGACCAGGTGTCCATCCTCCCCTGGCAGGTGCTGATGAGGACTCCTCTACCCAGAGACCTTCCTTCTGTGATGCCCCCAGCACCCACAGCTGACCTGCAGCTGCCTTTCAGTCCCCAGTCTAAGCCTCCAGCACAACTAAGGCTGGAGTGTGATATTTGGCTTTGGAGTTAGCAAGAGATAGCAGTGCTGCAATAGAGAAACAAAGGTGAAAACAGGGATATTTGGTGAGTAGCAAAACAAAGGCATGAATGCATCCTAACCCTAATATATAAAGTTTTCAAAGAGGGGGAAAAAAGATAAAAGAATAATTTCTGAGACAAAATAGATAGTTGAGAGCTATAATTTAGAGAACATCACAGTTCCCTCCATGAATAACTGTATTTGCCAAAAGGAAAAGGAAGTAGTGCTGGGGGGATGAGGTGTTAGCACTCAAAGAAGGCTTGGGGTCTGGGGGCAACAGAGGTTATGGATTATTGGGAAAACGAGAGTAGCATCAAATGGTAATTTTGCAAGGATATCTTCCCTGAAGCTAAAAAGAAAGTGGGGGAAAAAATCAACTGATTCTTGAAGAAACTTTGAACTATATCCTATATGTTTTCTTTTTAATGAATGACTTGTGTGTAACATTTCTAGACTAAAAATATTACACATTACTGAATCAGACCACATAATCTTGCAGGAAGATCAGGAAAACATTTACAGTAAGAGAGCAAAAGGAAAAGACCCTGTGGTTCTGCACAGCTTTCATGAAACCATGTGAGCCTGCAAGATCTGCTTATACTTTTGCATGGCTTGAATGGTCTTGTTTAGTTGTTTTTTCTCCTTTAAAACTACTGTTTTCTTCAGAAAGACACTGTGTGCATGGAATACATGTTCAGTGAGCTAAAAATGAGAAGAATCCTTCTGGATCTGGCAACCTTAGGCTTCATCCATTTCAGAGATATTTTCTCTGCACACATTGTATGTCTGTGCAGAGAAAGATGGACAGAAATGTGCTCTCTGGTCATGCACAGGATACAATAGTTAACATAAAACCATGTTTTAAAGTAAGCTATCCTTTCAAGTGGCCAGTGTTATCTTAACTACTTGAATAGCCAAAAAGTTAGATTCTCTTTACTGTGTACCTGCTACTTTGAGCCCATTCAGAAATTATCCCATATTTTGTGGCTATTTTAGGCCTCCTCCCAGACCAAAACCAAAGCAATACTGATGGAGGATGGTACAAGTCACCAAGTATCAAGTCTCTTCTCAGATGATGGTGAAGGGCTGTGTGTGATGACAATGAAGCAATAATCTCTTCTCCAAGTCCTGTACAGTGCCAGTGCAGGCTGACCTCAGAGGCCTTACCTGTCAGGTTCTGCATAAAAGTGGTATGGGCTGGTGGGCAAAGCAAATGTCCTCTCCAGGAGTGCAGCCATGTTTCAGGTCTCCCCTTTCTATATGAGGAAGGGAGTTTGTAACAAAGGCATGCTTCAGAGGTGGTTTTCAAGCATGCTGCATGGAGGTGATGAGAAATTCTTTCATGACAAAAGAGGTGGCTGAGATGTGTTCTGGTTCAGGTTGTTTTAGATGCCAGTTGCAATAATTGTACTGGAATAGCATGGCTGCTTCCAGGAAAGAATCGGTGCTGGGCTCTGGCTGGGGCAGGCACCTGGGGCTGTGCCATCAGGACAGAGGGAGGCACGTGGGGTGCAGCTCAGGACACGGTGCTGCCAGCCCATTCCCAGCTTGCAGGGAGGAACCATTGCTGTGGGGCTCTGGGAGAGCAGCAAAGGCTGAGAGGGGGGAGGCTCCCAGGGAAAGCTGTGCTGGAACTCTGTGACAGAGTGGAGGGGGGAAAGGAAAGTAGTGTTGCTGGTTATAAAGCCTCGTGTTCAGCATCACATGAGGGCATGTTTTCGGTGATCTTTACCACTGGCACAGTTAAGAGTGCTTCTGTGGGTTCCTGGGATTTCACAATTCTTTACTTTAGGGACCCTAAATTTCAAATTGTAACTCCCACATCTGTCACTAATGAGGACAGCAAAACTTTGGAGATTTCTGAAAGCCACTTGGAGCCACAGAGAGCAGTATCTCTGGAGGCCAGCCCAGGAGGAAGGTATTAACCCGCTTAGTGCTGGTGGAGAAGCAGGAAAGCTTAGTTAATGGTACTAAATAAATGAGTCTCTCTGTGTGTCTCAAAGTCTTAACTGCAATTATTTTCAGTACAGCATGCTTTCTTTACCAGCCCAGGGCCTTTGAACACGCAGTCACAAGGAGAGTGCACAATGAGGGTTTGCTGTCACTTTGCAGATGCTGCTGAGTGGAAGGTCTGGAGCAGGTCTGCCAGGGCCAGAAAAGGCAGCAAGGAGCATCCCATTGTGTCCTGTCTTTTGCAAGGCAGGAACTCTCCTTTCTTAAGCAGCTTTGTTCTCCTACCAGGGATACTCTCTGAGGCTGAACTGCTTGTAGTTGCCAAGCTCTGGTTTGGCTCTTGCAGAGGCTATTCCTGTAACAGACAAGCCTGCTCCTCTGCCACGTATTTGTTTAAATGGGTTCAAAAGTTCTCAGCTTCCTGACAGCTTTTTTTTCTGCTTTTGTTTTATACCAATCAGTTAATTTGCTAACATCACCCTCCATATCTTCTGATCTTAGGCAAGCTGGCTGGGTTTACTGGTGCCTTTATCACCACATTACAGCCAGCAGTGAGGAATGCAGGTCAGAAGGGAAATAAGAAGGGACGGCTCTTTTGAAATGGGGAAGAACAAGGTCAGGGTGGTGGGGCAAACAGGAGAGGGTGGAAGTGCAGAAAAGTACTTTAAAAGTACTTTAAAAACAAACTCATGCTGCACTAATCCGACTGCTATTCAGCTTCATCCCCCTCTGCTTATACATTGCTAGAAGTCTCTTTTCATCTTCGTCCTTTTTTCTTATTCTATTATAAAGTCTTCATGAAACCACCTATTTTTCTTATACATTTTATAAAATGCTCTGAGTATTTCACAACACACTTTTATTAGCTTCTGATCAAAAAGTCTGTTTCAAACAAAAACATTAGAACTGATCAGAAATGGGAACATTTTTCAAAAAAGGTGATGGTTTTGTTTTGAGAACACTTTACTTTTTAGTCAGAATTTTTGTCCTAGCCAACAAAGAGCTTTTTTATCTCTTTTCCAGTTACTCCAGATTTACTAGAGTGAGAATGAAAACAGACTGCAATTTTTGTCCTCATTACAAAAGAAACAGAGATTTAGAAGAAAAAGATCCATTGAGCAGTTATATTAGAATAAAATTGTGGTGTTTGGCTTTGGTAGCTTTGTGCTTGTTTATATCAGTGGAATGATCAGAACACTCATATTTTGTTTTTTCCACTGCTCTGCATGTCCTTGGTGAACAGGACAGTCCTGCTTTATCTCTCACAATGTTCTTCCAGGTCATGGTTGAGCACAGAGGCATGACCATGAGGAAACTTGCCTTTACTTCTGCCGATCACATACCAGTCGATAAAGAGAAATCCATTTTCTTTCTACCTAGCACTGAAGTGAGAGAAGAAAGGTTCTCTCTTCTTTTTTCTTTTTTTTTTTTTTATGTGTGTGTGTGTGCATGCAGCAAAGCAAACAAAAGTTTAAAGTAAACTTTTTCAAATAACTCTTTTTCCTGGCAGAACTTTCTCTGCCTTCTGCTGGCTGAAGGGCATTGTAATTCATGCAATAAAAGGGGAAAAGATCTGCTGGTAGAGATTGTTTACTTTAAACTCCTGTTTGTTTTGCCTCCACTCTGGGAAAGAATGCAATATTTCTATGAAGCTCTGTTAATTTTTTTTTTCTTCCTTTGACTGACTTGCGCACTGGAGAAAGCACCCAATCAACAAACAGGAAACTAAAGGACTTTCCATCCCTGTAGGACAGAGATAGCACGAACTGTTGCACTACTTTTAACTGATCTTCTTTGTGAGTGAATGATGTTGCCTGGTAATAACCCATATATTTGGGTTAAAATTTTCAAACCAGTCTCCTAAGCTCAAGCACCCCACTGAAATCTGTGATGGAGCTACTAAACCACTTCAGATAACAATTTTAAAATAAAATAAGGTACATAAGCACCAAGCTGTGGGTGTAATTAGTAGGTCACCATTTGTGGAAATCCTGCCAGTTTGAAAGCTGGGTTTCAGATCCAGTTTCCAGGCTGACAGACATGCAGATCTAGGAGCTGGTCCTCACACAGGGACAGATGTCCATCAGAGGCCGAAGTCCCATGGTGGTTGCAGATCACCAGCATTGGTTTGAGGTGTCTCATCCCTTTGTGGGCAGCAGCTCATAAGTTTCCCACCCTAAGCAACTGGAAACTGAGTTCCCCTTTTCCCTTGTCACTTGCTATGAACTCTGTGTGTTTTCTCTTTACTGAAAGACGTTGAGGCTGAGAACATGGAAAGGGTCATGGGGATAAAATGCTCAGTCCAGAGTGATGTTTTTCAGGGTGATGTGGTATCTGATGCATTGTATTTTTTTCTCATATATACCAACTAGTTTAGCAAAAGAGGAGCACAGGGATAGTCTGTCCTTTTAACACAAATGTGAGTACTAGGAAGGCAATTGCTGTCATTGTGTGCTAGATCCAGCATTTCTGGGAGATGTAACCTACATCCAGTTGCACAATAACAGTTATTGGGGTTGTTTTTATATTCCTAGCCAGCTGCAATGGTGACACAAACCACTTATCCTGAAGTGCCTAGCAACTGGGAGCAGTGGGTCTGGGTAGCACAGGCTCCAGCTCCTGTAAGGGTTCAAATCTACATCTCTGACATTTTGGGAGTGTTTGCCAGAAACCTGCCCATGAGCTGCTACTCAGCACAGTAGGGGTATGTTTTCCTGACAAATCTCAGCTGCTGAAGCAAGAAATTGTGGGCTCAAGAGGGGTCCGAATGTCTCTCCCTTTGGAAGTGCCTGAGACAGTAGGTGGAAGCCTGTGCTCTGACAGCTCCTTCCAAAACTTCCCCCTTCCCACCCCCACCTTCTCATTTATCACTGCTATGGGTGAGCAGGGAAAGAGCAGGAAGAGCAACCGAACAAAAATATCCCTGAGACTGGAGAGCAGGAGCCAGGGCTCCTTCTTGCTGCTTTCTCAACTGTGCAGCTTTTCTGACAGCCAGGTGCTCTGGCTTTCTTACCCACAAAGATGTGTCAGGGAAGGGACAAGAAATTCTTCTGCTTCTCTTTCTGCTAGAAGAGTAAAGTTGACACTATGATGTTTTTGAGCCACTCTGCACTGATGGTCATAGATGTTCACTGGCCTCCCCCTTCAAACAGTGCCAGGCAGGGGACTTGAGTGTCACTCAGTCACACATCCCATCTACCTGCTCCTCTCTGTGCAAATGCATGCCTGCACAGCTTGGATTCAGGCAGGGACATACCTGGGGTTGCAAGAAGAATGCTGAGAGCAGATTTGGTGGTGTCACTGCCCATATTGGCAGTTGGTCTTTAAAAATCTTGATTTGCCTAAAGCTGGTGTAAGATCTGACCCTAAAAATTGATCTAGAAAGTGTTAGATTTATTTCAGCAATATGGGCTCCATCCCCAGGATGTTCAGGAACATAGATCTTCAGAGCCAAAAAGGATTAAAAATTTCAACTCCTGTGTAATGAAAAACTAAGAACCTTATCTGAAAATGTCTGCCTCGAGCTCACAGCTTGTGACAAGATATTGCAAGACTCTTAAAATTCCAGGATCTCGAGAACTCTTGCCTGTTCAGCCCATTTCTCTTTCTCCAGTCTGACACGTTCTTGAATAAAAAGCTCCTGAAAATATGCATGTAAATGCAGGGCATTTTGCAACATGCTTGCAAGGCAGGCAAGTGGGTCAGGCCTTTGAGGAAGCATGAATAGGTTAGGATTATAATTCATTGTAATGTCATGGCAAACTGCAGTTTCAAAGGCATAGGTTCTCCAATTTTAGTCAATAAAAAATTTAAAGGGACAAAAACCCAATTTGCTTTATAATCAATAAAATGTACAACTTCTTTATCTTTTTAGAAGAGGCTGTCGGTTGCAGTCAGCCATTGTCAACAGGCTGTTTGATCTATCAGTAAAACAAATCACTACAAGGAACACAGCACTGCTGCTGTAGCTTTTGTGGTGTTTTTAATGAGGACTGGCAATATTTCTATTTCATTACAAGATTTGAAAGTGAATTTGTTGGAGACACACCCAGGCTTAAAGTATGAGGGTGAGGTTTAAAAATAATTAACTCTGCTGTTCCAAGTAACTCGATAGATTAAGGATTCATTCACAATAAAGCCATTCCTTGTCTCTATGATTGGTATTTAAATCTAGGGTGGCATTAAGTGCTGGTCTGCTTCAGCCTAACCTTGGGACTGCACAGGATTAGAGGGCATGCATGGCTGCTCTCACAGGGGGTAGCTGAGAGGAATGAAGTGTCTGAGCACTGAACGAAAAGAGAAAGGAAGAAGGAGAAAATACGACTGAATGGGAGGGGCTGAGGGGCTGCTTGGCAGTAGTTTCACACTATGGTTTTGGCCATGCCTGTACACAGTGGCCCTGGAGCTCATGCTGTCACCCAGCACCATTGCATCCCTGAGGGGTCTAAGCTGGGCACCCCTGGAAAGGGTCCCTTCCCTGCCATGCCTGCACTGCTGCTTCAGGCCCTCCACAGCTGTCTTCTGTGTTTCTCTCTTCTCCTCCCTGTAGGTGCTGGGTCGAATAACAAGGTAGGGAAGCTAAAGCAGGGCAGGCTGAAGCCGAGGACATGGCTTCTTTAGCCGTGTTTCCCCAGTAGGATCTCCCCCAGTTCCATGGCACCACGGCTACTCACCACATCCAGCTGCTGACACGAGGGTCAGGACAGGATTTCCTTCCTTTCAGACCTGAGGGAAAATGTGCAGCCTTGAGAGAAGGGATACCTTGGGATTAAAACAGATCTGAGGTTGAGATGATAAATGTGGGACAAAAGCTCCTGTGAAAGGCACCTTCCTAATTCAAAGGTAATGCTAAATCATACCCTGAGGTCACATAATTCCTGAAATAATCTACAGAGAAGCCCAGTAAGCCAGGGAGAACTGATTTGAAGCTCCTCCTCCACCTCAGACTGCTTTTTTAGGCACTTAACTCATAAGAAAAGAATCTCATCCCCCTGGCAAAATGCAGGGGGCTGGGAACAGCAGCGCCTCTGACAAGTCTCGCCTGTAGTCTTTGCTTTGGAGGAGGAGTGCACCCCAAACAGAACAGGTAACTCTGCCCCCAGGAAAAGGGATGTCCTGGGAAGTGACTGTGGGCAGTCAGCAATGCCCTGGCCACGTCTTCCTGAATCACCAGGTTTGGGATCCCCCTCTGCAGCCTTTGGAACTGCTTCAGAAACTGCTTGAAGCTGGATGGGACCCAGAATTGTCAACAAGCTGAGTAGCCTCTTGCAGTCCTGCTGTGAGCTGATTATCACATCTAACAAAATAATGTGCTGGAACAAATAACACTTCAGGCTCTGTTGTTTCAGGTGAAACTCAGTCCTACTAAGTATAAATTTATAATAAGAGCCACAGCACTATGAGTTTCCCAACAGTCAGATTTAATTCAAATGCATAATTCAGACCCTTACAGGGACACTCTCATCTTTGTAGGCTGGAATTTGGAGATTTACACACATAATTCCCATTAACACGAGTAAGAGTTACAGTATGCATATATATATATTCCCCTCTCCATGCAGGCGTTTCCTCCAGGGGATAATAACCGTGCTTTAAATTCCCCTTCCACGAGGATTGCAGTGATGGTGCATATGCTCTGCCATGAGCCTCCCCTCCCTCCGGGAAGGGCCCCCCTGCCTCGGGCTGACCTCCCCCGCAGCACGGCCGCGCTCGCCCGCGGGACGCTCACGGCAGATGCAGCTCCGGGCGATGGAAGCCCAGAAAGCGCCGCTCTGCCCCGTCCCGAGGCGCGGAGCCCGAGTGCCACCTGCCGGGGACCGCCGCAGCTGGAAACCGCTGGCGCAGCTGGAAACCGCTGGCGCAGCTGGAAACCGCTGGCGCAGCTGGAAACCGCTGGCACAGCTGGGCGCGGGGGGCCCGCCGGAAAACCCAGCCCGAGAGCGAGGGCCGGAAGGTTTGGGGCTGGAGCAATGGAAGTAGGGTAGCATCGGGAGGATGCTTGGTGGGAGAAGAAGAAGGAAATAGATATTTCCTCTAATTCCAGGCAGGATTCATGCACGTGGGGAAAAAAAAAATGGAATAGGTTTGTTGGAGTAGTTAGCTGGAAGAAAATGAGAGCTGACCTTATTCTGTTTCCTGACAATTTTTTTTGCAGTCATTAAGAGCACTGCTGCAAAACCTCTACAAGGCACTTAAAAAGGATTTAACTTGATGTTTAAACAAGCTGCCCAATCAAGGCCTGGAGCATCCCAGAATATCCTCTCTGGAAGTGTACTCATTATACTCTGTTGCACTTGTAATGTTTTGCAAACGCCTGCTTGTCTAACGAGATCTACTCACATAAAATGCATCTGTAGCATAACTGTGGTGGGGAAGAAAGGCCATAAATATTGTACCATGCCTGACCAAAATATATTCATTGTGTTCTGTTCCCTTTTTAGTAAGTTTGAAGTTGACTCTGTTGAATTTAATAGGCTGATGTCTTTACAAAGCATGTGTGACAGATAAACTGGATTATGTAGAGGTTGACAGGGCAGTTACTTTTGAGAGAGTTTTTTAAGGTTGTTTTTTGATGCTGAAAGCTTCAGGGATATTCAGTAGCTGCAGTGCTCCTCTCACAGGCTCACTTTGCTGTCAGAGCAGGCTGGTGCCAGCTTGCACAGCACAGAAGAGGTGAAGGCAGAGTCTCACTGACCCAGACAGCCCTGCATTCTGCCTAAAGCTGAGATGGCAACATAACTTTCGTAGCATTCTGATTGCTGAACTACTCTTAGCCACAGTTCTTCCATGAACTCAGAAATATAATTCTGTTGTGTGTATGGATTACTAATAAGAATTTACCATCACTCCATATATAAAAGGCATAACCCAAATTTATCTGGCAACAGAATGTGGAATGCCCATATCGCCTTTTTTGGTAGTTGTGTTTTAACCTAAACTGGACTGTAAAGCTACAGCTATTTTGTCAGGTTTTTATGGCACCTTTAAACATCTGTTCTCATAGAACTACCAAGTGGCACATGGAAAAGATGTGTCCCCATGTGCAGACACACACACACCCCAGAATTCACCCCTTCTTCACACACTAGGCTTCACTTCTTCATGAAAGCTAAAAAGTTGTCTTTCTGTATAATTCTCTATCTGCAAACAGAAAATCTTTGTTAATAAATCTCTTCTGTATGCTGTGAAAGGCTGGAGGATCTCACAGCTCATTGCAATTATGTGTATTTTAGATCAGAGAAGTGATGGCCTATACTTAGAGGCTCTGCAGAGAGTGTTGCATGTTATGCTAGTGACACAGCTTTGGCCACAGGCCCTGATCCAAAGCCAGTTGCAATCAAATGGTCAAAGGTCATGTCTCCACAACAGAAAAAAGTTGTAATTGTAGCTTGTCCCAGGATTACCCTTAGTAGTTTAAGCCTGCCAGCATGAGAAGTAATAACACAAGCAAACGTGCAGTTGAGAGCTACCAGAATACAAAAGTCTCTAATGTGGGTTGCTGGTGCCTCCTGGAGCCATCACCCACCTCCCTACACTTGCAGAAACAGTCCAGGTCTGTGACCAGCACCAGCCACCAGTGCACCCTGACACCTCCACACCCCACGTGGCAGCCCTGGTCACAGGGGCATCGGGACCTCCTGCCACCACCCTGCTCCCAGGACACTGTGGCCAGGACCCACCTCCTCCCCGCCCCAGCTTCCCCTGCAATCACCCATGAATCACACAAGGCCATGAGTGCCAGAACAGGTGTCCCAACTGCCCTTTGCCCCCAGACCAGGATAAGGTTGTCCACACACTAGCAGGGTAGCTGCTGGAAAGTGATGATTGGTGCCAGCTGCCATTAGAGGGGTGAAAAGTCTAATCTCCATAGCCTGGGGGAGAGCCACAACTTGAGAATGTGAATGAATTTTCAGAAAAAGACAAAGGAGGTCCCTAAAAAGAATTTTAAAATGTATTATTCATATAAAGATATATGTGTAATATATATAAATATCTCCATAAATATTTTGCAGAATTTGCATGATTTTTTAAGGTCCATAATTTAGGGTTCCAAGTCATTATTTCAAACACACCTTGTTCTAACAGGATGGGGTGTCTTCTTCCAAGAGTGAGCAGTAGAAAGAAAAAGTTGGTGAGCTACACACTTCCCATTCCAGTGTCCAAACTTTTCCTCTTGAAAGAAATTTTCTTATTACCATATCTCTAAGTAGTCAATGTTCAGAGCGTAGTTTATTGTAATATATTAAGAAAATGGCAATGGTTCTTTATATCATTATCAAAAGCAAGAGGATCTCATGCTACTACTTTAAAAATGCAGAAAAATCATATATTTCTGCAATATCTGCTTCAGAAATTGTTTGCTATGAACAAAGTCATTGACTATTGTAGCTCAATATCTGTGAATGCTGATGAGTCACCCTGAAATTTAGGAGAGTGATAGGAAGGAAAGAAAACAAAGATAGAAGAAAATAAAGGGAAAGAAGCTTTGCTTTGCTGCCCTTTCTTGAAGGCAGACTTTCAGCAGATCACTTCGACCTGTCTCCTGTCTACCTGTCAAAATGATTATTTGTTCTTTCACAGTGCCTAAAACAACTGCAGGGTAAGGGTTTGTTTACTCTTTTGCATCATATTGAAATCATTTACTTTTATAATTGTGGACAGCTGGAAAAGGGGTTAGGGAGTAAGATAGGAACAAAAATTAAGTGGACTGGCAAGAAGGTGAAGGATTTTAAGACAGGGCACCAACCAATTTTAATGCTTGAGATGACATAACAAAACTCTTATTGAAAACCAAAGACCAGCATATAACTTCTGTAGCTGAAAAGCAAATGACAGTTTTAATCAAATGTCTTTCTCTCACTAGAACAGTAATAAATATGAGCAGATATGTTTATCTTTTACCTACACCCTTATCAGAGCAAGGAAAGTTACTATCATCTCTCCTTGACGTAAGACATATATCTATTAAGTAAACTTCTAAAAAGCTCTTTTAAATGCTCTTGGCCATTATGTGTGTTCAGTCTCATGTAAACCCTTGCAAAGCAAAACAAGAGCTCCTTTGCAAAGCCTCGTCTCCGTTTCCCAGAGTTGATTTTTTCTAAAGCTATTGTTTTTTCTCCTGAGTATAATATCATTGTTTTTATCTTGTTGAACTGGTTTTTAGCAGAAGAATGTTTTAAGAACAATAACAAAACATTTAAGAATAATAACCTCCCTGTCTCATGTTGGCACTGCTGTTCTTACTCACACAAAGCCACACGTACTGTCTGTAACTAAAAGACAATACCTTAGAATGAACTTCAGAAAACAGCAGGTCTTCTTATTTTGTCAATGTTGTCACCAGGGGCATTGGGTCTTTTTTGGTCCAAGTGGGAATAGCTCTGTATTAGCCTTAGTGGTAATTTGTTTCAGAAGATTTCCAATTATTCATGGAAATTTTTCCATGTTATGCTTAGGGACACACTCAGTACAGAGGAATCTCCTTTTGTTTTAAAACTGCTATTTGCACTTTTGTCTGATTTGCCCCAGTTTTCTTATTAGAATACAAAATGAGCCATTGTTTCCATTTGGTACCTAATCTTTTCATAATTACAAAATAGTCAGGTTGGTAAAGGCTTTGTTTTTTACTGGAAAAACAAAATTTCCCCCATAATATCCTTATAATTATCATGCCAAGAGAATTCTTTTTCACAAATTTCTATGCCAGTATAGATATAGCTGATATATATGCTTATATTTGAACAGTTATCTATAATGCTTCTTTATTTTAATCAGAATTACCTTCTCACAAGGGTTCAGCATCAGATAGTGCAATACTAGCTTATGCCAAATTAGACTTTCAAGATTTTTTTAAGTGTTCATTGATATTTAGGTTGATTTTCCCTTTTCCTTCCCTTAGAAAAGACAACTTTGAAGCTCCTGTGCATAAAATGCTGCCTGTCTGTAGTCCCCTGCTTAGAGCTCCTGACATGTTCCAATTTCTGGTTTGTCCATTTAAAAAGAATCACAAAAGTCTGTGAAAATATTTCATTTACTTTATTCACAGAGCAGGTATATGAGAACACTAAAGCTATATGCCCTTATTGATTGGGTTTTAGTGAAATCAGAGTAGAAATTCATGTACCAGCTGATTTTCAGACAGCCACTACCACAGAGCAATTCACTGATGGATGTCACCCAACAAGAGGTCACACCACAGTATTTGTGCTTGGTTGTGCTGTGCAGTGACTTCATTTGTATGCAGCAGGGACAGTGAAGCATGGGGCTGCCTCTGGAGGGAACAGTCAATTCTGCAAACATTTATGACACTGCAGACTAGTCCAGGGAAGTTTACCTTGCCCTTGTCTTTGTAAAATGTTTTGTCGATCAAGGTTATCTGGTCAGAGCTTTCCTGGAGTCTCAGCACAACCAGTTCAAGGAGCAAAGGGGTGGAGGGACATTGAGAGAGTCTTTATAGTGTGTCTGGGGGAATATTTTTCAGAAAAGCCACTGTAGCAGGACTTGGGATTTCTGATCCCATTTTCCAGGTATTGCTTTGGACAAACAAGAAAACTTTAGCTTTTCTGTGTCTTGCCACAGCTTAAGAACAGGATGCAGATCTTCTCTCTCCCCCATGTAAGGTCACCTCATTAATTCTTCCTGGTGTGCGTGGGACCCTGATTGCAACTTGGGTCTATAGATATAATTTTATATCATATTGAATAAAGAACATGTAAATAAACTCTTATTGAATGTTTGTCTGAATAAATTGCATGAGGACAGGAAAGGAAAGGTAGATTCATGTCTGCACTGTAGCTTTGGTACAGGGGAAATCTAAGCTGTGGTTTTCCACAACTCAGATTTTGCTCCTGCTTCATTTTGTGAAAGGTGCCAACATTACTTATTCTTCTCTTTCTTCTATTTTAGCAGTGATGCTTGAATGCCTATGAGTCAATCCCTTGATTTTCAAGTACTTATTTTATTTTCTAAGATCTCAGAAAATACCTCAAATCAAAGTTTAAAAAATCATTTAGATAAAATAAACATTTTTATTTAATCCCAGGCAATATTTGTTTCAATTGTGGAGAATTCTAGGAAAAAAATTAGGTTCAGATGGACATCCAACTTGTTGGGTTTTTTTGGGAAATTTCAGTGATGAATCAGAAAAATGAATAATTTTCACAAGTCTTTTCTTAGATCTTTATTCATCCAGCCTACAGGTCTGTCATTCATTTCTCTGCCTCTTTCCTTTTTTTTCTTTTTTTGTACTTTTTCATCTTCTCCAGGATCATTTGTGAGAAGAGCCATCTCAGGTCTGCATTTTCAGATGTACAGCTTGTTATCTTACAATCTGCAAACAAAGTCTTTTGTATCTCCTCTATCCCACTGAGGTCAAATGTTAAAGAAAGGAGGCCACAGCAGCTTCTCTTAAATATAGTTTCAATGGCAAAGGGGATCTACTTATTTGCCTTTTCATATATTGTTTTCCTGAAGGAATAAAGAAACTGTTTGCTAAGTTTTATTTGGTTTGGGTCTCAAAAAATGGCTTTTTTAAATGAAAGACATTCAGATTTTTTGGTTGGTTGTTTGGTTGGTTGGTGGGTTTTTCATAAGCCAGCAATACTTTTGTTGTTATTGTACAAAGTGTTATAACCAGACACACCGTACCATGATGAAACTGAGACAGAAATAAGTGTGTCCAGAGAGCCCAAGGGGTTCACCCAAGCCCTGGGGGAAGCCTGCTCTTGTCCAGCCTGGGGTGTGCAGAGCTGTGTGTGGGTACAGGTTTCTGCAGAGACAACATCCTTGTCTGGAGAGGAGCCAAAACAGCACAAGGCACATGCATATCCATGCTTATGTGGAGAATCTGAGACAAAATAAAGCTTTGGTAAAGGAGGAAAATGTCCTTGAGGACAGGTGGCTTTCAAGAAAGGAGTCAGCAGCAGTGAGGAGAAGGACATGCCAGAAGGAAGTTTCATTAGCTACTGAAGGCCAGCCAGGACAGCAGACTTTGATGAGTTTTCCTCCACAGCAGCTCCGGCTTCACAAGTTGGGCTGAAGTCCACATTCACAGCTTCCATTTTCTCTGTATGAGTTTTGTGGGCACACAGTTACCCTGAGTCTGGGTATTTGGATGTCTGCCTGACCAGTGCTGTGTGTTTATTTCTCATTTGGGAATAGAAGCACAGGGTTTGCTCATGGAAAGAAGTGAAGGAACTCATTTGCAGGTGCAGTCTTAATGTATGCTTACTGGCCTCTTTGTTTCTCCCAGTTCATTTTTATAGGGCTGGTCTGGGGTTGTTTTCTTTTGGTAGGGTTGTTTAAAAAAAATAAGTAGTCCAAAATGTTCCCCAACAGAAATCTCTATAATCTTCCAGAATCTTTTTAACTGGACTGGCCCAATGTTTAACAATGATAGAGAAAAGAGGAGAGCAGAGAAGAAAGGTGCACAGGACTTGACCATTGGCATTTGGTTCTGAACTTCAGAGTAAATGTCTATATTCTTTCTAGTAACATAACTTTCCAATCATGTAAAGTACAGCATGCCAGAAAACCTTGTAGCAGTTAATTCATTTTTGTGGAGTTCCCTACTGCCAAAAGTCAAGGGAGCAAACGAGAACATAGCGTAAGCCACAGTTCACGTGGCTGTGCTGCAGACCACAGAGACAGCTGATTGATGCAGTGTGAGTTTACCCTCCAGGATACAGCTGAGGTTATTGGTGGGACAAGGAACTGAAGATTGTGTTGCAGCTATTGGCTTCATTCATGAATTGTTAATGTAGAAGAATAAAAGAATTCACTCAAGGCAATCAATTTCCCTTTAAAAATACAACAATTCACCCCAAAAGAGTGAAAGAAGGCTTAAGTGATAAATTGCAGGAATATTGCTTTCACATTTGACACCCATTAGACCTGTTTTATATTGGGAAAGTAGCATCATTAAGCAAAGTAGACAGTGCTTTACAACTATTAGCTTATGAAAAGATACAGCTACTACATAAAGATAACTGTTATTAAATAAGAACATTTTGCAAAACCTTTAAAGAACAAGAAGCGAGAAGATTTGTCTTTGGTAGTATAGTCTTTTCCTACATGCTTTCACAAAAAAAAAAAAAGGCAGAACAATTGGAGCTATTTGAGTTGAGAGGCACTTAATGGGAAGCTGGATTCCCTTAGCAATAAATACAAGTGCAGGTATAAACTGAAGGAAGTTGCTGTCATCCTCCAAAAACACTAGAGTGAAGTAATCACTGTGTGCTGAAATCCCCCCAAGGAGTGGTAGCAACTACTCTTCCTCCCCAGGGGAGCCATGGAGCAGCTGTAGGGTGGTCAGCATCCATTTCTCCAGGGTTCAGGGCCCTACACAGTGCCTGCTTCATCGTTGCCAGCCTTTCAGACATAAGCTGAAACCATTCACCAGCAACTTACATCCCATGGTCCTTTTCCAACACGGATTATAAACACTCACTCAATCTTATAATGCACTATCTTGTAAACTGTTAAACAAAAATATGTGACTGAGTTTCCAAAACTCTGCCAAACAAACTTTCCTCCTAATGTCCAGAAACTGCTGTCCTTTCTGTCTCCATGCCTAATTTGAGGCAGATAAAACCAACTTCTCACCATTTTAACCATCTGTAACATGTCTTCCCACCACATTATACCCCGAATGTCCCTTAGAAAAGCAAGACTATAACACAGATAGAGAGGGGGCAGTTCATTTTCTAACTTATGCCATCTCTCTTCAGAACAAAAAGCATACATATCTACTGAAACCATTAGTTCTCATCCCATGTGCCAGGTTATGTCCTAGAAGCAATTCACAGTGATACTGCAGATGCAGGGATTTTTGAAAGGAAAGGATGAGAGAAGTAGGATGGTGAGGTCTGCATGAAGCATCAAACACAGGAGCAAGGTGATGGGAATTCAAAGCAAAGGTTAGCTTTTGCCCTGAATGTTGGCTAGATAAAAAAGAGGCTTAGAGCTGTCATCCTCCACTGCTTATGCTTTCCCCATGCTTTCTGAACTCTGGATACTTGAGTACATAATGAGTTGGGGTTTTTCCCTTAATAATTAGCCCTATATTTAGGTCATTTCTGAGGTGAAAGCAAAATTTTCTAATTCCCTGAGAATTTTCTGTTCTAGCTAGTTCCAGGTGGTGAAGTGGAAAGCACTTGGGATAAGCCCTTCACCATCTGCAGACCAGAATATCTCCACCAGTTCATTTTCTTCCATCAGCTCCTCCTTCTTTCTCTTTTCCCTCATATCTCTGGTTCATTTTCTTCTTTGCCAGCCTTCTTGATCTTTATCAGCAAGCAGGAGCTGTCTGCCTCCAACAAAGCTAAGTGAAGAAGAAAATCTGTGTACCCAATCTCACATCTGAGATAAGCTCCAGCAACCAGGAGAGGTTGGGAAAAGACAGAAATATTTGGTTTTGTTATTGATCAGTATTTCTAATATACGAATACATCAGCCTCTCAGTCAAAGATATTTCTTTGAGGTAGATGCCAAGTCTTCACCTAGTGAGAGATTTTCCCTGCCTTAAAACATTTATAGTCCAACAGGCATGACATACTACCCACATTTTGTATTAAGTGTGATTTGCTCCAAGACCAGCATGGATCCATAAATTAAAACCAGTTCTTCTCAGGCTTTATCTACTGCCTCAACCACAAAACCAAGTTTTCTGACTCCTGCAGGTCATTTAGCAATTGTAACTCAGAAATTTCACAGTTTCTTTTTCTTAGTAGCTGTAAATTGGGTCTCACCCAAGACAAAAGTGTTGTTTCATTCTAGTGATGTTTGTAGCTTGGCTGTGTTTTGCCATGTTTGAATCAAAGCTTATATACCACTACAGCTTTTCTGTTCTAAATGAGAATGCCATTTTTCATCAGTACCAAACTATTAAAAATATTTAAAGAATTAGGTCCAGAAATGTATTCCTCCTTAAACTGTGCTGCACCAAGTAACTCCAATATATTGTGTTTTCCTTCTCTTCAAATCTGCCTCAGAAAAGCTTAGAGTGGATATCAGGAAAAGAGGGTGGTCAGGCACTGGAACAGCTCCCCAGGGCAGTGGTCCCAGCACAGCCTGACAGAACTCAAGAAGCTTTTGGACAATGCTCTCAGGAACGTGGGGGTTCTGTTGGGGATGGAGCTGTGCAGGGCCAGGAGTTGGACTCGATCCTTGAGGGTACCTCCCAACACCACTTATTCTGTGATTCTGTGATGTCACTCTTTTGCATGAAGCTTTGCATTACAGCTTCTGTGTAATCAGGAAAGGTTCTGCTTTGACCTTCAGATGCCTGTCGTATGCTTATCTAAGTGATCCAAATTGTACCTCTGTGTACTACAATTACTCCATTCTACCCCATATATTTCATTCTGGTCTCAAGCAAATGAGCTGCTCTTTTCCCCCAACCAAACATTTGTATTGTTGTACTGTAAATCTGAACTCATACCTACGCCATTTTCTTCTACATCTTGCCCAAGTTTTATTCAAGTTATGCCTCATTCTCTTCTTTCCACATCAAGGGCATATATTATACTTGCAGTTGCCATGTGATTGACAGTAAGGATGCTATTATGCACTAAGCAATCTGAAAAAGTAGGTCACATAAATTTTCAGAGTGTAGTTTGCTGAAAACCTGTGGAGATTTACATATAGCATATTGTATGGATTTGTTCTGAGCATCCTTTGCCTGTGTTGTGCTTTAGAATGATTTGGTGGATGGGAATGTTCTTCTAGCCAAACACCCTTCATACTTTCTGTAGGATTGTCCTGATGCCAGAGCTAGTGTGCCTTGAAATTTGAACATGAGCTAGGAAGTGAGTCTAAATGGAATAAAGTGATTTGAGGGCCAAGAATATAATAAAGATTTTGGAAACAGATACAAAAAACCTGAAAAGAAGAGATTTCTGACAATTTATGCAAATTTTTGTCAAATATAATTAAATGTAAGAGAAAACTCTCTCATCTCATCCTCTAATACTTCTGTAGCTCTCACAGTGCATCAATGTGAGCAATATAGAGGGCCAAACTGAAACTCAGCCTAACACCACTGATGTAACTCTGAATTATCAAGTCAGATAGAGGCAACATTGTGCAGAAATCTATAAGCCTGTGTTGCTGAGGCCCCCAGTTAGGTACCATAATGGTTTCTTTTGGCCTGTGAACCTTTGAAATGATCATTCTGCTTTTTAAAGGCTCTTAAGCATCTAGAGGTCATTGCATTGGGTTACAATTGCAGCCATAAAATGACCAGTAACAAACCAAACACATTTCTTTTCTCTTGTCTGAAACATGCTTCTTAGGCTGCAGACACTGCTTCTCTCACTCATTATAGTGAGATCCCTTATTGCCCAGCATTGTACTAACTCTGTCTGGTCCATTGTATTGTGATGACACTCCTTTGCCCATTGTATTAGGTTAGCACCTCCTTGGCTATAATAAGTATGAAAAAAAAATTCAAGGTTTGACTTGTCAAATGGAACTTTTCAGTGACTTATTAAAAGAACCCCTGCGGCATTACAAAATGCAGGTTTTCTGTCATCTAACCAAAAGATCCCTTTAGAAACCTTCATTTTTTATGTGTGTAAAGACAATTTCTTCTAGTGAAATTCTTTGATTCTTCCCTGAATGAAATCAAGTGTTTTAAAACTTTTTGAGTTGCCCCAAAGGCTCACTTCTATACCATGGAACGTGAAAGTCTGTGAACCACTCACATAATCATCACATAGACACTTTGCAGTGTGCTCCTGGCAGCAACCGTTCATTACATACTGCAGACTTTCACAAAAAAAAACCAAACTGAAGAAAATCAGGGAGAAGAAAACTGTGAGCTATGTCTTTCTTTATCATAAGAATTGGGGGAAAGCAAAGCTGGAGAGAAAGCAGTTGTCAGAGATTGCTAATGAGGTTATGATAAATTGTTGCTGGAGAGATCTTATCTAATGAAATAGAGTGAGAAACAGAAATGTGAGGGAAGATGGCATTCCTGTTAACCTCCTTCAAGCAGATACACCTCAAGTATGTTGGCTCTGGTACTTTACAAGTAAACAGCAATGTATTTGGAGGAGTGGAGCTCATAAGTCAGAATTCTACTCTCTGTCCTTACACCCCTGCACAGAGCATCTTCCTCCCACTGCAACACATGAATTAACACAGGCAAATGAATCAGGTATTTGGATTATCTTCTTATATATTTCCTATTTCTTACTGGCTGTTTATCCCTTAACGCTGAGGTGAAGCTGGAGTTTTTTGCCTTTTGGCATCCTTGTGGCAGCAATTAACATCCCTGGTAATCAACACAGCACACACACAAGGAGGGCAACCCTGCTTTGGTCTTTCTGGTGTTCTTTGGTTGGGTTTTTGGGTCTGGTTTTGAAGGGGCTTGGGGTTATATTCACTTATTCATTCGTTAGTGATGTCTGTGGTGAACACAAGTCCAGTTTTGTGAGCAGGCTGGGAAGACAAAGTTCCCACATCTTGTGTGAGCTCACAGAGGAGGGAGGGAGGGGAAGTGGCAAGGTCAGTGTCCAACTCTGTAACAGTGGAATAGGCAGAGCACCACAGGAGGAGGCAGCAGCACCTAAAGGATGACTTAAGTGGAAATCTCCTTCTGCTCTCTGGATATCCAACAGGAACACCTATCTCTCTCTAGTTTTACTCAGTCTTCCTTGAAGCCCCCATGAAGCAATGTATATTAGTGAGAGGTTTAGAGAACTGCAGGATGGGCTGCTTAAGAGAGCAAAAAGCCATCTGAGCAATATTGTTGCTCTCATTTGACTTTGAGTTTGAGACAAAGTTACTGTGTCTAGAAAGCGAGGAAGCAAGAGACAAGCTAAAAATGGTAGCAGATGTTAAAATGCATCTTCTAGATAAGAAAGAAAAGCTAACTGGAAAAAACAGAATATATAAAATTCAGGGGTCTTCCAGAAGTGCAAGACTAAGGAAAAGAAAATATCTGAAGCTCTCTTATATTGTTCTGAAGGATCTGTGAAGGGATCAAAGAGAAAAATAAAGAGGGTTTTCTGGTTCTTTTTTTTTCTGCATTGTACACTTGCTCCTGGCTTCAGATAAGAGACTGAAGTAGACACCTTTTTCCAGCCTTCTAATCTGAAGTATATTAAATGGACTTCAAAATAGAAAAATAGAATTTTCTATATGTCTCTATCTTTTTTATTGTGCCGCTTCAAATTATTCTCATTGGTTTCTAGAGTAATTTTTACTGTGTATTTATCTAAACTGTTTAAAACCTCTCTATCTTCTTTCATATTCAAGGGAAAATCCAAATCATTTTTCCCCAAGACAGACAAAAATAAACTACTTAATACTGAGGTAATAACATGGGCAAAATGTCACTCGTGTCTTTCCGTTTAAATCCCTTTTTCCCTCATGCTATTTCAATCTGTCTATTGAGGAGACCTAAGAGTCTCTCTGCAAAAACAATAGGTTTCCAATTAAGTATCATTAGTGAGACAAAACCACCTGGTTTGGGTTAAAGATCTTATAAGGCTCCAGAGCAAAATGAGTGACTGTGAGGGGGAAGTGCTCTGATGAGAAATCGAACAGCTCCTTCCCTGAGAAGTCCCTCGTCCCTTCTTGCTCCCCAGATCAATCTGAAGCTCTTGTCAGCATCTTGTGTGTCTTGTGCTTTTTAGCACCATTCACTCCCCTTATATCTTCACGAGGGACTACCCACATGAAAAACCTGGCTTCTTCTCTGAAGCTGCACTTCCGTAGAGTTGTCACAAATCTTCTCCTCACACCTTGTGCCACTTTTCATGGCAGGCAGCTCAAGCCTGTTTCAGAATTATTCTTCCCACTGCTTCTGAAGAAGCACATTGCCTTCTTTTGCCTTTGGTTGTGGTCCTTGCACCTTATTTCTCATAGCTGGAGGTTCATCAGCTCAGTCCAGGTCCATTTTAAAGGATCTGTCCACAGGTCTAACTGTTCTTACAAGAGAAAATTCACCCATTAAATGGCAATAAACTCTTATTTGCTGTAACTTCAGGATGGAAAGGCAGTTTCAAACTTGTTGCTAAACTGCTCCATGGAGTCAGAGAAATGTATCTAGGAATGCCTCTAATGGTCTTCATTTCAATGTGCTTTGAACCTCCTGCTCCAATAACCTTCAGTGATAAGGCTGGCTCAGATACCTATGGTTCCCTGTGTGCTATAGAGACTTCTATAATGTTAGAGCCTATTAACCACTAACTTACAAGTCTGTGGTACTTGTATTTTGTGAATGCTTTGTGGGGCTTAGGCTGATAGCCTATTTTCTTGGTTTGCCTTTTTCTCTTGTTTCCCAGGTGTCTGGCCTGGCTTTTCAAAGTGTATTGTGATATTGGTTTCTTTTTCTTGCTTCATTAAGACAGAACATTTGTTACCCTCTCTTCAGACACTGCCTAAGTCTTGGTACATGCACTATTGTCACTCCCCTTTATCTTTTTCATTTCCCAACATGTTGAGTGAGTGGAAATTCAGGGAGGGAGCTGCTGATGTGCTTTCATGTAGAGCATGTTTTCTTTCACAGATGTATGTCTCATATTTTAATTTTCCTTTGTTGATACCAGCAGTTACTTTTATGCCTGGAAGATGAGCTGTTCCCACACTCCTCCATAGTTTCTCCTAGCAACATTTCTTTGTAGATTGGTTGGTGAGGAGAGCTGAAAGGTTACAGAGCTGCTACCATCCAGAAAGACACTGAATTATTTAGTATCACCACTCCTACCTAAAATGATAGCATCTTTTATCTCCAAGTTCAACAGTGGCATTGCCATCATCTGCTGAGGAACACTGCTGCTACAGAAAGCCCAGGAGCCGTCTGGAGAGGCTAAACATGGACAGATTTGAAAAAATCTGCAATGCTTATAAGTAATAGTTACACTAAGAAAGATAGTTGAGCTTTATAAACATTAAAATCTTGTGTTAAGAGTCTTGGCTGTGTTAATAGGCAGTTCTGCTGTTACTCTGTGTGAGGTGGCAGCCACTGGCAACTGCACTGAAGATTAGAAGCTTGTGGTGGCTTCTAAAACATTTTAAAATGTTTTTAAAACTAATCTGGAGTTGAAAAATCTATATATGCTTAAATGCACATATTTATTACACCTGATAGTGGTATATGCTGTATATATTTAGAAGTGCACAAGTACAGAATGGAGTGGAAAATTAACATTCACTTCTGAAAACTCACAGGTATATGAATTCAAATAGTTTTTTTTGCTGTAGGAAAGATCTTAAATCAATCTTTAAATCAAGAGGAAGACACATTTCCATTCACTCGTGTCACAATGTCCAGAAATTCTGGGAAGATGAATAAGAATGATTGAATCATTTACTAGATAGTACTTATAGTTTTGTATTTTGCAGTATAAATCCTCAATTAGAGGGTTTATGCACTAATAATCAGTTCAAGGGAACTTATTTGGCTCTTAGAAAGTCTCTAGAAAAACAAGTTAGCATCAACCCCCATTTTCCTATGTTAAAAACTGTAAAATACTAAATACACAGCTGGGGTAAACTGACCCAATTCCATTTAATTGGAGCTACATCAATTTATTCCAGAAGAAACTCAGCCAGCGAATGAACAAATAAATTTTCAGAGGGGAAAGGAAAGCCAACAAGACAAAACTGCAGAAAATATCCATGGAATCTCTCTGGCTTCATTCCATTACCTTTTCTGAAGAATTAAAAAATGGATAATTGTGTTCAATTTAAGTTTTGAGAGACATTGCTTGTTGATCAGTGCAATCATTGCTTGAAAACTAAATTCAGAAGTTTCTTTCTCAGTCATTTGTCTTTGAAAACCAAGAAATCAAAAATGTTAGCAGTGTTTTCTCCAAAGATGAATAAAACAAAATTAATTTAGGTATTATTATTTTTAAAAAAATTGAACAGTTAAAAAATTGGATGGTTTCTGAAATAAAGTCTCATTGAATATTTTTAATGTTCTGAGACAACCCTACGCTAGAGCAGATTTTCAACCCCTATTCATACTGAGAACTATTTTATTCCTTGGGTGTTTGCACTGAAGTTACAGTGAATTCACAAGGAGTAAATTAGTGTCAGCATACACTAGATATAGCTCGAGTTAAACTCCATGAAGAGATACCATTAACTTCAACGCAGGGTAGAGAGAGTAGAGAGCAGGGGCCTGCCTTTAACTTTTCCCTATATATATATTTAAAGTCTTGAAAATAGAATTTGAGTAGTTACCTATCAGGGCTGTACATTCCACACTGGAGAATAGAATTTTAGTGATATATGTTCTTCTTGCAGGAAAAGACAGTCTTGATCTTAAGTGTTAGAATTGTTCCCCATCAAATGGTTAAGAGATTTTCTGCAAGATGGGAGAAAATGCAGCTGTGAATGTAAGACAGCAGGCCTGGATCTGCACTCAGATCCCACTTCTCCTGGATATACAAATTTGTTCAGCCTTCATTCTTTATACTAGGGGGATTAAATTAGATCTTTGTGGTCTTAGCCAAAGGTGTGTTCAAAAGTTAGTTTGCCCTCTGATTTTTATGGACAATGTTGAACCATAGTGCTGCAGTCCTTGATAGGCAGATATGAATATCCATTTAGTATTTTAAACTGTAACTGTCATATACAGAAAATATTACGATTAATACATATTGTTGTGGGGATAAACATGTGACAACTTTCTTTTAAAGTGATGAAACATGGTGCTCGATTTATTACTGGACTAACTTTCACACTAATTTAAAAACAAAATGTGTTCTTATTTGTATATGATTAGGCCTTTTATACTTTGGAAGTCATAGTCATTCATTAAATACTGGTAGGTGATTTTGCCTTTTTTAACTTTTTTTTATGAGGGTAAAGTCAATGCCTGTTGTTTGAACTGGCTGGATATTATCTGCTACTTCCTTAGGAATAATACACTGCTTATCTTATCTGACCCATGACCTAATGTCACAGTGACCCAGTGCTCTGAAACTAAGGTATCACACGCCTCATATATTCTGTACTGACAGTAAGTTCATACTGAGCTCCCTCCTGACACCATCAATCTATGTGTTACTCTGACTCTAGAAAGGGATGATCCAGACCTGTCCTGCTCTTGCAGTGGTTCTGTGATGTTATGGAATAAGTTACATAGATGAGGGTCCATGAAATAAACAAATAATCATCAATATACCTGAGAATTTTGACTTGTTAGAAAAAGAAATCAGTGCTTTCCCCTCCATTCTTAAAAAATTTTGCACATTTTGGGTGGAACAACAATATAAGTAACAATGTTGAGAAATCATGATATATTTTTACAACTCCACGCTTTGAAAAACAAATAATAAGCCCAATTCCTTTTTTTGAAGAATCTGAAGTTTTGCAGTGTAATACACTTAGACTGTTGTAAAGAAAAAAGAAAGCCTTGACAATTTTCTTCTTTTTAAAATTCTTCCACCACTGACTTGAGCATTGTTCTTCCAGGGATAGAAAGGCATCCTCATGCAATATGACAGAGGATCATGGGCCATTTTCTGAAGTAGCAGCTGTTTTGTGTGTTCACAGTGCCTCCTGAAAAGGGTTGTGATGCTGAGTCTTCTCAACCAGATGTGCTCCCTCTTTCTGCTTTCAATCCTGAGGCACATGGGGTGGTTTGAGTTCTCCTCACCTCCCTGCAGCAGTGCCCATACTTTATACAGTCATAGCTCACCACAATAAACATCAGACAAGTGTTCTCCCCCTCAGATAAGGTACCAGCCATGCCAGCTGTAGCCAAGCATGCAACCTCCAGCAGTACCTCAGCCTACAGAACAAGGCCTAATCCGTGCAGGGCACAGAGCTCTTCATGTCCTATGTGTGGTGTCACCATTTTGTCCCCAAACTGACTGAGCTGGAGTCATGACACAGCTAAATTTCTGGGCTACCTGATTTCCTGTCAGCACCAATGCCACAGGAGCTATCTGTGACCATGAAGTCTAAGGGTTAAGATAAACTTATTAGTTATCTTCTAGTGCAATGGAATTACATAGCAAACACCAGTCCTCAAATATGAAGTGACTCAAATCTCAGATGCAAGTTGTCTAACATTTAACCCTACTAAATGACTTGGGAAATAGTATGTCCTGAAAGGGGAGGGGAAATTCTGAAGCCACTGAAAACGGTATGCTGGCTGATGAGCCAATGATTATAGCCACTGTGGTGGAATGTGAGGCTTCAGAATGTGTTTTCCATATCTGAATACAAATAAAACCCTTTGAGGTTCTTAGTAAAACTAAGTTGTATCAAAACAACCTGTTTTCTGATTGAGATTGTCAGATTCCGCACTCCTCTCCTTAATTTCATTTCTTTATCTGGAAATGACAGGCAGTGCATGTGAGGCATTAGGGAGAGTCCCACCAACTACTTTACAAAATGCACAAGGATGTGGCTTTATCTTAAGAGCATATATTAGCAAAAAGAAAATTTATCAAAACAAAATTCTACAGCTACTCTATAAATCTAGACCAACAGTATCTTTCAAACCATCCACACACCAGAAGCTAGACAATATATAAATCACATTCCTACCTGTTTTGGTTTTCAAACCTTGTATCCAATTCCCACAGTTATCACTCCATTGATGGTGTGCCAACATCAGACTGGGATAACATTCAAAAAACCCAAAAAGTACCTTTTAAAGCAATCTAATATTTAAAAACTCCCTTTGTAAATGTACTAGAATAAGCATATGGCAATTTAGCCCAACCTAGAACACATTCTTATTCATTAGACAATGTCTCAGGAGAGAATATCAAACATTATCTTGGAGGCTATGCCACACTTACGAATGCTGAATGTTTTGAGCAAAAAATTCAAGGAGTTAATGTTAAATATGAAATAGGTGTGAAACTTCCTTTTAAAAATCTTTTGAAATTAGGAAAACTGAATGCTAAAAATCACTTTGCTTAGCCAACTGATTATGTCTATTTTAGCTTGCTATGGTTGCTTGGGAGCTGTTTGGCTAATCTCTGCTTTGTAGTTAGGCTATACATTAGCAGGATGGAAATGGCATCACTGCACCGTAATTCAGCAGTGTGAATACAGAACAAGGAGAGTGCAGAGCTATCAGTGGCAGTACAACAGCAGGTAATAAGACTCTGTTACTCAAGCAGAATGTGTTATGTAAAGACAATTGCTGTGTAGAAGCAATAGCTCTAATCATGTTAATTAGGCTGTATTCATGTTTCATCTGTGGTGCAAGTGCCCTGTAAATTCAAAGCAGTCTACCTCCTCTTACTGCGCTCCTTACACAGCCATCACATTCTCTGTAACACTCAACACCATACATTTTCCTCTTTAAAGGGAAAAAATCCCAAGATATTCCCCATTGCTTTTTAACAATTCTTTTTCTTCATTGTTTATGCCTAAAAGAAGGAAAAAAGGAAAAGACACAGGTTGTGTATAAAGCCTATGCCCATATTAAATTGCCTTCCTCTGCAACCAAATTAGGCACTTAGAAGTTGTTTGTGGAAGGCCTTTTTAATTGTGGTTTATTTATTTTTCACATATCTTCTTTCTTCATTAACATGACCTGTTGAATGTGTAAGAAAAATTGTATTGCCTTTAAAAAGTGTGGCTCTTACCTTTCCTCCTTTTGCCCATTTCCTGAAGTGATAGAACTCCTGTTTATTCCCTCAGAGGTGTCCATTTTGAAGAAAGGATTAGAGCCCAGTGCTGTGACCCTCAAACTCTAGCTCTGTCTCCTCTCTACTTACTGCCTTTATTAGGTAGTTCCTTTAAAGTAATAATGGGTACAACAGTCCTGAGATCACTTTCTCTTCTTCCCCAAGAAAGAAAAGCCTGGGTAGATAGCAGTTATTTAAAAGACAGAGTACATCCTGCCGATGAAGAGAAAATGGCAGCCTGCACCATCTTAATTATTGTAGTTGTTACTTCAGCAATCAGGTATCCACATGCTGATTGTAAGCTTGGACTCAGTGTGCTTCAGCAGAAAAAAGAAATGCAGTATTTTCACTTCCCATTTAGAACAAATCTATTCATGTTACACCTTAATTACAAAGCCTTTTATTAGACTTGAAAAATGCTGTAGCTCTGTTTTAATATGTATGTGTCCCTCACACAGCATTTCAACGTGCTATTAATAACAATGCTTAAGTAAATATTCTCTCATATAGTTCTGTATATAATAAAAACTTATACATTCTGTCCTGTGGAACTGAGCTAGTTGAGCTCAGTATGATAGCACAATATTACTGCAGAGGTCAAGCTGTGGCATTGATGAGCAGTGTCATAAAAGCAGGGGGATCGAAGCAGGAGTTTTGCATGTTACCACTTACAGTATTACTTTGCTGCTGTGCATTTACTTCCATTCTGCCTGCAAAAAAGTGTAACTGTTTCTAAGGAATTTCTGACTAAATCTGACAGCACCAAGGTGTGCTGCTGGATTTCACAGGGCTCACTAACGTGGGCTGTCCTGTCACAGCTCACAGAACTTAGCACCCTAGGAGAAAGCATTGAGGCAAATCTGTGTGCACTTAATTTTTCACCACCTGAGCTCACACTGAACCAACAACACAATTATTAATCTCTTGAATTGGTTCAAATGTCTACCATATATTTAAATATTTTACTAGGGAGATTTCATTTCAGGGAAGGTCTGACTACTCATCCAATTCTGTATCATTCCCTTCATGAAGGAAAGCTGTGATATTAAAATCCTCAGGATTTCAAGAGGTTTCAGTAGTGAAGGAGCCCAAGAAAGGGAGCCCTCATTTGACTCCTGGAGGAGCAATGATGGAGTAGAGGGACCATGCAGCTCCAGCTCAGGTGCTCTGCCACCACAGTAAGGAACTTCATCATTCCTCAGTCAGGTGGAATCACTCCAAGTAAATGAAGCAGACATGTAAAGGACTGTTAATTGGGGCCTGCAGTAAATGTACCTTCAGACCTAAAGGTGAAGATCTTAGTACCTGAGTTTAGGTTTCACCCTTCTCCTCCTTGAAGAATAGTACCAGCAGAGAAATCTTTGATTCCCTCATGAAAGATAAAGTCTGATTGCCTGACTTAGTGCAGTATTTTTTGTGTTGCACCTTCCACAGCCTCAAGGAAATACCAGGTATACATTCCTGAGCTCTCCTTCCTGTCCCCTCAGTAACCTTTGTAAGCAGGTGGTTTTTTACATGATATTTAACTTCTCATTTGACCAAAAGACAAACTTAAATTCAAAGTAAATGTTAAACACTAGCAAAAATTATGTATAACTGAAGATAGGGAGCAAACTCTCTCCTGACATAATTTTGCTAAGGATTGATCTAAATGTTATTGCTACAAGTGGGAAATTCTGGATATATTTCCTCAAGAGTGACAGCAGCAAAAACCCCATGAGAACCCACTGAGGAGCTTCCAATGCTCTCAGCTCACTGAGGTCCTGCTGGAAATGTAATTCACTTTTTATTAGATTCTCCTTAAAAACAAAGAGATTAATTTCCCTCCTGTTTTCATAGTATAAACTTCCACTACTAGCCACAGGCTAATGTGATGGTCATACTGACAAGCTTTGTCTCTCCAGGTGTGGGTAACAAGATATGCAAAGACAGACATGGTAGATACCATGGAAAGGCAGTTTCTCATTGCATGCCTATGAGCTGTAAGAGGTCTCAAGCCTAAATCTGCAAAATCAACCACAAATTCTCCTCTAAAAGTAGAGTTTCTATATGAGCAAGGTTTGTCTCCAAAGCAGTGACCATTAAAAAGAGTAAAATATCAGGAGATTGAAGACATGAATGGAAAAAGGCTAAATTATTTCAGTTATGATGGAAGAACTATATTTGCATAATTTAAATTTGGGGGAGTTTTTACTGTATAAATAAAATGTAGAGAACTGGGGAAAAGTAACAAGCAGGATATTTTGAAAATTAAATCTGTTTTCAGCGCATACCTGCCAAGGTATGCTGCTGAATTTTATGGGGCTCACAAACATGGTGAACACAGAAAGTAAGGTAGCTGAAATCATGAAGTGATTTGAAGTTGTCAGCATTTGTGACCTCAGAAATGTTTATTTTTTGGTTGATCAATATGCATTCTAGAATACACTTATTTGTCAAACTAATGTGCCAAAAGAAACATGTGATATCACATGCCTTTATAAAAGAGAAACCCATCACTTTCACCTTTACTTTATCCCCATCATGAGGGGCTTGATATTAGCCCTGGTTTTAACCCTGGTGGGTAAGTATGCAACTTATCTGCTTTGATGAATTTAAACTTGTGTATTCAGGAAAAGGTTTCAGCATCTGAATAGAGTTCATTCACAGACATTAACTTTAAAATGTTGTAGGAAAAATACTTTATTAATTCTTTTGTTGTTTAGGGAAAAAAAAGGCATTTGGCTGCTGCTGAAAGAGAAGTTAATTAGAAAGGGTTATGCTATATGTGTAAGATGAGATATAGCCTTTTGTACCACAATACATTAACATTTTGGAGTTGATTTGGGGTTTTTTTGTCATTTCATGCCTCTATTTTTTCTTCTCTTTCAGGGGGCCAGCATCTTAATTACCGTAAGTAATTTTCCTATCAACTAATATAATTATAATGAGTGAAATTAAAAATAGAATCTGAATAGTTTATCAATGTTTAATATAGCTTTACAACAGCTAATTTTGTTCAGGTGCAATGCAAAAAATGAACAAATTCATCTTTTTTTATTCCATACTTTCTAATACAGGTAGTTTAATATGTTCTGTACATTCTGTATAATATTTTATGGGGACTATTTCTTTGCAGAACCCGATTTCAGTGAAAACAAGGTTTATACATTTAATTATGAAACCACGCTTCTCAGTGGACTTCCAGAGAAAGGACTTGCAAGAGCTGGAATAAGAATAAAAAGTAAAGTGGAAATTAGTGGTATTGGGCCAAAACTTTGTCTTATTAGGGTAAGAAAATGTATTCAATTTAAAAGGTAAAATTCTCATCATACTTAGCTTATTTTTTAAGCTTTTGTGAAGTAATTAGGTTTCATCGTGTGTTATGCTTACTAAGGGATAATGTAACTAAGACTGTTATTTTTTATACAGTGCCCTAAATTCTATTTGCACTTTGCCAGGTAATTCTCAGCTCAAGCCAACCTTGGGCTTGAAGGATTTCTTCTGCTTTGTGGTCAGGGAGACAATGGAATGTAATTTGAAATGCACAGTAATTTATTACTGGATCAATCCAATTGTTCCAAACTATACAACCTAGGAATATTTATTCAACTGATTTCATAACCAACAGACAAAAGGCAATAAAACATGCCACAGTAGTTGCCTGGGATTCAATATTTAGTATAATTAATGTGATATGGTGGCTTCTTTTTCTGAAGGGTCCTGAGTGACATTCTTTGTCATCCTCTGTTGTACATTTTTACTGCATGCTGAGTAATTACTAAGGGGTTTGATTAGGTAAAATATACTTTTGCCTTTAACAGGAGCCTATCCCTTTTATAATGAGTGTATAGAAATGCACGCCTCAACTGCTTTACACAAACTCCACTTAGTCTTGTGTATATGGGGAAGAAAAATTATTTTTCTAAAAGCTTTAATTTGGCAAATTGAAAACTTTAGATTAAAAACAGTGGTGACTGTCTGATAAATGCTTGTAAATGCTGTAGCCTCCCAGCCTGAATTAGCCTGCTGTTACTAGGTATTTTTGTAAGTTCCAATTATAATAGATCTAGATGGGAGTTTTTCCATGACATTTGTAAGGGGATGGATTTCAAAACAAAAAAATAATCCAATAAATAGGAGTCATACATCTGCAGTGGTGACTAGAAATCTTCCCTGTCAGAAAAGAGGCAGAAGTCTTGTCCTTACCCCAGATCCTGTCTAAATGCCTCTAGGTGTGCCAGGGTGAGTCTTCACCAAAATTGACTTCTGTTCTCTAAAACCTTCTAACACAATTTTACTGGCCCTACTGCATTTGTGAAAAGTTTTCATTTAAGAAATAATTTCAGGCAAGGAAAAGAGAAAAGGAAAAATACATAACAACTTTTGGGGCAAGTTCTAAGCCAAAGGTAATAGTACATTTATTCCCTTCTTCTTCGGGAAAAGTTTATTTTGCTGCTGTTATATTTAAATTAGACAGTTTGGAGGGATGGTTCAGGGAATTAAACTTTCATCTGCAGCCTACTAGTTCACATTCAGCCCAAACAAAAAGCTGTGTTCCCTGGGCAGTTTCCAGCTGACAATTTTTTCATCACAAACCTACAAGCAAGAATTGCCAGCTGCGTTCAAAACCAAGCAGACAGCCTAAGTCCTGCCTGGGCCCCGAGGGCTGGGGAAAACTACCTCACCCTGACCCTGCAGAGCAGTCCCAAACCTGCCTGCATGCAATATGCCAGAAGCATGTCCAAGAGGCAGCATGAGGGATTTGCTCTGTAACAGCCTTCCCTGTAAGCTTCACTTACTGGGGTTGGCAGTGATCTCCACCAACAATAACAAAAATAAATATGAAAGTGCTGTCTCCAGCGATTTGCTGTATGAGGATTTAGTTTGTGTGGCTTTTTGAGAAACTAATCTGCATCTTGCACTGCATTGCCAGCCCGAGGTGTCAGAGAAAAGTCTCTTTAAATTGTCAAAATATATAGAAGGGAAGGGTCCTCTGAGAACCTGAGCTAAACATGCGTGTTCCCATGAGGTAGGAATTATTCAAGTTATGCATAGTTTAGCACAACATTCTACTTGTTAGGAGGTGCCCCAGGTTGAGGTTGGAGTATAAAGTGCAGAGTGGGGTTGGAGACAGATCCTCAGCCTTTGGTTCTACAGCAAAACTTGTAGGGAAGGACAATTTCTGTAGCCTGCTGTCCACTGCTCAAACTAATTCCCCGTGTCTGGCTGGTCTGGAGGCCGTGTGTTTATTAGTTTCAGATTTCTGCCTCTGCTCTGTGACCCCAGTGAGGGAAACAGCAGAGTTCACAACAGGAGTTAATGATGCATTATGCAACATTAACTTTCTCCTGCAATTTCCTGCAGACCTTCCACACCACTTTTGGGTAGCAGCCTGCTTCTTGTGGTTCCTCTCTGGCTCATTTCTTTGTACAAGTCAACCTTTGGCAATATGGATTGTCAGAACAGAGCGCAGTGGCCATGGAAATATCAGCCATTTGCAGTGCTCTCTTTCCTTTCATATATGGAAATATGTGTATTAACAGTAGTTATGCTAAATGACATCTTCTAACTTACCCCTTTGAAGAGTTTTTGCGTTATATTTTTGATGTAGTTAAAGCTCTAGATGCTTATGTGTATTGCAAAAAATTAACTGGGGAACAGAAATTAAAGAGGAATTGTCTTCCTCTTTGTTGCAGATTCACTCAATCGAAGCTGCAGAGTACAATGGTGTCTGGCCCACGAGCTCATTCTCTCGATCACTCAAACTGACCCAGGCCCTGACTGGGCAGCTCAGTAACCCCATCAAGTTTGAGTACAGCAATGGCCACGTGGGAAACATTATGGCTCCTGACTCTGTGTCAGATGATGGTCTGAACATCTACAGAGGGATTCTGAACGTGCTGGAGTTGAGCATAAAGAAGGTGCAGAATTCATACAGTTTACAAGAGGTGAGATTTGGGGTTGGCCATGGTGGTGGATTTGTTAATACATAAAATTTCACTTCAGAGTCTTCTACTGCATTTTATAATTCATCCTTGATATGATCTTTGCTTATAAGAAAGACCTAAGTTTGGGATATAATGATTAAGTTTCATATGGGACAACATTTGATGGAGATGTGCTTAAACAGGCCAACAGAAAGGCAGATTTTTAAACTGGTTCATGAAAGTATTTCAGAAACTGCATCTGCAGAATTAAACCCTTAGAAAATCTGGCTTCTGATTCCAGTGAAAGTAAACTGTGAAAGATGAAGCTTACATAAAATGTGAACACTGAATAAAACAAGCTTAACAATACAGTTTAGTAATAAATTTAAAATAACAGTAATTTGACTTTTTCTACCAATCATATAGACTTTAATCTCTTCTAGCTCCTCTTTTAGGAAGAAAATAGTATATATGTCATAACATTCCTGTAACAGCTTTGACAGTTGTAGTTGATGCTCTGTTGGAATTTCAAGTTTTAATATATTAGTCAAGGTCAATCATCTGATATTACTATTCACCACAGAAATTGCAATGTGTTTAGTTTTTGTGAAACCATATTTACATTGATTAGACTACATTCAATTCAGAGATCAGCAAAAACCTTGAAAGTATTATACTTTCATGTTACTTTTATTGAAACTGTAGACCAAGAGTAACTCTAATTTTTTAAAATTTATTTTTATGTAAGTAGAGTTGTTTCAGGGAAAGGAACTATATGATTTAATTTTTTTTTCCCACTGTTTGCCCCACATGAAAATCCGTGTAGTGTTGCTGGATATTCTGCGGCACTATTTTCTCATATCTAGTTTCACATCTTAATTCTTTCTAATTCAGTTGGCAATATGTTCTACTGTCACTGCTAGGCAATAGATGTGACTTCACCTCCTAGAATAATTTCCGAGTTTTCTTTGCTTTTATCAGGCAGTAACTGATTAATGAGTTTTGGCACCCTTGCTTGACAATCTTGAGTCACTCTGCAAAGGAAGATAAACATTATAAGTCCCAAAATCTGAGCTGCAGAAAGGTTTAAAAGACTAACCTGGGAAAGTGTACATCCCATCCTGTGGGTTCAGGGTAAGGGTGTCTGAGCTAGCCATAAACTGTAGCCGGAAAGTTTAGCTAGGCAGGAGTCTGCTTAATCCCACTGAATTCTCTGGGCTCTTCGTTCCCATTTAAAGTCTGGATGTCTCCCCCACACCCTGCAGTGTGCAGAGTCCCACACTTGTACTTGCAGAGTACAGGTCTTTCAGAAAACTTAGGCAATTCCTATTTCTAGCCTTTACCAAAGACACAGTGTCTCAGGGAATTCTGTTAAGCTGAAGATGAAGTGGGTATGTCTTGCCTCCTAAACACCACGTGACCATTTCATTGCTCTCACATAGCCCAGAGCTGGTCTCTGCACTGGCTATGCTATCAATAACAATAAAAAAAAAATCAGGAAAATAACTCTTCCTCCTAAAATGCAATCAAGCATTTTTTCTCTACAAAAATCTCACTGACTGTAGAGACTTAAAACCTCTTATAAATATATATTCTCAAAATATTATTGAAGAGCTAAGCTGAAACTATGAACTCAAGAAAACCCACAATCAAAACTCTGTTATCCTGAAATTCTTTTTAATTCTTGCTGGTCATATTTTGACAGATCACCCGATATTGGCCTGTTCCATAGGCATTTGTAAGCTGTCTGTGAAGGCAAGTTTGAGGGGCAGAATGTCATCTCCAACCTTGAAATACTTTGCTGTTAAAATTTTATTCTGACTGATCAAATTATTTTGGCACTTTTTTATTTATATTCCTCAAATCGTATTTCATAATCAGCAGCTCTAACTGAAAATTGTTATTCCCCTTTCCTGAGGCTCCAAGTGAAACTTTGGGGAGATATAGTTCTGTCAGTGTGACTCTGATTTGGCTTACTGAAAACCTGTACATGTGAAAAAAAGATGAAAGTAATGATCATCATGATTTTGCTTCTGGAGAGTACAATGAAAAAAAGAGCATTCATTTCCATTGGTAATTTTGAAAATGCAGAATTAAACAGGAAATTTCATGTGTTGAAGTGAAGCTTTGCATAACTTCTCTGATCTCTCATTTTTGCCAGGCTGGGATTGGAGGTATTTGTAATACAACATATGCAATTCAGGAAAACAAGAGAGCAAACCTAATCTATGTGACCAAATCCAAGGACCTGAACAGCTGTGAAAAGAAAGTTGAAATTGTCACAGGTTCAGCATACACTCATCCATGCAAGACCTGCCAGCAGGTAAATCAGTGGTACTATGTATATGTATTTTATATTCTTAGGCAGAACACCATTTGATATCCACATAATCTCTTCATTTGAAATACTAAAAATGAAGGAAGAATCAGATCTGCTGTATCCAGTTGTCAATATTTTCTTTCTGTACAAACATGATCCCACAGAGAAGCAGAGGTCTGTGCTGCACACTCATGTACTGCAAGCACACTTGAGCTAGCTCAAGCTAGCTGGCTTGGAAACCATTAATTATCAGCACGAGTTAATTCACCTACTCCGTTGAATGAAAAAAAATAGCCACGATGTCCATTTTCTGCTATTCAAGACAGGTACTGCTGCATTTTATTATTATCCTGTCTTTGAAATAAAAAATTGCGTGGTTTATGCAGCTGCTCTCCTCCTCAAAAAATGTGTCTCCTTCTCAAGGGAATGACCAATTACTTATATTTGGGAAAAGGAAAAAGCAGCTAACACTTCTTAGCAGCAAAAGTAGTGGAGAAAAGCAGCGTGCCTGAACTCTCCCATAGAAGTGAGTGTGCAGAATTCACATTGCTTGCTCTTATGGCCAGTGAACAAAACAGCCCTGGAAAATAAATGGATTGATGTGGGTGATGTAATACCCTCTAGTCACAGAATTTCTAAGTTCAATAACTTTTTATTTTCTTTGTTTCTTTCCTTTTTTATATTATAAAGAGGAACAAGAATTCCCAGGCAACTGCTACTTACAATTACAAAATTAAATATGCACGTAGTGAAGCTGTAATTACACAAGCTGATGTCGAAGAAATCCACCAGTTTGCACCCTTCAATGAGATAACAGGAGGAAATGCTATTGTAGAAGCAAGGTACCATACATATTCCTTTAATTCAGCGACTAATTCAGCAGCTCAGTAATCTGAGTAAAACTCCATGAGTGAAATAAATCCTTTACTTCCACAGCCTATTGTTTGCCAGTATTTAATTACATAAAATCCCAAACAGCTCATAAAAACAACCTTCACTGTTAGTTATAAATCTGAAACATGCACATCACTATCCAAATTTTGTTAGCTAAACTTGGCAGGACTTGACTATTTTATTTCTCAGGGATATTTGATTTACGCTGCAAAAGCCAAAACAAATGTAATTCCACCTGAGAAATTGTGAACTAATATATTTGAAGCAAAATACTTTGAAAGACAGTTACTCAAGAAAGAGAGTTCCCTGGAAAACAATAATGCAATAAGAGGTCCTTGGAGACTAGTTCACAAGAAACCTAGATAGGACTTCGGATTCCTAAATACCATGGACTGCTTGCAAATCTGCCATCAAAACGGTTTCTTGATAGGAAATTGGGTTTTATTGCAAAACAATTGGGCACAAGGCGTGTTAAATGCATTTGCTTTTTCACAGCAAATTTTGCATACTTCTTAAAGAAATTTGGGGCAAAACAAGAATATGGTTGTCTATGAAATTGTGCTCCTAGCTCAAGCACTCAAACTTTTACTATTTGAATTTTTTTTCATCTATGGAATTCATCTATTGAAAAAAATTTCAAGTTACCCATTAAATTATGAACTCTGTAAGCAGGAGTGCCCTACTGAAGGGAGAGGTTTTTTGCATAAATGTCAAGAAGGTGTTCTTCAATCCTGCCCTAGAGCTGCTATAATCTTCATTGCTCCATTAGCTTCTGCAAGGATCTGTTGGTGTAATATACTGCTTTGGAAACAGCAACATCAGAAAGTTCATGTCAATATGTCACTGAATAACTTCATTTATCTAATGATCATTTCCAATTTGGCTAACCAAGCAAAGAAAAAAATAAACAGAACAGTGAAGGTGGCTTGGCTATCTTATGCAATCAAGTTGTAGACAGATACAGCTGCAGGGCTCTTATCAAATCATAGGTTGTTGTGAGTCACCTATAGTCTGGAGACAATGGACTTATGAGGATTTACACTCCCCTTCTGCAGCCTATAGAGAATGTCTTCCATAAGGTCTTTCTCAGCTCTCAGAAAGGTAGTACCTTTACTTTTCCCATTTTCTCTGCATTTTTATCATTACCCAGTTGAAGGGGACAAATATAAGATAGTTGGGAAGATGTGACTATCTCACTCAAGTCTTCAGGAGCTTATTCCCACAATGCACTCTCTGTTAAAAAAAATAATCTATCAAGGCCTTAAGGCACCTGGATCTGAATTTTCAGGCCTATTCAGCATAAGACTCTTGCAGCACCTTTCAAGGCCAAGAGAGGTTTTACTATTGTTTCACCATTTCAATCCTATCTTTAGCACTCATTTTCTCTTCTCTTGAGAATATAACATTTTCCCATCTATTCTAGGCAGCTATATCTCTTCCAAAAACAATGAAAATGAAGACATAATAGATTCATCATGATTTGAAAGGGGGAGTTAAATCTGTCCAAGTGTACCTGATGTTATGCTTTCTGACCCAAATGCCCTTTCAATAATATTGTACAAAATTTCAAGAGATAAAAAATCTCTGCTGATTCTGTAGTGATTTCTATTCAAATTCCAGTGGCTTGTCTGTAAAGCAGTTATGTGCTATTTTTCTGCAGCCGTTCTCTGCAATCCATATGGAAGGAGTGAATAGAAATGATACAGATGATCATAGAGATTCCAAAATAAACACACCAATTTTCTACAGAGATTTTGAGATACTCTGTAGTACAGCAATATTGCTTTTGGAATGTTTTCAGTTGTTCAATACAAATGCCTGACTTTATTATAGTGTCCTAAATGACACATTCTAAACATAATTGGTAGGATAGGTTGCATCTCTTTAGCTGAAAATGTAAAAAGATAGCAAATGTTTGTAAAGACAGCCTCTCATTGGAATTATCCTTAATAACAAATGATGAAGGTTTGTTGCTTCTTAAAAAGTTTTCAAAAGGTTGAATGCTTTTCCAAAGACTAGTACTGAATGTATGTGGCCCTTTTTGTTTGGTAAATCCAATTTAAAACTTCATGAGAACCTTTTTTTGTAGTCCCCAGGATATTCAGCTTACCAAACAAAATGGGGAGGGAATTGTAATAGTGCAAGTAAAACGATTGTAACATTTCTTATTGTATCTAAAAACTTCCCATTTGAAGCTTCCAAGAGACACAGACCCATAACAGCTTTTATGAACTTCTTAAAATGTTTAAATTAAGTTATAATTTCTGAGCAAGTTTCCCATCTGTGTCTTTCTACAGTCCATAATTTACTCCTTAAGACATAACACATCCTTCCTGTGATATTCTTCAGGCCACAGCTTCTCACCTCCCTCTCCTTCCATAAATTCTCAAGCCAGATTATTTCCAAAGGAAGGCAAAGTCTGGCTCTGATTGGAGCCCTGCTGTGCAAGTGTATACCTCCTCAGAGTATGGTTCTGAGCATCACATCCAAATGCACCTGTTTGTAAATATCTTTGCCCTGACAATAAAAAAACCTTTTTTAGTTGTGGGGAAGCACAATTACTAGGTTGTTTTTTTTTTTAGTTTGTACCCTGCATCTTGTGACGTTTTCTTCCTGGGGTTCTCCATTCCAGGCAGAGACTTGCTTTGACAGATGTGCAGAAGCAGAGGGCAGAGGTGCCACCAAAAGAGTACCAGAGTCGTGGCTCCCTTCAGTACCAGTTTGGCAGTGAACTGCTTCAGCTTCCTGTCCACTTATTCAAAATAAAAGACGTGGAAAGCCAGGTAAAGCTCAGCCACTGCACAGACTCTTTGTTGGAGGTTAAAATCTGTGCATGTGGGATACAATGCAGGCGAGCTTCCTTCATTTTCATCTTTCTGCAGATAGAGGAAAGCCTGCAAGAATTAGTAGAGGTGACCTCTGACCAGCTTCCCAGTGATGCACCAGCCAAAGCCCTCAAACTTCTGCACCTCTTCCGTGCAGCAAATGAGGAGAATTACGAGTCAGTGTGGAAGCAATTCTCCAGTCGGCCAGCATACAGGTACAGGAACAGAGGTGGTGCTTTTCTGCTGGAGAATGCCTGTCTCCAGAGGCAGATCTGGAAAATAGCTCTTGCCTTTCCCATTACAGGCGCCACATTTTGGATATAATTCCTGCAGTGGCCAGTCACCGTGCACTCAGGTTCCTGCGGCACAAAATGGAGAGGCAAGAGCTCACCAACTGGGAGGTGACTCAAACAGTGCTTGTGGCTCTGCACTCCAGCACTCCAACCCAGGATGTGATGGAGGAAGCAACGGTAGGATTCTCTAAACACTCTCAAATCACTCTTTGCTGATTCTAGCCTCTGTTGTATTTATTCTTTTGACAAGATAGTAAAGGCTTTGAAAATACAAAGGTTTTGTATCCTCTAGTGAGGTCGAAAGGACTTTGTTTCCTGGCTGTTTTGAGGGGAGGAGAATGCAAATCAAAAGGGCAAAAATTACTCCAGAATTAAACAGAAGAAAAAAAGGAAAATAACCCCTGTCCCTGAGGGGTATTGCTGCAAAAGTAGCTTCTAGTTGCTCTTTTTCCAAATGTGCTTTATAGTTACATCAAATTAGATCTCTGTCTACAAAGAAAAGGAGCAAGAAATGCATATTTGTTATATCCATGTGTTTGTCCTAATTGACCTAGAAGGAAGGCTATGAATTTAAGATCTGCCAAAACCAAGGGAATTATGTCAATGTGAAGGCCAGGTAGGAGAAATTCTAATTATTTTTTCTGTATATGCAGGGTTTCATCCCCATCTCAGATGCAAGAATTTCTCTCTGCCTACCCTAGGTAGAGACACGGAACCTCAGACTAGAGTTTTACCCTCAGTGAAAGCCATGACAGCCTGGCTGTTACTGTGTGGTGGTGCTCTGCTTCCCACATGAGACAGCAGTGGGCTGATGCCTCCTGTCAGCTCCTACATTTATACAAAATATTCCTGTCTGCCCAAAGCACTGAGGTCCATTCACAACAATTCTCAAATTCATTGTATCTACAGCTGAGGCAATCATAAAACATGATGAATATTTCTTCAATAATGTGCATTTTTCTGTTCCATAATGGGGTGATTTCCTCCCTTTGGATTATAGTCTATGCAAAATTTAAATCTGAAACACTATGAAAGCAACAGATCTGCCTTCCAGATGTTACTTGGAATTACTTTACAATTACACTGTCAAAGACAGTACTATCCACTGATTAACTGAAAAACCATCAACAAAATAATATCAAAAGCCTGGTTTTGTCTTTCATTAGGTAGAAATGTATTTTTCAATAATGTTTCTCTTCATTAATGGGGGTAATGACCAACTGCCTTCTCCCCAGCTCATTGTAAAAAGGCATTGCCCACGCTCGAGCTCTGTGCTTGGGAAGGTTTGCCATCTCAGCTACGCCTCACTGTGCCACAAACAGTGCTCCTCATCTGACTCCTGCTCCGAGTGTCTCCAGGTAATCACACTGTTATTTATCATTTAAAAGAAAAATTAAGCCTTGAGTTCTTTCTTCATTATTCAGAAAGCTGTATTTCACTTCACTACAGTGTTTCCTTTGGGGAAAGGAACCCCAGTTGGTTAAATACAGAAGTTTTATCTTTAGATTAGCACACAAAAGAGAGTGTGAGGAAGAAGCAAACAATTCATAACACTTTCTATCTGAATATCTCTGAGTGCTTTATTGCCAATTATTAATGAAGTCCCATGACATTGTTCAAAAATACTTTAAATACAGGTATTATGCATATTTCTAAATTAACTAAGTGACAAAAAAGCCCAAGTTTTCATCAGAATTACTGCATCCCAGCCCAGAAGCAGAGCCCAGTCATAAATACAGACTATAAGGTTGTTGCAACAGTAATATCCTCCCTGTTCTACACTGCTTTTAATCAGCAGGCCTCAAAACAATTTGAGTAGTCATTAAATAGCATTTCCCAGTTCTAAAAACGCATGTTGTGGTTTACAGAGGCCAACCACTCAGCCAGTAACAGAAAGGGAAAGAGAAATGTGTGTTCAGTCTTTGGCACCCATCAATCCACCATGCCCAGAGAGAGCAGGGTGTTCCAGAAACACTGTGTGCCTGACATGAGGTTTTTTTTCCTGTAGTACATAAGCATGGGCAACATTCCTACATATGTTGCCTGTGTTACAACTGCCACCAATGCTCTTGAGCTAATTAAATCTGAGAAGCTCTATGTCAGAAAATGAAAATCCTCTCCTGAAGAAAGTGATTGTATAGGCTTATTCAATGAATTCAAATGTCATTTGATTAGCAATATCAAGTAGACTGTTTCTGCACTATCAAGGGATCGCAAATGTGTTATTTTAAAGTACAGAATCTGTATTGAAATTATTCTCTAACGTGACAGTTTCTTTTTTAGAGCCATTTGCTATAATTTTAAATTGTTATCTATCAGGATTTAGTTCTTTTCTCTTATTCAGCCTTCAGACAACTACTTCTAATCTTGCCACACTAACGGAAGTGTGATCCAGTTGGTTACAATGAAGGCTGTAACCTGATTTTTTGGCAATGATCTCATTTTCCATCTATTAATCTGCACTGAAAAGAGGCTGTCATAGCTGGCTAAGGGCACCACCAGTTGCAATCTCTTCAAGGATCTTTTTTAAGGGTCTGAAGGTTTAACTGTATCTGCATTTTTGCACCTGTCTCCAGCCATGAGACAGAGATGCTCAAGCAGCATTATTTCAGGGTTCCCAATTTACCCTGAAAGGCAGTGGGAACTAGGTCCTAGCCATTATTTTTTCTTTTAAGAATCTTACTTGATAACTTTAAGGTAGAGTGATGAAGAAGCTGTTCATTGCAGCAGTCTTGGTTATACTTGTTCTATGAATAAAATGTTCTATTCATGAGGGGGAAAAAATGACTTTGAAAATATTTAAAATAAATGAATTGAACAAACTGAAATTATGGAAGTCAAACCCTTGAATAGGCTGGTGGATGGAATATAGATAAGAGCTGGAATTGAACTCAACAGATTTGTTTTCATTTTTCAGCTTCTTCATGGCTTTGCAGGAGAGGCATTGAGCAAGTCTAGCACAGAAGAAATTTCCCTGGCTTTGAAAGCCCTTGGGAATGTAGGACATCCAGCCAGCATCAAGCACATCAAGAAGTTTTTGCCAGGATATGCAAGTGGTGCCTCGGACTTGCCACTCAGGATCCATGCGACTGCTGTGATGGCCTTGAAAAATATAGGCCTAAAAGACCCCAAAATGGTAAGAAAACAAAGCTTCCTCCTTTGCCCTTGTGACTTGCACTCACAAGGCTACTAATAATGTGTGATGAAGGAAAAACAGATTTTTTTTTTCAAATATCGCATCATTTTTCAAAAAAAAAAACTTTGCCATTCCTTGTTTGGCATGTGTTATTTTTGTTGACATTAACCTCCAGTATTTCAGACTGCAACAAATAAATCCCATTAAAAGGATACATTCATTGTTGTTGAAGACAAATCAGCATTTCCATCGCAAACATTTCATTTCCAAGGACATTAGACAGAAAACTAAATTATTGATCCAAATGTGTTTAGTACTACTTCACCTTTGGTTTGTGAGAGAACCACAAAACTAGGTTTTCAGAGAATTGACATTTAATACTGAGTGCCACATCTAATCGTAATTCAAGACCAGATTTTATTGTAAATAGACACCAAGGGCTTGCATCCTAATTACAAATTTACAGACATTATGCTAGTTTAAGTCATAAACAGAGCATTTACTAAATGTGACTTTTGTCCCTCACTGAGATAATTATTAGATCCCACATACAATGGCTACCCCAGCATACTCTCATCTACCATAGACATCACTTTACCATCATTTTCACTTTAAAGCAGTCTGCTTTTAAAAGGAAACCTTTTCAAGGTTTTCAAGAATTTTTTTTCCTGATGTTGAATTTTACATAAGTAAAATCCTAACATAAAAAGTACAATAAAAGTTTTCATTAACTATTCACCTTCTAATCAGTATCAGTGTTTCCATTACACTCATTTTTTGCATGTGACTCCGAGTTTGAGTGCACATATTGATCCACATTGTGCCTGGGTATGCTTTTAACCAAAAGAATAAAGAAACAGTTTAGTAGAGTGCAGAAGCTGGATGGGGAAATGCAGGGGAGGGAGGGGAGAGGATTGCAAGGGTAGGAGTTAAGGTATTTGCTAGGGAAGAAAAAAAACAATTTGGTGTTTGAGAACAACACTGCATCTCTGATTGCTCTTTGGCCTGGTTTTCCACATGTGCCCCAGACCACTCAGTTCCATATTCTATGCATTTTCTTTGGAGAAAGTTGATCTGGAATAAGTTAATGATTGTGACTGCTTTTGTCATCGTTCAAAAAACAGTTTAATGACTCATTTGCAGCTAGGTACACACCCATATTTGGATTAAACATACTTAATTCATGGCCTTTTTTACTGTTTAGTTTGAAAAGCCTCGTTTAGGAAGTGGCCTACTGCCTCTTTGTCACCTCTTCTACATCGTTATTTGATAATCAACATATTTAAATTAATGAAAACAAGCAGGGTTTTTCCAAAATTTGCTGACATTTGCTGGATCATTCTTCATTACAGCTCATGGATGTGCACTCTCCCTGGCAGGATAAGGCTGTGCAGAGAGTTTGCCAGAACAGTGGCACATCATCCACATCCATTTTAAAGCTAGGACCAAAGCCTCAGTCCCTGCCCTGGAAACTACAAATGTTCAGGTTCCAAATTAGTCTTGGTAGTGAATACTGCTGAGGTCAAATACATCAACCACAAGTAGTACTGAGGATTTTACATCTATTGCATTAAATTTTGGATTAAGCTTCTATATAGCATAGAGATTTCTGGTAATAAATCAGGTTTTGTTTGTTTCATTTTAATTCTATTATTTAGCAGAAGGTTCCCCAGAAGATCAAAGTATTAGAAATAAGTTATACATTTATGAGTAGGGATAAGTGATCACTGAAATCACTTCTCAGGTATGGAATGGATTAATGAAATCTTTTACCTAGAGTTGGATAGCTCAAAAAAGTGTAAAACGCTGGATGTATAAGTTATCCAGTGAAGTTCCTTGGCTTTGAGTGTGTAGGAAGTCAGACTACATCACCATAATGTCCCTTCTAGCCCTCAGACTATGAAACCAGGAACAGTGTTGCCATAATAATTAAATAATCCAAATTTTTACTATGTTAGTGATGAAACAGATCGTTCACTGGTGTTGGGTGGTCATTAGCAAAATGTTCAAACATACAGTAGAACTGAATATATCTATTATTTTCAGGTCCAGGCTACTACCCTTGAGATTTTCCTGAATCACAAAATTCATCCTCGAATCCGAATGTTAGCTGCAGTGGTTTTGCTTGAAACCAAGCCAGGTCTTCCCATAGTGATGACATTGGCTGATGCTGTGCTGAAGGAAACTAGCATGCAAGTGGCAAGTTTCATCTACTCTCACTTGAGGGCCCTGGGGAGGAGCACAGCTCCAGATCTTCAAGTGATGTAAGGAAAATTCCTTTCCTAGAACACTTGTTGCAAACTGATTGAAATGTTAATGTGCTCACCGGACTTTTTCAGGGCTTCTGCCTGCAGAATGGCTGTCAGAGCACTAAGTCCCAAATTTGACAGATCTGGGTATCAGTTCAGCAAGGTTTTCCGCTTCAGTATCTTTAAAGGTAAGATCCAGAAGATTTTGTAGAGAAATATAAACTGGTCAATGTGTGAAAAAAAAAATTACATTATGAGAACCTAATTCTCCTATCCAGCTGTTAGGCTGAATGCTCTTCCTCCATATTTACCTATCTTATAAAAATATAATCTCAGGCTCTCCATTTGAAGAGTATTTAGGTCCCTGTGTGTTTTGCATTGTACTCTGCCAGCATGAAATTACCAGAGGGCTTGTGGGGCTCTAACCCTCCGTTTTCATTAGTCAGGAAGGCACATGCTCCTGTATCAAACACCATGGTCTCAGTGGTGCTTAACAATTTCATACTATTGTTCAGCACCAAACAAACAGAAGGGACATAAATTACTGCTGAAGTGGATTAATTTCTGCCAGTGTTGAACACCTACAACTCCCACTGCATTCAAATGTGATGCTAAATACTCTTGACCCAACAAGTGTGCCCAGTGAAACAAACAACTCTGAAAACATTCAGATGTGACAATTCATTGCACCCATGAGCAGCTACATCAGGCTAATTGTCTAAAGATTTTTCTTGCATCTTTCTACCAAGATTCTTTACTAGAATGAGCAGATCTATGCATGATATCTGGAGACTGGCCAGTAACATCAGAGGGAGTTGCACGTAAAAATTTAGTGAAAGTAGGGAAGGACCAGATTAGAAGACAGGGCCACACTGTAGTTTTTGCTACTTTCCACGTGTGTTATTTTTCTCAGTAGAGTTTTTAAGTGACTCCCTTATGTAAATGACCATGACAGCCTCAGTGATTAGGCATATGTAGCTGGCAGACTGGGGAGATTATATCCCCAAACACAGTTTCTTTACACATGCTGTTTATCTATCAGGACTTGGATGTTTTTAGCACTTTTGTTATTCACCAGTATGTGTTAAGATTATTTTCAAAGTAATCAATATTAAGAGACTTTGAAGACTAAGAAACTCTGAAATCCACAGGGCTTGAGTGTACAAGTACTTCTGCCTCCTTTTCAGAGACAGGGGTGTGGTTTGAAGGACTTTTGTAAATCTTACTATTGTTGTGCCTCAGTTCCATGGGTTTCACTTGACCAATTAATGTGCTCTATAATAGAAATAAATATAATGCATACTAGAAGTATCACAGTAAAATGCTTTGCACATGCTTGCTGCCTCAGTGATGGAGACAGCGAGTGGCCAAAGAAATACAGTCACTAATGTACACCAGGTGAACTTTTGTACTACTTACAATACATTCAGGGATAGATACATTTTCCATTAGTATGAAGATATGTGTTTCTTGGTTTAGGTACTCATTTTATCTTCTTATTTTTGCTTTTAAAATTAAGCCATATAAATTTTCACACAGTGAGAAAGGAGGGGCAATATGTATGAGGGATGCTGACGGGGGGCTGTGTGAAATGGAATATTTTATTCTGCCTGTAGCCTGAAAATGCAGTACATCAGGGAATTGCTGTTACTTCCTAGTGAAGACCATTGTCAGAAATTTGGTAGGTCCTCATCCTGAAGAACAAAAAATAAGATCTTTTTCTCACACATGCTAAACTTAGACTTGGATAACTCAGCTAAATTAGGTAAATCTCCTATTACATTGGTATGGGAAGAAGACCCATCCTCCAGCTTTCTGATTTGATTTGTCTCCACTAGCCACAGGTAAAATGTGTTTCAGTGAGTCCATTCTGGAGGAGTTACCATAGTGACGGCTGTAATGCAGTACCTATTTCCTTGATAAAAAAAAAAATCTGCCCTCAGCATCACAGATCTTTGTGGTGTTAGATGCTGAATATTTAATGTCAGGCAATAATGTCAGCTGAATCTACCTCTAATCTGGAATTTGTCATACATGGCCACCACAAATGGTGCTTCATGCTCTACACATTGCTACTGAAATCAAAGGAGTGACCCAGGTTCTGCTCAGTGCAAGACCTGAGAGAATCTGACTCTCAATATGCACAGATTCATATAATTAAATGTGAACTAATGTTTATATTTACCAAAGACTGCTTTCTTTGCTCACTAAGTTTTCTTTCCCTTATCTTTGGGACAAGATATAAGCAGGTGTCATCAATCTCTCACAGTGATGTGGCAAACACATTCTTAGAGCATTAGCACTGTGTAATGCCTGAGGTATGGAAAATATTCCTGCTGTCTTCAAGTCAATGAACTCTATACAATCATTTAATCATTTATAAGCAATACTTATTAAGTATCAGGAAGTACTGTGGAGTTTTTAACTAACAGTGTTTGTGGTTAAAACATAAAAGATAGCTTTAACAAATTCAGTAAAAGTACCATGCCTTAGTTTTAGTGTCCTGTCCACAAAGCACCTACGATTGCTCTGGCTAAGCTCATTCAGAGAAAAACTAATCTTCCCATTGCTAAGTTTTCTGTCACCTCATTAGTAATGTCCCAGTGTGGCATCATTTTGCTTTTTTATTTTTTATAGGATCACCATTACTATCTACTGAATTTCTCCACTTATTCCTCTGACCAAATTGGAGTGGCATGAATACCTGGGTCTTGATTGCATGAGCTGTTTCTGAACCTCATATGTTGTAGGTAGAGAGTGCCCAGCATTTTGGATAGACCAGCAGATTCCTACAGCAAAACAGGGAAGGCATTGTAGTAAGATTACAGGTCATACATAATCCCTGTCCTCCAAATGGTCTTGGAACAGGAGAGGAGGCCTAGAAGGAAGCACAGCAACAGTGCCCACGTTTCCTGTTAGCCTTGCTCCTCTTGAAACCTAAGGAATCTTAGAAAAGCTGTAGCATTACTTTAACTCATAAAACAGGACAGGATATAACTGTGCCAAGACCCAGAAGAATTCCTGACTGTGCTCTGCACTGATTATCTGTACCTAAGAACATTACAGATGATAAATCAAAGTAGAGAAATAAAGAGAAACAAATTGTTTGCCCAAAATTCACTCAATAGTTAACAATAATTTGACAATTGGTGCATTTCGTGTAAGGGTTACAGCATTTGGAACTAGATGTATTAAATTGCCTCTGAGTCATTTAAGAGACAAATCTATAGCTCACCATCTGTCCTTATAGGACATCTCAATCTCTTTCTCTAAACTGTCAGCAAAGGATGGCAAATCTGTTTTCATTTCTCATCTCCTTTGTCAAGGTGCCCTAAATGATGTCTCATAAAAGCATTTCACAAGCTGATTTTACAGTGTGACTGGGTGTAAATGATATGGACAGGCATGTTTTCCGTACTTGGATAAGCTCAAGAGGTGGGCCCATAGGAACCTCAGGAGGTTTAACAAGACCCAGTGCAAGATGCTGCATGTGGGTTAGAGCAGCCCTCCACATCAATCCAGGCTAGGGATGAACAGATCAAAAGAGCCTTGCCAAGAAGGACTCAGGGTGCTGGAGGGAGAGAGCCTGGACATGAGCCAGCCATGTGCACTTGCAGCCCAGAAAGCCAATCGTGTCCTGGGCTGCAGCAAAAGAAACCTGACAAGGGAGGGGATTCTGTTCTTCTCTGTGAGACCCCACCTGCAGTGCTGCATCCAGCTCTGGGGCCCCCAGCACAGCAAGGACATGAACTTGTTGGAGCAAGTCTTAAGGAGGACCAGCAAGATGATCAGATGGGTTAAACACCTATGAGAAAGGCTAAGAGAAATGGGATTGCTCAGCCTGGAGGAGAGGTAGCTTTGGGGTGACCTAACTGTGGCCTTCTAGCACCTGAAGGGAGCATGCAAGAGACCTGGAGAGAGGCTTTACACAGAGGCATGGAGTGACAGGATAAGGGGGAATGAATTCAAACTCAAAGGGAGTAGGTTTATATTAGATATCAGGAAAGAAACTCTTTACTATGAGAGTGATGAGACACTGGCAGAGATTGCCCAGAGAAGTGGTGGACACCCCAGTTCTGGAAGTGTTTAAGACCAGTCTGGATGCAGCTTTGAGCAAATTGGTTTACTGGAGGGAGCTCGTGTCTATGGCAGGAGATTGGAACCTTGAGGTCCTTTTCAACCCAAATCATAATAAGATTCTATGATATAGCAGAAGCAACTGGAAAATGGCATAACCACCATACAATGATAAGTGAGATTGTAGATTTGCCCATTATTAGTTTAAAAATGCAGAATATTCTGTTTATATCTGTTATATAACATCAGTTTTATAGCTGGATTTTCTGGCCTTGCTCATATGATTCTGATTATTAAATTAGCAAACAGATAAGATCTGCACACTCTGACCTAAAAACTAACTGTGCTGTGTCTTACTGCCTATTTTTCTGCAGAGTTCCTTATGAGTGGGCTGGCAGCTAAGTATTTGGTATTGAATAATGCGGGTACCTTAATTCCAACTATGGCCCTTTCTCAGCTGCGGACACATTTCCTTGGAAGAGTGGCTGATCCTTTGGAGGTAATCAGGTCTACCCACAGTTTGCCCTCTAATCCCTTCCTACTACCATCATCCAACTGATATTTGCACTTTACTTCTTCCCACAGGTGGGAATAACAGTTGAAGGACTGCAGGAGATGTTTGCTAAAGGTTACTCTCCTGACAGGGACTGGGAGACAGACTATGACTTCAAGAAAATCTTGAAAACGGTAAATTCTGGGGGAAAAGAAAATCTCTGATATTGCTTTCTCAAATATTATGAAGAATCAGGCTTTTTTCATCTCCTCACACAGCTCTCTGACTGGAAGGCATTCTCCAGGGACAAACCTTTTGCATCAGGCTACTTGAAGATGTTTGGCCAAGAGCTGTTTTTCGGTGGACTTGATAAAAACACCATTCAAAATGCACTGCAGGTATTATTTTTAAAGCACCACTACCCAAGCAACAAAAGCTCCAAAATACTGTTACTTTCATACATTCTCTCCTTTTTTAAATTCATGGTAGAGTTTTTTGTCTCTACTATTAATCAAGGCAAATAAGGTCAAGCTTTGATCAGGGTTATTTACAATCATTGCTGACAGAATTTCCCCTGAGGCATAGTTAATGACACGGATCATGATATTCAGGTTCTGCTTATTTAGACATGTTGAACTCTGTAATTGCAGGCATGGTATGGATCTGATGAAAAAGTCCCTTCACTAAGGAGAATAATCAGTAGCCTCCAAAGTGGTGTAGGGAGGCAGTGGACCAAAGCTCTCCTGTCCTCTGAGATCCGTCGCATTGTGCCCACCTGCACAGGCTTCCCAACAGAGACCAGCTTCTATTACTCTTCTATCACAAAATTGGCAGGAAATGGTAACATATCTCATTGCTTGAGCAATACAAATGTGCTTTCTAGGACTGGAGGGCATTTTTAACCCTTTCTTTGTTTTCTTTGTAATAGTTCAGGCACAGATTACACCCTCTCCAAAGTCTGACTTCAGATTGACTGAGTTACTAAATGCCAACATTAGGCTGAGATCCAAAATGAGTCTAAGGTAAGTATTTAGTATAAAATAAAAGATTAGTATTTTCAAGTGACAGAGGCCATGAAAATTCAACAGTAGTTTGCTGTGTGAACATAATTATACCCTCATTCTACCTTTTCAGCATGGCCAAGGAAATGACCTTTGTAATGGGAATCAACACACACACAGTCCAGGCAGGGCTTGAAGCACGCACCAAGATGAATGCTCAAGTACCTGTGAATGTTGTTGCCACTATCCAGATGAGGGAAAAAAATGTCAAAATTGAAATTCCACCATGTAAAGATGAGACCGATATAATTAGCATAAGGTAAGACACAGCACTGAGTATCTTTCTATGTAGCAAAGCAGAATCTTCTAAATAAACTGAAATACATTTAGGAATCCTGTATTTGACTTACAGCTTGGGTAAGTGGTGGTGATTGGCATAGTTTATGTTTGTTTTAAATGAAGTGACATGCACTAAAGCTTTGCTTGAAAATATGTGTTACTTTCTATGGTCTTCATCTGAAAATCCTCCATTGGGCTGTATCTCTGTTGTTGAGATCCATAAGCTATCTGAAACACAAATGACATAAAATTTCTATCTTGATACAATTATTTGAACTGGAAACACTAGGTAAGATATAAACCAGCTGAATCCTATCAGTTAGAACAGTTAACCCATCTATATTTGCATTTGATGCCTTGAAGCATAGAGAGTTTGGCATTTCTTATGTTTTTACCTTGTTCCCCTGTGTCTGCCATTTGGTTTTCTTACCTGTTAGGTCTCCTTGATTTATTATCAGTGCATGCAATTACAATACACTCTGAAAAACTGTTGTAGCCAGATGCCAAACAAATGAAAACAGATGGAAATACAAGTGCAAAGAGAGGGAGGAAAGAGAAAGTCCAAGGAATCAAAGCAGTAGACAAAACTTAGAAAACCTTTACACACACACACACATGAAAAAACCTGAGAAAGAGAAGCTGAAAATTCATCACAAAGGAAAAAGCTTCACTGACAACAGAAATCAGCGATTATACAAACCACTGAAATGTTAACAAGTTTCTACTCTAGGAATACAGCTGTAACAAAAGAGCTCAGTTGCTTGATCCAGCTGCAATTAGCATTCATGGCTGCAGGCCCAGAGATGCTCTGCAGGTCTCCTCAATTTAGCCACCAGTTAGGCTAATCATTATTTTCCCTTGCCCTTCAATAGTCACAGACCATTTGATGTGCATTTGACATCTCATCCTCCTCTCTAAGACAATTCCCCCACTCCGTCAAGTGTGATTGTAATAGGTCCTCTCCATGCAGAGTAGGGAGGGTCTCAGCCTTTCAGAGATGAAAAGTTAGCTGCAAGGGGTTTTTGGTTCAGTTTCTTAAGGAGGCCAGGACAGTCTGCTCCTAAGGCCATCAGGGACAGCAGGCACCAACTCTCCCTAGTTCTCACTGTTACAGAGGGTGAGGCAGATATTAATGAACTCAATAAGGACACTGAACTGAAATGAGAATATTGAATACTGATAGGGAGTTTAGAGCCTCAAGCAGAGCTAGAAATATTAGCAGAAGGATCCTCCCTGCAAACAAATAAAAAACATTTTCCTCCTTTGACTTAAGGGGAGATCAAATGAGACACAAAAAAGGGTTAAATGCATTGCCATAAAGCAGAAAGCAAGTCAGTATCAGAAACAAGCTATTACAGCAGAAAAGCCCATGAGTTCCAGCACAAGCCCTGCTCTAGACCCTGCAGCATTACCATTTATAAAGCAAAGTAGTCACTTGGAAATAGCTCCATAATGCCAAGTATATGAGAAAGCTAATACTCACTAGATGACTTCTAGCGCCATCAATTTCTCTCCAAAAAGCATTCCCATTCACTGTTACAAAACAAATGGCCAGTGGAAACCACACAGAGCAATGAAACAGCAATGAGTGCAAGTGAAGGCGTAGCAATAACTAGAGAATGTAACATCCAAGCACATCACTGAGGAGGTCAAAGATCAAGCAAAGTAAAATCTTAAAGGTGTGACGAGAAACAAGCAGGCACGGTAGAGAGAAAGGAGATAGATATATATATAGAGAGAGAGAGAGAGGGATGTGTTGTATAGACTAAGTTAAAAAATTTAGTGTCACGTAGGCTTTTCTTCCTTTTGCATAGATCTAACAAATAATAAAGATCCAATTGAAGTCAATATTTTAGAGATATTGTGGCACTTTCCCTTGTTAGCTTTAAATTCACCGTTTAAAGAAATAGTTCTAGAAAGCTATTGATCTTTCATGTGTTTGTGAGCTCTGTTCACAATATTTTAGTATTGGGTACTGTCTGGATGGTCAGCAGGTTACCTTCTACAGTCCCATGTCATTAAAGCTAGGTAGGATGTGATATTATTTTCCCCATCATCTCTCACATTCAGACACAGGAAGCAAACAGTTTTCAATAGCAATAAGTTCATTTATATCCTACACACCATACAGGTTATAACCTGTCACAGCAGTGGGATTTATATAAATTTTCAAGAGCCAAAGAGAAATTCAGGTAAGTAATCACAGACTCAAAAGGAAAAAAAAAAAAAAAAAAAAGAAAACTTTGGTGATAGAAAGATTGCATTCCCAAGACAAATCAGCACATTATGGGCTCAACTCTCCCTATAGCAAAAATCAGAGCAAAGTAATTAATCGTACTTTGGAGAGAATATATAGCATGTGTTTCAATTCTATCCTATCAAAGTTAAATTTAATTTAAAATAATGGTTCTTTTTAAGGCTCTTTTAACATAATTATTTAGCATATTACAGATGGCTACTTCAACATACTTTTAAAGAAAATTTACAAAAATTAAAAGTCAAATAAATTTCAGGGGAAATTAGAGCTTTGTGATTAAAGTATAAATATGGAGAACTGCCAGAGAATGCACTTTGCTAATATACCACATATTCATAATGACAGGCTAGTGAAGTATATACATAATCTTGAATTCAGAGCTTGTACCATTCGGTGTTTTGCTTAACTGTAGGATAACCAGAAATTGCTTCACATAAGCATCTTATTTATAAGATGAACCAGGAAATTAGAAAACTCTTTGTCCAACATGTCTGCACCACATGTAGCAGAAAATGCAGAAGAGGCAGTGTACACTGTAACCTTGTGAGGCATCAAGGTGTGTTTGGGGGGCATAAAATGGAAACACCTGGGCCTCCAATCTCTGTTTTTGTAACACCTTTGTACCAAAGTTGGAAGGAAGATGTGTAGGAAAGGCAGAAGGTTTTGTTCCACTGCAACAGAAAGAGAACTAAAGATCTGGCTGGCTGATTGTCTCTTGCTTCTCACTTATTTAGATGTGATGTCATGCTGTGTTTCAAAACCTGGGAAAATAGTTTTTTGTTGGTTGTTTTTTGTTTTAGACAGACATTTGAGCTCTTCTGCCCCCATGTTAGGGATGCATGTAAGGCCATACTCTCTGAAACATCATTGGGTCCAACATAGCTGAGTTGCTTGTCCCTTACCCCTGCAGTGAATTTGGCTTATATTATAGCACAGCTTCTTCTCTCATCCAAAAAATGCACTAATACATATTGGAAAATCTTCTTTTTATTTTTTCTCCCTTGTGTGGGATCAGAGAGAACGGACTCTTTCATACCATAGCTTTAGGCCTTCTTTGTGTCTGTTTTTTCTTGTTAAAGCACCAGAGCTGGCTCTTGTAGCCTATTTTTACTGTGCTGTGTGATTCTGACATGTGTCACCTGTGATGCAGCTACATTTGTCGGCTCTCTGTGCTCAACAGGGAGGAATCGATCCTCCGCTTTCATTAGGTGGCAGGAGTAGACTATTGGCATAAAAATACTATGAAAAAATGGAAAAGAAACCCCAGGGCTTTCTGCTTGGAGATCCAGCCCACAGTTCAGTGGTCATTTGAATTATTGAATGGGATTAAAATAAAACCATTTCCCTTTTTGTCTCTTTACCCAGATGAGCCATCTGAAATGCAAGTTGATTTGTATTTTCTTTTATCCTTCAGCTTGTTAGGGAGAATATTTTATTTCAGATTCCATTCTTCAAGGTTCTCCTATCACCCAGCGTGGAGCGTTGCTGTCATGTCCTTATCTAAAAAAAGAGAGAGATGGAAAAGAAAACAAAGCCCACAGGTGACACACGTTTTATTGAGGTGTTCCACATGAAGAGCAATTGTGTGCTTTACACTGCACACAGCACGGTAGGAGCCTTCAAGAGGAAGAGAGGGCTATCAAATGAATACAAATTCATCTTTCAAATAGGTTAGATTGGAATTGCTCAGGCTAGTGCAGTGTGGACCGTATTAAAATAGAGACCGTTTTGAGACCATCTTTCCATTCTCTGTCACAGCGGCCACCTCCATTGGCAGACTACAAAAGCCCCAGGGCAACGAGATCAGCTTCATCCTTGAGAAAGAGCACATGGGGAATTTTGAGATGGATGTTAACTGATAAATGGCTAATAAGATAGAGCTAGCACAGTGCTAATAGCTGAGGGAAATAGGCTTTCGTCTCTCAAAAGCACTCAGCGTTCAAGATGTTTCTCTGTCCAAAAACAAAACTCGTAGTTCACAGCACTGTAACAAGTTCCATGAAGAATGTGGGGTATGAAGCCAGGGGTTCAGGATATTTTACCATGAGAGCCTCAGTCTCATGCTGCACCTTTTATCACTTATACTGGATCCTGACTAGTACACTTAGAGTTTACAACATTGGAAACAATGTACTGAATGTATTTACATAAATAGGATCTTAACCTTCCTGCACAACTCTCCATGACATCTTGCCAAGTCATGGCCAAGCCATGAGTATCAGTGAATTTAAATGAAGCTCGAGGCACTTCATGATTTCATGCTCCTTTCTCCAATAAAAATTGCACAGGAAACAGCTTTCAGTAGCCACCAGTCCCCAGACTGTTTTTTGAAGTTATGGTGGTATTTTTCCAAGTATAATGTCAAATTAGAACTAAGGCTAATGCAGTGAACACACAGAAGATGAGTTTAAAAATTTAAAATCCAGAAGACCACAATAGGAGACTCAAAAATTTAATAATGTAATCTATAGCCAGGCTTCTAAGTGTGCTGTTTTTCATGGAATCAGGATATGAAGATCCAACCAACAGCAATGTTTTTAACCTGTACATGTGGTTCTAAATGCCTAACTGAGCTATCTGCCCCTGAGATTGGTCTGTGTCTTTATTTACTCTTGGCAGTCCTTGAAACCACAGCTAACAGGAAGGATGCTGTAAATATCTGTAATGCAATTTGCAAGATATGATATTTTGTGTTGAGTGCAGGCTACAAGGCATTATTCAGGTCTTTTTCTCAGCAGTGCTTTATCAACACGTTTCCTCTAATGTTTATTCTGCAGGTCTAAGACATTTGCTGTTACACGAAATATTGGGGATTTGACTGCTAGCAAGATGACTCCAGTTCTTTTACCTGAAGCAGTGCCCGACATAATGAAGATGTCCTTCAATTCAGATTCTGCATCAGGCGAGACTGATAACATCAGGGTAACTGATGTAGTGTCTGACTATTCTTTTTTGGGCTTTTAAACAGGAGGGAACCATTTCTTTTCTCTCTAGGAAAGGGTACAATTCATCTCTGACCAATGCTGCTTCACTCAAAATAAGTCAAGTTCAATCTAATAACACGAATAGCCCTATAGTAAGATTATTTTAAAATCTGGAGTGTAATACATCAGACTTGCAACACTTTTTCTAGAGCAAAAGCATTTTCTTTGGTAATTAATTTTGCACTGCCATCTACAGGCCCACGATCTTTAAAAGGCTTTGCAACCATTATGCAAGCATCACATTCGTGTGGCAGCCATGAATGTTCCACAAGATGCTCCACTGCTCAACTTGTAGAGCCGAATTTAATGTTTATAAGTATCCTCCTTTAAGGACAGATTGCAGTTTGTGTCACAACTTCCTGAGCCTGGTTTCCATAAAAGCCAGGAGAGCTTTCTAATATGGGCAGTGTTGTGAAGGCATCGCTGTGACTATTGGTTCAGTGAAAGACAGACAGAAGTGAGAAATACACTGTCTGGTTCTGGTTTCATTGTCATCCTGCAACTCTGAAGGGTTTTCGGATAAAATAAAAGATGAACAGAGGACAAGAAAAGCACTTTCCTATAGAGAAGTCAATAGACAAGTGTGCTATCAGTGATAGCAGTTTTCAATATCCTGGAACAAGCTTTCTCCTGCTTTGTGTCTCTGTGCTGCCCTTCTTGAACACTTGGCACTCTGCAGTTATTCCTAAATGAACAGTACTGAAAAATGGCACTGAGTTGAGCATTTCCCAGCATCACTAGAAATTTCAGGGGTTTTGGTAGGGTTCATGCAAGGCTGGAATCTTGTGAGACATGATAAACTGCATAAAAAATTAATTGCAAACCTGAATTACATGTGAAACGAAAGCTTATGATTATGTGTCTTTAGGTATTTGCTTCATTGCTTCAGGAAATCATAGTTTTCATTTCATGGATTTGATTCCAATTTTAATTAATTTTAATTTGTTCTTCTGCAAGCCTTGCTTAGTACATGTAAATTACATTGATTTTAGCAGAAAGTTTTAATATATGATATGTTTTGACCATTTAATTGCTATAGTACCACATTCATGTCAGATCTCATCTGAGTCAGAATTTTTGTGGACATAGTTGAATGTTCTGTTGTCTGACACATTAAAAATCAAAAGAACTCCAGTCAGTCTAAAGCACACTCAGTTTTATCAAGAACCTGTTAACACTGTCTAATATTCCAGGAAAATAAAATTAAATATTTAGAATTAATTTGTGATATAATTTTCCATTCTTATAGCCTGAAGCTCTTTTTACACTAGGTAGTCTAATCGATCCATTCAGATGATAATTTTGTCCAATTTAAAACCAAATTGTCCTATGTCTCGGCCCTGCTATCTCGAATAAACTGGTTAATTCCCCCTGCAGAGTATATGTAACTATTACCAAAATATGATGCATTACAGACAGATATTCCTCTCCCTGTTATCTTAGTTAATTTGACGTGTGTGCTATCTAATAGGATAGACAGTCTGCAGCAGATGTTTCATCAAGAAATCTCTTTTCTTCTGGACACTCTTCTTCCCGAAAAGAGCCATTTGTTCAGTCCGTGTGCTTCAATGCAAGTACATTTGGAATTCAAGTGTGCATTGAGAAGAAAAGTGTACATGCAGCATTTATCAAAAATGTGCCTCTTTATTACCTAGTTGGAGAGCATGCCCTGAAAATGAGCTTCAAGCCAGGTAAATACAACTGGGCACAAAAAAGAAAATAGTGTGCGGGTGGCAGAGGTGTGTGTATACACACCGATATATAGAGACAGATATGGATGTATATATACATATGTATTTTTTGCATCTTAAGTACCACTAAATCTACCATTGGAAGTACCAGGCCTGCCAGTATTGGCAGCAGACTATGTTCACAGCAGGAATCCATTTCTCCCCCACTTGCCTGAGCAGCAATTTCCCATCTCTCCCAGCAATGTCACTCAGCATGGCCAGCGTCAAGCAGAGCTGATCTGTGCCTGCAGAGTGTGTCTGATGCATCCTGAATCATCGGATTTGGGATGCAAGCATGAAGCAATTGGACATGGGCAACAGATCTGATGCAGTGTCCTGTAGCTACATCCTAAAACCCAGACTCTAAAAGAGAGTTATGGATTAACCCTGCCAGGATCTAGTCCTTAATGTCTTAATCCACGATCATAAGAAACAAAAGCACAGCAGGCCACTGAATCTGGGTCTCCTAAATATCAAACTAATGGCCTAACCATTGGGCCACTCTTTAGAGTTCAAGAGTTGAGCCTCAGTTCCTCTCTGACATTTATTTCACAAACCCATGGTTTATCTTTTTAAGCAATCCGATTCACTTGACTTAAATCTGCAAGATCATTCTGTTCATTGACATGAAATGAATCCAGTATCATGGTAATATTTTAAAATTTAGTTGCCAGTATGTGCTTTAGCTGTTAGAGAAGATTTTTAACAAAGTTGCTCAATACCAATAATAATCATTGAGCATTTATATTTGAGAAAAAATGGCTAAATACATGATGGTAAAATTGGCTTATTCTCTAATTCAGTTGCTAATAGTAACAGTAACACTAATTGTCATACAATTTCAGTTTACACAGAGGCACCTATTGAAAAAATACAAGTCACAATTCAAGCAGGAGACCAAGCTCCTACAAAAATGGTACGTCTAGTAACATTTGAAGATCCAGAGGCACAAGCATCTTCCAGAAAAGAAGCAATTAAAAAAGTGAAGAAAATCCTTGGTGACACTGATGATCAGGTACTGCTGCAAAATTCCACTTCTGGATTTGTGGGAGACATTACACAAAGTTTATTTATATTTATTTTACTAAGTAGTTTCCCTTGTTTAGGTATTATGTCAAAATAGAAAATAAAGACAGAGTTGTGGGTATACAAGTCTTTCTGCAGGTCTTTTGTTTGCACCCATCCTTTCTGCAAGTGAAAGACATTAGAAAGAGCAGGTTGGTTTTGTATGCTTTTCTGAAAATCTCTTGTAAGAGATAAAATAGCTGTTGTGTGGCCAAAAAGTAGTCTGTTATTTCCAGCTACTGCAACTGCAGCAAAATGCTCTGACATCAGCTACACAACTTGCCCTGAGACAGTGACAGCTACAACATTGTCATTATTGATACCAGTTACATGTACTTGAGTGGTCAACAATTGCTGCATATGCTTCTTATCACAAAAGTGTTTGGGGTGTTGGTCTGCTCGTGTATGGGTTTAACACATTATTATGAAATTGCCTTTGAATGATTGTGATATGTTGCAAGAAAGTTATCAAGCATACACCTTGTCTTCTAAGGCAGCAGAGATTCAGTGATGTCTGCATCTGATTTGACTTATGCCTTTCTGCAGGAACACAGAAAAATAATTTTGTTTTTCCAATGTTACCCTTGACTAGGGGACAAGAAAATATAGGAGCTCGTCCAGCGCCAGCAGCTCCAGTGGAAGTGCCGAGAGTACAACGAGCAGCCCCTCCAGCAGCGACTCTGATGACAGAGCATCACAGGGAGGCACACAGATAAATCTGAAAACAGGGCGGTCCAAAGCCAAAGGAAAGAAGTTCTACCCCTTTGGGGACAGTGGCAGTAGCAGCAGTAGTGGTAGCAGCAGCAGTAGCAGCAGCAAAAGCAGTAGCAGTGGCAGCAGTAGTGATAGTAGTAGTAGTAGCAGCAGTAGTGGCAGTAGTAGCAGCAAGAGTAGCAGTAGTAGCAGCAAGAGCAGCAGTAGTAGCAGCAAGAGCAGTAGTAGTAGCAGCAAGAGCAGCAGTAGTAGCAGCAAGAGCAGCAGTAGTAGCAGCAAGAGCAGCAGTAGTAGCAGCAAGAGTAGCAGTAGTAGCAGCAAGAGCAGCAGTAGTAGCAGTAAGAGCAGCAGTAGTAGCAGTAAGAGCAGCAGTAGTGGTAGTAAGAGCAGTAGTAGCAGTAGCAAAAGCAGTAGTAGTAAGGATAGCAGCAGTAGGAGCAGCAGAAGCAGGAGTGAGAGCAGCCAGAGCAGCAGCAGCAGCAGCAGTAGCAGCAGCAAAGGCAGTACCAGAAGCAGCGCAGGTAGCAGCAGCAAAACATCTGGTATAAAGCACAAGGCTAAGAAGCAGTCCAAGACCACATCATTTCCACTTACCAGTGCTGCTGAAGGAGGGAGAACTGCCCATGAGCAGAAGCCTAAAACCCAGAGTAGCAGCAAGAGCAGCAGCAGCGAAAGCTCTGGTGCTTCCCATCGTCACAGCAAATCTGACAAACGAGCTGAGACAAAACAGGTCAAGTCCCAAGTGAACAGTGGCAGCGGTCACGACATTTCTACAGAATGGGTAAAATGTCTAATACTTTGACTTCTACTAGGAGGTGATACTGACTGAGCTGAAGGTAATGACTTCTTTTGGAATGTTGCAGGACATTCACCTTCCAAAGGTCTACAGTCTCCGCTTCAGGTCTGCTCACATCCATTGGGTAGGTGCCTAATTCAAGTGCACATTGCCGTGGTAGCTACAGTTGATGTGATCAAGCCTGTTGCTGAAGGGCTGTGTTTGGGACATTTCCCTTGACCATTCCATAATGCCCAATAACAGCATTGATGATGAACAAACAAAACAGATTTATTACTAAGATGCCATTACACTACATTTTTTGGTGTTGCAGCACTTGCAATCCTCAAATTTGGGTCAGGACACACAAATGTACAATGCAGCCAAAGTTAGGTTAACAAAGACCATGGGGAAATGATAAAAGAGCATGACCTTCCAATGGGAATAGTTATGTCCACTGCTCTTAGGCAGCCATGGCAAACCCATTACATGGATTTTTTCAGAAATCAGGATTATCAGCATTATGGAACAAGTCATTTTCAGTGTGTATTAGAAGGGCGATAATGGAGTGGTTTTTGTCAGTGTTACCTGTACAGCTATTACATATCCTGCTTGTGAAAGAGGAAGATGATGATTTATAGTGTTTTTCATAAAATTGTAATCTCTTTTTTTTTTTCTGGGTATGGATATATTTGAGCACTTATTGAATGCCACTTTTCATTTTCCCCAGCATTAGACCTGAGCAGTGTGATGTTGCCATCTCCAATCAGTGTCTGTGCAGTCTTTCTCTCAGCAGAAATATCAAGGTGGATCCAAGGCCCATTCCAACCCAACATATTTCATGTCTATATATGAAAATAAAAATAACACTCTAGATATGCCTAAGTCTGTCACCTATAGAGGGAGGCTAACATCGCTGATTTTGATATTTACACTGTAAAACTAGAGGCCATCTCATAGATTTTTAACCTATTTTTATTTCATAGCATCCAGATCATAAAGGATCAAGCAGTTCATCATCTTCCTCTGAGTCAGGAAGCAGCCACAGCAACAGTAGCAGCAGCAGCAGCAGTAGCAGCCATTATGGAGAAAATTCTGCCCACAATTCAAGGAGGAGCAAAAGAGTCAGCACCCACCACCACAGCCATGGCTCCAGCCTGACACGTGAGGTACAGCTCTGTGTGTGGTAGCCAAGAGTAGCCAGGCTTAGCTGGCTGCTGAGCAGGAGCTGTAGATGTGCTGGCACTAACCAGCTGAGAGGGTTAAGCTCAGGAGAGACACTAAAAGTCAAGTCCATAAATTGAAAGTCAAAGTTCATTGAGATATTTCTCTTTCACCCAAAATTTTTTTTTTCAAATTCCCTTGTATTCAGGCTTTTGTTTGCTGGTTTCTTCTCCTTCATTTCTGAAGGTGTTGGCAGTATGTGAAAGCCTGGATTTGGAAATTATAAAAGTTGAAGGGAATGTAGCTGTGAGGGAAAATAATTTTCTTTTTCCCGTGAAAGCCCAGAATGCAAAATCAGCTGCTTTAGGTAAAAAGGAGGAGGAAATAAATAAGTCTACCTAATTATTTTTAAATGTAGACTGGGGGTCATGAGTGCATGCAGAGTATAACTAAAATCAGACTTTTCATGGACATTACTAGTTGGTAAATGTGAAGGCCCATTAAGCACAGATCATCTTTACCTTTATTATGCACTTAGTATTCTATAATTGTACTGCATAAAGGTATCTCCATAATAATAGAACAAATAGCTCTGCAGATGCAGGCAATGTCTAGGAGAATTCTGGTACTAAGAAGGATTTCAAAATATTTGATTGGCTTGAAGAAACTGTAGTATAGTAAAATAAGAAGTGAATGTGTATACTGCTCTGAATGTCTCTAGTACACGCTGTAGACAGATATTTGAAACATTAGAATAATGAACAAAATCTTACTATAGGCATAAAGATAGCTTGAAAGAGTCTTGGATCCCTTATCAAAATAACCACATCTATAAATAATTAAGTTTCCAACCAAATTTGTCCTTAATTGTTGGGGATATAGAAATCTGTACTGCAAGCTAACCAAGGACAAGGGCTGCTGCCTGCAATCAGCACACACTGGCTGGACTGCAGGCTCTCTGGTGGATACACAGGAGTACTTAAGCACAGATGGTTGGGGGCTGTTTTTCAGCACAACTTCCTGGGAGATGTAATTCCACCCGGCATCACGATCGTGGCACAGGCAGTAAGGAGTGACAACAGAAATCAAGGTTATCAAGCCACAGCATATGTTCGTTCTGATGCTGCCAAAGTTGATGTGCAACTAGTTGTGGTTCAGCTGGCTGAAACCAATTGGAAAGCGTGTGCTGATGCTGTGGTACTGCCTCTGAAAGCACAGGTAAGTGCACAGGCAGCTTCGCACAGAGAGACATTACAAAGCCCAGAGTAAGCACAGAGAACCTGCTGATTAGGAATATTAAACAGGAAAGGCATACTTATTTTGAAATGTTCCACAAAGTTGGTGAACTTTCAGAAAATTTTCCTCGCTTTCATCGTTCTTTTGAATTAAAAATAGATAAGAGAAAAAGAAAATACTCAGACACTTCAAAATCTAGTAAAAAATATTTATTTTCAAGATAAATCAAAATATAAACAGTAGAAGCATAAAAATATTTTAAAAATTGATGTCTTCACCACTATTTATTATTTGCTCTACTATGAGTTTTCTTGTCCAGCCTGTTTTTCTGTATATAATTTTTTGACCCCAGGATTAGCTCAGTAGGTTAGAGCATGGTGTTAATAACAAGGACACTGGATTTGATCCCTGTATGGGCCACTCACTTAGGAGTTTAACTCCTTCTGGATGGAGTTGGGTGATCCTTCTCAGTCCCTTCCACGGCAGACTATACTGTGATTTCAAAAGACTCATAAGGCAAATGCATTTACAGTGTTGTATTTCTTAGGATTTCTACAAAAAGATGGAAAAAGCAAAGTTGGGTAATGGGTTGATGCCTGAGAGAGCATCATAAAGGAAAGAACAGGTCCTTACTTATTTACAAATCCCTGTGCTCCCCATGACCATTTTAGAGTAAGAGATCTTTGTGCAGAAATTTACAAACCTTTGCTCTGTGAAGCTGGAATTAAGAAATTTAGCATAATATTCAGTATTGAAGAAATTGGGGAGGGTTCAAATCAGGAGGTCTTGGGGAAGGTGAAGAGAAATTTTAGTGCAGTCCTCTTCTAGGAAAAAAAATATATATTGATTAAGAAGTTACCACATCTAAGGAAATCTCAGCATGTTTCAGTGGCTGTTTTGAGACAGGAATGTGTATATGTACTTCTGCACAGACTACCAAACCTTTTTCTTACTATGCCTCAGATTTTGCATGAAGAAGTCAAAATTTCTCTGTCAGCCTGTTTATAGCAAAAGAAAGATTGGAAATATTAAGCATCAATGCACAAATTGGTGAAAGAAAAGTTTGTGTTTTGAAATGGTCAAGGTTTGTTCTGAGATTGTTTTCTGAAATTAGCTGCCTGTTTCCCTGTTTATAAAGGCCAGACTGAGGTGGGGCAAGGAGTGCCAGGATTACAGGATAGCAGCAGTGGCTACCACAGGACGACTGGCAAGGAAGCCAGCTGCACAGCTGAAGGTGCAATGGGGAAAACTTCCTTCCTGGATAAAGAAGACAAGCTCAGTGTATGTAATTCATTCTTTCATAAGTGTTTATTTTACTTTTTTACTATACTTGGCGTTTGAAAAAACACTGAAAGAATGGGATGAAATTTCTTAACCCAAACATACTTTTCCTGGCAGAGTTTGGATGGAAATTACAAGTTCAGTGGCCCACGAGTATTTTACAAATGTGTTAAACTTTGTCCACATGTTTCATATTAAATGATATTTAAAAATATTTTAAATATTCCAAATATTTAAAAACTTAGTATGTTTGATATATTTTTCCATATTAAATCATTTCATATTTCAGTAAAAAATGCTTTTTTGTTTTAAAACATTTTTCTATTCAGTCTCAAAAACTAACCATTTTAAACAGGCAAAATAAAACCAAAGTATTTCTTTTGGATAAAATCAACCACTTAATTTGACACGAAGCATTATTTCCTTGACTTTTCAGTTCTTCCATTTTTTCCTGATTTTTCAGATCTGCCAGTATTCTTTACTGTCCCGTGTGTGTTTTTGTTCGTGTACTTGAGTTTGTCACATCTTGTTTATCTGTAGATTCATGCAATACGTTCCTGGTGCAGCACTCGTGTTGGGCTTCTCAGAAGTACATCAGAGAAATCCATCTCATGAATTTGTAGTAAGAGCAGCTGCAACATCTCCACGAACAATTGATACAATAATTAAAGCTCCTGAGGTACGTGAATTTTATATTTTCCTATCCTTACCTTGAATGATTTTCAACTTAGAATGTTTTGACACTTAATGTAATGAAACAAAAAGCAAAATACTCCCTTTTAGAGAAGCTGCTACATACCTGACTACATTAGGTGGGTGTTGAAATACATACAACAGTTCTCTTGATTTTGTGCTGCTTTGGTCCAGTGTAGTAGTGAGCTGAAAATCAGACTCTGTAGTCAAATACTTTATTTGCATTCTGAGAACAGCAGTGAGGCTCAAATTGTCTCAAGTATGGCTGCTCTGCACTCACACCTCTATGCATTTCACCCAGTGTGATTAGTTCTTGAATGAGGGTCTCAGAGCAGATAGGGGAGCCTTGAGAACACTTTGCACTCTGCTGCACCCACAAACAGCATCTGTGTGTGTTGGCACTCCAGTCCCACACTTGCAGTAACCATGCTGGATGTGAGTGGTCTGAGAAAGCCACAAATACAAATCTGCCCTGACCAAACTGGAGCAGTTACCCTCTCAGAGCAGCTTGCACAGGCAGGGTCTGAAGAGTCCAACTGATTAATTGGTCTTTCTCCACCAAATCCCTCTGCACCTCTTTGAAAAATTTCCCCTATGGAACTCTGGTAAATTAATAACAGCTAGCTATTCACACACAGAAATTAGTGTGTCTTTAACCCTCCATGGTGCTTCAGTATTGCTGGATCTTTAATGTGTAATAATGAAGAAGTAGGCACATTAGGCATTCATTTGATTCTCTTGGCAAATATAATTTGTAGCTACAGTGAAGGATCTTACCCCAATGCTGAACATGCCAGTTTTCAGTCCTTAATGGATGATATTCATTTTTCCAAACACATCCATCATCTCAGTTACTCAACTTATTACCTTATTTTTTGAGAAGTCACTCAAATATCACTTAAACTCATCTCTATCAGTTGCTCTTCAACGTTCTTAACAATTTCTCAAAAAGTCAAGAAGTATGACTAGAAGAGATGATAATGATTCCTCACAAAAGGTGAAGGTTTGGTTGCATTCTGCAGAGATTAAAACAACTGCAATCATAGAAATACATCTTCAATTTTTTTTTTTTTTTTCAAGAAAAGAGCAGGGCTTTTTTGCAGTCATATCTTGAGCATATGGTTCAATTTATCTTAATGTATTTTCATTTCTGCTTTTTCAGGTAACACTTTATTGTCAGGGATTCCGATTGCCATTCACTCTGCCCTTAGGCCCTTCTCCAGCTTACGAGACTCGAGATATCACTGCCTGGAATTTATTTCCTGAAATAGCTTCACAAATAGCACAAGAAGATCAATGTAAATGTTACTTATATGTTTGTCTCATGAATAAGCAATGTGTGTAGATCCATTCTCTGCCATGACTGGGCCTTTCCTTTCCTTGTAATGGTCTTTTAGGGAAGCAGAGCATCTCTAGCCCTGCTTTCAGCAGTGCATTCCCTCACAGAGAAGCAGGTTTTCTGGCAGGAGAATGAAGAGACCTCAAACTGCTGTAAACATTCAGAGTTTGGGAGGCACTCCTGTCTTCAAGGACTAGAGATTGTTTTTTGCCCCTCCTGAAAAGGTACCAACTATGCATTGAGAGGCATGAGATGATGGGTACAGGAGAGTCCATGTATGCTTCTGCCCAGTTTATTTTATTCAAAAAGGAGCCAGATGTGAGAGTCTTACCTGGTTGGTGCCTAGCACTCCTGTGGGAAATGGGGAGTTTTTATCACAGTTTATTATGGCTTCCAGTTTCTCAAGAATTTTGTACATTTTAGTCCCTGTTAGCTTGAGTTTTGTGTTTGGCATGTAATCAAAATCAATACTAGTATAGTGTATGGTAGGTAGTTATTTTGTAGTGTTCTCATGTCCTTGCAGACTCTGGCTTCTGCCAAGAAGGTGAGGAAGTTTTCTTCCTGTTTGCTGGGTAGTTCATCCTCACAGGAGTGTCTTTCAATAGTTCACAGCAACATAAACAGTGGCCATATCTGCCATTTCTTTTCTGGTTTTGTTTTGCAGCTACTTGTGAAATCAGGGAGAGAGATTTCAAAACATTTGATCATGTGAGCCTTTCATATTCTTTCAATAAAAGCTGTAACCTGGTGGTGGTTCAAGACTGTACCGAACACCCAAAATTCATCATTACCACAAGAAAGGTTGATCCTCAGTCTTTCTCAAGAGAGGTTCACATAAATACAACATCAGCGTAAGTGTGGTTTATACTGAGGGCTCAGAAATGAGGTATAAAGTTTCAGGGAGTTAATCTCAGAGTGGGAGGTTTCTAGTTCCAAGGTGAAGCTGGTTTTCAATGAGACATCTGGGGAAAGACACAATTTCCAGAAGGGATCTTCATCTGAGGCTCTTTGGTGTAGCTGCTCTTGTCTTGTATTCCACAGCCACCAACATCTGGTAACTTGCTCACCCAGTCCCCCTGCTGTCTTTTCTTTAAAGGTTTAGTATTAAAGTCCAAAGAACCAATGAATTTTGCACTTTGGAAAGAAAACTGCTTGTTCATTCATTCAAAATTCAGATAGTTGCAAGTGTCTGTACTTTTCACAATTTAAATTAACCACTAATTTAATCTCTTTGATTTTTACTTTTTCCGAAGGAACATCACAATCTGTCCTGCCTCAAATTCATCTCTCCTTGTGGCATGCAATGAAGAACAAGTTCTTTCACACAGTGGAGGTTCTGAGTATGAAAAGGGTAAGCTGTGATACCCAGTTTTCCAGGACTGACCTGGGAACTAAATATCAAGTTTTTATAAATTTCACAGAAAAATCTCCATGTAAAGAAAACACAATTGGAATTAATTCAAAGAAAACCTTTAGTAAAGACTACTTTCTTAAGATTTGTATCGACTAATGTTCATGTTTCATATGGTATATACACTCTTACTTTCCTCCAGTGTAAGTGACAGGTGAATAAAAAAAGCCCTTTCTTATCATATAGCCAGGCTAGTGATTGTTCAGAAAAAATGTTCATGTTATAGTCACAGAGAGATGCCTTGGTTCAGACATTTAGCTGGAGCACCACCACTGTCATTATCATTTCAAAATTTAGCACATTGGATACAGAACTTGGTTCCAACTATAGGTAACAGCAGTAGAATATTTTTGAAAATATGTTATTTCTTCTATTTTTGTTTTTCCTCTCCACTTAAATATATATATTTAACTGCAGCAGCAAAATTATCATTGTGAAAGAAAATGCATTGTGGTGAGTTTTGTGCTACAGACTTTCTCCACTAATTTAAGATGATCACTGTATGATTCACCATCTTTTTACAGACAATGTTAAAATTTATAAAAATGGAGCAACCGTTACCGTGGAAGTTCCAGCACTGGGACTGAAGAAGGTGACTTTTGATGGTGTAAATCTTAAGGTACTGTGCTTACTTTCAAGGTTACAGCTTTCTTTCTGCCTAGTACCTTGCCAGTGTGATAGACCAGCACTTCAGCATTCACAAAAAAATGTGCTATTTTGCAGGTTACTGTTGCTTCATGGATGAGAGGAAAGACCTGTGGAGTTTGTGGTAATAATGACAGGGAAAAGGCCAATGAACTCCTCATGCCAAACCATAGGCTGGCACACAGCTGTTCTGCATTTGTTCATTCATGGGTATTGCTAGAAGAAACCTGCTCTGGTGGTGAGTGTATCTGGAAAAACTTTATGCTTGGAGAGATTATGATTTCACTTTTCCTCTGCTGAAAGCTAGAAAATAGGTTTTTTTAAGGAGCAGATATCTTTTACTTAGAAATTTCAATAACAATATGTATCCATTTTCACTTTATTAACTGCTGACTGTTTAAAACACTGCTTGTGAATATAGAGAATATATACTCCAGCAAAAGCCTTTGTCTCGTGCAATTCAGTGTTAAATAATTGATTTTTATTTCTTACAGTGAGTAGCTTTTTTTCTTGAGAGGCAAAATCAACCCTAATCCTGCTCCCACTGAAAAAGTGTGATTTTCAACATTGTATCAAAACAGTTTCAGCTGTTGTCTGCAGACCTAATTTAACCACACAAGTTGCAAACTTGAATGCAGCGTCAGTTCATACATTAATGTAAATTTCCAAAGCACAAAAAAATTCCACTTTTGTTCTGCACCATATGGGGGTGCAATCTCAGGAAAATATTTAGACCTACTTCTACAGTAAAGAGCTTCATCTCACATGTAGCTGGAAAAACAATGTTGGACTCCCACAACATCAATACATTTTTGTTTGGTAGGTCTCCATTTACCTTGGACCTGAAATAATTTTATTGAAGTTAATGGTTGCTTTCTCCTTGACTTCAGTGGCAGCAGAATTGTACTAATCTGTGTGTCAGGAAACAGAGTCATAGCTGGGATCCTGTTAAGTTACATTATACCTTTCTAGTGAGATAATTGCAGCATTATAAAAATCATCCAATACAAAAATTATTCTTGATGTTATTATATAAATGCTGCCTTTTTTTTAATCCATTCACTACGGTTGACATTTTCCCTAATGCAATGAAGTAGCCATTGTGCTTGCAGTATCTATTCTTAATAGCTTTCAGACATGAGAGGTTATTTTCTGTGTATTATGTAGTTCTAAAAAACTGAGTATACATGATTCCATTTGGGTTATATTGTGCAATTAGATTTTAAAAATAGCTCCCCTTTCAGACTCTTTCCTCAACTTATTATTGTCCTATCTCGATAGCCTCACTACTGTGAAAATGGTTTGTCAGATGCCTGTGTTTTAATAAAAGCTGAGGAGAAAATATGGACCTTTATTATCGCAAGGATCGATTGGGATTTATTTCTACAATTTTAACTACCTTTCCTTTTCCTCTTAGGGTGCAAGCTGCAGCGCAGTTATGTGAAGCTGAATCGAAATCCTACTATTGATGGTGAGGAATCTACGTGCTACTCTGTTGACCCAGTACTGAAATGTATGAAAGACTGTACTCCAATTGAAAAAGCTTCAGTGAAGGTTGGCTTCCACTGCTTCCCAAAAGGTACGGTATTTTTCTCCCTCTGCATGTCACGTACTGCAGGAGCTGTCAGAGCACTCGAAAGAACAAAACACAGCACAGCCATGCACAGACCTGTATTGCTCCAGCTCCTCTCTGAGCTGCTGTTTTTAATCCCATTAGTATTTGCTATAACTGCTGACAGTGCTGGCCAGCTAAAAGCTGGGTTAGGTGATGGCAGGTAGCATCATCTGAGAAAAACATTCAAGGTGGTAGAAGGGGCAGCAGCGATCAATAAAATCACAAAATAAAATTTGTCATGTCTTCAGGACCTCCATAAAGTTGAGATAAGCAACACTGAGTCCTTTTATGCACATTACAGCCTGCAATTTTGTGTAGACCAGGGCAAGCAAAGCAATTGAAAGTCAGTCAAGTAGTGTGACATGACTGCTGTGATTAGACTGCCATGCTATGCCACTGTACAATACATCAGCAAAAACACATTGCTGGAAGTTTCTCTAGCTTGCTCCAAAAAATGATTTGTATTTTAAGGTACTTTATACACCCATCTTCATACCTTTTAAAAAAAATTTTAAAAAAACAAAACACAGGCATTTTTCTCCTTTCATTCATAGCAGGATATGAGGCACGGTCTAACACATGTTCATATTGAAGTTATATAATCATGGAAGGAGAATCCAGCCTGGAACCTGCAGATCTTTCTGGTGCATTCTTTCCTAAACCTTTCAATTAAATATCTATATAGCTTAGAGGGAAACCTACCAATAGGAAGTATCTAGTGAAGTGGTTTGTTCTCTATTAACCATTGTTGGCCAAATCCATTGTTAGCTGGAATAATCCAGTGTAGTTTTTCTGGAGCCAATGCACCCTTGAGTTGAGTAGTATTGGAGAGGACAGGGTATTTTATGTCTGAATTTAAACATCTGTGTAGAACTTTGCACTTTGCTTGTGTTATTAATATCTGCAATGCGCTGAATCAGCAGCCATAAAAGCAGAGAGGATCTCTGTAATAGTCATCTGCAACAGCCTATTCAACAAGTAGCACAGGGATAGTGTTGTTTTCTGATGGCTCCCTGAAATGAGAATAGATGCATTCTTTCATGAATAGAAAAACCCACCCTCAACAAAAAACCCTTCCAAAATCTCGTTATATCCATGTTTCACAGATTTCTATTGTGTATCCAAGTCTGTACCTCAGAAGTGTCATAACCCTAGACCACTCACTGCCTCAGAATATTAGCTGTAATAAAGCTGTCTCATTCTCTCACAAAACTGTTTGAGAAAAGAGGAAAATCAGAAAAAAAGATATGTTAGTTGTTGCAGCCAGTGCTGCTTTTAGAGCAACTGCAGGCTTCATTTACCAAAGCAGAGACTGGGAAGTCTGCTAGCAACACTTTTAATCAACAGCTTATTTATTTATTTGTCTCTTTATTCCAAGGAGGAGGTAGAAAAAGGGGAGAAGGGAGAGAAGGAAGAAAAAAAGATGCCATTTATTGTTCTTTAGCTTGGCAAATCGATTGCTTTTTCTTAGGCTAAGGATCAATATAAATACAAGGCCAGCACTTAAAAACTGTTCTTTTACTTTCTTTGCCTGATGACTTGTAGAAGCAGCAGAAGTCTTCATCTTTCCCACTCTAGGAACATACATACACTGGACAAAAAACTTTTCTCAGCTCTTTATATGAGAACTCAGACATGATACCTTGATGTTTCAAAATAGAAGGACCCCATCCCGGACACCAGCAGAGAAAGGATAAAATGAAGTACAAGGATGGGGAATTTCTCCTGTTGTACTCCAGTCAGCAAGACTGTAGCCTTAGGAACTTGTCTGAGGCAGGCATCACTCCAAGTTTAAGTCCACATATTGGTTTATATTTCAAACATGCCACAAGGCCTACCCATGGGGATCATAGTTACTCAGCCATGATCCAGTTTGTGAGGAAACTATTTCCTGCATGGATATGAATGTGCTCAGACCCACAGCGTGCCCAAGAGAAAGAGACATAATGTATATAAAAAACGGAATTCAGACATTTTATAGCATTTCTCATCTCACAGCCTGAAAACATAATATATGTATTTTAAAAGCATCTCCAGGATCTTTCTGGGAGATATTTATTATCCATTTTATTATGCAAAACCTGTGCTTAATGTTGGACAGTAATTTAGCCAAGGAGAGCGTTAACCTTTCAGAAGATAAGTGACTGGTACAACCTGGACTCATACAGCAGTCTCCATATTTCCCTGTGATGAGAGATGGCATGTTATAAATGTACTGCCCAACTAAGAAATAAAACAAATGGAAGTAAAATTATGAAAGCTTTATGCATTCTCATTATACAAACTTAATCTAAATGGATGTCCTAATATTCTTCCAGATGCAATGATAAACCTCCAACTAGCTAGGAATATTTATTGGGAGGATGAATATCATTATTCCATTTAGATTATTTGAGCATTAAGGGATATGGCTTATTCAAGCTGCTGTTGATAAAGCAGTGTGGTAAGGTTAATACTGCAACTGACAATGCTCTGCCAGATTTCACAATATATGGGAAGCTTTAATTAGAAGTTTATGAACCTCTGAAAATTCTCCAAAGGGCTTACCCTTCAGAAGTGAACTTCGACAAATCGTCAGCTGAAATACCCAGTGATGTGCAGCACTAACATAAAAAGTGATTGCTGATGTGGATTGGTACGTGGTGGTCTTACATTGACAGGGGCTACCTCCAGCACTTTCACAGCCTCCTGCTGTCTTTGTGCTTCATGAGATTTAATTCATTCTGGTTTTAGGGAAGTATTACAGTAATTATATCATGGATGAAAATCCTGTTCCAAGTCAATGAGTCAGTGAGATGTCAGTCGTGAGGGCAGGATTTCATTCTTTACTTGATGAGGGAGTTGACAGCCATCAAAACTGTATTTCTTTGAAATGTGTTAATTTGCTTGATGTTAGTTAACAATGGCTTCACTCCTCTGACAGAAACTGCTGTAAGCCTGTTGGAATGGCAGAAAAGCAGCGATAAGAAATCTGCATCTGAGGATGTTGTGGAGTCTGTGGATGCTGACATTGATTGTACCTGCACTGGCGGCTGTAGTTAAGCTAAACCCTTTGGCATTGTGCTATAGACACACCACACAAATAATTGAATAGCTGGACAGATAAGGAGGGAACCTAATAGCTGTAGTAAAATATTAAGAAAGGTGCTTGAAGAAAATAAGCCTATTGCAAAGTGAAATGCATTATGTACAGTCTGCACTGCTTAATAAATATGTTCATTAAATAAGTATTCATGTGGTCTCTCTTTATTTTTCCCTATCAACAAAACAATCAGGCCAAATATAATATTATACAGAAATTTTGCTCCCTTTTATCTGTGATATAATTACAGAAGTCCTCTCTTAAAATTATGTTCACTAGGTGATGAAAGGAAAACATGATTATGGCTACTGCTAACATTCCATTGTGGAAAGAATTTCATATTTAGCATACTAAAGACACAGTAAGCATTTGTTTTCTTTTATGTTTTCTGGTAAAGAGCAACGTCTGTTCCCGAAACCGTTCAGCAAAAAAATATATTTTACTCCCAGCAAGACCATTAGCCTTAGTACATTCTACAAAGGAATGAATTGGACTGCTAGACTCCCACTGTAGCTTTCCAGAGAGCTATAGTGTGTGACACAGTCCCCATTTTCATTTGAATTTCAATGGAAATGCTGTTGCTTCATGAACTAACTGAAAGTGTGAATAGGAACTTTTTTTTTTTTTTTTGCTTTACCATCTCCTATTGTATATTTATGAAAATGATGGCTTCAAAAACTTCAGGGAACAATAATACATCAAGTAGCATTCCAAATATTCCAAAAAGCAATATATAGAAAAATATGTAAGATCAGTAGCATCATAAAGCTAAAATAAAATACAAGCAGGACAGTCAGACTGTGTTTAACCTGTGAGGACTCAATCTGCTAGCTTTCACTGTGCAGAAAGGAAATTCCCTCCCATCCCAGCGGACCAGGAATAGGTGGCACCTTCAAACCCCAAGCAATGGCACAATATCCCTTCACCCTGTGTCACAAATCAGCCGTGCACTGATTTGTGCAATGGCAAGTTTTCCATAACAGGCAATAGCAGCCAGCACACTCTTCCAAGGGAAGCCTTAGTGTGGGCATGGTACAGCTGAACCCAAACCCTGGCAGGAAACTGTCATTAAAGAATATATATTTCTTTCTAACTGGAAACTGATCTATCAGAAAGGTGATTGAAGACTAAATAGTTGAACAATTACAGCATAAGGTTTCACAGTGCTTTTCTGTAAAGAGCAGAAACATGAGTAATGCAGGGAGGTACTCCTTTTACTCTTTTGAGTTGCAGCTTACCTCCAACTTCAAGTCAGAGAAGGCCCAGTTTTTCTCCATGTACAGCCACAACATCATTACTTCCAGAAGTAAGCCATTACAAGTTTGCTCAAGCCAGCCAGCCAGTGCACACTCTGGGGCAAGAGCATTTGCCTCTGCCCCAAACCTCTCTCCTGAGGATAACCTACAAAAGGGAAAAGGTGGTTATCTGCCTCTTTGTCTTATCTCCAGCCTTAATTTAGTCTATATATTGTATTTGAAAATATATGCAAATATCCAGCACCTAATCAATGGCTTTTTTCATGCATGTATCTTCAAATTAAGTCCAGTAACATGAACCGTTGCCCGGTGGTTTTATTTGTTATAAAGCATTCACAAATTCCCTGTACAAAAGCTATGTTTTACTAACTCATCAGAAGTGCCAGACTGCAAAACAGCCTTAAACAAGAGGGGAGATAAGAATATTGCATTCTGCTTTCCTTTAAACTCACACTAGTCTACACCTGGAGAGCTCTTTTCTTCCTGGTATTGTTTTCACTGTGGCTTATGGGAGATTTGACATTGACTTTCATAGGATCAGGCTGTCATCTTTAATCCAACACCTTTCTCTTTAATCTGTTTGTTTACAAAAGAGAAACTTTTGCCAGTCAACCACTACAGATAAGACAAAGGTAGTAGGGAGAGAAGAAAAATGAAGTTTCATGCTCAACTACTAGAACAGGAATTTAACAGCAAAGAGCCATCATTAAGAGAAGAAATTCTGCTCACAGGACAAGGACTCACCATCACCCCCCAGCACTGCAGCCTGAGCTGGGGTGCAGGCTCAGCCGGGGGAAAGCAGCCACTGGCAAAGCCCAGGCACAGAGCTTTCTCTGGTCTGCACAGGGCACGGGTGGGACACAGCTCTCATTATTCCCATTTCGAAGGGGCAGCTTTCCTTTCTGTCCAGCTCCTGATCGTTAGTGCCCTCTTGCTGAGACAGCTGAATGCCTTTGACTGACTGAAAGGCTTCACTGCAGCTGTAAAATCACAATGTAATGAAGGTTAGTAAAGCCTGAGGTTGGCAGTGAGCACAGCAAAGCAAAAGACTTAGAACCAGCTCATTTTGCCAAAGGAATTAAGAACATTAGCAGTACAAGTGTGAAAAAGCCCTTCTGGAATTTCTAATGCACCACACAGACATTTCCAACCCATCTGAGAGAATATCTACAGTCCAGATTTAAACCTCATTTGGAAATCATGCCTGTCCTATCTTATAAAGCAAACCAAAGCTATGTACCCAACTGAGTATTAAAATGTGTACTACATGGGCTGAGCTTTTATGCATCCTACTTTTCATTCCTAGTGCTTCTCAATGATATGTATTAATGAATTCTGGACTTTACTGCAGTAACTAAGTAATATAATCTTGCAATTATGGTACTCTAGTATTGTTTAAATAAAAGTGTCAGAAAAAAAATGCAGATCTAAGCACAAGCCAGGCTTGTGTCCTAATCCTGCCCTTGCAGCTCTGTAATGTGGTTTTGCATGAGCCTGGGGACTTCTGTGTCTCATTTTCCGCATCAGAAAGATATGACTACTTACCTACTTGATGGAGTCAGAAATGCTTATGAATTTATAGTCCCATACGTCTTTTGCAAGTTCTTCGGTGATTCTAGAAATGAAAAGTAAATTTTTCCACTAGATCTCCTAACCACATGAGTATATTTTATTGCTAAATTGAAGGTTTTCATTTTCAGATTCATCCAACTATAAAATAACTATACATTTGGAAAAAATCAAAACAGTATTCTTAATTTGTTCACGGTCAGCTTTGGTTAAACCTTAGTGGATTATTCATAAAAGGCTAGAATTGGATGGTGCTATTACAGACAGATAGGCACAAGGCTATTGGAGAGACAGCCTTTTGTATCTTAGACAAAGAAAACAAACCTTTTGTCCATCAGACCTGGCTCTTTTGATTCACTAATTTTAAAAGACACAGTGACTCTCAGGAAAGCATGATCATTCTGCTCCAGAGAAGGGACCTGCAGTGTGATAGGAAAGGACAAAACCACTAATACCAGACCCCTCCTGGAAATGAAATACTGGCTCTGCAGTGTGAGCATTAAAAAAAAATAACATCCACAATTCTAACCCCACTGAAGCCAATGGTTAAACTCAACAGAGCTAGGCTTTTACTCAGCATGTTTGAATGAGTTATTAAATGAACTTTAGTTGTCCCTAAAAATAAATGTACTGCGTGGATCTAAGTGCAGCTGATGAATAAGAAACCTCAGGAATCTGGCAAATACAGTCGTTAGGGCTAAAACTAGAGGCAGCTCAGAAGGTTGCAGAAGTGAGTAGCTATTTGTGGCCATCTGAGCTTTATGTCGAATCTCAAGGTCTCTCATGCCATCTACTGGCGCTTTTTTTTAGTTACAATGGTTTAAACCTTTTTCCTTTAGGTTTATTTTTAGGTCTGATACATTCCAGGAAGTTTTACATAAAGTCCAATCAAGCTTTAGGGTGCCATATTTTTTCTTCAAATCTCTACACTTGATTACTATGTGGTTTTTCTTCCTATAAGTACATAACATTTTGGTACCATTCTGAATACCATTTCATATTGTCCCCAGAGGAAAGAGACATTGCAGAAGGCATTCTTATTTCTGTTATTGCTGGATAGGTGATAATTATACTGCAAGCAGTACCGGTAGAACAGTGTACTAAGAAAATACAGAGCTGTTCAAAAAATAGTACTCACAGTTCATCCTGAGTAAATGCGAGAAAGTTGTTATTTTGGTACCTGAAATTGCTTAATGTACTAAAAAAATCTGGTTATCCCTCTTATTTTGCTTGCAGCTCACTCTAACTGTAATTCTCAGCAAACTCTTCTGTCCTAAAATTTCTAAGTTGCCTTTCAGATGGGGTTTGGGAAGCAGGAATTATCTAGATCAATAGATCTGATCACAGAGCTTTCCCTTATCTGTAGCCTGTTTCTTCTTGCCATCCCGCTTTTCCTTCCCTATTTATGTGTCCACTGGTCTGGTCTGGACAAATGCAGGCACTGCAACACACCCTCACCCTGCTCCTGGGAGAGCAGGCAGTGCTACAGCTGTGCCCCATCTGTTCAGGCATCTTCAGAATTCACATTGCACCCCAGGTTAGAACATCAGTGAGCTGAAGATTTTGGAGCTTTACAAACTTGCTTCCTCTCCTCTTTGGACTTTCTTTCTGCAGTGTCTTCCACTGATCTGTGTTCATAAACAGGCTGAGTCAGGGGCACTTGTGACACAGTAGTTATTGTAAAGGTGATGTTGATGTCAGGCAAAGTTGGAGTTCAGGCCCCAGAATATCCAAGTTTGAACATCCAAAACTTCAGCGGATTATTGTGGATGACGCCAATTGCTGTCTCCATACCATAGGCAAAATCTTTACAGCAGCTAACCCAAGTATACTTGGATCCTCTTTCTGAAAAGCCATATTCTCCACCATCTTTGATGTATTTGGTCTTTAAGTAAATTGAGAGTGCTTTGGAAAAAAATACTAATTGGAGAAAAATAATAATTGGAGACTTGCACCATCAAACCCCAAGTCCTGCATAAACTCTGCAAGGGTCACTATAACAAGTGTAGTGCTAAACTAGGGTGTTGAAATAATAATCCTCAGGCTTTTGCCACATCTCCGTTTTGTTTCACTTGGAAAAATGATCACATTTTCTTTTCATACTAAATTGTCAGGACATTTGCATGACTCTTAAAATCTTATTGGGAATGAAATTAATTTCAAAACAAAGTAAATGGTGAAAAACATATTAAATGTTGTGACTAGCTCCCCTCACACTTATCTCTTTTCTTTTACATTATTTCCTCCATGTATCTTTTTAACTTTCACAAGTAGAAGTAACTCAACATTCCTTATAGACATTATATGAAATGGTCTTTAAATGCCTTGCGTAACAGTGGTCATATCTGTCTCTTATGTGATTGAGAATTTACTCTAATTAGACCTGCTTTGATGTTTTGTTTTTGCCAGCTGATAAAAAAGATAATTACAGCAAAAGAAACAGAGCCAAGAATTTGAGCTGAATAAGCTAACCTGCTAGAATTCTACTCAGATTCCCTCTTCTGTGGTCAAAACAAAACTATTAATATCCAAGATCTGTTCATGATTTGGGGGATGATATACAGATTAGATTCGCTATGGGCATGAGAGATTAACAGAGGCTCAGGCTGGGGCTAGAACTGGCAGACAAATGCTTGTCTCACCATGACATTAACCTGCCTACATTACTGCACACTCAGTGCAGATACACCAGTACCTCTGAATGGCGTTTCGCCTTTGAGAAATAGCACTTCCTTTTGGTCTGCACCATGAGTCACCCTGGTCTTTGGCAGTAGGAGTCGCTGCATTACAAGACCCGATTTTCGAGTGTCTGAAGCCAGAGCATGGGGTTCTCCCCAGAGCAATGTACTGAATTCTGTTATTAAGGACAGTTAAGCACTTAAGGTGGGATTTAAGGTACCTTCCCCTCCAGCTCAACACCTACCAAGACTTCAGTAGGAAATGCTGAAGGTGTTGTCATACACATCCCATTCCACAGGGCCCTGGGCTCCCTGGGAACAGGTTTCCATACCTGATATCACCTTCTAGGTTTTGGCACCTACATTGCCCATTCTGAAACACAGCAGGGGGATGATGGTCCAGGGAAGGAGGCTCACATGTCAGATGATTGTTCAACCTGTTAAATCATTGAATGAAAATAGTCAGGAACACTGAATAAGCATAATCACAGGTGCTGTGCTTCAGTGGGGTTTACTGGTAGAGATTAAGGTGTACAGAGAGAAGAGCAAGTTGTGTGGTTCTTTTCATGTCTTACACGTGAGAAGGGGCTGAGCCCTGCAGATTTTCCACCATTTCTGAGCAGAGGCAAGGCTGCTTTTTAGGATGCTGGAGATCTCTACAGCTTGTGAAACTTAGGCACTAAAAGACTTCACTATTTAAACATATAGAAGGGAGTATTAAGGATTTCAGTCTTGAGTATAAGCATCTGCATTGTATCTAAGTCTTTTTCATTCCTCTGTGAAGCTGGGCATCACTCTCTACAACACTACAGCTTTACATTGGAAAATCCTAATGCAACCAAACTGAAACGCTCCAGAGGAATTAATTGGTGACCTTGCCTGAGAGACCAAAATAAATCTGGCAGGCAGGTTGCCCCCTTTGCCAAGTCCTCAGGTCCCCAGCTGCAGCCATACGGATTACACTGCTTCCTGGGCCGGGTGAGGTTGCCAGCTCCGAGCCCAGCTACCAGCCAACTCCCCCGCTCTGCCTCCTGCCTTCAGCTTGGCTCTGCAGGCCCCTAAGCATGCCCAGGGCCAGCTGGTTAGCACCAGGCAGACAGGGAAGCTGGCACTGCCCCCACCTTTTGGCCAGCTGGTAGATCAACAAAATGGATTGCTCCACTCATGAGAAATGCTGGGATGCCGACGTCCCCCTCCTGCACAGAGCGAGGCACAATGTGACAGCCCCAAACTGCCCTGGGAAGCGCATTCTTTCTGCAGCACCAGCGGGCTGCTCTCTGCTTCACCTTCCTCACTTGGGCAGGGGACAGAGGAGCTTTTCAGGGGGGTGGTGATGAAGTTATTTCATTTACATTTCTCGAAGGATCTGAAGCACTCAAAGCACTAAATTTTTGCACATTGTTTGGCATCCCATTTCAGTTTTCTCTTAGTGAGTAGGCACAGATTGGCTGAGTTAAAGGTCATGGTTTGGGTTATAGGCACAAGCAGAGCTCTGTGCTCCATGTTTTACCAAATCTGCAGCTTTACATGAACAAGCACCTACAGAGAGAACCCTGTCCTGGCCAAGCAGAATCATAGCTCAGACTATAGTATGGCTCTATTTCATGTCAATATAAATATAAAAATAATTAAGAAGGATTTCTCATTGCTTTCACAGCCTCTGTTATCAATTATAAGGGTAAACCCTTTAAGGTACAACATTTCAATGTCACCTTCACACACCTGCTGCATGTTTTCAGGGTGGTACTGAAGAGTAGTTGAAATGTGTACGTTTTGCTCCTCCTGAGCTTGTTCCTCCTTAAAAGTCTCCTTTTAAAAGGAAGTTTTTTAATTATTTATATATGCATCTGATTTTTTTTTTTTGAGACTAGATGATCAGGACTCTGTACCTGAATGGCCCCATAAGGGCAATAGAAATATTTTGTGTAGTTGTGTCCCTCCCTTCACCATTGTTCCAGTCATCAAATCCCCTTTTAACTGCAGCTCCATATGGAGCAGAAAAAAACAAGCAGTACCACAACAGCTTACATTTGCATAACCTCTGGGCTGTAGACAGTGTGAGATTTTCACAACTGCTAGCTGGAAATATATTTGTTTAGCCAAGCTGCCAAAACTCATATTTTTAGCTTGGTAAGTCTCTCATCCACTAAGGCTCTCATTACACTTCCACTGCTCTACAAGCACTTCATCCTAAGGCAATCAAGGCAGTAATAAATAGTGCTTTTTAAAAACCAGTGGCCCTGAGTCATGGGTGTTTGGAATACAGATGGAGTGGGATCACCCAGAGTCAGCCCCTTCAGGAAGATACCTGGTAATTTCCTCATTACATCATCCTTAAACGTCAACCATTTCCTCTACAGTTGCACAAACACTGAAAACATGAGCCTTGCTGTCTCAAGACTGAAAAATGCAATAATTTTTCTGAATGTGGTTTTCTTGCTTGGTGATCACACAGCAATTTCACAGCTACTGGGTTTCATCACCCTCTTCCCGCCCCAAAAGATTTCCTTCATATGAAAAGACCTTTCCCACTTTAAGTTCTTCTCTTTGCCTGAATTCTGCATTATGCTATTTGTAGGGCTTATTTTTCCCTTATTAGTCTGTAAGCAGAGTTGTCAGAAAAGCACTACAAAATCAAGTGTGTCTCAACAAGCTGAACAGATTCTTACAGCAAACTCTCAGGAAACCAAACTGCAGCCCCCTCTGCTCCTACCAGCTGCTGCTGCATTTACCTTCTAGATAAGACATTCAGTGATCTCCTCTACTGTTTTACCCTTGAGGGAATGGAGCAGCAGGAAATAGGTTTACTCACACTTCACCCTGACCTCTAGGTGAGAGGAAGCCTTCTCTGTACATTTATATGCTCACAGTAGAGGCTGATAAATAGACAGAACCATAAAACAAACAACAGAGTTAAATAAAATCCACTAGTTATGATCTGTGCTCCTCTTGCCCGCTTCCTGGGGGTCCATCAGCTGCAAACGCACTGCAACTAGAGGGCAAACCAAGCCATTTAACAAAAGAAATCCCTGTACATTAATATATAATCAGTTTTCATTTTGGCCAATTTTGTGAGAAGTCTCTTTGCCCACCTGTACCTTCAGAAAAGATACAGTGACCGTATCTTCTACCAGGGACGCTGATGTCAGACACACTAAAAATATTCATGGTTGGAACTCTCCCAAAGCACATTGACACTTCATTACATGTGTCCCTAAAAAATTTTATAATTGCAAACAAGCCAAACTCTCTCCTCAAATATTCAAGTAAAAATATGGTATATCTATTGATGTTCTACAAACCAATACAAATGAAAACAAACTAGATATTGAATACCCTATGGAAAGGAATTATTCTGAAAAAAAATTTATTCACAGTAACTAGTAAGAAAGCTTCCAGAAAATTGTCGAGATCCCATTCTAAGTGTTTCCTATTAATGTAAGAGGTGATACAATGAGACATCCAGACTGACTCACTCCACAAGGCACTTGTCTGGCTTTTATCTCATTCTGAATGAGCACATAGGCAGCTCAAGTCTTGTTCAATAACCCATCATAATGGCTTCAGGATCTGTATGTGGAGTTAGCCATTATCACATAATATGGGCATTTAGCTATTCAACTATTCAAGACACAGAGGGTAGTTCTGGTGTAGCAAAGTGAAAGGAAGAAAGTAAAGAATACTGTGTAGGGAATCATTCAAGACATAATTTAAACTATGGAGAGGAAACACTATTTGTTTGATAATTTCTCGAAAGATTTGTGCAGGTGATTTTTCTAATGGAAAGAAATTATAGGTTTAGAAAGATCCTGCAGTATTGGTATCAAAGTTCAGAAGCTGGTGATTCTGTTTTCCCTTTAATGTAAGCAAGGCAATATTTTTTGTTAACAGGAGATCCAGCTCCCTTACTGCAATGAGATGCAGGCTCTGGAGTTGCATTTGACTCTGGTATCAGTAAGTGACCCACCAACATCAGGATTTTACAGAGATTAGCCCAGCAAGCACATAAAATGTCAAAAGCAACAGGAAATTTTCAGCATTTTCCTCCAGCTTTTCAGAGGGAAAGTTGTCAAAGAAGCTGTCTGCTAAACATATCATCTGACTTACTATAGAAAGAAGGATGTCAACACTGTATGTCAAATCCACCACTGAGAGATATTTTTTAATGGGCAGGATCTGACTTAGACAGATCCCAAATCTCTCTGCAATTACCTGCATCTGTAGGAGAGGCACAAAAGGATTTATCTTAAAGAGATCTCAGACTATCTTCTAGCCTTTCTTTTTGTGACAAAAGTAAAAATCTTAGGAAAATATTTTCAAAGGCATTGTTTCAGGAGACTATATTAGCTGCTCCCTTGCCTTCACACCAGCCATGGTGCCACTTGGGTGCAGTTTGGCTGATGACATTTGCCCTCAACCACCTCCCCTTTCCTGGGGGTCTAGCAGCCCTTCCCACATGAGCTCCAGCCCTTTGTCAGCAGCCAGACACCAGGACACAAGGTAGCTTTCAGGAAATAGGCTGCTCACAAGTGGGCTAATGCCATCAGAACTATTCACCTACTACAGCAGCCAATAACCTTCAGAGAAACTGTTCTGGATAATGCAATGAGAATTGAAATTACTTTTTCTGCACCATGCCTTAGCCAGTGACCCTCTAAACATAGGCACAGAAATGCAAGAATATTAAAAATAAAAGCTGTGGACTTTCAAGATATTTCAGCTTGATGAGTGTAACCTATTGAGTATGTCAGTGGTCCCCTGACATGGCCAGCAAGGACATGTCATGGCAGTGGAACAGACACTGCTTCCTGAAGCCAGTGTTCACACAGGTATAAGAAGGAAATTAATTCATTGCTGCCAACATGGACTATCATCTGCTCCCTGCTAGGTTTTCTTCCTGTTCAAAGCCTATTTCAAAAACAAGCAGTAATGTGACCCAAAGTCCAAACAGTGCTACAAGAGTTTGGCTTCCAGGAGCCCTTCCCACAGGTAAAGGGCGGTCATATCAGCCAGATGTGAGAGACACCATGTGTCACAGCTGGTTTCTCAGCTATCCCCCTGTAGATGGTCTCTCCAGAGCTGTATCCAGCCACTGCAACTAATTAATCATCCAGCATTAGCCCAAGAGCAGATCTAGAGATGCAAATCACTAATAAGGGCACTTTAGCATTATGAAAAGTGATCATTTACATCCTTCTTTTTGTGTGTCATTTTTACACCTACACAAGGTATGTACTGAGCCCTGATGTGTCTTTTAACAAAAAACTTCATGAATGTCCACAGAAGGGAAAAAAAGAGGGCACAACCCATTAATGTTAAAGCAAAATTTTTGCCTTTGTAACTAACACTCTCCTGGATTAGATTCACTCAGCATACAAAATGTGCTTTGGTGGCCCAGGGAAGAAAAGCTCTAGACAGGTTTTGCAAGTGCCCCTAACGAATCTTAAGTGGAATATGAGGAAGTGCTCATATTTAAGCCAGCAGTGTGCAGATGTTAGGGAATGAGACAGAACATCATCAAAGAGCCAGCATACCTCACTCCTTTTCTCCTTCTTTCCCTAATTATACATGAGAATTGAAAAAAATAAAATAAGTAGAGGGGTTTTTTTAGAACATGATTGTCCAAAAACTTATTAACAAGATTTTATTCCTTCTAGGGAAATCATCAGCTGGGAGGGTAAATTCCTGCCATTCTGGATTGGGCTGGATGCAGCAAGACATGCTAGCCCTTACTTTTCCTAAGCTTGTCTTTTTCTCTGCTACCAGAAAACCATTTCTTCTTTAAGGAATATGTATCATTTCAGCATATTTTAATTTTTTAGAAGCTGAGAAAAGGCTTTGAATTGTCACATGACTTATGTTTTCAGAGTATGATGATGATCACTAATGGGACAAAAGTATGTCAGAAATGGAGTACAGCTGCATTATCCTCTGCTGATGTGCTTGAATATGTGGTCTGAGCACCTTCCTCAAAAGAAGGAAATGTTTTCCTCATTCTAAAGGAAGGCATGCTCTGGCACCAAACAAATGGGTAACCTTCTAGGAACTGCTCCCCAGGAAGCCTCTCAGCAATTGCTTCTGGTTGAAGATCACACAAGAATTCAGTTTTTCACAAAGGCATTAGGTAGAAAAGCTTTAATTATTAAAAGAGTGTGAATTAAGCAGACACTGTGCTGCACCTACCGTGCCTTAGTGAGAAGGCGCTCTGTAAACAGAATTATTATTTCATCAACACAGTAGACTCCTCACTTAATGGCTCACTAACTGGGCCAGAGATGAAATTCAATGTGAAGAAATCAATGACTCAAAGCAAGAGATTCAGCAAATATGAAACACCTAGTGCTAAGCTCTTAGGATTGCATATTGTCTCCTGTGGAAGTGACTCGTATCATGCAGGGAGAAAATAACACTCCTGCTGCTGTGTCCAACTGTATCCATAGGAGATAAGACTGAACTGGCGCTTGCTAGCACTACAGTCCCATACTTTAGAGGGGGGTTATTTGCTTTTTGGTGTTCTCCTTCTGTGTTATATCTGCTAAATTAGTAAGCATTGCTACTTCATATTTTCAAAATGGTCTTACTGCTTTCTTTCTTCTTTTTGTAATTCATGATATCAAAGTCAGTATTTCTTAGTAAGGGTAGCCTTATTTTGGTGTCCACCAGATGTATACATCAATCAGAATGTCTCTGCTGTACCACAGAGCCGAAGCACCAAAGGGCATCCTGCAAAATTAAATGGGGAGAATAATGAAGTCCTTCACAATTCCTCTCTGTTCTAACCATTATAACAACTCGAGAGAGCAGAGAAGATATTTTCAACATGTGGCTATAGGTGCATGACTCTTCTTCAGACAGCTGGCTAGAGGGTAAATGGCAAGAGCAATAAGTATCTATCTCTCCTCTCCAGGAGTGAGCATGATTCATGGATGAGGAATACTTTATTTTCCTACTCACCAGCACACTGAGGCTTTACTGTGAAATTACTTCTTAAGTTTTCCCCTTCTCTCCAGTGCTAATTTAGGGATATAAAACTTACCATGCCAGCTAACTTTTCACTGAAGTGATTTCAGCTTCGCTTCCAGATTCTCAGGGAAAATCTCAGCTTTACATTCCTCAGCTCCTAATGAAAAACAGCAAATCTGACTCTGCAAAGAAAGGTTCCTGGTGTAGTGAGGAGTGTCTGTGCAAAGAGGGAGAGATGAGTTAAACTGCAGAGGAAATCCTTCATTAATGGTACCAAAGGACTGCAAAAACCCAACTAATTCTCTGAACGAAAGAAGGATTAATATCCCATTTTATGGGAAAGAGAGTGAGATAACAGAGCAAACACTCAGGAAAAATAACAGACAGAATCACTGCAGCTTCAGTTCCACATCCATTCCCATGGGTGGAGAGCCAAATTTGGGCAGAATCTCTTCAATTGGTATGGGCAGTTTGTTTATTTGTTTGGCTGGAAGGAACAACCCAGCAAAATATCTCACAAACAGTTTTCTCCAGAAAATCCTGCTATTTCTCATTTGGATTTTTTAACTATCAACATATGTCTTTACCAAACAGGAGAGTTAACAGTTAATGTGACAGAAAACAGTTATAAATTGCACAAAACTGTGTTGAAATCAGACTGACACCCTTCATGTGTTTTTGAAGATAATGTCTTTCTGACACACCTTTCTGGCTGCTTTTTGTAGAGAGGAATAATGCAGCACAGAAATACAGCGCTGAAAAATGGCAGCTTGCAGTGCCTTCCTCAAAAAAAGCAATAACCTTTTTCTACACATAATTGCACTAAATTCACCAAGAGCACATAATGGACAGGAATACAAAATGAATCACAGCATTTCTATATGAAACAGCTGTTCCACGAACTGGCCATGATGATTTTTGACTATATGACTGCATCTGTAGTTTGGAAACAATTAGCCAGGAGCAATTATTTATCTTGAGTTGTCACACTTGTTTTATCAGCTCTTTAGGGGGTTCTCTTGTAATCATAGAACTTGGAGAGCTGAAAAAGCAGGATTTTCCTACTCCAGCTGGACCAAGAAATAAAATGCAAATCAATGACAGCACGTTTAAATAAAATTTGTGACATCCAATTTCATCCATCATTTTCTTCCTTTCCTTGTTAAAACAGAAAAAAAATATTGCATTCCCACTAAGACTCAGGGGATCTCAAAATATATTTAGTAGTCACACCAGTATACTGGAATCAGGAGAATGCAAATAAATCCTATCCTTCATTGCCTCATACTTTCCACTCCTCTAATTTGCAGTGGTAAATTTGAAATCTGAATACTGTCGTTTTTCAGCAAGCACTGAGCACTCCTGGGTGCCTTTTGCTGCCACTGGGACATGCAGCTGGGACATCCAACACCTATGCAAATCTGGGCTGAGTTATCTGCAGTGAGACAACTAATGCAGCTGAGAAAAAGAGTTGTTTTACCATCTCACAAGGGAATGAAATCTCAGTAGTGAGCTGCTGCCTCTGTTAGAGGTAACTCAACAACTTTACAATAATGTAAGCAGCCTTAGGAATAAGCTAAAAGACTCTAGGAGGTTGGTTTTCAGAGCATATCAGGAGACAATAAAGGGCACTGTCACGCATTCAGGAAATCATGTTCAGGTTTTATAAACCACAAATGCGAATAAGGCCTGGCAATCCTCATGCTATGAACACATAAATAGATTTAGTATGTGTAAACCACTGTGTAACTCAATTGGATAATTAATACTGTCTGGGAAAAGATGCCAGAGTAGTAAGAAGTTTCTGAGCACCCAGGACAGACATTTCAGGCTTTCTAATTTCACATGTCTGAAACAAGAACCAAGACACAAATGTTGCTGACATTAGACATCATTTCCCAGGGCATCCTGAGCAGTTAGCCAAGTGCAGCATAGCTGCACAAAAGAACTTGCTGTCGCTTGTTATTAAGTTATCTGGTTGCTTAGGCATGGGCCACAGCCTCTGTACAGTCACTCTTAGTGCTCGGTTTGTAAGCAAAAAGCATCACTTTTCAGGAAACTAACAAGGGTGAGATGTTAACTACCCAAGTACGTATTAAAAGGCTGTTTCCTTTCAGAACTGAATTCAAATTTGGGCTTATACAGCTCTTTTAAAATTAACTTCTTTGTTCAATCTATAACCTTTTTTCCCCTTTTCTTTTTTTTTTTTTTTTTTAGAAGCAGCTTTGGAACATGTCAGCAGACTGGGATTCTGTTTGTGCCTTCCCTCTTGATACATTCCCCAGTCTCCTGTTCTGAGTTGTGATTCACTGGGTGCTGTCCCCAGCCAGGCTTGTGCCTTCAAACAGTCCAGCACTTCTCTCTCACTGCGCTGCTGCTCTTTGGCCACAAATCCTTCCACAGGAAAGGGGCCCTGGGTGCAGCTGCTGTAGGTGCATAGGACAGGCAAAGCACCTCATCCCAAATGCCAAACACGAATACTCCACCTCACAGCTCAGGGGGTAATGAAAACTGAAGACACAAAGGGATTTTGCACTAGATTTCTGGAAAATCCAAGCTGAGCTGACAAGCTAAGCACTTCTCTGTCAACAAAGGCTGCTTGGGATTTACAAACTAGCTGTCCCTCCTGAAGAGCCTGATTTATTTGGTATGCTTTGAGCAATCTTAATGTATGCTAAGTTTTTATTCACAGGCATGGTCTTTTACATAATACCCAAATAGAGTGTTTGCTCAGGAAGTGGTAGACCTGAATTCCAGGCTTTTCCCTGCTGAGGAGGGCTGAAACTACTGCTTCTATTTCCCAGAGGAAAATGCAGAGCCTGTAAAGAAGGACAAACCTGGATTGGAGAAGAAGAGACCTGGGACTCAGTTTCTGCTCCCTGGGATGTTTGAATCTAACATCAGATGGCATCTGGATTAAAAAACAAATACAAGCCAGAAATAATCAAGGACATAGAGACTGGGACCAGGAATACCTCACTCTTGGCCAAGCTCCATAATCACTAGGTTAGATAATGATGCCAATCCTCTTGGCAGACCTTATTTGCAACGTGCTAGTGCAATTATATTATTTCAGTTCTGCAGCCGCTTGAATGTCTCTGCATTGCCCCTCCATGGCACAGTGCAGACATACTTTCTTCTCTTTCACTGAAGTAGTTTGGTACAAGCTATTTTATTCCCTGGATCAGAGAGAAGTTATGTGTAATAGTAACATTAATGTAGCTACTGCAGCTTCACTATAGTTAGGCATTCATATTTGAGACTGTACATATCCTTGGTATCCATGGTACTGCCTGCACCTGGAACAGGAATCCTTTCCATCAAATTTAAAAAATGTTCTATGATAACAGCAGACATCCATTTAATTGGGGCATCATACCCCTCCATTTCAAGTAATATTTAATTAGGTTGCAGTAAAAGGAAAGCAAAATTGAGAATCCCCTATCTAGGAATGAATAACCCAAAGGATTTTAGAATAAATATCCTCGTGGATTTTAGAGTAAAGATGATTTGACCAGGAATAGTATGTTATAACTCACCTGTCCTTGTCTTTTCTAACACATCTTACCCTCCCTACAACGGGGATGAGATTTTTCTGGACAGATGCATTTCCAGGTCAGCACCCCAAGATCAGGGAGCATGAGGCACTGCTTCATTCATCCTCCTCCCTGGATGGAGCTTGTGGTATACAAAGATTTCTGCCTCTCACCTAAAGTGCCTGTCTGGGGGAAAGGACATTTCCTCCTGGCCTACTGAAGTGGCTCTGAGTACACCAGCTTCCAAGAATCCCACCCTTAAGCCCTACTGATCCTGTGGGGTATCAGGACAATCAAGACTTACATGCCTTGACTGCAAGCATAAGACCTCTTGTATGTCCTTAGAGAATTAGCCCCCAGCTTCACTCTGTTCAATGTCCCAAACTGCAGCAGTTTGGGCATAGAGGCACATTCAGGTATCAAAGACAGCTAAATGACCACCTAGGAGAACATGAATATCCTTTAGTTAGCTCCCCAGAGAAGCCACTTTCCCAACCCCAGTCAAGAGTAGATGCTGCAAGGACTATCTGCCATGCAATTTGTCAGACACTTGCCAGGAGACAGAGCAGTGCAACGTTCAAAGTGGGTCACCAGAGGTTTTTAAGTTAACCTGCCTTTGACTCACGCTCCACCAGATTTAGGCCTTTTCCAAGGCAGTCTGTCACACTGAATGTGCAGTTTTTTAAACCTGATGTTATGGCTGAGCTATTATTGTGCAGCATGTGTTGCTTGCACAGCAAGATTAGAGATTCGTTTCCAAAATGAGGGACACATTTATAAACCTGCATACAGTGCATTGTCTTTAATAGGATATTTTTCCTTGGCACTCTTTCCTGTTTAACGCAGAGTGAAACTCCATTTCATCTTCAGCAAACCTTTCAGCTGGAATATAATTTTCCCCAATAAAACAACTCTAAACACCATCACTTTCATTACACACGGCTGTACCTTGATAACACTTGGCATGACTGACAGCAGCGAGGTAACCACAGACACTGCTCTTATTAAGAGGAGATTAAACAATTACATTCCAGTAATTTAGAAATACTTCTTTTCTCTTGAAAGGGAAAGTGACAATAAGTATTTCCAGATATATTCCCATGTCAGATGCCATGCTTATTACTGGTAATATTAATATTGTTATAGTTTTAACTGCAGTCCTTTGAAACATCAGCCTGAGGTTAGGGCTACTGAGGTCGCAGAGATGCCTGAGGAGAAATTATGGTCCTTGAAATTCAAGGCCCAGAGTTGGAACAAACAAGGCACACAAGAGTAAAGGAAACAGTTTTATCTCCATTTTTAAGATAAAGGAAAAGAAACACAAGAAGACAAATCATTACTTAGTCTCAAAGACTTTGTCATCTTTGGTATTACTTTTTCTGTATCTATTAAGCATAGCAAAGGCATCAAAAAGTGCTATATTAGTCAGTCCTGAACAAGTAAAATCATATCCATGTCCTCGCTAATATTTTGTATTACTTATAAACTTTTTATAGACATATTTCAAATAACAGTTTCTATAAAGACTGATCATACAGCAGACTGTTGTGCTGACATTTTTATGGTCTACAAAAAGCTCTTGAGTTCTGGAATTTCAGCAAACTGCAGCCCTTAGGGAGCACATCAATTTTATCTGTGCATTTTTCTAGCCAACTTGCATTTTCCTCTTTGTGCATGGGTGTCAAAAACTAGTATACGGGCTGACCCAACTCAAACCAGCTGTAGGTTTTCTTGTTTGAATTATTTTTCTATCACACCCTGCTTTTGCCCTTTGCCCTTCTCCGTACTGACAGCTTTGCCAGAATAAATCTTTGCTATTCAGCCAGATGAGGAAACACCCAGCAAACAAGGTTATTGTCCTTCTTTGCCCAGGTATGCACAGCCCAGACTGCTAAACCCTGACCAGTGGTTCAGGCTGTTTTCATATCTATTATTCTGTATTATCAAAAGGTGTCTTTGAGTCATCTACCAATAAGTAAGCCAAAACTTTGATAATGATGCTAAAAATTAAATCTTCATGTGGCAGGATGCTTTGTCTCAGATATGTTCAACATTATCTCTTCTCGTCCCACATAGTTTAAAATAATGTTTCCAAGATTCCCTGAGTAACCTAAATCCAGGCAAAATAAAAATGATATAAAAGATATAAAAGGCAATAAACCTGTAGTTCCTCGTAACCCATGGACTGCTCCCTAACACTTGTTGTTTTGAAATTACTTCTGTCACAGTGGCCAGCAAGTGTCTGTGCTTTCATCTGGAAACAAAGACTGAATTATTGTCTCTGATGTCAAGGGAATGTTTTAATTTCTTGTGTTGCTGTCGCTTGAAAGTGTGTCCCCTAGCCTGCAGATGGAGAGAAAGGGCTGGGGTTACACACTCACTAATGTTCCCCACGGAGATTTGTGCCTGCTCTCTGTCTGAAACTCATCACTCTGGTTCTCACAGATAAAGCAAGATTTCATAAATACAAGCATTGGGTTCAGCTATTTAGTGACAGACCTCACTGTGTTTCTTGAAAATGTTCCTTATAGGGGCTATTTCTTTGGAAAATTATATTTCTTAATGCAGTATTTGCTTCTGAAGAAGTGTCTCCTTACACTCTGCACAAACGGTGAGATACCAGTTTCATTATGTCCCATTCCTTCTTAAAACTATCACTGGAGAGAGGATGGGATTTCCACTGAGATTCACTGAGAATGGGATGCAGAAAAGCCCTCCCTGAGATGGCTAAAAATGTCTAGCAGTAATTTTAAGGTGCCAGTCACCAACTCTATGTATATGTACACACTAAAACACAAATAGATTCTAAATCAATGGAAGTCAAGGATTCATAGTCCATTCTTTTGTATTTATAACAGCATTTGACCAGTATAAAATTTAAATGTAATCCTTTCCACATCTATATAATATCTATATAGACATGGCTCATCCATTTCATTTTTAAAGACATCAGGTTTGCTGAGTCTCCCTTGCCTTTCCTCTCACACATACCCTGCAGACCCCTTTAGAAAGAGGATTGTGAAGTTCCCCTGGATGTCACTTGCTTTCTTTCATCTCTGTGTTGAAAAAATGTACACATCTAAGAGTGAATACTCTCAATTTGGTCTGCAGCTTTGGACTCTGAAGAAATTTGAGGTTAATATTTTTGTAACAGGGTACTTTTTTTACTGTGGAGGCTTAGATTTCCTTAAACCTCAAATTCACAGCTCCATAGCATTTATCTATACCTTTCAGTGAGCAGGAATGAGTCAGTGAGGGCTGTCCTGAACAACCTGACACAGGATGTCCTGGACATCCCTGTGGACTGTAAGTTTCAATACAGAAATTAAAACACCAGTAGCTTGAAGGGGCAGAAAACAACAGAATGAATAGCAGGATGCCAAAACGAGGTGGCTTTCACTGTTACCAGTTGCAAAGAAAGAACAAAGATTCATTAACCTGCTTCTTCAGTTTGGTAGCTGGGTAACAATGTGTTTACATACAGCCTGGTCCAGGTAGGCAATATTTTGTTCCAGTAGCTCAAACCTAATGAGAATCTCCCTTCAGAGTATATGTTGGCTTTAGAAACAGAAGAGGGTGACAATGTTTACTGACTCTTTTGCAGGCACAATGCTATTGCATAGCTTGGGTTCTTTTAAATAGAGATCAGTATTATCTGTACAGTCACTTTGTAATAAAATATGCAAATGTTCTCAGGTTGTATAAGAAAACCTTGCATAAGAACACCTGATACTAAGAAACATCTTCTTGCTCAATATATAGAGAACACAGAAAGTCCCTTTACATGTTCATCAACACCTCACTTACAAGTAAGTAGCTGTGTAAGCATGGGTAGCAAAGTACTAACACCTCAAAAGTCTATAGACTCTCAGGAGGATGGAGAGCCCCATCCTTTCAGACTCCATCTCTCCCAGCAAAGAGGACAGCATAGCAGGTGAACAAATGGGCAAATTCAAAGTGCCCACAGCAAAACTGTGTTTTGCTACAGTTGTGTGCTCAAAGCCAAATACACTCTTGTCCTTGTCCTCTGCAGGTGCTTTGTTCCCAGAAAACAACTCCTGCTGCAACAGGTCTCAGAAAACAGAGATCCTAGTCCTTTGTCTTCCCAAACCAGTCTTCAAAGTGAGAAATAACAGGAAAGGTAGAAGCTAAAAATTCATGCAAATGCATTCTATGGAATTCAGGGAATTCAATGCCACAGGACATCAACAAACAGATACTGCAGATAGTTCCACTGCTTACACAACATGCAGGCAAAACCTCATCAGAACTCTTGCCACACAGTGCAAAATCTAAGGGATGAGAAAATGGGATTTCTTTCTCTTCTGTAGTGTGGTGGTGGGTGCAGTGCTGGGCACACAAATGCTGCTTGCCCTGGAGCACTGCAGTGGTCACCTTCCTGATGTTCCCAGGTCTGTGGTTTGAATAGGCACAGAAGTTCCTGAGATCCACTTGTCTCCAGACACACATCATTGATACAAATTTTAAAGTTCAAAGGTTTGTTCCTAAAAATTTGGTTTCACTTCCACTGTGTTCTATTCAAGCATTTTGCCAGCACACTGAGGATTGTACTTCACATCTCTAATGCTTTTTTTCTGTTTTGGAGCATGTCTTTAAACCAAAGTACATAAAAAGTACATTACTATTAATAGACTATGAACCACTAATGCAGTTATCATTTTAAGCAAAAAATAAAATCATTTTTTTAAGTTACTAATCCACCATATGTACCATTAGAAAGAACAACATCATTTCCTGCATATTTAAAAAAATTAATTAGAACTTCACTTTACCAATTCTCACTAATTAAAAAAAAATCCCACAGATTTAAAATGGAGAAAATAAAGATATAAAAATATCTTTATTGCCTTCAAGGTGCTGTAATTTTAGATAATGTTATTCTCCTAAAATTTAAGTTGTACTAATTCTTCTCTCTCTGCTTCCATATTATTCTCCTTGGGCACAGATCATACATTTCCTCCATCTTATGCTTCTACTTCAAGTTTGATCTTTCCTAGGGAAAGGTTTGTTCAGCAGCAATCAGGCAGCCATTTTAGCTTCTTTATTCCCCTTATCCCCCATTCTCTTTTGTGGAGCTAAATGATACACCTAAGGTGAGTTGAGACACTATTTGTGAGGTCTTTCTGTCCACCCCCACCCAACAGCAATAATCACAGACAAGGTGTCCTTGTTCTTTCCTTGCTACCAGAACATTCAAGATTGACAACTCTATACCGAGTTGCTCAGTTAATCATACATGTTCTGGTGGAAATTATTACCTTTATTGCAAAGCTGTGTATAGACAGAATTAAATGCTCATCTTCGCAATAAAGACTGTGCTCTTCTGTAAAATAATGACTCCATTATCAGGTCTGCTCTAAGTATTGTGAAGTTGCTAGTAATTTTTCTCATTCTGTGAGGATTATAAAGAGAACCTGAATTTCCAAAGTACAGGATTTAAGACTATCAATTATTTCCTTCAAGGATCCTTCCCTTTCCAAAAGAAAATAATCTCCTCTGAAGAAGGTGTCATTCTTATGACAACAGAAGGATTGCAATATCACACTTTCAATGAGAATGTTAGACCTGATTCAAAGTCCAGAAATTTGAACTACATGAAAAGTGTCCTATTAACATCAGTGAGCTGTTCATCAGCTCTACTGAACAAAAGCTTCCCCCCACTTAAGGTCCTGCTGATAGCTGTCAGGCCCTTGAAAGTTTTGACATCCTGGTTCCACTTACATCAGCTCCTCCAGTAAGATTTATTCAGATTTTCTGCCCATCTTCACGGGTTAGGTATGTTCCTCTTTCTTTGCTTCAGAAGCATGTTTTATACAGCTTAACTTCTAAAAGCTTATTAAAATGACAAGCATTATAAGAGACTGTGCCAGCAGTAGTACCCAAATGAAGTCATAGCCCCTTTAAATATATGAATTTTTGAAACCAAAGTTTCCCCATGTGCCTTGCAGCACATGTGATAGTAAAACTTGAAAGAAATTACTGTTCTATAATTACCATTTTCTGAAAAAAATACCAGTAAAATAACTTACAATTGTGAATATTAGGTGTGGTCGAACACATTTACGCCTTCAGAAACATCAGGAAGGTTTTTTTATTCTATAAACACTCTTGAGAACTGATGGGCTAAACAAGGCTTCCCTGCCAGGTGTACTCTTTTATGAAATAAAGCATCACAGGAGCATGTCAAGAAAAAACAAAATTAAGACACTTACAAGTACCAGGTGCAGACTAAAGAGAAATAAATACTCTGGCACAAGAACACAAAACAGGAAATCCAGCCAGGAAAATGACAGTTAGGTAACATGCCTTACAAGTAAGGCAGATAAAGGAAAGAAAATAACACATGTACATTGTCATGATATCCAATCCCCCACAAACCAATTACTTCCATTCTTTTGCATCCAGAATCATTGTTGCAAAATTTGGTGATTTAGAAATGGAAAGTAAAACAGAAATCATGCTGAAAACAGAACTGCACTGGAAAACGTCCCTATCCAACTGAGCGCCAAATATTTATCCCCCAGAGAAGAAAAAAGGCCTTAATCAAAGCTAGTCCAAAACCCACAAACTTTCAATTCTCTCTGCTGAAAGGCAGCAAACAGCAATAATGCAGCCCACCTGAACCAAAGCTGAAACATTGTCCCTGCCTGGGCCCAGAAAGAAGAATCACAGTATGAGATACCCAGGACTTTTCACAAAGGGTTGATTTTTGATTCACCATAATCTGTAACACCACCACAGACTCCTCCCCACCACCCTCACAGCCACTGCAGCATCAAGGAAATGCTGGCAGAGCCAGGACAGAGCAGGTAATGCCAGCTGAACCCAGAAAAGCCAAGCCATAAAACCAGCAGCAGCTGCAGCATCCCGCCCCCAGCCAGGCTTGCTGACCTTGCCAGGGCAGTGGCTGAGCCCCTGCAGTCTTGGCCTGAGCACCTCCAGCTCCCGTGGGTGCTCCGTGGAGCAAGGGGTACCTTGGGATGACACTGCAGACAGCAGGGAACTCTCCCGTGGTTTGGAGCACGGGCTCTTTTTGGACATGTTGGCTATAGTGTTTTCTGGATAGTCACCATCCCCCTGAAGGATATGTTGGTATTTTGATCCCAGATGGATACGTTCTGCTCCTCCAGCTCATTAATGCCAATCTCTTCTACAATAAATAAGCTCTGTATCTGGTCTTCTCTGGCCTCTCCTGGATGATTTATGTCATGGGCTTGCAATAAGTCAAGCTGAAGTTTCCCTGACCTAGATTCACTCCAACGTTGTACCTAGTTTGGTGACTTCTTTCCAGTCTTTCAAATCCATTATTCAGCAAGCTGGTGCTGATGATGCACTTTCAGCCAGGTTGCTTTCATCTTTCATTTTATTAAATGCAAATTGGATTTGAAAATGAAGGCGGACACTGCTGTAATCATACTGGCAGGTAACAGTGTTACTCAGCTGTCAACAGAATTCAGCCTAAATAGATCATGGCATAAGAAAGAAATTGTATCAATGACTTTGCTTTGCTTGTATTTAAATATTACATCAAACCTATACTGTCACAGGGGACAAAAAAGTGAACACGAGTTGCAAAAATAGCACTCATTCTATATCCTTTATCTTTTCCCTTCCTTCTGCTCTTTAGCTAATCCAAGGGGAGTTATTTCAGCGTGAAATTTGTATATTGTTTGACAAAAAGGTAACAGGATAATAATAAACTAGACAGCACCAATACCATGGGTTCCACTTTATATTACTGGTTTAGATAAACTAATTAATTAAAATATCAAGGGTGTGTTTTACACATGAATATTCTTGAGTTCCAGAGAGTTAAAAGTAAATCAATATAAAAAACTGGCTACAGATATACACTGCTAACACTGATTTGCTTGCTTGTATGTTATTTTGTAATAAATAACATTACAGTCTGCTTTTGTAAAAGTAACTATTAATAATTAATTGCATTAACCCTTTCAGTGCTTATTGTTCTTTGCTATTGATATGAAAATATGCTGAGACTTTTGTTAGAGTGTAGTAGTACATAGATGTTTGACTGTATGTTTTTGCAAAAGGGCAATTATTCCCTAGGAGGAAGGCAGTGCAACTACAATGCCCCCAAAGAACAGACCAAATACTCTGAAATGTTTCAGCACAGGACACAGAATTTAGCACAGTCCCAGATGGGAAAAACCCTGTATTTTCTTTAAGTGGAGACATTGTATTAACAAGTGACAATGTCATAAGATGGGAGGGTAAACATCTGCTCTGAGGCCTGGCAAGACTCTCCCAAAGCTTTAGATATGTCATCAGAATAATTCCTGACATATCTCATTTATTCTGTTCTTCTGTGCAAGCACCAAAATCTGCTGTCAAGAGTCTGTCTCACTTTGATTGCAGCAAGGAGCTTTCTCACCCACTACAGAGCTATAATTTTGTGTGCTCACCACTTACTACAAATGCTCTCAGGAATGGAAATGAAATGAAATGAAGTACTTACATTCTGCCATCCTTCCAGTGCAATGAAAATGTAGAAGGGAGTAAACAATCCTATGGGTATAGTTAGAAAGGGGACTCAGATTCTTGCCTGGACTCTCTCCTGGCCAAGACACAAAACCCAGCAGCACAGTCCATTCACAAAAAAGTTCCCCCCATTCCCAAAGGATTTCAGAGGTGGCTGCTGCCCTAAGCAGGGTCATTGATTCCTCATTCCTCTGCACAGGTTCCCTGAGAAAACTGAAATCAGATTTCTCCATATTCTGGGGAAAACTTCAACTAGATAAAGAAAGTCATGAAGCCAAGCTGCACAAATTGACCTCAGAGTCAAGTACCTTTTCCCTTCCAAAAGCTGCAGAAATGTGTCAAAATGTCCCCTCAAGTTCTCACAGACACCTGTGCTGACAGTAACAAGCAGGTTTGGACTCAGGTGTCTTGCAGTTGAAGGATCTTGCTTGTTACAGGGGTAAAGAAAGAAATCAATCAACTTTGCATATATGCATATCTATCTAAATATTTGTTCTTTCATCTGAAGAAAATTCTTACTTATTTGAAACAGTTCTAATCTGAATTTCTTGAGGGTTCCTTTTCTTTCTTTTAATTCCTTACCTGATCATTCAAGAACATAACAAAGTGTGCTGTGTACACAAATTATATGCATATATCCAGTGCACTTTCTACACAGCTCTGTACTCCACCTCTAACTGAGGGCCTCAGTGATTCAGAATTACAAGTAAAATCGCAATATCTCTAGTAAGTATTCTATACTTGTGTAATCTGACAGGTAGATGCAAGAAATCCTTCTGGCTTCTTAAAAAATACAAATTCTTAAATGCCTTTTAATACCACAACTCACTCAGCTCACAATCCCTCTGCTATCTCAGGGATTTCTTTGCACACGGAGACACTTCAGTGCTGGGCTCTGGCTCCCTGAGCAGTACCTACTTTCCCAGCTGATGCAGAGCAGACTGAGGGCTCTGCTGTGATTCGAATCAGGAGCCTGCAGCAGAGGGCACTGTGAAGGACCCAGAGCTGCAGCCCTGCACAGAAAGAGCTGGAAAGGGAGAAGGGACACTCCCCCCAGGGGACACATGTACCTTCTAACCCATGTTGCTCTCATTGCCCCTCCTGGAAAGGTGGTGGTCGTTCCTCTGAGCAGGTGTCCAGGAGCCAGGCTGTGTTATCACCCCATGCTCAGAACAACAAGGCCAGCTGAGCCTTCACTGAAAAGCTGCTATTGCTGAAAGCTCCTCCCAGGTGAGGTCTCTCCTGGTCTGGTTCATGCCGAGTGCAGCCAGCCTCTGTCCAGAGCAGGCAGCTGGGAGCACTGCTGAGAAGATGGGCAGGTCACACTACCAGTGAGTGACATGTGTCTGTACAACCCATGGATGTGCCCGGTCCATAAAATCTGTTTGGGACTTTGCTGGCTTAATTTCCAAATTTTCCTGGGAGAGATAATGCCATTCAAATACAGGTTTTATAATCAGTCATTTTCATTTGGAAGCTGAAGGCAGCTGTCCCCTGTTCTGCTTTTATACTCTACACTATCAGATATTCCCAAACACTCTACAAAGAGGCTAAGCCTGCAGAGCTGAGATAGTGAATATTTGCAGCAGTGCTCAGCAGCCAGCATCTCTGAATCTATCAACAGCTCCTTGCAAGAGGAATCAACCTTGTCTTTCCCCATCTGCACAAGTACTTAAAAGAATAATTTTAGGAAGCAAATGAACCATTGCAGAGCCATTAAAATAATTAAATAATCCATAAGCAGCAGTTAAACAGTACAATAAGGAACACTTAATGTTATTAGAAAAGTCAGTTGTGTGTGGACAAAGGCTGACTGACAAATGAGAAAAATATTTGTTCACTGTGAGTGATCTACAGCAGACCTACAGCCAATGGTACCAGATGGTGGGGCTGGTTTTTTGTAAACACACCTCTTCTAGAACCAAAAAAGCCTGGTTAATTGACCATGGATCATAGTCCCACATAAAATAAGCAAAGCTGTGCCTGCCCAGCACCATTGGCAGGCGGTTCCCATTAGGAAAGCAGTAAAGTTCCTGGGTTCTTTGGGAGGTATCTGGATTTACTGGGAAGCACAAAAAAAAAAAAAAAAAAGGAAATGGAATAATTCTGAATAGATCTAGTGATACAGAGAAGATCATATTCAACTTTCCATGTCTGTGTTGGATAATACATTTAATTTGAATGAACAGTCTTCCTTTTAATTCAGCATTTTTAGTCTTTCATCAAGAGCACAGGGATACAGAACTAAAGAGGTGTGCAGCTGAGAACTCCATCTCACACAGACTGGGTTTATTGTGATAACCATGCAAAGGATGTTGATTCTCAGTTTGAACTGTCATTTGACAATAAATAATAGCATTCTTAACTCTAGCACTGTGATGGTATTTAATCTGTGGCTTTCAAAAAGCTTTTATACAATGTAGAGGATGAAAGAAATTTCCAGAGCAAATGGGAATAAAATATTCACGAAGGGGAAACTCTGACTCCAGTTATTAATCTACAACAGCCTTCCCAACACATGGAATATCTTATTTTGTTTACTGGCACGGGATCACAGCTAATCCTGCTGTCTGTCACTTGAGGATTAATGACCCAATTAATGACCAGCAGCAGAGCAGCTCTATCCATTACAGCATATCACAATCAATTTCTCATTTTGACCCTCTGGAGGAAAGGGATGCTATCCAGTGGGACTTTGACAAGCTGGAGAGGTGGGCCTGTGCAACTTTCAAAGAAGTTGAGCAAGGCCAAGTGCAAGGGGCTGCATCTGGGTCAGGGCAATCCCAAGCCCAAACACAGGTGGGGCAGACAATGGATCAAGTGCAGCCTTGGGAGAGGAACTTGGGGTTGTTGGTGGATGAGAAGCTCAACATGAACCATCAATGTGCATTCGCAGCCCAGAAAGCCAACTGTGTCCTGAGCTGCATCAAAGGCAGCGTGGGCAGCAGGCTGAGGGAGCGGATTCTACCTCTCTACCCTGCCCTCATGAGACCCCACCTGGAGCGCTGCATCCAGCTCTGGGGCCCCAGCATAAGGACAGGGACCTGCTGGAGTGAGTCCAGAGGAGTCCCCAAAGCACCTCTCCTAAGAAAACAGGAGAGAGTTGGGTTGTTCAGCCTGGAGAAAAGAAAGTATTGAAGAGACCTTAACATCCGTTTCCAGTTCATAAAGGAGGTTATAAGAGAGCTGAAAAGGGACTTTTAACGAGGGCCTGTAGTGATGTAACAAAGGGGAATGGCTTTAAACTGAAATAGTAGGTTTAGAGATTAGAAAGAAATTTGTTGCTGTGAGGGTAATGAGGAACTGGAATTGTTTGCCCAGAGAAGGTTTGGATACCCTATCCCTGGAAGAGTCCAAGGCCAGGTTGGATGGGGCTTTGAATAACCTGATCTAGTAGAAGGTGTCCCTTTCCATGGCAGGGAGGTTGGAGCTAGGTGACCTTTCAGTTCCCTTCCAACCCAAACCATTCCGAGGTTCTATGATCTACAATGTAGCTGACAGTATCTTCATGTACATAAAAAAATTTCTGGGAATATTTTTTTTCTCCTGTGCTCACAGAGAATAAACTTTCTCTGACCACAAGATGGCCCTCATGGTATATTGTCTGTGCCGTGGTACACACTATCCTTGCCTTATTCTTAACACACAGCTTGCAATATTCTAGTTTCACTTCATTTAAGTATATGTACAGTCTATTTGTCTCTCCTACCTTCTGTTAGCAGAAGAAAAAGCAGAGTTCCTGAATCTGTCGGGTTAATTCACGCACTCTGGGGCCAGTCAGGCCAAGTTTGTGGCGGTGCTGCCCCAGCATCCTGGTCCCAGCACAGCCACCAGCACACGCTGTCACTCCCCACTGCAACCTCCGCATGGCCACACACCCCACAGCGCAGCTTCTGCACACCCATGGCCACTGGGGGAGAGCTGGAGGCCTTTCCCCATCGCAAGGGCTGCCTGACACCACCTCAGATGCCGGGTGAGCAGAGCTCCTCCTCGCTCTCCCATCATGGTGTTTTGCAACTCCTGCCTGTCATTGTTTTCTCAAGGAATCTTGGTGTTGCTTGGCATATTTGAGCTGGCATGGTTTCATTTCCTATGCTTTCTCCCCAAAAACCACATGATCAGGCACAGTGATGTCAAGCAAGGAAACTAAATTGTTTCATTTGATCCCTGGCTTACACTCCAGCTGTAGTGACAGAGCACAGGGATATCTCTTTTTAAGGCTTCTGCTGGTCTAAAATTGGGGAATTTCCATAAGAACATTTCCTGAAAGGTTAGATCAAGATAATTCAAAGCAGGCCAAGGAATTAAACATATAGCCTCCTGCCTAGAAACCTACCAGTTTCCTGACTGAAAGTGTCCAAAATTGTAACGTGCTACAACAAAGAGTGTCAGCAGGATGAAGGACAGCCCTGTCTCAGCCCAGCTGAGTTGGGATCATTTCAGGACGATGTGATGCTGATTTTGTAAAGCGTAGGGATATCCCAGAATAGGACAGGGTACCAATCACACTTCAAATGTGTCTCTTGAACAAAAGATAAGCAAAAATTTATGCTCCATATGTTAGTCAGGTACGTCTATTTCCTGTGGGCCTCCAGTGTTCCAAAATGGTGACAACAAGAACAGCTGAAAAAACCAAAGGAATCACTATAAATTTCACTAAAGAATGTTGTGTTGTTTCTAATTCCACACTGTGGAGACAATCTTTAGGACTTCTCTGTTACACATGGCAAGAAAATAAATTACAGGTCGTTCTACCCTTTCTAGAAACAGACTTGAGTGCTGGGGTTTTGGGGATGCCAAACCTGCCAGGTTCACCCTCTCCAGCTTCAGTCTGTAACTCATCTCTGATCTGAGCCTACAGCTAAAATGTAGGTAATTCAGCCAGTAATGGTAATCTTTACCAATATATGTTTTACCAATATCTACATGGCTGACTGCTGATCATAAATAATTCAGAACAATGAAAAGCTTATGTGAGGTATAAGAAAACACCAGTTCTTTAAAGGATGCGTCCTTGAGCAGTTCCAGAAAATTTAGCAGAAGTATTGAAGACACACTGAAACAATTATTTCTTGATTATCACCCCAACACATAACTTGAATACAAAAGGAAAATACTGTATTCTGTTAAAGACCAATAAATTTAAGATCTGTAAAACCAGAATAAATTCTTTGTAGATAACTTGCCAAAATCAGTTATAGCTAAACAGCACAGTTATCATTTAGTGCAATCAGTGTACTTTTACATCCCTTTCAGACTGCTGAAGATGTTGACTGATGCCAGTAATGTAAATTAGGAGTTCTTTATAAGGAATAAAATCTAATTCTTTCCTTCCCTAAGGAAAAAAAAAAAATTACTTGTTCAGCTTTGAGGAGCCATGTTATAATATTTTCATGGCATACAGCTCCTAAATTTCTGACCTGTAAAAGAGTTCAGAATACCAAGAGAAGCCAAGCATTAAATGTCCATATATTGGACCAAAGTCAATTTAGCTCTGTACTCTCTTGAGTTAGTGACTATCCAACAAAGGGTGGAAGAAGGGAGGAAGAATCCTCCCCTGCAGTTCTCTCCTGGCACTGTTAATGCTGCTACTGGGCCTGCTGAGCTCTGCCAGCACTAAATACAAACCCAAAGGCTGCATATTTCTCTCAGCATTAGTAGTTCACACACACATCAGTAGGAGGCTTCTACAGCCCTAAGCATAGGATGATCTATAAAGTGCAAGTCTCATAGGAAATCTAGGTCTAAAAGAAATTTTCCTTGATTTCATGGCAAATCTGAAAATTAGCCTTGGGTTTTTTCATTTTTGTTTTTTCTTCCTTTTATTTTTTTGAAGGTCTCCTATGAATTTGAAAGTCACAATGAATCAAGCTGCATGTTTACATGAACTTAGAGTACACTCAGCACCCTCATATGCTTACAATCAGTAAGCTGGCTTCATGTCTTCAGTTTGTTAAAGTCTGAGCTTGAGCTTTTAGGTGACTCTGAATGTAAATCATGGAGGGGAGGAAATTCAAATCAAAAAACAAATCAGCAAATCCCCACAGAAGATGTGCTTCATTGCTTCATTCCAATGCCAGCAAAATATGTCTGGATCTAGATCTGAACTGGGATTATTCACTATTGCAAAGAAAATTTATTGATGACACTTTCTCACCAAGTGTAATAAACCAAAGGTAGCCACAGAGAAGTATAAAATACAGATCAGAATGGCAACATGTAATTTTTGCACTACTTCAGAACAAAAAGATGCAATTAAATCACTTCAGGCTTTTCTTGACAAAAGAATCCATAAAGATACCAGTAACAAGAATTAAACACCTGTTCTTTAAAACCCATTTGGTTTTTGTTGGCTTTTTTTTTCTTTAAAAGCAAAAAAAAAGATATCTTTTCAATTTCAGGTTATTCTGAAGTGAGCTTCAACTTTTAATGGGAAAACTGGCTGACCTGAAAGAACTTGTTTAGAGAACCTATTACATTATTTTCTACCTGTTTGAAACATGAGTTTCAACCACAAATTAAATTCCATTCCCAGGACTTTTGATTTGGAAAAAAAAAAAAATCCCAGAAATCTCCAAGACAGCCACTGCCATTACAAGCAGCTTCCAACATCCCAGCTCCCACAGCTCTCTTCTACTGCTGAAGTAAGACCATGAGTTATGCAAATGATTGCCTAATACTGGCACCTAGAAAAAAACATTTCATTGGAACTACTGAAACTAATTCCTTTCTGTAATGTCTTGAACAATACAAGACATTTTACCACATTGCTCACACCAATATTTTGCAGACCATTTCTCTAATGATGATGTTTTTGTCACAGGTCTTCTGGTGAGAAGATAATACCTGTCAACAGAGACTCTCTCTCCACACCAACAGAGAGCCACAGCACCAGGCTGAATCTGAGAGGAAGGAGGCTGGAGAATGCCCTGACTGCTCACCTTGCACCAGAGGACCATGGCACAGCGTAGCACACGCTCATCTCAATCAACATTAGATGGAAACAGTTTTTGACTAATCCATTATGGTTAATGCACTCTCCCCATAGTCTTGTAATAGTACAAATCAAAAGTAATGGCCCAAAAATTAATATTAGTACACAAATAAGAAATTAACATAAGCTGGTGAAAATCAGAAGGAAAACTGAGCAGCTTGACTGAATCTCCAGTGAAGATCAGCCTGTCAAAATATTATATAATATCAATTACTATTACTTTTGTTCTGCTGTGATTATTCTGCTTTCTTGCAAAAAATATCACAGCTTTTCAGAAACACTGGAACACGTTAAAACTACAGTCTGCCTTTTAAAAATCCACATCCTCAAAATTTTACTTGTTCAATCTGCCAGTTTGAAGCAATACTTCTTTGAGAACACCTTTAAGGTCAGATCTTGTAGAATGACTGGCTATTTGGGGATTCTCCTTGAAAATCATTTGCTCTGTTATTCCCATACTCACTTCTCTGAAGAAATGTAACATTCATACACACGTATATATAAAATTTATACTCACATCCATGTGTGTATTTATTTATATAAACATCCTCATACTCTGGCTTTGTTTGATGGTCTTTTGTAGCTTGTGTCCATGGAAATGAACAGTTGCATTTGTTCCAGCAACATCCATCACAGAAATCCTTCTTGATGCTGGGAACAAATAAATCAGCAGCAGTTCCTGTGCCCCTGCACCTGGCACAGCTGTGGGAAGCAGCTGACTGTAGCAGTTACACGATTTACACTCTGTACAAGGGCCATGAAAGCCTCTTCAGAACCTGTAGTACAGGCAAGCAGAGTTTAGGCACTGCTGGGGTACTTAGACTCAGATTTTGAGGGTTTTGAACAAAGCTGGGGACAGATTTGGGTACTTGTTGAAACAACTTGCTGCACTAAGCCCCAGAAAGTGGTTCTCAGAGGAGGGCAGAAGGAAACATGTTATGGCAAAAAGGGAAGGGTACAGAGTACACAGAGCACCCTCTAGCAGAAATGTCCTTTTGAGACAGCCATCCCTTCGAGCTGCAGCCAGGAGCCTTTGACTATCTCACGTTAACAGTGAAAATGGGCAGAAGCCTGCAGCAAGTGTTAGCTTATGGCATGTGAATGGTAAAAAAAAATATTGGAGATATATACATCTCTCTATGAAAAATAGTTACTTTTTCAGTATTTCTGCAGCATTATACTTATCAGTTATTTCCCTAATACTTGCCTTAAAAAATATATCCATATAACTTCACTCTAGCCCTAAGACCATTTCCTATTCCACTGAGGATCAGCCTTTTCCTCCTCCAGGGTACCTATTATTCTGCAGTGCTATCAGAGATGCTGCCTGGTAGCAGCCCAGTTTTGCTCCTGTTTTGATGCTACCAGACTATCAGAAAAGGTTACACACTTTTGTGGAAGCATAATTTGACCTGATGACCACTTATTACTGGTAATGAAATAGAAATAAAGAACATGATTTGACTTCCAGGGCCAAAAATTAATTTGCTAGGCTGGCAGTTACAGGAAAAAAAAAATCTTTCCATTTATGTACTGAAGATCTTTAGTTCCTGGCACATCATTTTAACAGATCTCTGAAACACATTTGAGATTGAGATAGGCCTTTAATGTAGATCAAATATGGGAGAGAGGGAACTCTCTGGTTTCAATATTTCAAAGTAATCCTTCCTAAATTGCAATAAATGTCCTTACTCTCTTTCCAGACTCTCTTTGCCCAGTGTTCTCATGTTAACTTATTTAGCTGCCTGTCTGACAGTGATTAGAGAAAAGGCATCACTTTTTGTGGATGTTTGATTCAACAAAATCTTGGGCAATCTTCTTTGACAAGAACTTCAAGAAAGGCAAGAGTAAAACTTTGCAGAGCTCAGAGTCCAAGGACAATACACCCTACTCCACCACAGCAGGTCTTCCCTAGGGCATGCTAAGCATTTCCTCATTGCCACTGAGGGAATCTGCACATCACCAAGCAATTTTGATTGCCAGTACTGAGAAGTAAAAAGACAAACTAGTCCTGTTTCAGACATGAAGCAAACATGTCAGTGAACTTACATAGTCTTCTTGGATACTCTGAATTGGTTTGACTAAAAGAGTGAGGCTGAGCCATGATTAAACTAATTTCTACTGTTAAATCTGTTTGATCTAGCTGTGTGAGGTGCCTAAGACCTATCTATATCTACATATTATTCCTCTTGCCAAACATGAGGTTCAATCTTAGACTGCTTTTTGTTCTGTCAAATATATTTATAGTCAAGAAGACTGAAAGAAACTGAACTTCACCAAGACATCAGAAAGTCACAGTATACTACTAATAGTTACTACTGGTAGTAATAATAATAAAAATAATAAAGGATATAATACTAAGAGCTGTATTTAGAAAGCTCAGTGGAAACCCCAGTACTGCTATAATTTATTTTGCTGGGCTCTAATATTCATAGCCAAATGTACAGCACTTTACTCTAGGACTCTTCTGTAGAAAGGAAGCTTCTCACTTGTGCAGGAATATAACTTAATTGTGCCAGACAAACAAAAAAAGCACTTTGAGAATCCAATAGCTTGAAACACACAGTTTCTGTTTCCAGTTCTAGATGCATTATAGCTAGAAACCAGAGTTTTAAAGTGAAATGTTTTGGGGTCAATATTTAGAGAAGCACATGCCTCTGCTCCTGGCTCACTTTTTGAGTATACATTGTACCATTCCTCACAGCTAAACAGCTGCCCAGGAAGGATCATCACTACATCGATTTAATCACAATATTCAAAAGCATGTGTTTTCCAGATATCTTATGGAATGAAGAACTCCAGAACATTGTTAAGTTCAGAATGTGTCTTCTCAGTCCTTCCATTTATATCACCAAATGCTAACTCCATAGATTCTCTCCTTAACTTCCCAAACTTCCCTAATAGCAAACCTTTTTATAAAGGCTGCTCTAGCTAGACTGCAGCCTTGGATCCAGTTCCTCCTCATCTCCTCAAAGATATGTGGATTTTCTGGTGAAAGCAGCACATCAGCACTTCTAATGTGTTATAATTTGCCTTAGTTCTTTTATATATCTTAGTTTAGGATAACTGCATGCATTAGTGGAAATTTAAGGGAACTTAGAAATAGACTCATTAAACCCAAACATCCTACAAGCATCTTCCATCTGGCTACATAGGCAATTCATAGGTTTAATCTATAGCATATAATCTCATTTTTTCTTCAATGAAACTGTCTAATTCTGGGTGGATGGTATTAGTTTTTCCTTTCTTTAATATTCCTACATAAAACAGTACATTGAAATTTTGTCAAAGCCACTTACTTTGCCCCATCTGCTCACATAAGCCATCTTTTGGAAGAGTGTTCAAGCAGAGTATCAATTCCTCACCTGCATGGGGTGTTTTAGGCAATACTTTTTCCTTTGTGTAACACCAGTAAGTGCTACAATGCCAGTCCCAGCATGCTCATTTTCCTTTTTACCTTCATTTTTCTAGTTGTACTTTTTGTGGCAAGTTCCCTGATGTTAACCAACGTGTCTCACATCACACGTGGTGGAAAAATCATCCCTTCTCCCTGCTCAGTATACACTTTACCACTATATTAAATACTATTAGGTTCTCACTCAGAGATAACACAAAGAGCCCATTCACCCTTTCTCCTCAAGGTGCAGAGGGAAAGGACTTCATGAGAACATCTCAGTTCTAAACATTTCCAAGATGAAAGAGGAGTTCATGGTTTCTTTTTTCTCATTTCAACACTTTAAGAAGGGCCATAGTTCAGATTCGCATTAAGGTCCTTTTCTTTGGAAATGCTCTGGTTCCTACAGGAAGCACAATGGCTCATATGACTTAATTCTACCTCGAAAACTAATAAGTAAATGAACAGAGAATACCTGAATAGCTTTTCAGTGATCAAATTGAGTCTTTCACCAGACAGGGTCTAACTTATGCAGCTTTCTTTTGTGTGTGAAAAATCCATTTTTCTTTGCTCATTTAAAAGTGAAAGTCACCAGTCCCAGGCTGTCACTGAGGCAGTTATTACATGCTTTGGGTTTTAAAGCAGCACTCTTAACAACACTATGAAACTGAACTACCTCAAAGAAGCTTTCCCATATTCCTGGGAAGGGCCAAACAAATTATGGGGGAAGAAGAGAAAAATAAGTACAGCTGGTGAGTGACAAGAGTACAATTCACAATGTAATTTAAGGTTTTGACACTTATTAATGTCATATTCCTTCTCCTAAAAGACAGAGATTCCTAACAAGATAGATTTATATATTCTACATTGTAATTTTTTCATATAGAGTGGAAGAGATCCACATTTAAGGGCCTGCTGTGTTCTTCAGGACTGGAATCCCATTCTTGCATACACTCCATAGCTGTCCCATTACAGGAGCTTTGGCATCTCTCTCTGTTCTCTAAAAATTATGAACTATTCCTATCAAGCCTTTGCATGGAAAATGTTCTCAAATATTTATGTGTGTATGCATAAATTGAGGCTGTATAAGTACAAAATTATTGAAAATAGCAAAAACATAATAAATATTTTTAAAAAGAGGGGGGAGAGGAGAAGAGACGCAGGTTTCTTGGCTTGCTGAACACTTTTAATTGAAAATTTGGCAAAAACAAGAACAACGAGAAAAAGTACATTTCCAGATGAATCTGCTCTTCCTAAATCTGGTTTGGGAGGAAGCCAGCAGAACAGAGATATTAGAAAAGCAATATGACTACACATTTCCCACACTACAGGCCACAGGAAATCTGAATGGTTTTCCTGATATTAGATGCTCAGTCCCACCCCTCATTGGTACCCTGATGATGTAAAGTTCTACCAGGAGGAAGAATGTTGAGAAATAAGTTTGTTTCCACAGAACCTTGTCCACTGCTAAAAAGAGCATCTGAAAACAATGAACCCCAAAAGAGACACAAGAATGTAAAATTTGTGTTCTTCCTTTGAAACATCATCTCAGATATAAGCTGTGATTTTGAAAGAATAAAGATATCACCAAATATATATATATTATTAACATTTTTTTAAAATTAGATTCTGTGTCTGAAATAGTTTTACCATCTCTTGCTTTATGGCAGCATAGAAGAAGCAAAGCAGCATTTCCAATGTGTTATCGCTTGCCTTAGTTCTTCTATAAAAGATATATTGTCATAGCTTAGTTTAGGAGAACTGTATACATTAATGGAAATTCACAGTAACTTAGTAGAAATAGATTTATTAAATGAAATATCCTGTATTCATCAATTACACTAGACATTATAGAGCTAAAACGTGTGTTAAAAGAATTTCAGATGTGTAAACATAGCTAGTAGAAATAAGCTTTGAACAGATAACTGCATTGAGATCTTTCCAGATGTGCACAAATAGAATACATTCTAATAAAAATAAAAAAAAAAAACAACTCCTAGTGCTTTAATCCTACAGTATTATATGCCAGTGTCCTGTTACTCAATCCATTTAACCTTATTTTTGAGGTTAACTTCTGTCAGTAAAAAAAATAGACATATTAAGATGCAATATCCCACCAAAACCAAATCCTCCAAAGTTCAAACCTGAACTAGAACACAGTTTTACAGAGATGTGCATCAAAATTGGCTTGTCAGGACAATTTGGTGTTAGTGGCCTAAACAGCAGCAATACTGGTGAGATATTTACTGGTGATTCAATTATTCAATACTGATTGTTTCTCTAAAGGAAAACATCCCTTGAGTCTTAAGTGTTACTTTTTCATCATGCCATTTGAGGCTGCACAGCTGTGAAAATCCAACTTCTTATTGAGGTCTTTCCCAAGCCACTGATTCATCACAGCAATCCCAGTTTGTAACCACCTGAATGTTGAGTGTCAGACTGGCTTTTCTCCTAAAATACATCCAGCCCAAGCTCTGCACCACAGAAATCAAAGAGCATTTTACAGTGACGTTACAATTTCTGTCCTTGAGGGTAATCAGAATTTGAATGTGCAAAGCCCAAAGCAACCAGATCTAAAGTTAGACCTACTTAGACTGATGGTTTGGAACAAGCAACTTCCTGAGGTCTCTTCCTACCTGCTTTATTTTCTGATTCCCTAGAAAAAGAAAGAACAGTAGCTGAAATGAAGAGTTGCAGAAGCAGAACATGAGAGGTTTTCACAGTGTACAACAGAATTGTTGAATGATATTGCTAGGAATAACATTTTTAAGTGAAGGGACAGAAATAACAGCTGGAAAATATTTTGTTGAAGTGTTGCTCAAGTGTTACTTAAAATGGTCAAGTGAGCTTTTCAAGGCACATGATAGCACAGACTTTATATATATAAATTCCTCCCCTTCTCCAGCATTTTGAAACAGACATTTTGATGATCTACTTTTTCCCCTTTCCACATACATGAAAGACAGGACTGCCCAGGTTATCTGAGTTAACTTCTTTTTCCTTTTTTTTTTGTTTTGATCATAATCAAGCAGCAAAATATCTAAAGGGTACATCACAAACTCTTTGAACTCTAGTGGGGTTGAAAACATTGGAACACACTAAATACCTTTCTTCCTTAGCTGAGCACTAGGATGTGTGCAACAATTCCAGGACTGGTTTGAAAATTCAAAGTTTACTGGGGAATGGTAAGGAAAGTGCATGGACATTTCTGTTTCAAATATGTCAGTCTTGATACTTTCACTGACAAGCACAACAAAGAGCAATAACTTGAAATTCACTTCTTTCACAGGGCAATGCCTAAAAGTCTCAAAGCAGAAAATATTGGAATATTTACCAGCAAGAATTACTGAGCTCGAAAGCAGTTAGTTAAGGTTAATTTACATATCAAAATAAGACAATATTTTTTCAGGAATTGCCAGTGAGACTTTTTACTTGTAGGGGAAAAAAAAATCTATTGAAGACTTAGATGTGAACTAAAAGAAAAAAAGAAAAAAAAAACCATCAACAATTGGGAAATTAGATTGAGTTGTGGAAGCTCTGATTAAAGAGACAGGCTGAATATTGGATTTTTCTACAGAAATCCATCTCTCCTGTAACAAAAAAAAAGAAGCTTGAACTAAGATTATAAGATTAAAAAGAGAACTCTACTTTTACCTTTAATTTTTGGCAATACACATTTCTTCTTTTGTGCCATAATTTCCTTGCTCATTAGAAGTTTTAAACTGGTTTATTTTTCCATGCCCCATTCTGTCTCACCGAGGTTTGGTATTCAGGTGCTCACACCTATGTTTAGAAGCTCATCACTTATAGAAGCTCATCACTTATTGCTGCCAAAACAAAGTCCAGAAGGGAAGTCAGCAGCACCTTCCTCTGTCAGGCTCCAGCAAACCACCACTGAAGCCCCTGAGCAGCAGAACCAAGCACAGGAAAAGCCTCAGCTGCACCCAAGAAAAAGCAGAAACAATCACAGCCAAAAGGGAGAAAGGGCAACTCCATGACTCTGACTTTTGGTTACAGTGACAGCTGTGACCAGAATGGAAAACAAAGCACCCAGACACAAGCACAAGACATGTGACTGTGAGGCCAAACAGAACCTCCCAGCAGATCCACACCCACCTGTGGCAGGGGGCCGGGTGCTCCCCTCTGCAGCTGCCTTGTGTGCACCTCCCACTTCAGCCAGACCAAAAAAACCCTCTCTCCCTTCATTCCCACCCCTGCCTTATCAGCTGAAACTCCTGATTCACTTGCATGCCAGATTGTAGCCCAGAGCTCATGCTCTCTTAGAGAGCATCTCAATTATGCCAACTGAATACAAAGAAGACCTGCTTAATTACAGCAAATCACAGTCATATGTTATGGCTTTGATATGACTCCAGAGCCCTTCAGAATGAAAAGAAAACCACAGAATACTGGAGGAAATCCAAAGGGCCTTCTCTTGACCAAGGATAAAATATCACTATGAAATGAAATTATCATCTGACAATACACTGCCACCACTTCTAATCATGCATTTCAAGTGGGCTTCTAAAAATATTTTCCTGTTAAAAAGAAATTCTCTACCCAAGTAACACTGGTTTAAGAGTTCACTAGACATTCATAAGTTAGAAAGCAGGAAAATGACAAATGCTCTTTATAAAGATCAAGTATGGCAACATCACCCAAAAGAGAGATTAGTCCCACATAAAATTTAGATTAAACCCATTCCATCAGGATCCTAAGGTCAGAGTTCATGGCAATATGTTTGTTTACTCTTAGTCCCTCACAGCTTTTGCCACATCTTTACATAGTCATAAATAGCAGATTCTCACTCAAATTTTTGAGAGAAATATCCCACACCTTGTTGCAATATGCAGCCTGTCCTCCAAGGAAGTTTTCCACTTCAGATCCTGTGTGGACCATTATGCTGACTACCACCAGAGCTGAAGGTTTAGTGCTCTCCTCCACACTTGTGTCAAAATCCTGGAATGTTGTCTTTTGAGCATGGCATGCAAGTATGTCACAGCCCAGAGTGGGGTAAAAAAGGTTGTTTTGAAAAACACATCTTTGCAGAAATTAAAATTAGCATTTCCTGACCATTATCCTAATTTTTGAGATTGTATTTTGGTAAGTTATCTTTGTCATTCCTCTTATGTCTATTTAATAAAGGTTATGAAGAATGAAAATTATCTGATTTACTCTGAGAGTTTTGATAGAGGATTTAATACTTGATGAAGATGTAAGAATTGTGGAGGTTATTTATTTACATCTGACTTCTTCAAGATTTTCCTAAGGCTGTGAACAGATGTCCCAAAACTATGTCCACTCATCTTTTTATATAAATGACAGCCTGGCAGAGAACTGGGGAATGTTCTGCTCTCCTTCTTCCTGAGGATGCTCACCAAACAAGATAATTTTCCTGCTCAAAATCTATTTCTCAATTTTCAGAATTAAAAACATCTGGGTTTTCCATGTCAACTTATAACAGTTTGAAACTGTTCTGAAATAAATGAAAGATCATTTTTCCACTGCTAAATATTCTGACCAAGACTGAAGAGTAATTTTGCAGTAATTGGAAACCAAACATTATTGATTGTAAAACAAGAATTTGAAACGGAATTGGCCTATTAAGTCAACATGTTTTTCAGCAGCAATCCATAATATTAGTTTCAGTAATGCTCCTAGCAAAGGTCAGTCAGTGTAATTGGGCTCTTTCTGCCCAAGGCACAGGACTAGGCCCCAGTAGAACCATGTTCTATTTCCCATTTAAGGTGACTGACCTTCAGCACATCAGAGTCTCCCTCAGGCTCAGGGATGTTCACTTGCCAAGGGGTTTGTGATGAGCAGGTGAAAAACACTTTATCACCTCTTAGCCTAATCCTTACTAATTAACGACATAATAATTAGTTTGGTCTTGTTGCTCATTAGGTCTTGATGTGTTAATTGCTTTATCATGATGGCTTTATTGAATAGAGCATTTCCATGAGATGAATTTCCCATCAATGAATAATAGACAAAGCATTTTCTTACAGCCATGTAAGCATGTGTGTAAGGCTGTATGAGACAGGATTTATGAGTACAGTCTGAAGTACTAGAAAGCCAAATTTAATCTCCATCCAGTTAGGTCTTTCAGAGATGAGATGTGTGAACCTTGTTATCTTAATTCACTGACAGAGTGGAGGTTTCTCTACCCATGACAAACCCTATCTTCCAATTCTCAAGCCAGTAATAAGGCATAAATTTCAGTAAATGAGCCTAGTGTCTCTACTGTGAGTCCTCTGAATCCTTCCTGAAACTCTACTGTTCTAAAATTTTCCTCCTGCATAAGTGATCCTAAATCAAAGTTATGCAAAGATGTAGGAATTTCCTTCACAACATGTGAGAGAAAACACCTATAAGGTACAGAAACTGTTATTTTAATAATAAATTAATAGTCCTTTTCCCAAAAACATTATTTTAAACTACTGCTCTGATCCTAAGAAAGAGAATATAAAACATGAAAAGTGGTATCCTTCAGCTGAACTTCCTTTCTGAAATGATTCTCTATTTTTAAGTGGATATCAGATATGACCCACAGTATTAAGATAAACAGTTTGTCTGAGACTTTAAAGAATGAGAAATATCATTAATTTCTGTTCAGACTGAGATAATTCTTACAGGGCTTTGTGCATGACAAATAGAAACTGCTTTTCCAGTCTCAAGCAAGCAGGAGATATTCAAATGAGTATACTGTAGCCAGGGCTGAGAAGAGCAAATAAATTTGAATTACAAATAAATACTGGGTCCTCCTGATGTTTTCTCTCTGCCCAGCTCCCCATGTCAGTCAGCACATAGCCACCACAGAAGCCAGAGCACCAGAGCTCTCTCGATCCTTGCCCTCCCACACAGCCCTAACACAACTTTATTCTCTCCCCTAGGCCTTTCCCTGCCTCAACTCTTCTTTTGTAAGGACAGAACTAGCAACCAGCCATGAAAAAGCATGCAATTATGCTTGTGCTGGGTCTTTTGGTGGTCCCTGATTCCCAGTAATTTATAGGTTTCTCCTCATATTTTATTCTGGTTTTTCTTACTACAACAGTTAGAATGCACTAGACTGTTTTTTTTGTGTCTGCTCCCCACTTACATTCCTGGCTGTTTGAATGGATTGCAGAAGGTCCTAGAAATTTTCTACAAACTTTTTTCATCTATGTAATCTTGAATTTGTCCCCATTCTTTTTAAATCATAGCAAAGAGAAAAGATTATTTGGAGATGTTCTGAAGCAATTTTCAATCATTTTGGAAGTATCTACTGTAACATACAGGAACCACTGCCAGGCCAGACCATTGAGATCAAAGATTAAAAAACAAAATAAATCATGTTTTTTTCATAATTAGGAGGAAGCAGGTGTTTGCATTGTTTCAGGACATTATTTCAACTCAGCACTATATTGCCTCATGTTCTCTATTACAGCATTTCCATTTAACTATCCATCATGTCCATTAGAAATAAAAAATACACCGGTAATTAATTATAGTCAATATATTATTAATTCTAAGATTTAATACATAGTACTTATGCCTAAATAGCATGAAGAAATGAATGCCAAAACGCAAAGAGTGCACTAACACCCAGGGAAATGTGGATCTTAATCAGGGCAGAGCAAAAGTGAGAACTGGCCATCAAGCTCCTATCTTTATCATGAGTAAGACAGTATCCCAGCAGCCACTGTGTGTTTAAACACAAATAAGGTATCAAGTTACTGAAAACCCACTCTATCTTCTGTATCTATGTAATACATAAATTACCTTTTTTTTTTTTTTTTTGCTGCTTGGGAAAAGTGAAAAATTAAAAATTTGTGTGTGTGTATATATATATAAATATATATGCATACATATAACATGCAAAAGTTAATAGCATCTTTTTCCTCCTTTTTTGTCCATGTTCATTGGTTCTGAAGGACAACACTGCCATAGCTTTACTGTAACACCTAAGAACAAGAGGAAATGAAAATGAAGCAGGGAAGAGCTGAGAGAGAGAGCATGAAACAGAAGAAAAGGCAGACTTAGAGAAGAGAGAAAGTTAAACAGAAGGAAAAAATCGTTTTTCTTGACTTTTTTTCACTGCAGTTTCATTTCATTCTGGTCTCTACACTAAAGAGAGAGGTGCTAGCTGAGGATAGTATCTTCACAACTGATTGGAAGAATCAGCCATTTTTTGTTTACTAAGAGGAGCAAATATGCTTACAGAACCACCCACACCACACAAGGGAAACGTGCTATTGTGAAAAGGCACTCAGTTGGTGGCATAGGGAAGCTCTCAAGAGAGATCTATTAAAGTTCTTGCACAAAATATAAATCACATCAGCAAAGCAAGCAAAGGGCAGTTGTTCCAGACACCTGTGTTCTGCTCATCTGTTCACTGATCATGCCCTCGTGATTCAGTTTTGTTAGAAACCTGATGATCTCCACTATAGTCTTTCATTAAGCAGTAAAACCTCCACACCCAAATTTGTTCAAGCATTAGAAAACATATGGCACAAATTTGTAATTTGAATTTTGTGTCTTTGCTGTTGTTGTTAGAGGCCACCCTTCTCTTCTGACCCCAGATGAAAACAAGAAGTAAATACAGATCCAGTGATTTCCTGCTGGCATTGCCTTGTTATAGTTTTTCTAATTCATTTTGTCATGTAAACACTTTCACACATGTCTGACCCCCTCCTCTAGTTCCATTATATTCCTCTTCTCACCAGCAGATTCTTTGTGCTGGGGGTTGCTTACTTGGGGTGAATGTTTGCTCCTTTTTGCATGGAGAACTCAAATGTTGAGGTTGTTATAGATTTGTCATAAAGGCCGAGTTCTTTCCCCATATGGCAACCCATGTCACCTCATCTCCTGTGTGTGGTGAGCAAAAACAAAATCACAGGCAGAAAACAAAACAGAAGAAAGCAGCAGAAGAGTGAAAGAGCAAGTGTCAGGTGATGTAGAAACTTAGAAATCCTTTGATGCAAGTCTACATCAGACCTTGTGAAACTGGAAAAACATATCACAGTAGGCAAAAGCAAGCTAAGACTTTAAAAAAATGTCCCAACAGAGTAAAAGTAACATGAAATGTAGGAACAGCAGAAGCAGAGACTTTCAGTAATCAAAGGGAGTGAGTGAGAAAAAAGACAAGCAGAAGGTAGTTTTATTCCTGGATATTTCTATTTTCTGAAACTGTTTTCTCTAAGCCTTAGTCTGGTTAGACAGACAATTCACTGTGATACTGTGTACTGACACATGACACCTACCACACTTAAACTCACAGGCTATCCTTTTAGAATGTATAAAATGGAATTAAACTGTGACTATTTTAAAAGTAAAGACTCTGAGCTCTTTCAGACTGTATTACATTTTGGGTCTACCATAGGACATTCAGAAGGACTAGAAATCTTAGGAATTATTTGCTGGCAAGTTTGAAGCTGAATATATCTTGACACCAAGGACAAGAAAGAATTCAAAATAATGTGAGAGATAAAGAGAGAAATTTGAACTTCAGTGCTCAAGACTGTAAAACAAAACAGAATGGTAAAATATTACTAAACAAATTGCTGCATTTGGGGGAAGATGTAAAAACTTCAAAGGATTCTATCGCTTTGCAAGAATTTGGGAATATCAACAGAGTTTACACAGCATAAACAGAAAGGATAACCAGAATAACAGTAACTCCAAGGAATTTTTCAGTAACTGGTGAATAATATTACAGCAGAAGACAAATGGACTACAATCTGAAAGGCGGTACAACATTTAAATTTAAAGGCATACATTCTTGGCTTCACAGTAAGCAGACTCAAAAGCCAAGCCAAAGGAATACTCCAAAGCACCAAAAAGTTTCCAGATCAAACTGATCTTTGTACATCTCTACTGCTTCTCATTATCTGGAATTTATCATATTGTTACTGCACAATAAATATAAAAACTAAGTTTTCCTCCAATTTATTCTAGCAGATGCTTTTTTTCAGGCACCTTAAAACCTCAGTTAAAAATAGATTCAAATCTGGAAGACATTATAATGAAGGACTTGCCAGATCTGATAGCACACTGTCAGGCAGTGGCATGAATTTAAGCAGCTCTCAGCACAGTGTCATTTCAGATGTGTTACTCCAGTTCTCTGACAGAATTAGATTAATCATCTTTATCAATGTTTTACAAACTGCAAAAACTACAAAGCTCTCTCTCAAAGCAAACAAAGTCAGTAACTAAGTTTTATTTAACTAAAAACTCAAAACATCTGGTCACATTACTGAGAAAATGCAAATACAGAAGAAAAGGAATGCAAACAAAATCCACATGATAGGGGTCTGCACTTATAGCTAATACTACTGTCGTGGATATACAACAGCAAATAGTATTTTCAAATACACCTACTAACATACTCCTTGGTCTTCAAATTCACGCTTAAATATGTGAGCTATCTAGTTGGTGAAAAAAATCCAGCAGGTATCTCCCAGATGACAAAATTTCCATGTGCTGTTGCATGTGCAACGATTAGGGGATACCCAAAAGGAAAAAGTTTCCTCGAGGAAACTTTTGTAATTTATTTCACAAATTATTATAGACATAACATTAAAACTCACCTGAAGATAATTTCCAAATGCCTACCAACAAACCTGTATTTCACATACCACAGAGAACACACATACCCAAGAAATCTGAAAGGCAAAAATAAGAAAAACATAATACATCCCCCAGTCAGATTTAGTTAATAATCTTTGTGACTAGAGTTGTCCTCTAAAATGTGAAATTGGGACACTTACACAGGCAGTAAGGTTTTAGGTTTTACACCACTATTCAGGCCCTATCTGGTTTGTATTTGCCAGGAACATTATTATACAGACCCTGTACAAAGGCAGCATTATATTGGACACATAGTTTCCAGGCAATGCAAAAGAATCCCAGAATAAAATTAGGTTAAAGTTACTTCATACTGGATTTTCTCTTTCTCTTTCAAAAATGATGAAGAAGGTATTTCCTTACCATCTTCCCTGGTACAGCTCTGTTTATATTTCATGTCAAATTTACAAACCTCCCTTCATTTGATTTGTTGACACAGGGTCCAGTAAAATATTCTGGATCATTAACCAGACCTAAATATTTTTTCTGTTTTGTTTTACATAAACATGTGGTTGGTTGGTTTTAATTCAGAATTTTTCAGTCATCCTAAAAATGATACAATATGCTTAGGGCACGCTTGAGAATAATTTTATAAAGAGGGATTTTCCTGCTTTACACATTAAACCTGTGGATCAGATGGAAAGTATGACCAGCAGCTCATTTCTTGTTCTGCTCCAGACATTTTCAGGACTTAGGAAAAAGAAGCCGATTTTCTCTTTTCAAATATCTGAGACACAGAGCACATCTCCAGCTGTTCCTGCCATCACCCAGACAGACTTTGGCTGTTCCTCTCCACATGAGGAATTTTATCACTGGTGTGAAGTGAACAAGATGATCTGATAGTCCCACAAGAGCAGCAATTCATGATTCCATCTTTCTTCATGGAGAACAAGTTTCCACTGCCTCTCTGCAGCTACCCATTGGGCTCTGGCTCCATAACTGCTTGTGTCTTCCTTGCTGAGAGCTGGGCTTTAAGCACCCTGTCATAATTTCAAAACCTAACAGATAGAGTGATAGTTTCTAGTGACTCCATCTGTTTGGCTATGAGATTCATCCTACTGGGATGCAGATGGAAAAGAAAATTACACTCAGTTGTTTTGGGTTTGGGATTTTTATCTGTACAATCTCCTGAGTGCAAGTGCACTCCCTTCAAGGTCCTTCAGGGTACCACAATGGAGAGCTGGGCACACCAGGACTTTGCTAATTGGTCCTATTGTCTGAAGCCACCTCTCACAACATTAAAAGGAAAACCAATGTCATCTGCTTAGGGATAACTAGAAATTTATCTTATTAGAAAATATTGATTCAGAAAAAAGAAAAAAAAATTAATAAAATATTAAAAAAAAAAAAAACAGTTGAAATCATTATCCCTCTTACCTCAAAAAGAGATTAAAACACATTCAGACTTACTGCTTCTGGTCCAAGTTATTTGTCTATGGGCTTACCTGAAAAATAACACTTAGCTGAAGAACTACAGAATTACACACAATAATTTAAAATGCATCAAAATTCCTGTTATATAAAGGCTGTGGGTTTTCAGTTTTAATGGTCAGGGGTTTCATCTCTGACAGTAACCAGCAAAACAGAAAACAAACAACTTCATTTAGAAATAACAGTAGCAAATTAATAGAGATCAGATTGCAGGAAAGAATAAATATATCTTCATCTTTTCCTGTATTTAAAACTGACTTAGAACAGTGCAGTGCCTTTCACTTCTACAGGCAAAGTATCACATTTCCCATGTGATTTCCTAATTATAACTGAGTAAAAAGATGGTCAAAATTGCATACAATGAAATTATTTATTAGGTAAATTGAAATCAATGCAGAGTCAAAACAATCTTCCCAGATGAACTTACAACATAAGTAATAAAAGTATTTCAGATGAGGATAATAATATGTCAAGCTAAAATGACGCAAATAAGCACCCTTTTTACAGAGGACAGAAATGTTTTGTTCTTCCCTCTGCAGCAATAAAAGTACCAGATGACTTGTACATTGATGTATTTTATTTACACAGATTGTTTTCACATAATTAATTCTTCCTCATAGAATGTGTTCCTTCTCTTGACATACAAGCCATTTCAATAATTATAAAGGGAAGGGCAAAGCTTGGATCTTTCTTCAATTCTTTTAAATCTAAACTTTTATGCTGTGTTACACATACCTCTGTGTGTGTACACATCTGTTTATGTACAGACATGCTCCATTCAGGAGAAAAAAAAATTTAAATAATTTGTCTCTTTCACTACTTCAACATTGCTATTAATTTTTAACATTGCATATGCATTATCATTTGGTGAATGATCCCAAGAAAGTATAGATATCTATGATAAAAATATGAACATCTACAAATAGTTAGATGTGATTAGTTTACTGCTGGCAGTTATGGGACTAGCAGTATCTTATTCGAAAGCAGATAAAACTGGGGGGAAGGATAATTTGAAACAATATTTTTCTCTAAAATCAAAGTTTTCCATATATTCTTAATTTTTTCTTTATGTATAATCAGATTAAAATTTATTCTGTAGAACTAGGAAACAGAGGAAGTAGAAAAATGGTTATAATTTAAGACCTAAAAATATTTCCTTTCCAATAAAAAATGCTAGAAGTTTTATGAGGTTTTAGTATTTTTTTGTGATCAAAAGAAAGTTTTATTTCCAAAAAACAAACTGTACTTCTGACTTAAAAATTTTGTCTCCTAAAATATAGAAGCCAATTTACCTCTTCATCATAACTGCATCAACAGAATAATTCAGTGATGGAGGTTCTCCTGTCAAAAAGGTTTTTTTACACCACAGCCTCCATTTTTACACCAAGCCTGAAGTTCAGGCTTCCTGCTTGCTGGAAGCCTCCAAGCACCAGGACCTGTGTGGTGCTCCTTAACCTGAGCCCCAAACCTCCTCATTTCCCCCACAACCTGTCCCTACCACAGGAACTTCCTATATGGCTCCCTTCATGAAAGGCACAAACATATTGCAATTCCAGAGAAATTCAGAATGGATACAGCCCAAAGAAAGACTATCTATTTTCTGTATGGTGAACACCTCAGATAATTTCTGATTGAGGGTTTATATTACTCAAGTTTTTTTATACAGGCAAGATTTTTATCACATTTACATGTTAAAGACATGAAGATTTTAAAATTAAGCTCTCAGAAGTTAGAAAATTCCTAATAATTTAGACACCCTTTGCAGCCAAATTTCATGGTTCATGTACATATGCACCACAAAACAATCCTTTGGTTTTTTTCCCACCGGCTGTGAGCCAAATAACATATCATTCCCCAGTCCCATCTTCACAGACAGCTGAACCTCTTTAGCTGATTTTTTTCCCAAAAAGTCTCCCTTCAGGAAGCCATCCAACACGACTATTTCAAGCAAAAGGTTAAAGTTTCAAACTTCAGCAAGTGCAACCCCCAGTTGTATTTGGAGTTCTCACGAAGTCTCACACATGGGCTCATTGCCACGTCCCTGCAAACACGGAGACAATGAACGTCCTTTGTGAGCATCCAGGGACAGAGAATTCATCAGAAAAGGGTCCAGCCAGCGCCCAGCTCGCCCACCCTCCCCTGCCACACTGGAGGTGAGTGGGGACATTACGCTTGGGCCACTGAGTCCCTTCAGGACTGAGGTCACAGTGCCTGAGCCTGAGCCATGCAGATGCTCAGGGCAGCACCTTTGCTGACTGTGAGCCACCTGCCTGTTCTGAGATCTGCTGCAGCTCACTCACTTGTGCTGACCTGACCCACAGTGTCCTGTTTCCTGCCTGCTATCAAGACAGACTACCTCTATGTGCTCAGCAAGCCTGGCTGCCAGTGGTTATAAACCATATTTCTGCTAGCTCTTTCTGTTCAAGTCAACATTATACTGTTATTTCATATTTGTAGTAAAAAAATAACCAAAGACAGGCAGGTTTCTTCTGCCATTTGAGCTAGAAACAGTGTCAGAATTCCTGCCCCATATAATCCAACCTAACAAGAGGTCTGTATTAAATTTCATAAAAAGGACTTGCAAAAAATCTTATCTCTCTTGTAATTATTAAATCTACTACTAAGTAATATGGTTGTGTATCATTTGTGTGATATGACTTAGATTACCTATTAACTCCATAATTTCAATTCAACTAGAACATAGAACCAAATTAGTCAATTTTACAGCATACTAATCTCTTTCATGTTCATTTGAATCATGTACATTTATTATGAGCCAATTTCCTGAATTAATTCAAGGGCATCTCTTGGATTCCATTACAAAATGCCTGCATATTTACCTGAGATAAGGTATCACTCCACTGCACACTGGAGCACGAAGTTTTGGCATATCCTTAAATTGCTTGGTGTGGTTTTCTTTTTCCATTAAATTCTTTTTATTTCCATCACTATGAAAAGAGAATCAAATCCAAGACTGAATCTTTCTGCAGGTTTAATCATGCCTCCCTCATTTTAATAGGCATTTAAAAGCATATTAATACCTTTTTGCATACGTATCTTTATTGTACCAGCTCAAATAAGTAATTTCCAGCTTTCAACAAATTATTCCAAGGCAGATAAAAGAAGCACAAGTCAATGTTTTAGGCAGGGCAGTTGTGGCTGAAGTGTTCACACACTGCTGGTAGCAATCAGAATTTACTAATGGCATCCAGATAAGGGATTCACTGCTAGTGCCTTATTGTTCTCACAATATGGACCCTGAACTTTTATAGTCTGCTCTGACACAATGGGCCTGTCCCTCCCAAGTAAACACAACTTAAGTGATGGAGACCAAGGTCTCCTTTGGTTTACTCTCAGGGCTTTTTTATTTCAAGTTGTTTTCCTTTCAAGGCATGAGAGATAAATACTGGTCTATTCACCACACATATTTACTGTATAGCACACAGTGTCCACAGCTTGTGATAGTAAAAAGGAGATCAGTTTACTTTGATTGAAGATGGATGTGAAAGTTCTCTTGACTTTTGAGACTTAAAAATACAGCTCTCCATTTCCTCAGGACTTTTGCTTTTCAAATATAAAAGCTCATAGGGCTGATTTTGAATAATATTTTTTAAATTATAATTCTGTGAGCCTCTTTGCATATTTTGACAGCTGTATCATTAAGCATCTGTTGATTTACTGACATATAACTGAAAGGAAATCCCTTTATCTTCTCACTGAGAATAATGAAATTAAGATAAGGTGATCCTCATTAAAAAATATCTCCATTGGTTCAGTGCCCAAGTATATTCCTAAACATTCAAGAGAATCAAAAGCCACATTTCTTGGTACATCAAAAGAAAGAAAATTAAAAAATCTACCATGGCACCAACACAGAGGACAGCACTTGAATTTCCCCACCAAATAAGAAGTGAAAAAGTAAAATAAATTCTGAAGTGTAATGGGAAGTTGAACTTCACATAAATCTGTATCACACCTTTCAGGTTATTTCAAGAAAAATTTTCTATTAAAATAGAATACAAATAAAATGAGAACTAGGTGTTAGTAAAAGGAATTCTCATTAGTGCATTCAGAACTCTGTATCTCATTCTACATTTACTGAGAATGCCAAGATCCCACAAGCAAAAAACAGTGTGGATAGTAAGGGAACATCTTACCCTTGGCATTTTACCCTGAGTGCTCCAGTGATACAACAAACATTATATGACCATTAAAAACAGTAATACATGACATTTTCCAGCTTCTAGTGAGCATGGACTCTTATTATATACTACTCAATTGGGACTGAATAGCAATTTGTGCCCACTACTGATATTTTGAAAATAAACAGTTTGCTTTTTTAATAAAAATGTTAATTTTCATTAGCTTTCAAAATCTCTTAAAGTTGCCTAAAGAAAATCTTCATTCTGTCTTCCTTTCCTACCCACTCCACAATCCCAGCTTTTTCCTTCTGCTTAGGGTCCCCAACACTTTTCGCTAGAAAGATTCAAGTTACTTACAATTACCATGTGAAGAGTTTTGAATAAAGGGAAAGCATGCAGTCTGGAGGAGTGATGCTGGCTGAAAGGTTTGGATGTTGCCATTACAGTTTGGGCCCTGAAGCAGCATCCGTGTTTTGTTGTGGGATGAAAGACAATAAAGTCTTCTAATGGGCTCATTTACAGCCTTGGGATATTTTTAAAGACTCAAGGTTCTATTTTTGTGTTTTGTCATGTGTCAAGAGGATATCTGTCAGATTAGTCTTTTAACGCATATTTGTTCTGAGATTAATAAATTTAGAGTAATTACAAAGATTTTGATAAATATTTGTCAGATCCTGCCACTGTAGGGAATTTTTAATTAAAAATTATTTTAAATATAAATAAATTATACTCTATCCAATCAAAAAATATAAGCAGAGTCAAAGACAGCAGCAGAAATGTACATTTTTAGTGGTTCAAAAACAGCCAGAAACCTGCAGAGCCTGTGCTCTGTGACTGCATTTTTTCTTGCAACCCCCAAACTGTTCTGGCAAAGAGTAGAATAGTGGCATGTTACCTCATACCTACAGAGCTGTTAGCAAATACTGAACAAGTTTAGCATAAATTAATACATCTGGGGGCAATGGTATGTCTATGTATGCATCTTCCCTAGATAAGCAGAAACTTCCCTCATAACCACATCTGAAGAACTCACCCAGACCATCCTTTCCTCTGGATGACAAAACTTGAACACAATGTCTTCAGCACAAGAGACATTACTGAGCATCATTGTTTTAACCCCACTCACATTTATTTTTATCTTAGGCAGGCTATGCAGTTGGGGACTGTTGTGTTTACTTGAGGCATTAAAGAGGCGAGCAGACACGAGGCACTCATGAAAGATTGTGATGTGAATCATCATGGGTGAGTAGCAGTGGAATCCATCACAGTAAATATAACTCATCCCCAAATCAGAACATGACACTCAAAACTGGTAGCAGAGTTTATGGCAACTTGAAAAGACATTGGAGAGTCCATTTTTAGAGCATGACCACTTTCATTTCTCATTTTGTCTGCAAGGAGTAATAAATGTTTGTTAATACTGGCGGGAAGAAAAAAAAGAAATTAGCAAGCACAGTTCATAAAAGCAATTTAATTAGTGGCAAAGTCCTCATTTCCCCTCATGTTCCCACTGTTGTTCCTTGTGGAAAAAGCAGGGGAAACACAGCAAAGCTGTTGGGATTCCTTGGGCCAAGCAGACCCTCCTAGTGCGGGGATGGGACCACAGGCACTGTTCATGCCCCACCAGGTGAGACTTAGTTCTGTCCAGCATGTGCCCTTTAAAGAGAAATATTCTCAAAAAGGTGGCAGTCACAACACCTTGCAGTCCCTGATCTGCACAGCAGACAGGCTGATGGGACAGCAGCTGTGAATGTACAGTGCAGAGAACACTGCATCGTGTTGCACTCAGTCCTCTGCCATGTGCATTTGACTGACAGAGGAGCTCTGTTTATTCTGTTGTACTCAGTGTTTTCACATCACTTCTTATTCTGAAAGACACTGTACATTGAGTTTGCTGGCAGCTGCTTATGAAAAAAACAGTGGAGAAGATGAGCATTTCATCATCCCAAAGATAAGCAGTAGAGATGGGACAGCTGGGGAAAGGAACTAGGACACAAAAGCGTACCAGAAGGGTAACAGGGTCAGTTCTCATTACTCCTGCCATAAATCCCCACCAAAGACAACGAAAATACAAAGCAATTAAAATGGAGAAGAGGCATAAAAATAGAAGAAAGATGAAAAATAGAAGTTACAAGACAGTTTGGCAATAGGAGTACTGAATGAAGTGCTAGGGGTAGCTTTTCCTCTTTCTAATGGATTGCTTTGGTGGTCATTTCCTCTGTGGTAGACTATGATTACCAACTACACGGTTTTTCCATGCGAGTAAAAATTATTCAGTCCCAATAGGGCAATATTTGCATTTAATAAACCTGAATTTGAAGGGGCATTGTTACTATATGTAGATTTATAGAACCTGAGGTCTCCTCAGAAATGAGTCCCACTTTCATAACAAATGAAATGAAGAATATTTCTCCCCATTAGGTATAACATAACAGAAGAAATACCATCACAAAATCACCCAGACTTTCTTTAATTTCTCTTCAAATTCACAAAAGTAGCAGTAGTACTTTCTACAGAAAATGCTAATGTCCCTTGAATTTATGTAGGCTTTTTACTCGTGTGTACTCACTTCTCTCTGACATTGCTACACTCCAGGTGAACACCTTGACAAGAAATTACCAACCACATTGCAGAATGATTTTATTAAGTCACCTGGGGCAGGAAAACCAAGTGCATCAAGTAAATAAGGAAATCCTGTTCTGCTCCCAAGAGCTGCCCCTACCTTCCACACAGGCTTGTTTGAGAAATTTCTTTGTTCTGACTGCACATAGTCAGTAAGACTTGAGGTAAGTAGGAACATTTATAATTAGTTATTACTCTCAAGTGGCTTCAGTCTCCCTGCAGAATAAGTGCCTCACCAGTGCTGCCCTCTGCATAGAAGATTCTTACAGAACTGTATTTCAAATTAAATATTTTATTATTTTTAAAAAAACTACTAGAGGAGTGACTTTTTTACCTCTTTTTTTACAACCATCTCACCATCCCGGTTTTCAGCCAATGTTTCTCATCCTGGCTGAGTATAAGTAAGAGATTTCACCTACCAAGTTGCAGAGGGATCTGCAGATGCTGGAGGCTGGCAGGGCTTTCTGCTGCCCCACCCAGCCTCCCAAGGATGCTCCCACGTCACGGCAGCTGTGCTCAGCAATGTCCCTCGCCCCCAAAGGGCTTCCTTGGCCTCCTGCCACTGCTGAAGCATCACAACCTGACCACTGCAGCATCACTCAGCAGACCGTGGGGAGCTCTGACTCGTGGGATTTATCTGGGGGCTCTCTGGAGCCACCTGCAGAGTGGAACAGATGGGAGACGCTGCCACATGGCCTTGTCTCCTGGCATGGTCACAAACAGGGACTCCTCTGACGGGGCTCAGCTGCCCTGTGTGTAACACTATCATTTAACCCACTTTAGACAATTTTCCTTCTCCCCAGCCAAGTCTTTTTCCTTGTTTGGAGATATGGGTTAAGATATGAAGATGGGGACCAAGCTCATCTATGCAGGCCAGGCCACTGGACTCTGTCAAAAGCTGTTTTGAAATGCGAGGCATCTACAGCTGTAACTTTCCCCATCTGTTCTTTGCATAATTTTTCTGTAAATAAGTATACTAGACAACAACACACTTGAGAGTTTTTTTTACCTTGTATGAAATCTTATTGGCTTGGATTTGTCATGCAGGATTTTTCCAGATGTTCTGTGATCTCACTCACAATTAACATATCCAAGATCCAAGTCTAACACTAGCACTGAGAACAGACTTAGACATGTACTTTCTATAGTATTACATGATTCTTGATTTGATTTACATTTCCTAAGCCTTTTCTATGGAAAAAAATTTAAAAAGGCATGCAAATAATTACTTTGAATATCATTGGCAATTCCTAATCTATTTCACTGCTGAACCTTTACACTACAAAATTATCATAATTCTGTATCTTTAGAAAACATATTGTGCACAGACACATTCATCCTGGGTTGAGTCTCCTGTTACTCACAGCTCTAAAATTAAAATGACATTTTTAATTTTTATATCTGAGAAAGAAAAATGAACTAAGCAAAACATAGTATGCATGGCCTTACAACACTAATTACTCACTGGCAGGAGCCACCAGCACTCACATATAGCCATAACAAGGCTTTGACTCAGGATGTTCTTTTCCTGCAGGTTACCACCCTAAACTCAGACCACTTATCATGAACTGCTGACATTTCAGCACTAGCACAACAATACACAGCACAAACTGCTGACCAAATACGAGTACAGCTTTTTGACACAGTAGATGACAGCTCATTATTGGGATATCCCTGTAACAATAATTCATTTTCTCTTGATAAAAATATCATCCTCTAAAATTAGTTACAGTGAGCTGGATAACTCTTAATAAAGAAGAGGCATGCAAGTTAGAAGAACCACCCCTGCTTAGTTACAGCAAAAAGCAGAGTTCCTGCTTGATGATCTGAAGTGTTTTAAGATAAAAGTAACTTTTAAAATATGAAATATGCTAATTTTTACTTGGCTTTTTTTTTTTTTACTGTCTTGAGATCAGAACTTTTTGAAATAGCTTGCAAAGGCTCCATGGAGAAACCTGATTGTCCTCTATGTATTTACAAATCATACAGTGCATTCCTTTTAGATCACCATAAGTATGTAAACTATTCCATGGGAAATAAATTGTTTTCCAAGATGATACTTAGGAGAGCAGAAACCCAGAAGCCAAACATGGTGAAATGTGAACATTTGTTTGGGAGTGAAATGAAGCAGTGAGTGATATTTTATGGAATAATCTTATGTCAAGTTTTAAGTTATTTGGTAGAAGGAAGTAATTTCAAAACATATCAGTGTTTCTTCAAGCAGGGAATGTTTTGCTACAGCTCTGTCAAATCTTTTAGAACTGAAAACCATTCCATCAAAGTCAATGTGAACTCTGACAATGGTTACAAGAGGAGTAGGCTTGCAGTAAGCATACCACATAAAATGTAATACTAAACATTGTAAATACTTTAAAATTCATTTTACTGCTTATATGGTACTGAACCAGTAAAACACCACAGCAAGCATTATTCTCTCCCTCAAGTGGATTCATGATTGCTTGGAAGAGAAGATTAATGTACAATGACTGATATTTCTGTACAAAAATATACACAATTCTAAGACACATGAGAATTGTTTATCCAGCTTTGTAGGTTAAATTATCCAGACCACTCTCCTTCCTTCTGGCCATTAGTGCTCACTCCCACCCACTGGATGGGTGCCCCAAAGAGCAGGTGCCAGGGACCTGTGTCTCTGGCACACCAAGCACACCCCGGAGCTGCTTTGACTTGGCACTAATTAAACAGGCAGCAGTAGAGAACAACGAGCTGTGATCAACATCATGCAGTTTATATTTTTTTTTTAACAAAATAATTTTACTTAAAAGGGATTGCATTTCTTTCTTGGAGATTTTGCTACATTTCTCAAGAATCCTCACTCACACAACACGAGTCCTTGCATGATGGTTGTGAATGAGGGAGGCAGAGGACCAGTAAGGCACCATATGCAAGATTAAGATTCAGACACCTTAGACTGTTTTCTAAATCACTCAGAAAGAAAACGCAGGGTTTTTCATTTCAGCCTTTCCCAAAAAAACTTTTACCGTTGTTCTTCCATATGCTATTAGTCTGCAAGTTTCTGATTCTACAGACTGCTGTACAGCAATAAAAAGTATCTCCAGGTTTAAGGTATTAGCAAAGAATCACATAACACATGGGTGCATTTGGGGGAGACAAATCTGAAGGAGATATTTTATTTTACATTGTGTAAAATTTGATACTGCCATTGCATTCTCATAAACGTGACTATTGTCTTCTAGGAAATGACGTAAAATAAAAAGGGAGTATCATTAATGTGCTCTGTTAAATGTTTCAGGATGTCCAATCAAAGAGGTGGTTTGGTTTGCACTGCAAAGAGTTGAAACTAAAAGGGATCACTGCTGAAGTCCCGTGGTTGCAGGCAACACAGCTGCAAGAAAGGTAACCACAAAGAACTTCACTTATCAGAAATACAGAGTGCACCAAAGATTTTGTCAGAAGGCACAAGTGTGTCTAAAACTAAGCACAGCAGCAAGAAATCCTATTCCACCAACCACAGACATAGATTAAAATTAGCTGCACTGAAAACAACTCTGATTTGGGACACGTGGCTGAGCAGTTGTGCAAGAAACACGAAATAATTTAGAAACATAACCCCCCTGCCCACTAGACCAGGTTTCTCAGAGCCCTAGCCAGTCTGATCCTGAGCACTTCCAAGGATGGGGCACCCACAACTTCTCTGGGCAACCTGAGCCAGTGCCTCACCACCCTCATAGGAAAGAACTTCTTCCCAAGATCTAATCTAAATCTACTCTCTTTCAGTTTAAAGACAAAACAAAGTATCTTCCACAGAGATGAAAAATGTCAAATTATTCTTTTAGGAAGCAGGGGTTGAATTGCTTCAGGCAATCATGGAGTAAAATTCTTTGTTCTTCATCTTCCTTTTGTGCCTGTGTTACCTAGACCAGGAGCAGCAGAGAGCACATGGTGTTTCAGGCACCTGGGGAACGTCATGGATAAAATCAGGGCATCCTAGAAATTACTGGAGGTCACTGCTGGTCAGGAATTATAAAAATAAATTTGAATCTTGAAATTTAATTTACACTTTCTCACTTGTCCAAGTGTCATTGCAAAAGTTCCAGTCTAGGCTACCAGGCTGCTTTGGTGTGGAGTGTTCTACTGCTGGAGCCCTCCCTTCCACACAGCTCTGCCTTCAGCATGTCTGAAGCAAAAATAGGACTGAAAGATGCAATCCAATGAAGAAATTGTTTCAGATTATAAATATCTTATTTATAATTTACAACAGAATTTAAAATATTTTTCTGCTGCTGCCTTCAGAAGAAAGTAAGTACACACACATAAACTTTTGCTGGGAAGGGTAGCTTCTTCCTAGAGATGTTTTGCTGTAACAATTTTTTGCCTCAAGTATTTTAACTTGCCAACCTCCTACTGAAAGTAGGCTGGTTATTTTTTTTGTTTTTTTTTTTTTTTTTAATTGAAATGGATTCATTTTTGTAAACTTCTGTAGAAAGTATTTATTTTGCAACCATGGTGCTGAAGTCAAACAGCTAGATAAATACATGTTTATATTCCTGCAACTACAGGACTTTTTTTTAAAGACTCCATGAATGTGTTGCTAAGAAACCAAGTCTTTCATATATCTATGTCACTCTTTATCTTATCTTAATTATAAACAATTTTTTTAATTGTATTTGAAAGTATATTTTTAATGTCTAACCATTGACCAATCACTTCAGACATCATTTTGTTTACAGGAGGCAGTAGAAAGGGACAAGTGAAGTAAATAGGTTTTTTCTTAAAGCATCATCACTTGGAGTTGCTGAAGTGTTTACAGGAAGCCTTTCCCCCACACGAAGAGGGTCAGATCTATTACAACAAACAGTTGTGATTTACTCAACCTTTGGCATTTTTGTGCTATTAATTTTTCCTGTAACTTGCTGCAAATATTATGTTTGTTTGTTTTCTGTTTCTTATGAATAAATTGTACTGAGTAAGAACCTAATGGTTTAGGGCTTGCACAATTTTCAGGCTCTCTGCTCAAATCCCTGTTTCTGCCAGCAGATCTATTCCTCGATTGCACTGCCTACCTCTTCTAAACATAAATCACTTCTACATTTCTCCAGAGCTGGATGGAACTTTTTTCTATGGCATCCCTTAAGGGAACAAGAGAAACTAAAAAAAACTAACAAACTTTGTACTCAGAGATAGCATTCAAGACACTTGAACCAGAAACTGCAGACCACATATGTGTACTGCATCCATCCGTGTAAAAGCAGACCACCAGCTACAAAAGGTTCAAAATCCAAATCTGTTTTGATTTCCCAGACACTATTAAAGTGAACTGAAAACCAGAAAAAGTATGGATTACTATCTACCAAAGACAAGCCAGTAACAGATGATAAAGAGCTGCAACTGTCATTGCCTTTCAGCCTTCACCAAAAAAAATTGAGAGCAAATTAAATAACCAGGAAAGCTTGGAAAGCCTGAAGAAAGTATGAGTTAAAGAATCTGTGAGTTACATTTAAGGATCTTTAATGATAAGCAAGTGTAGGTCCTGCTCACTAGCCTGACCTCTTCCCACCAAGGGCATGGGGTCCCAAAACAACAGAGTAAAATCAACAGCAAACATTTTGGTGTAGAGAAAGCAGTTTACTTGACAGTCTGGATTTTTCTGTCTGGAACATAAAAATGTCTGCCTCCAAATTATCCAACTGGAGGTATTAATGGTCACCAAAAAGCAAGCTGTGATAGTGGCTCTTCCATGCAGAGAATCAAATATGATATTTTACCCATTGTTTGCCCAGCTCCAGTGTCCAAGACAAGAAGCTGTGAGACACACACCACCTGTCACCACCAATCCCCACACTGCTGCAGCCACTGGTAAGGAGCAAAGCACCTTTAAAAAATTTTTTTTATGAGAACACAAAGCATGTTGTTACTGAGCACCAATGGGTAATATTTTCCACCTGAGACACATCCTCAACACGAGCTCATGGCCAAGGGGTACTGGAACTCATGATTGGTTTTTTTGCTTGCAGCTATTCCTCACCATAGCAGTAAACCTGGGGTTATCTCAAGAACACAAAATTCATTTTAAACAGCCCCTCTTTCATCTCACTTTTGAAACAGCATTACACAATTAGTATTTTAGAATTTCCTAGTATCAAAATTAACTGACATTCAGCATGAAAACATTGTCTGTTCAAGGAGTAAATACTTCCCTCAATATAATGCAGGAACCCTTAACAGAAAGTAATTGCTGAAAAGAAAGATCAGTTTTGCCATTTTTAATGGTGGCAGATTGCAGAAGTTAAAATTGAAAAGCATCCAGGGTTTTTCAAGGAAGCAATGTAAGTCACCATGGGCATTGTGAACTCCCTTGGCGTTTGAGCACTTTTCCCAAGAAAATCAAATCTCATTCCAATCAATGCCGTTACTCAGTGAAGGGCTGTGTTACCTGTACCATCCTGGAGCACTGCATTGGCAGGTAAGGCACATCTGAAAGGTCCCAACATCTTGTCCTAAAGTATCACCATGGCTACAGAGCTGGTACATGTTGCTATTCCTGAAATTGCTGCTAACGTACCAGACTAAACTAATAAAAACACTTAATATACAGACATCTGAAAATAAACACACAAGGTGGACCCTTTGTCTCAAGAATCACATCTAAAAGACCTTGAACCTTGCTCTCCATCTTTGTATCCAGGTAACAAACCACCAATATTTGCATAATTCCCATGATGAGCAGCTGGTTACTGATGGTTTCTTCCCTTCAGCACGTTGATTCAGGCCAGGCTAGGACCTCATTCTAGGATAACGTGCCTCCCTATATAGCCTGCCATTGCTTAAAATCCCAATTAGATTAAAATATTCTCCCACCCTGAGGATTTTCTCAGTCATTAGTCAGAAATGAGATTCACTTTTGTCCCACCAGAGCACTTACTGGCCCTGCCTGCTCTGGAGGCACTAATTATTGCCAGCAGTAAATAGGCAGCTCATGACTGCTCACATCGTTAGCCACCCTCTAAAGAGATCACCAGCACATCCTGAGCAGCCTGTCCTTTGCTCCCTGCCTGGGCAACACTCAGATCCTAATGTGAAGCCATCCCACTGTTTTTTTAATAATCTCATATTCCATAGAACATATAACTTGCTAATCATACAACACAGCACATTGCTGGCTCTTCTGTGAGATGAAATGAAATGATAATCCAATCACTTTCAGTGGAAACAGGTCCTTGGGTGACTGTATCCTGAGCTGCCTCTGCAGGTTCTCACATCACTGAGAAAGGCAAAATATTAGCAGCAAAACTCACTTTTTTTTCAGGATTCATAGAGTATATGAAACACAGGCAGATATTTGGATAAAAAATACTTTCATCCCAAGCACTAAACTGCCTCAGTTCTGCTTTTATTTGCATTTTCTTAGCATGGGTCATCAGAACATGACCTTGTCTGCCTCAGACCACCAACTGCCCTGAGCTGCTCGTGTGAGAGCCGTGTACACACACTGGTACCTCTTATCTGAATTCTCACTGGCCTCCTCCCTGCCTTCACAACTGATAGCACATGTGGAGATGGTTGTGGTTGGCTTGCATCCAGTGTTAGGGGTTTTGTCATAAGGATTATTTTTAATAACCTGGGATCTCTTTTGTTGCACAAAAACACCATAACTCTCAGCATACAGTTTGATAACTTTAATGAGGCTTTGCAATTTACATTCAATGTGTATTAGTACACAAAATATAAGAAATCACATATACATATAAACTTTGCTTTGTTGTTTTACAAGCCAAACAGAATGAACTACACAAGCTACATTTATTCACATAACAAAATGGAACATTTTCAAGCTTCATTCACCAATCAAATATCTCGACAATTTATGGACCAACATTATTTTGCAGCTGCTAAAACAACAATCTTCCATAAGAAACAAATAATTTATGTCAACAGATACACTGACATCACATTCTATGAAATGAAAAAGCCAAGTCAAGCACTGACTGAATGCTTTCAGACTTCAGCAGAACTCACATGAAGCAATAGTGCAGAACTTACACTAGCATCAAATCTGTCCACAGTTTATCAGCCCTATGACTGAGAAAAAAAAAATCACATACAGAAATTTTTTTGGGTAAATGAAGCCATTTCACTACAGGGTTATTTAACCCACTTATTTTTCAACCTTTTTAAAACAAAAAGGAAATAGCTTTACAAAAAATTTTTAAAAAGAAATACTTAAACCTTTTGGGTTTTCATTTGCTGACTTTTAAACTATTCTCACATACAACATGAATTTGTACTTTGTGAATAGTTTTGGTCCCTCAGACTGTCTTATTAGGGAATCTGTTTTTAACTACTTTGTTCAAATATACCAACACTTCACCAATGTAGTTATTTGAAGTTAAGTAGCTAAAAATAACATAGACCTATCTTAAAACAGTATCTCTCATATTTGGCTTCTGAACAGCACACGTCACAAAAACCAAAGCTTCTTTCAGCAGCATTAAAGGTGAAGTGTGAACTTCTGTGTGACGTTGTCCTTAAAATTTTCTGGTACCTTCAAATATATTGAATGCTCTCAGCTCTTCAGACACAAACCCTGCAAAACTGAGCATTCAGTTTGCTTTCACAAACAAACCCCTGCTCCCAAAGCAGTTCCCTGATGAGGTGCTCATTTGGTCACACACAGTTTCACGACACACATGAGACTTTTTACAAATGAAACCAATGAACCACATTAGTATTTCAGTACATGCACTAGGGGAACACTTCCAGAATCATCCTTCAGTTTGGGAAGGAGGGGAAAACTACAAATTTCACAGACTAACCACTGCTTTATGCCTGTTAGTTTCAACAAAATGTGTTGAAAGGACTAAAAGCTCACCAATACATCTCAAAACATAACTATAAGGAAGCTGAGCTGCTCTGCTCCTGCGTTCCCACAGGGAACCTCAGGTTTTGTCAGTGATTTGAAAGGAACACTAACACTGATGAAGTTTGCAGCTCTCCCAAAAATTCATGGAACAGTAAATAACTAAGAGGTCAAGTCAATGAACCAAGCAAAGTGGACCATTGACTAAACTGGGCATAAGCAAAGTGTCTTTTATACACATGATTGGTAAATTCAATGCCTAGAAGCATAGAATACCCTTATGGAAAGGATGCTTGACTTTATTCTAGAAAACAGTGGCTCTGCAAAGGATTTGGGGGTATCTCTGGCAGAAAAAAATCTACCCCTTTCAAAAATCACCCTGGAGCTCACTTTTGCACTTGTAAGAAGTCTGTTAAGGTGAAAGGTTTGGTGGGGAGCATTATAAGGGGCCTCTTCACTTTAGCACACGGAAGGGAAAAAGTACAGATGATTTAACATTCCACTACCAGTTTTGGAAGGGATGTATTCTAAAGTGAATTAAAATGTTCAAAGGCAACTTTTGGAGCAGTAATATCAAACTGGTAAGCAACAACAGCAAACCACTCACAATTTAAAACAAATGCCAAACCACTGAGTCTTGGAACTCATTTTAAGGTACTGCCCATGTAGGAGCATTGCTTCCATCATCTCTTCATAGACTGAGTTAAACTTCATTGTCCCATAGAGCTGAGAGGCTGTTGGTTTATCTGTTTGGAACTTACTGGTGACTCTGATATTGCTGCAACCTTCAGAGAATTCTTGATGGAGCTGAGTTCCCACATGTGTAAGTTTATGACATGCACACCACAACATCCACTTGTGATCTTGTACAGGTTTTTAAGAACAGCCTTCCGGAGAAGAATGTACACCCAGGGATCTAAAATCTGATTCCACGTGGCCATTCGGAGAGCAAAAAGTATCGTTTCACAGGTCTCCTTTGAGCGACCCTCGTTAATCCCAATTCTGGCCATTGTCACCTGAAAAGGCAGTATTTTAGAGTTATGCATCAAAAAATACACCAGAGAGCATTAAATTATCTGAAAATCAAGTATTTTAAAACTGTACATTAAAAAATATACCAAGAGAGCACTTAACTGAGTGAAATCGTTTTAACATTGTCTCTAATCTTCACACCTTCACAGCATCAGTGCATCCCAAATTGCAATGTAAATACTTTCAGGCATATAACATTCATCACCCTAAAAATCCTCTAATGTTCTACAAAGGACATACATGTGCCTCTGCTGAATTACTTCTTAAGCAGAGGATGGCAACCAGGGATTGATCTGAGCAACAAGTAAAAATTTAATCCAGAATTTGATCTAACAAAGCATACCAATATTGTTCGAGAAATGGATTTTCTCAAGGACAGAATCCACTTGTAGGTCAGCACATCTTTTATAAAAGCTATTTATTTTTTCACATTTTCCGAATGAAAGGCTGTATAAGGAGCACAGTACCTTGATTTCAACAAGGAGCTTCACATGTTTTACACTGCAGCAGAACACAATTCATTGACACCAGAAGATTTAGAGGTCTGAAGGAAAATTATAGCCATGGTGACAAAAGCCACTGATACCCTCCCATTTGTCAGTGGAGACACAGAGGGTTTCATTCACCTCTGAAGGTGCTGCACATGGACAGACCTCCACCAGCAACAGCACAACCAGAGCCAACAATTCCACATGGTGGAATTCCAGAATGGCTCAGCAGGACAGCATCTGGCAGAGGATACCCAAGGGCTACACCAGCCCAGCAAGCTGGGGCTCTGGCCTCCCTCCCTCCCTCTGCAGAGCAACAAGCTGGGCTGTGAGACACAGCCCCAGTGAAACTCAGGCCACTGGGACTCCTGCCCTGCAGAGACCTCCTTTACAGGCTGGCTGCCACTGGGGGTTTGTAACCTAAGTTCCTGTGTGAAGAAAGCCTGCTCTGCCAAGCCAGGAATCTGCCAGAAGATGGTAAATTATCTCTCCCTGTTATTAATGTTAAAACCACATGAAGACTTTTTTTGGTAGAAAGATGAAACACTGCAATGCTTTTAGTTCCAAAGCCTTTAAAGTGCTGCAGTTATTTAACTAAGAAACGGGATATTTTACAACTGATGCTGTGAGTACACTGATTTATTGGGCAATGAGAAGTAGGGTCAGTCTGTCTAAGTGCAGGGTCGTAGTTTCAAAAAGATGCACTAAAAAAAACTTAACAGAAAAACTAAAAAATAATGAAGGAAGAGAAAACTAAAGCTCAGTATTCCAGCAAACCTATTTCACTCCTTTTTAAATGCTTCTCTGTATTTCCAGACCCTACCTATAGCTTGCAGGTCACCACATCTGAGTATAAACTTGAATGGCACAAAGTGAATGCATAAAAGGACACTGAACCTGTTTGGTGAAGCATTTGATCCAGTGTTTCTGTATGGCTTCTATGGGAGCAGCAAAGGAAGCCCCTCAGAGCATTGCTAAGGAAGCTGGTAGGGCTGGCAGGAGCACAGCAGGGAGCTGGTGTGGAGAGGAGGAGGAATGTCTGAGCACCAAGCCAACACAAACACAGGCCAGTTCCCTGAATCTGCTCTTCACCCCACAACCACTGGGCACATTCCTCTGACATCAGCAGCCCACCCAAACTTGAGCTGCTCCTTTGGCTTCGCATGGGATGTTTTTCAGGACAGCCTACATTTTATTTATTAGAGGTCTAATACCACAAGGCAAACTCAGACAGAATACTCCTTACTCTGCAAATAGGACTGGGCAACAAATGACAGCTCAACAGAGCCCACAGACCAATGTCTTTATCCCATACAGCATGTCTGACTTAATATAGACCTACAGGTTCCTAATCTGCCTCTTGATGTACTTAAAAATTCATTTGTTGCTCCTCTCCCACATTCTCTGGAGTTAATAAATGCCAAATCCAATGCAATTTCATTGCCAGAAAAACAAGCAGTAGATGTTGCTAGTAAGTAGCTCTATCCAGATTTCATAAAACTTATTTTCTTGTGCTACCTAGAACATTTGTGAGATTCCCTTGCATTTAGAAGCAATCCCCTCTAAGTGAATCTATTCATTTGCTGCTCAACATAAACTACCTCTGCTTTGATTGTGGATTTGCACAAAGTAAATCAGGACAACAAGGAAAACTGATACATAATTTATGGATTCTGACACTTGGAGAAGCTTCATCCAGAACATTTCAGTTGCCTCTTCTGAACGTTGGACATACAAAAAATAATACATCTGAACTCAGGCAGAGCAAGTAGAGCTTATATACACAGTCACATGTTTAAGCAACTCAGCTGTGGGTCCCTGGATTTGAAATCATAAGATAAAATCTAATTATCTATAAATTTTGTTTTATAAAATAAGATTTTCCTAACAATATTACTTATATTATTTGGGAGTGTTAAGCAGAAATTAAAAAATATTTTCTTTCTTGTATCTCTTAAACTAATATAAAATAATATCCAGCTTTTTGAAGTTCTGAGAGGCCAAGATTTCCATACAGAAAGACTAAGACACAGACTCTCACTGCAGCCCTGAGCATGAGCATTTTTACCCTAAAACACTTGTGGCAGAGCAGCAGGACGTTGCCATCACTTTGAGCATGAAGTGAGAGAGTTTCTCACTCCTCCAAAGAGACTGCTCTGTCCTCGGGGCCCTTCACATTTTCTGAAAAATCATGTAAGAAAACTGCAATCAACTGAAATGAACTGCACCAACACTGCAACAAGGAGACTGTCCTGGAGCCTTTCTAAAAGCATCAGCTGATTCCCAGAACAAGACCTAAACTTCAGTGGAAGAGGGGTGGAATGGAATGGAGTTAATATAAATTATTATTTCTATCACATTTTCATAGTCAATTTGTTTTATTTAAATTTAAATTCTTAAAATACTGTTCCAAAGTCAGTTTGAAACCATGAATTATTAAAAGGACTAATATACAAGCAGCTGTTACATTAAGGATTTCATTGAAGCAAAACATGCAGACAGTCTGTATTTGCTCCCTGGGTGTGAGAAATTCATGCCACTGAAATGGCTCAAGTCACCAGCTCAGAAATTGCCACCAGAACTTGGTGCAGTGCCAAGTGGACCTTTGAGAGCGGGACCACCTCGACGGGCACAAAAAGAACATTTCTTCTTATTTGAGTATTAGTGGTCAATGATTGGTTCAAAGTCAGGAAACCAATTCAAACACTTTTTTTTCATTCCCTGAAGGTCCAACAGGCAGGTACAACAAAGGAATTCTGTTCTCTGTAGCCAGCAACACAAAAGTGGGCAAGAGGCAACACTATTGCATCATATCTAACCGCCTCTGATCTCCACAACTAAAGTTAATATTCATGCAGATTCAGCAGTGTGACTCAAAAAATTAATCCCCAGCTGGTAAATAAAAAACGTAACTCATGACATTTTCTAACTAATTTAGAAATGTAAGAATCCAAGTAGCACTTTGCTGATTTATACACTGTTTATATGAAGACAGCTGTAGTACGTCTCCCTGGTTTGCAAAAAAAGAAAAAGAAAGTATCACATGAAGTAACTCTGACAATTCAAACTTTCTTTAGAAGGGGTACTACAAAAGCATAACTGTAAAAGCAATTTTAAACCAGGGTAATTGCTTTTAAGATATAAAGTTACTCTGACTCCTACTAGTCCTTACTGATTTAAGAAGAGACCAGAGAATTCCGTGTCCTTAAAAACAGATAGAGAGAAATCAAGTTTGTGTCAAGAAAGGACTTGACACAATACATTAAACTTCTACATACTTTTTGTCCAATTTTAACCTTCATTAAAGCCAAAGCTCATTTTGCAAGATCCAGAAAGTCTGATGGAAAATTTTTTAAAACATTTTTAAATTGTTGACTTCAATTTTGCACCTAGCAGACAGCATCAGAGAATTACCATTTCCCTTCAGGACAAACCTCAGTGCAATAAACAAAAAAAATTGCTCCAAGGCTTCACACCACTCTCCAAACATAAATAGCCCTAATTTAATTTTCTTTCCAATTGGATCTACACAAGAACAACCAATAGGCTAAAAGGCTGTGCTGCTTACTCACACTCCTGTTAGTACTCAAGGACAGCCAGTCAAAACAAGAAGCAGACTTTGGAGCTAGTTAAGAAGCAAGACAAAAATGCAACATTCATGCATTTCACCTCACAAGCTCTAAATCCAGGTTCTATCCTTGACTTCAGGAAACTGGATAAAAACCAGTCACCAAGTGATTGACATGGAAGGCAGAGTAGACAAATATCGGAAATTCTTGTCTTCTGCAGCTCAGCCTTCGGACTCCATTTCCCTGTGGGAACCCTGCAGACCCTCCCAAGCCTCTTCCTCTTCCTTTGGATTTCCTTTAGTTCTGAGGATTTCCATTAATGGAAGAAAGCCCATAGACTTTTTCAGTATTCGCAGAACGCTTATATTTTGTCACTACTGCCTATGCTGAACCCTGAGGTGCAAATCCCCTTCTCCCACACCACAGAGGTTTCAAGGCAGAACTTTACTGATTATGTACCAATCCATGGAAACAAAAAATATACACTTATTTTGAATTTCTAGAGTTTTTGGAACTTTCACTTTTGGTGTCAAAAAAGCAGCTTCAGTCTAACAGGCAAGGGATCATACAAGATAACACTTTGTTGTACTCTATAAACATAGACTTTAAGAAAATAAATTTGCAAAATGGCAAGAAAAAGAAATGAAAATGCATATATCTGCACATTTTATGTACCATTTTAACATTTACCCAAGTAGAGTTAATAAAAAAGAAACACTGACAGCAAATTGCCTATACCTTTGCTATATTGATCTTGCAGCATACAAGCCAAGCACTTACTGCAACAGTTGAGTACACTTCATTTTATTTTTTATGTGATTCTGCAAGTCAGTTTAAAAACAAGAGCTTCCAAGAACAATATGCAGTGCACCACTTCTGCCATCAAAATGTTAGTACACACACTGTTCTACTTATGCCACATAATGCTTTTTATGTTCTAGATCTGCAACATGTTTTTCCCCTAATGCTTTCCTTTCCCTTTCTAAAACAAAAACATTAACTATATCTTCAACATTTATATACCAGATGATCACTTAGCTTAGCAATTAAATTTTAACTGAGCATAGTGATTTTATAAAAAAATGTCAATTTAAAAAGGAATTGTAGACAACAAAATACATGAGCCAGCTTTCCATCACATTAAAGTCCAGATGGTACTTTTAAGGGCATATGTAATAATTCCTTACATAAAATTTTTCAGGATCAGCCCTTGAGAAGTAGTAGCAGAATAAGGGAGTCTCCTTTTGTCTCATGTTTATTTCTGTGAAAAAATAAGAATACCACTAAAAATTAAGAGTGGATCCACTGGCTCACTATTTTCCCTGCTTAAAAAGGAATTGCATAAACATTTTGAAGGTATTGTTGAGCTAAAGGTGCTCCGGGGTGTAGAAGCTCCAAAAAGTAAAGAGAAAATAGGAAAAACACAAAGTTTTTCACAAAGCAAATAAAAATATTTTCTCATAGTTCTTTCTAAGACACAGCTTAGTCTGTGACCAGGCAATTTCTCACTGAAGTTCACAGGAACAAAATTATGAAGCAAGCCTGCTTCACTGCTTCACTTTATTACCAGCAGGGAGGTGCGGGGGGTGTGTGCACATGAACTTGCAAACATTAACTGAAAGTTAAGCTTTTATTTTCTGTCAGCTTTCCCCTTAGACACTACCTATTTTGCATCAGTTTTACAGTAGCATAAATTCCTGTTGGGCTTGAATAAAACATTCCAGGTCACCCCTTTGTTTCTCCTAATTAATCCAAATATTTCTATCTTGGATTGACAGCCCTCTTTCTTTATTTCCTTTCCTTGCCAGCAAAGTAAGAAATACTTTAGTTCAACTAGACGGCAATGTAATTACTCTCACAGCTTAATTGATAACTCATTGGAAGGGAAAGCATTGTGGATGTGGATAGAAAAGATTCTAGCATTGGAAAGAGTAGATGACTCACTTCATAATGAAAAGACATAGCGTCCATACCAAAGTCAAATAAACAACCTGTTTCCTGAGCTACATGTTTTAAAGTTACAAGAAAGCCTGTTTCCACAGCATGAGGAATGTATTCCTGCCTAAGAACAAGGCCTATAACAAAAAATCCCTTGCAAAAAAGAATTGATTTCATAGGCAAAATTAATATGTTCTTTAACCAGCAATGCTAGAAAAACTTTACAGGACAATTTTAAGGACCAGAAAACAATAGATTACTTCTAATATGTATAATAAGGACCATCCTTAAGTATTTAGGGAAGCAAGGTTTATAAGTATTTGGGATTCATTTCTTCTTCCATTTGGGTCAGTTGGGTAAAGCTTCAAACACTGGAAATGACCTATTACTTCTCTACTGTTGCTTTGCTTTTCCAGGTTTTCACACCCATTTGTGAAAAAAAAAAAAATCCCATTTTTAATGGTTAAATAAATATTCTGATTTATTTAGGAGTGACAGAAGTTTTCTCACTAATACCCTACAAATATCCAAAGGAAGAATCACAAATAACACTGGGGAGGAAGAGAACTGTCTAAATGAAGAAAAAAAGAGACAATATACAGACAGCCTGGGGGGAAGAGGAGCTGCAGAGGTCTGTAACTATAGAACAGGCTGAAAAGGTTGGAAAAGATCTCTACGGTCATCAAGTCCAACCATTAACCCAGCACCACAATGCCCACTACTACACCTTTTCCATATGCCCATGTGCCTTTTGAACGCTTCCAGGGATGGTGATTCCAGCACTTCCCTGGACAGCCTATTCCAATGCTTGATCACCCTTTCAATGTAGATATGTTTTCCTAATTTCTATTTAAAACTCCCCTGGTGATCCTGTCCTTGTTGAGTCATAGTCACCTAATCACTTGGTGCTACCTGATTTGCAGTGTTTGAAAAATCTGACTGGAGGTAAAAAAAGACACGATGCTTGGCTTTCATATTATTCTTTTTAGATCACCTTTGTTAAAGTGACTTATTCTATGTATCATTCTGGAGGAGTAAACTAAGCAGCTATGATCAGAAATATCAAGACTAATGAATTGGCAATATACCTACCAAGTTGGAATATATAATTTGCAGTTACTTTTTTTCTTTTTTGTTGGCAAATAAATTGAAAGGTCCTGCAGCTCAACCACCTTTCAGGAGGAGTATGGAAGAGAAAAATCAAAAATCAAGTCTCCATTTAAAAGTGATTTATTTTTCATTATTTCTACAAATGCACACTTCTGGTAAAATGTGGATTTCAAGTTTATTACCAATTCACTAATGAACTGTAAATCCTGTAACAAGTTGCTACCACTTACAGGGATCCTCACCTCCTTTCTGCTTCACTTTCTCTTTCCCCATGCAGCGAAGCAGATGGGCACATAGCTGGTCACATCCCTCTCAGCACAAGAGCCTTCCTCCCCATGTACTCATGTCCTGAAGTCAGCCATAACATGGGTCACAAGGTCACTCTTGAGCAGATTCACTACATCCTTTTCATCCTACCCCACTCCTCTAACTTCGGGACCCCAAACCACCAGAGGGGCAGCACAAAGGTCCAGCACAGCAGGAGGGAACCAGATGGAGAGCAGGCATAAACTTCCAGCTCTCCAGTGACAATTAATCTTTAGTTTCTGCAAGTTTAGTATTGAGGCCTAATTATCCTAAAAACCTCAGCTCAGGACATGGACATCCCTTACACAAAGGTTCATTTTCAGCTTTCTTTGGGCAATCAGGCAGAAGCACAGCTCTCATGCCACTCAAACCTGCCCTTCAGCACATGGCTCTGACTGAACAGAAGAGCTAAGAGAAAGCTTAGGAGCTGCTCTCCACTCCTGCTCTGCCTGGACATTAATCCTTGGGGAGACCATACGGTGTCTACAAAGCAGCTTCAGTTCATTCCACCATTCATCTACTTCACCTCACCCAATACAAAAATGAACCCCAAAGACTGAGTCACGGTTAATAAAACTTCTCTGTCACCCCTGGTGTAAACCCTTTCTGCAGTGTTCTACTCCCTGACCACTGCTGCTTTAAAAGCACACCCACAGAAGCTGTGATGGGACCATGTTCTGCACTGCTGGGCACATAGGGAGCCTCTGTCCTCAGGGGGCTTGCAACCCAAACTGCCACTCAGCAATTCTTCCCACACATTAACAAATTCCACAGCACTAGTGAGACAAGTAGAAAGCACCATGCCACCCTTCAGATTGTGAATTAACACCATAATAATTATCTCACAGAATATATGAATGCATATCACACCCTGATGTTTGTCATTAAACCTGGTGAGGATGAAGGACTTTCTGGAGTTTTTCCATGTGAGTGTATTACTCTCTGAGATTTTTCAGCAACAACTTTACCATTTAAAGTGTTTAGATAGTCAGGAAAGACAGCTTTCCTAAAATAACCATCCAAAAATGGTTATGCCATGTATGACATTTCCCAAAGATGGTTATGACATTTTCAAGTAAGAAATGCCTGAATAAGTGTAATATCTAGGAAATAGGAAGAATTCTCTTATATCAAACAATGGAATGAATGTCAAACTGACTTACTTTTTTAATATCAAACATAGAATACAAAAACCTAGCCAAGTGAAATAAACAAGGAAAGGTTATGAATGGCAAATTCATTTTGAAGTTTTCAGAATTTGATTTCTTGAGATGGCAACTTCAAAATTGAAAAAGAAAATTCTGTGAAAGTCACTGACATCTATTTGAAACAAAATATTGTGATTCAATTTATAGATCTTCATGGTTTAATTCTATACAAAGCATCTAAATTCAAAAATCAAGAAGCAAACAATTATGAAAGAAAACCAGAAGCACATTATTCTGAAAATGGCACATTCTCACATGACTGGAAACCTACTTTTTCTCTCCAAAATAAACAATCTTATTGTATTCTGATAGCACTGCATTTTCAGAAAAGGCTTTACGTACATTTTTCCAAACAGCACAAGTAAACATAGATAACAAAAACTATATTTATGCTTCCCCAGAAGCCTCTGGTAAAGGGCAATATGTCAATCTCCTTCCTTCCCTGGTTTGTATCCCTACCACTGCTCGTTTCTTCTCCAGCACTTTACTGTTGGAAGAGCATCTCAGCTCCCTGACTTCAGTGAGAGGGAGGTAAATACTTGAATTACAAATACAGCCACAATTAATATACAGTTTCTAAGCACTCTATGATAAACTATGCCCTGGCCCACACTTATAAACATTTTTGTTAAAATGATTCATATTTCTCAGAAAGGGTAAGGCCTGTAAGGTCTCTATGTACTGTAAAAGATGAAAATAGGAACAGACCAATTCTAAACACCAAAACAGTACCTTTAAAATTCAGTATCATTTTAGGCAGGTATAGTCTAAAATTAATCTCATTCCAGCTCTCATCTAACCTGGTGGAATTAGGCAGTTGTGCCACTTCAGAATACAAAATAAAAGAACGTTCTCTACCAATACTAAAAAAGGTATGAACATCTAATCCAAAGCTTTCTAGTATCATAAAAACACATCTGAATAGGTGGATTGGACTTTTAAATGCATTGTATTAAGCTTTGTTACTCTCACTGCCAACACATGCTAATTCTAGGAGTATTTTCATGGGGACACAGAAAAGCACACTCAAATTGTCTGAGCTGCTGAATAAACCTTATGCCATGAGAGGCTAAGCTGGAAAGAAACTTCTGTCTAACTAACTAACTAACTAACTAACTAACTAACTAACTAACTTCTGAAACTAACATAAACCTCAAACAAATTGAGTGCTCTCTTTTCTCTTAACCCATAAAATGAGTTATGTATTTCAAAATACCTTTTGGGCTATAATATTAGCAATGACAGTAATCTCTCAGAAATTCAACCTTGAGTTATCAAAGGCTAGGAGAAACTCAAGCAAGAACAGTAATTAAATTTGCACAGAGTTAATGGATGTATTGAGAAACTCAGCAAACAATCAAAGGACAGTTACAGAAGGGAGAGCCTTTTCTCTAATGTAGCTCAAAAAAGACAATCAAATTCAAGAATTTTTCCTTTTCAGAGGAATTTGGGGAGCATTTTATTCATTCAAACGGACACTCCTGATCTCCTCTGACACAGATGAGGAGAGAAATAACTACCTACAGTCAACAATAACTCTCACTGTATCGATGCTTCAGACTAGAGATAAAGTGGTGTATTTAGCAGGCCTGCTGCTGGCAAAAGGATTTTTTTCCTTTCCCCATGAAACTGGTTCATTTACTAAAATCATTGTGACAGCAGTGGGCTCCTACAATGGGTTTGCACCCACCCTCAAAGACGCACACACAGCATCCAAGGAGTTCTCCCATGGGAGAGCCGCTGCAGGTCACCTCCCCTACCACAGGCAGGGTGTGAGGTGTTCCCAGACCCAGCACAAACCACTCTGCTGACAGTGCATCCTGGCTTTGTGTGGTGTCAGCAGACAAACATTCTAGCAAGAACTCAATGGCAAAAGCCAGCACTAGCGTAGGAATTATCACTGATTATCTTCTTTAAAATCTGAGCCCTGAAAAGGACAGGTGTCATTTTTCCCTCTGAAAGTTCACAACAGCATTCAAAGCTGCAAGGTTAGCGGAACATATTTAAGAGCATCTCCTTATTCACTCTTCAGAAACACATGACTGGAAACTGAAAGCCTAACTTAATCTATTTCAAAAGAAAACTTCACTCTCTCTGTTGACTGTGCCTGTGCAGGCAAAACAAGCTCACGGTGGCTGCAGCTTTGACTAATAAAGAGTAACACAATAATAGGCTTCTGCAGAGCAGCTCCCCCATGAGAGCTGGGTCCTCGCTGGCAGAGCATGGACCTGCATCTTGGGACACCTCCCTGCTTCTCAGCTGCACTTTCTGATTATGAGAAATCACCAGTCACAAGAGCACAAGGGATAAATTTTTCAGTAGCTCTTTTGTTGTAGGGACAATGCAACCAGCAATGAAGGCATACAAACAGCATTAATAAAGCAAGAAGCCCATATACATGATGCCCATTCCACATATAAGCATAAGGTACTGTAACAGAAACATAAACTTCCAGCTTATTAAACAAGACAGAAAACAAGGATGAAGGGAGAGACTTCAAGAGCAACACAAATATGAACTCCTGGCAAAGTGTGTACATGGCTACACATGCAAAAATACTCAAATGAGATACACAGAGGATTGCCCTGTACATCAAACTACCTTATAGTGTACCCAACAATGTGGCCCAGAACTTATTTAGTGTAAAACCTGCAACAAACAGACCTCCTTCAGCACACACCAACCGAGAGCCTGTCTCTGCACCCAAAACAGCTGGTGCAGCAACCAGGGTAGGATGGGGCAAGGCTATTCCAACAAAAACCTCCCTATTAGCATATCACTGCCCTTCTCACCAGTTCCAGAGCACATTCTCTGAAAGGACCACTCAGACCAGCACCAGCAGCTTCTGAGTTGAAGTGATTCAGTAAATTGCAAGCCCTGGGCGCAGAAAAGGCAGTCATCAAGCCTCACTGCGTGAGACAATCTGAGGACAAGAAAAAGTCAGAGCGAGTTCAGAGAGACACAATTAACACAACAAATTGGAAAGAGAAGAGATTACATGAGAAGGGACTGATAAAAATTAATCTAAGCAATAAAAAAAGCAACTGAACAAGAGTTGATTTATTCATATGAGATAAACGGAGCTCTTTCCAAAAAAAAACAGGAATGGCTATTTTTTGCAGTAGAGGGGAGGTAAGGCTGGAATGAAATTAATCAGTTAACTGCATGGAAAAAGATCTTAACAAGAATAATTTGATTGTAAAAGTATTTTTCTCAGGCTGTGTTTCACACATGAAAAAGTTTAGAAATTTCTCCAGATCATAATTTGTTCCTGTAAATAAATTCACTCTGAAATAAATCTCTCCTGTCCATAGTTACAGGCAGTTCTCTTTGCTCCTCAAAAAAAACATATTTTATAAGATGTTTATCCCTTGAGTCCTACAGACTACGACATACCAATGTCAGAATTTGCTCACACAAACACAGCTCCAAACCAAGCTGTTTCATGACACATCAGATGTCAAGTCACAGCCAAGAAACAGCTTTATATAACAATGTATTTCATCAGAGGTGCTTGTCACAAAATGCTCCCGTCCAACCATTTGCTTTGGGAATCCAATCCCTGGGGACCAAATTCATCCAGCAAAATTGACATACCCTTAAACAAAGGGCTAAGGCTCTGGCCAGGATGAGAACTACACAGAGAAGATGATGTTAGTATCTTCAGAACATATTTACCTGGAATTACCCATCCCAAAGCAAAATTATTTGAACTATCAGAACAAATGTGCCTCTGCCATTCATTGACTACATACATTATTATAAAAATCACTAATTTTACTTGTTTGGGTTTTTTTGTGAATTTTCTATCACTCTCAACTCCTCAAAAGGAGATCAGTGTTCCCCTGTAAGGGAAGGAGCAGGGAGCACCTCTCATTCCCATACTTCATTTAGGAAAGATTCTCTCACAGTGGCAGAAAACTTGAAAAAGCTGCTTATTTTCAAAAAACAGATGAGATAGGGCTTTGGGAAAAAAATCAAAAGGCAAAAAAGGAAATCAGAAGGAGGTCCCTGTCCAAGAGCTCCAGGCAGAGCTCTACAAGAGACATGCCATGGGCTCTGCTTTTGAAAAACACCCCATGCCTTCAGGAATATTAAGACAGAGGTGGTGATTGATTACAATACTATATATTATTATTTATAATATTAAGTGTTAGTTATATATACATTTACACACACATATATATAGCCATCAAAACAACCTCACTACCACTGAGCAGATGCAGAAGTCAAGCTCAGTTCCACACCAGACACTATAAAGGACAATCCAGGGTCTTGTGACTTTAATGACATCTGAAAGTGATATTATCACAGGACAGTGACAATGTCTAAATATTAACTCCACTTTGAAAAGAAATAAAATTAATTTAAAATCTAATAGTGAAGTTAATCTGCAGTTGGATTACAATATCGGATCGACTGATTACGGCATGCACATATGTCAACAGACATACCAGACTAGATTGAAAACAGAAGGGAAATAAATGAAGTAAACCCCCCATCAGATGAGGAATCACACAAATGAATCCAAACTCTTGTATCTGCAAACCACATGGGGTATAAAACGCATTGCTTTCCTCCACTTTCTCTTCCAGAAGTTTGTTTGGTTTCTAATCGTTTTGGTTTACTTTGAGGCAATTGACTCTCATGAAACATTTTGTTCTGTATACTCTTTGGGATAGAGAACAAAGGTAGAATTCACAATCCAAAGGCTAGACTTCGAATTCTGACTTTTAGATTTAGCTTGGAGAAAAAAAAAGTAAAGAAGCAAATGATTGCAGAACAAGTATGTATTTATGTCCTTTTCCAGATAATTTCACCTGTGAACACCTGCTCATATAAGAACTTATTTTGGTATATGCTGATTATATTATAGAATATAAACAATTCTTTTCACAAATTGAAGGCCCTGAGACCTTTCACATATATCAGACAAGTAGGTTTGAATCAGTAATTACTCATAAAGCATACAATTTGATAAACCCTGGATCACTTTAATGTAGCACTTGAACAGGACATTCCTGACAAGACTTTACTGAACTGCAGGCCAAAAAATCTTGCTAAGTTAGCACCACACTTGTAATTTTATTTGTGTTCTGTTGCTATCAAAACATGGAATGGGTAAATAACTCAGCAAATTAAGTGATATAAACTCTAAGATCCTAACAGCTAAGAAGGAAATACCAATAGAAGAAGCCATCCCATTTCCCAGTGAAACTCTGGCTAAAGGAGCAATTGTTCACTTCCTTGAAACTTTGTCTCAAGAATTTAATGCCACCTTACACCAACTTTTTTTTTTTAAACTCTTCCTTTCTAACCTAAATTTGTCCATATTGCAGAACTATTTTCCATAACGCCAGGCTGATTACAGTGTAAGTTTGCCCCATCTCATTTCAAAAGAGATCCAGAGGCAAACCATCACAAGCCTGGATGGGACAGAAAGCACCAGCAAATTTGCCACCCAGTGAACCAGAATTCCTTGATTATTAGCTCCCCTCTGCAACACAGTCCCAAAAAATACCAAGTACAAAATTAAGCAAGAAATCATTCACTTGCCTGTATTGTAAGCTGATGCAAATACCAAACTCCAAAAACGGTCTGAAAAAAAATTCCTTCTACAATAATAATTCATCTTCAACTACAACTCAGATGAAGTTAAATACTTTAACAAAACGAGTGCTGTGATTTCACTAGTATGACATGTTTCTAAAATTATAATTTTACATATATTTAATATATAGCAATATTAAAATTGAATGGTATAACAAAATTACCAACACTGAAAGAACAATCATAGTAGTTGCAATTTAGTGTTCCTTAATGTGTTAAATAAATGAAGTATCTCTGTTGAACTAAAAAGTTTATAGTTCTTCTGACACCCAAGGGTTTTTAAAAACCAAATTAATCCCTACTTTTAAGGACAATTATTTTAAATGAAAATAAATGTCACCAGAGGATAATAATGTAGGTTTTTTCATGGAAAGTAAAGTCATCACCTGAGATGCTTTTCTTGAAAACCATTCTGTGGCTTGCCCCAAACTTCAGATGGTGTCTGGACTGTAAAGAAGTTCCCTACAAAACTTGCAATATTGCTCTGACAACTATTTTTATGCTCCACACACAACAGCCACAAGACTGACAGAAGCCAACATGAATTTAAATTATGCTGCAGAGCAAGACTAGAAGAATTCTCTGTGATTTGAACAGAAGTGAAAGTGTTTTTGTGCATTTCAGTGATTGCAGACATCTATATACAGACTTTCTCCTTGAAGCCTGCAATACTGGATTAATTAAATGCTACCTGCCAGATAAACCAAACTGCTGCAGCTAGGTTGGTATCAGTATCTAATCTAGAACTAACTCAGGTAACTTCAGACTCTACCACAGGCAGTGAGCAGATGAGATATAGCTGGATCTAATACAGATCTCAGACTTAAATATAGCTACTTGTCACCTCAAACCAAAATTGCCCCTCATTTATATCACTGGAAAACTACAGGACCCTGTTTCTAGGGAAGAAATTAAGATTTCATATGACTTGTGATTTAAACCCCCTGATCCTAGCAAAAAAACTAAGATTTCTTCAGACACGTTTACAACACTAGAAGGAGGCATAGCTAGTGTGAGCTTTATCATGCCCTGATACAACAGGACCTGTCAAATTCTTACCCATATCACAATCCCACTTCCTTTGATCCTGCTCACTGACAGAGCAGGTGCTTACAGCAGTGGCACTGACCCTCTGGGTGTCACAGCAGGGACAGTCCTACACCATCTGCCCACAGTAGCTCTGCTGCTCATCTGTCCACATTACAAACCCAGCTTACTTAGGTCTAAACCCAATGTTGATTTCAACCCACGGCCTAACACTGCTTTTCAACACGACTCTAAAACAAAGCCCTTAACATCCTGTAATAGAGGGGAAGATTTTTAGGTTCTTAATTGTTATCTGCCCTAACACAGCTCACAAATAGCAGTAAACTCTTAAAATAACAGCAAACACACTGCCATAAATAAAAAAAAAATTATTTACACTGTACAGAGTAAAAAAACTTCCCAATCCTAAATTCCCAAATTCACTGAATTTTTGGAAGAGTCAATATTTGTTCTGAATGATTCTAGCTCTAATTCTGCTACCATTGTCTGCTTTACAGCACTGTGATTACAGTCCTCATAATGCCTGTATTTAGCATAGTGTAATATTGATCAGAAGTAGAGAATAGCTACCTGTTTTTTATAGATGCATAGGTACATACATTATGGGCAATATGCTATAAAATTAATATCACTGAGTGAGTGGAGCTGTTATCACAGTTTAAGTGCTTTAAAACCTGGAGATAAAAAAGTATAACTTTTATACAGTGATGTGCATTAAACATTGGCAAACACATTAGGCTCTTACCAGGAATGGACTCCAGCAAATGCAAGAAACACACATTATAGCCAAGAGCTGAATGATCATTTCAAAATGATGAGATCTGCCTTGTCTTTGTTGACTTTTAAATTTGACTCTTAAGAGGGTAATTCCTGTGACAGCATTGCACAGGAATGAAATAGCGAGGGCCAGGAACCCAAGGCAAGAAAAAAGTAAGAGATAAAATCTGTCTTCCCAGTCCTCAACATGTTCTGTTTTATAGAAGCACCAGGTCCTCGATGCTTGAATTTGGTAGGCTCTAAACCTAAGAATAGGCAGCAAAGCTATAAGAACAGCAAACAGACATACCATAGTCAACATCATTTTCACATGTCTAGAAGTCATTTTTGTAGAGTGAAATATTGGCTTTGTGACTCCAATGCACCGTTCAACAGCCATCACACTGCCCAGGAAGAGCGGGCACAAACCAAAGAAAACCATGCAGATGCCAAAAACACTGCAAAGAATGTTGGACTGGTTAAATCGGATCCAGTCTTTATCTGATGCATACACAAACACTGCAATGGCTCCATTGATGAGGTGACCGAAGAGATCTGTGACAACCAAACCACTGGCAAGGAGCAAAAAGGAAGCTTTTGATTTCTGTCTGAATCTCTGGTATGCCTTCATGAGAATTACAATTGCAAGACTGTTGGACAAAATTCCCACTGTCATGAAGATTATTGAAAAGAAAACTGAAATCTTTTTCTCCGTGTGGCACGTTGTGTTTTTCAAGACTCCAAATCCAGCCAGCCCTTGTGATTTTGAACTGTTCATGGTTAGGAATGGAGACGCAGCCCTCAAAGCATTTCAGCAGTCTTGCAATCAAAAGGCATCTGCAATATTAAAAACAAATATACACAATGCTGTAAAAGGCATACCACTGTTCAAATGGCATCTGAAGCAGAAATTCCATAATATTAGTCTGTGGTACAAATCTAATTTTCCAGTCTTCTGAGTGATATGATATGGCATCACATTTTAAGCCCATCACTCACAGGGTAAAACAATTATCTGCATGCATTACACAATGCAAATATAGCCTACGGGAAATTTAGAGTCTCTGCATGCATAATATATACAAAATAATGTATAAAATATATAATGGTTACATACATATAGTAACAAACAATTCTGACGGTTAAATTACGCTAAAGAAATGTTTTTGCAACAAACTCTTATAATTACAGTATTTAACCAGACCAGGTACAGTCAAAAGTGAAATACTGAAACTGGAGCATTTAGAGATCATAATCACACTCCATTTAAAAACATTTATTCTCAAAACAATGTCTCAGCATCTTCTAAACAATTCTCCTACAACTTCAAGTTTGAAAGCTTTAACCTAACCAGCACTGAAGCCTTCAACTTCCCAGTGCTCTCGCTGAAGCACAAACTTTGTTTTTAGATGCGCCGTAATTCAGAAACCAATCCTTCAAGTTACTTTACAGTTTATCTCCCATCTCTACTCCAAGGACATTCCTAATAGCAAAACCTTCCCAGGCAGGAAAAGGGGAAAAAAAAGGTAGGGGGGAAAGAAAGGCAGGCATTGATAACCCGTATTACAAACTGCTGCTGAAGCCTCGGTTCCTGAGCTACATCGGGAACGGGGCACGCCGGAGCGAGAGGCACCGCTACCGTGCGGGAGCGCTCAACGGAGCGCGTCCTCAGACGGAGCCGCGCACGGCAGCCTCCCTGCGCGGCTGCCCGCGGGCACCGGCGGCACACGCAGGCGGGCACAGACAGACAGACGGGCACACGAGGTGGGCACAGACAGACAGACGGGCACACGAGGTGGGCAGCCTCGCTGCCGGGGGAGCGGCGCCCTGCGAGCCCTTAAGCGCTGTCCCGCCGGGGGCGGAGCGAGCCCGGCTCGCCGGGCACAAGTGCCCCGCTCCCCGCCGGCCCGGGCCAGCCCTACCGCGCCGCCGCTCCTTCCCTACCCCGGTCTCGGTGTCCGTCCCGGCCCCGCCGCCGCTCCCGTTCCCGTCCGCTTCGCCCCGCGGGGCCGGAGAGAGGCGCAGCGCGGAGCTCCGCCGGCCGCCGCCGCTGCTGAGCCCCGCTCCCGCCGGCGCCGCCCGCACCCGCCCTCCCTCCGCCTTCCCACCCGGCCTCCCGTCCGCCCTTCCCGCCCGCCGCCCACGGCATGCGGTCCGGCTCCGTCCCGGGGCCCGGGCAGCGGCGCTGCCCTCCCGTGTACCCGCCGGGGCCGCGGTTCCGATGCCCCGGGGCGCGGCACACTCGCCTCGCCCCGCTGTCCCGGGAGGCGCAGCCCCTGCGCTCGGCTTTCCCCCCGTGGGAGCAGGAGCGCCGCGGGAGCGCGGAGCGGCCGCCTCGCTGTGCCGGGCTGCGGCGGTGTCTCCGGCAAGGAGAGCCAGGCTGATGTGTCACATCACATCACAGCGACGGGCGGCAGGGCCACCCCAGCCAGGCAGGGCGAGTTCGTGCCCACCAGGCTGCAGCCAAGAGGCCACATCTGTCCTCAGCCACAGCTTCACCTCTTCTTCACTTTCCACGTGCTTCTTCCCAACTACGCACATCTGCAGCACGCAGGGAGCTCGGGAAGGGGTAGCCCCCGGAATATTGTCAGGGATGCAGCTGGGCACATCACTAGGCACACAGCCCCTTGCACCTACCTGTTGTAGTGCGGGGAATCCTTACTACAACTCTACTTGGAGCGTTTCTCCACTGAAGAAATACGATGAGAACACATCCAAGATGAGGCATTAACGACATGCCAGATAAGTCTGGATATTCAAAGGTTCTTTGTTTCCCATCATGCACTCAAGTGGTTACAACTTGAAGTTATATAGATGACTTTTAAGTTCTTTCATCTATCAATGTCCAGGACTGCCAAACAGGCCTGAATGGGAACTTTTATTAAGAACCCTTTACAATAGAAATAAGCCAAAATATAAAATCAAAATCAAATTATAAAACAAAACTGTAAAATATTATGGAATTTGTCATGGGCTACAGTGATGAAGAACTTGAGCTTGTTTTCACTGACATACAGCCTTGAGCTGTACTACTCCTGGTGCCACAAGACAATTACTTAAAAATTAAAATTCTCAAATATACTACAGTTATACCTTCACATCTTGGATACTATGGGTACAAATTTCCTCTCTCTAATCCACCAGTGAGGAAATCCAGGCCAGCTAAATCTATTTTTCAAATAGTATTTGAAGTCACTTGCATAAACAGTTAAAAGCACCACATGATGGCCTTCTTCAAAATGCTTGTCAGATTTTGGCATTTTATCATACAGTGAGCAAGAATGCTCAATGTGGTCTGATTGGGACCTATAAATTCTCATAAGTTCTTTTTTAAGACAACAGTAAAACATAAAAACATTTCAAAATACGTTATTGCCTGTTAAAGTTCAGAGAAAAAGAGTTTATGTTCCCCTGACCAGGAATAAATGGAGATCCCAAAGTACAAACGATTTGCTCCATGCCCTTCTTCCCTAGCCAGATTTCCTCACCCAAAGATGCTGAAAGGGGGAGCAATGAAGTTGATACTTCAAGACTGCAGTGTGGGTGGTAAAAGCTAAGACAACATTATCAGGTAGATCAAGACAAAGAGAAGAACAGAAAAACCTCAAGACAGCTGTTTCAGTGTGCTTGTAAAACTGTAGTTAGGGAAAGGAAGGCTTGTAGAGTGCATCCTGAGTAAAGCAGTGGTCTGCCAAGAGGAGGGAGAGTGGCATTTCAGCTGCTGCAAAGATGGAGAAAAAAAGCAAGAAATAGCATGGGGAAAGTAAATGTAAGCTTCCATCTCACTTTTCAGATGAGAGGTATTGAGGAGTGCTCCTGCACCTGTACAGCTCAAAAGCACAGAGTGCCACATTCCAGTTTTGTGCTGTGAGCAACGCAGCAGCTTGTACACATCAGCATGAGCAGGACAGGTATGTCTAGGGCTCAGCCCTCTGCACATTTGTGTGCTCCTGGTACAAGAATAATTTAAATAATGCTCTTAAATAATGGGGTGGGTTTGTATGTGGGATTATGGCTAAGTAGGATGGAGATTTCAGAAAGTGTTGGAGGGTTAAAACTGGCAGTGACACCAGCAGAAGTGGCCAATATTGTCCCATCACAGCCTCTGATGTGGGTCCTGAATGGGCATTCATTGCTTTCTTAGGGGGGTGCAGTCTTTTCACAGGTCAAAACCTGGGCAAGAGCTGTGGGAAAGGAGAGGAAGGATTAATGTCCTCTTCCTCAGGGCAGTGGCTCTTCCTCTCATCAACAGTTTGACAGTCAACCATTATGGAGCTGGGTTTGATTGAGCTCATTTTCATGCCTGAGAAGAAAAGCTGTTGGTGCAGAAGTCACAGTGGAGTGTTTCCTAAAGGCTTTGTCACTCTGGCTATTCAAAGACTGCAGAAGACTGAAGAACTGAGGTGGCACCTTGGCTTAGCTCACTGACTTCAGCACTTCTTAATGTGTTGGGCTCCTTGTGTTTGCTGCAAAATCCCTGACTCCTGGATACTCCAAGAATCAGGAAGATACTGGTTTTGCTACAAGTTTCAACCAGCATTCCCTGCTCACATTCAATGGATTTAAATTCAAGAGCAATAGTTTAACATACACAGAGAGAAAGACATACAGACATAAAAAGACATCTCTTGTCCTGTCACAATTGGAGTTCACCTATTGGTTACTGAACAGTGGAAAGAAAATGTAAAAAACCTTCTGCATGGAGAGGCATGTTGCTGGTTGGCAAATGAAGTGTACAGTAATCAAATCCTCAAAGCCTTCTGCTACAAATCCAGGAACATACTCAAGTGTTGCTCTAATTTTTTGCTAAATACCAGCTCAAAACCTTGCTGTAAATGAACAGATAGGCATTTCAGCAGCAACAACAGAGTTGGTAGAATGCAAATAAAAACAATATCTCTTCCTCCTTTTTCATCCACTCATAAATTTCTTGTGCAGCCTTCAGTGACAGTTACTATATAAGTTTATTATATTCACAGTTCTTGCTGCAAAACATTGGAAACCTTTTCCTTTTTGTACATAACAACAGTAAGTGTCATCTTTCCATTTAGTGAAATAGCAGTGATATAAAAGCCTCTATATTTTGGAGACAAAAGCAGTAAATCAAAATAACTATAGAGGGACATTATTAATATAGGATCAGATTTGGGGCACCTCAGTCAAATAAAACTGTCAGTGAAAATCCTTCTGTTAAATGCCGTGTCATTCAGCCCATAATTGTTTGAGACAAAAAAGACTTCTGAGGCCACAGACACTGACAATGAGTCCTACAGTACCCACTCCCCTGGAGGGTTAGAGTTACTGCCTTCCTTTTCTTCAAAATTAGCAGTCCTTCAGGACTTCCTTCTCCTGTGGAATTAGTGTTATCCCTGCCACCCCTAAAGAGAAACTTCTGTCAAAGGTCCAACTCTACAAGATGAATGAGCTATTCAAGTGAAAAAGCTGATATTCAGATGAAAGTACAAAAGGCGATTTAGAGTAGGTGGGATTTACATCCGAAAGATATATATATTTTTGTGATGCATACATATCATTCTAAGTATCATATGGCTGACAAAAAAAATTAAAGTAGTGCAAATGATAAGTTTCAAAAATGTCAGTAACCAGTGCTGAGAGGTTGAGCAGAGGTTTGCTCTGTTCTGAAGTACGCAATCATCAGACAGCAGAAACACAGAGATGAAAAATTATAGTCTTGGAAAATCTGAGTCATTTGTTAAGAACTCTAGCATTACTAATTCTTCTTGTGTTTTTAGTGGTGTTTTTTAGTATTCTTATTATGAAACAAGGAATTATTTCCATGTCTTTTTTAAGGTTGTTAACTTGGTTTTACAGCAGATTTTCAAAGAGACCGATTTTAAATTACATATAAGTGAAGGACAACTTGCAATCTCATTTCATTAAACAGCAAAGACTGATAAGGGCTAATTTTGCATTAAAAATTAATGTCTGGAAAATGCAATCAGAAAATTAGGTCAGTAATGTGGAAGGTGATCATGTACATAGTAAAATGGCAGTAAGTGCACAAAAAAGGATGTCACAAATTCTTAGGTTTTTGAAGGCCCATCTAAATTAGCAAATAAAGCTTTCTTAAAAGTGTTATGTGACTGTTGTGTATCCTCAAGGTCCTGGCTTGACAGTGTTAAGACCAAACAGTAAGTTCCTGCCCAAGCTAGGAAATAGATTTTGGAAGGACACATGCACGGTCATCCTGGTGTGCAGTTAGACCGTGCAGGTATCTGAGCAAGTAATGGAAGTCAGAATAATTCTCCTTAAAGATCTAGTCTCAGGATCCTGGGTTTGCTTGATCCTTGAGGAGGGTGGATAAAATACTTACTGTACCCTGTCATATTCAAAATACGCATTTTAAAATATGTTAAGGCAATTCACCAAGTTAAAAAAAAGTGTGGTTCAGCAGAATGCAGACAACTCAGCCACGGCTTTGTCATTCCAAAAACCACCACTTTGACCTTCATACCTCACCATGAAGCAGTAAAACAGTCACAAATTGTGGCTTATGTACTGCCTGAATTGGGACACTGGCCAGTGCAGCTAAAGGAGGAAATTCCTAGGTAGTTAAACATAAATTAATGGTGTTTTGCAACAAGCCCCAGATCAGTTCAGGTTAAAACCACCAACATGCCAGTAAGCATTCACTATCAGAGCAAAATAAAACGAAGGAAGGTCATCAAGAATCATAACAACAAACATGCATCTTTCTGCTGAGATTTCCACCTGCTGATATCTAAAAAGGGACTGTTTGCTCTTACTGGAAGTACAGCTGTGAATAATGGTGTTTTATTTTCTAAACATCCCTATCAGCAAGGAAGTTAAATTCTTTGCTTCTTGATAATGAGACACAGCTCCTGGCAAATGAAGTAGGAGTTCCTGTAGACAGAACAAAGAGAAATTACTCTCAATTTCCCTAGTGAAGTTTGGAGGTGGGAGAGGGGACGCAGAGGTTTGCTATAATTTTGTGACATTCATATTTGCATCGTAGTTCTTTTCACTAGAAAGAACAAAGACAGATTTTCTGTTTTAATGTGAGCTCATAAGAAGAGTCCAAGAAGTCCATTCAGAGGCAATATTTTGATCATCAGATGGCTGATGGTGTTGATGTGAAGCAAACAGATTGTTTCTGAGATACCAGCAGACCTGCAAAGCAATTCCTTGATAGGCAAACCCAAAACTAAACTGCTAAACTGCTGAAACAGCTAAAATTGACTGAGTCATCATTGCCAACTGTGTTAGCAGAGGAGGAGAGAGCTCAAGTAGCCATCATCCAGCTATCAAAGACACAGGCAAAACTTCCAAATGGAAAAAAACTTACTAAACTCAGAAGTCTCCAGAATATAAGTCAGAATATTTGCAATCTGCCAGGATATTCAATACAACAACAACAACAAAATTGATTCTATGCTGCCTTATTCACATTTGTTCTGAGCAATGTTTACATAAGCGTAAAAATTAAGATGCTGCAGATTAGTCAAATGATTCCCTAATGGAGCATGACAATCAATGCTAAATATTAGCTACTGAAACCTTTCATTACATCAGTTTATTGATTTGCATTTATTCCTGCTTAGAAGTACACTTTTATCTTAATCACACTGTTACTCTAAAATTATCTGATTGCTACAAATAGTGACTAATTTGGCTGTGTCAGAAAGAATTGCAGGAGAATAATTCCCCTTCTTTCTTAATTTGCAAACCTTGTATATCTGGTACTTTCCCGAACCCTTTTTTTTTCTGGTATGATGCTACAAGGCATACATGGGAGATAATTAGGATCCTTCTGAGTGTGGTTTAATTCTTTTTTATGTGCAGTTTTATGCAATACTTTGTACAGGTATTGCCCTTAGAAATGGGAGAAGAGGAATAGAGTAGTAGGAATGTGATTATATAGGAGGTGTGTCACTGAGGATGTTCTTCCTATAAACCTGTGAATTTGAAAGCATTCCCTTCAAGAATTTATAAGAAGTTTCATGTAGTAGCTCTGTACCCATTTATCTGATTAATGAATAGCAGATCAAACCTTTTTTTAACATATTTTTTGTAAAGTTCCATTTCATATTTCAGTACCAAGAGTTGCTTCCTTTATGATTATATAAATAGTACATTTTTTGTACTACCACAGACACAAATTTTTAAGAGGCCAGAGGAGACATATATTGCAATTACTTACTGAATTTTGCCTGTTCAGGCTGGGGTAATTTGTAGTAAGTGGGCTTAATCAGGAGTGGAAGTACAGTTCTACACAAAATAATAAAAATGCAATTTTCTTTCATTATAAATATGGAGGACAAATGTTCTCTTTTATGACTCACCTCTTTAGTATTTGGAGACATAAGAACAAACATCCTACAAAATTATACTAAATTAACATCTTTTAACTTCATAGTATCTCCTTTTCTCTTCTTCCATTCTCCAGAATGGAGACACTACAAAAACAAGCCAGAAGAAGTCTTTCATCAAGTATTCTTTTCAATCAGTCTGCTCAAGTCAAATTAAATAGAGAAATAATTTCCTTCAAATTGTCCTAACCTATTATATTTATTTACTCCTCAAGCAACGGTTGATACCCCAAGCTCGTCAATATTTGAGTCATTTGGAAAGAGCCTTAAAAACATGCTTGAACTTGGTCAGTCCTGAAGTGATCAGGCAGTTAGACTAGATGATACATACCCCTTCCAGCTTCTGTTCTATTCTGTTGAAATATTCTGTTCTGCCCTATTCTAATATATCCTGCTTGGTAGGAAAGTTCATTTGGTTTTCTGGTGGTTTTTTTCCTTTGATTGTCCTCTTATCATTTTTTATATTTCAAAATAAAACTACTACAGTGTTGTTCTTTAAGTATATCATAAAATATAAATCCAAAGTCCATTAAAAAGTAGTAGGAAGATTTCAAGTAACATCACGAGGCTTTAGGCTACAAAGTAAATAGCAGTTGCTTAGCAGAAAAAGCAGCCCCAGAATAGCCAGTGATTACATTTCAAATTAACAGTTCTCTCCCTGAGCAATGCCACCACAGCTAGAGATTGCTAGGGATGCAAAAATATGTGATTTCTCCAGATAAATAATGTCATATCTGAATGTCTTATCATCTAAAAGGGAGGAGAAATAAATATTTATGATATACCAAGGTAAACTAAATGAGAGTAAGACAACAGCTTAGGCAAGCAAATCTAATTTTAGAAAAAAGCTTCAAGTTTTCACAAAATTATTTTTTCCCTAGAATCATATTTATCTTAAAACAAAGTAGGAGCTTTAGACTCAACAACAAACCACAACCAGAAGCAGGAACTCAGCCTCAAGACTTTCAACTAAGTGAAAGTGTTTGAATTTCCTGGCAGAAGATAATTTTTTGATGAAGAAATAAATTCATCTTAATGAAAAGAAAGAGCACTCATTTATGATGTGGAGAGATCTCTCTATGGAGAGATTTAATTAAGAATTATCTAATTTTTTTTATAAGTAGTTCTCAAAGTGTTGGCTTACCTCAAGTAATATTTGTGCTACAGAAAGCTGGTAAACAAGTTTATATCCTTAATTAGAATATATTAATGTGATAGGCAACCATGTAACCATTCAGCTCTTACTAAATTAATACAATCTGTACAGTTATAGCCTGAAGCCAAGAAGAAAAATTACCTATGAAATCTCAGTATGCCAGTTACTCTTGATAAACAGTAGGATTTGATAAGTAGAGAGCTAATGAAAGACAATTGTATTTTCAATAATTGCGTTAGTGGAATTTCACTGGAGAGAAGAGAGAGGAGCAGGAAGGTGTTTGGGGAGGAACAGAAGTGTCAGAGCCTGAGCGCTGGCGGTGAAGGAGAGCCCAGGGGAATTCATGCAGTGCATGCCAGCACTGACTGTCCTTGGCTGGGTCCCGGGGCACGGGAAAAGCCGCCTCGCTCCTGCCCGCTGAGGGCCCCAGGCCGCCGTGCCTGCGGGGCCGGGCCTGGCACCGGCTGTGGGGCGCTTCGGCCGCTGGGCAGGGAGGGCGCCGGCACCGCCGGGCTGCCTTTTGGGTTCCTTTGTGTTACAGGGAAAAGGCTCTGTTGGTTTTTTCCTGCTCTTTTTCCCCCTTCCTTCCCCTTGCCTCGCTGCCTCCCGTCCCTCCTCGCCCGCCCAGGGAGCCTGCAGGGGCGGCCCCGGCCGGTCCGAGCCCGCGTGTCTCTTCCCGCTCCGGGAATTTGTTGTATTTTGAGGGTTTTTTTATCCTGTTCTGTCCTGTTTTGTTCATGTGTTAATAAACAGTTTGGTTTCTTTTTCCCACTTTCACTCCTTGTGACCTATTTGTCTCACTGACAGAGGAAAGTGGGAGGAACACTCATTCCAGAGTGTTTCCTCCTGAAGAGTTGTCTCAAAAACCGAGACAGCTTTGTTTTCTGGAGGGCAGAGAGCTGAATTTCTGTGACAAAGAAAATGTTCAAGTTCAGTAAGGAACCTCTACATGGCCAGACTGACCAAGCAAGCTTCAGATGAAAGGATTCAGTCATCCATAGGGCCCGTGTGCCTCTGGAGGTCCAGGGGCAGAGACTAAATGTCTGCGAGCCACAGATTTTCAACCACACTCTCCAGGTGCAGGTGCTTGATGAGAAAGTTTGACTTTATGGACTCAAAACAAAAAGCGTCATAGTGGTTCTTAGAGGCCAGCAACATTTGTTTGTACATAGATATAAGTGAGAGTGGCACAGAAAGAGTGCGTCTAACTTCCAACTTTGCAAGAATTAATAGCTGGGCTTTCTTCAGAAGCTGTGAATCCATGAGTAACACTACAGGTTGTAAAAACGTGAGAGGGACTTATTTTTTTTTTAATCTCTAATTAGGAACAAAACAATTAATAGCATTTTAACATTCTTATTGCCTGGGGTGATAGCTAGTTAATAGTAAGCCAAGAAATTATGCATTAGGCTTCTACTTTCTAGCTCAGGAAACTGGACTAGGCCATGCTGTTTACTTAGTAGAAGTAAAACAGTAAAAAACATTTTACTTGCAGAAGTAAAATGAAAAAAAGATACAAAATTAATCCATTATAATAGCACTATGTAGCACTGCAGTGGAAACAAGACAACCATTGAGTAGCCTGATTTGGGTTAGAAAAGTACTAAATGGATGAGTCTGTAAGGCTGCTGGACAAGTACCATTTCTGCTGAAATTTGCCTAAGTAATCAACTATGAAGACATTTATAAGAGGACATTTCATCCCATCCTGAGTAACAGCTTTGATTCTCCTACTTTCCTTTTTAACTTCCATTTGCCAGTATGAGATCAGAGTTATTTCCTTCTGCCAGTGACTTAGCCCTTAGGATGAAGGGTACACATTGAGCCCTTACTGTTTCGGGTCCTGGTGCACCTGAGCTGTATTCAAGGAGTGAGAACTGACAGTGAGTCTCCATGTTTCATTTTGAATGGCTCCCAGCCTTTGATTTAATTTTCAAGATGATCAGTCTTTCCTATGTTTTTCTTAGCTTTCACAGCTAATTATGCACTCTCCTCTGAGGTCTCCTGAAGATCTTCCATTATGTCTGATAAAAGCTGATAAAAAAGGAATTATTTATGAAAATGTGTTACTGTTTCCTCACACCAAGAAAAATTTAAATTACTCTGCCTTGCTACCACAGATGACCAAGAGATTGGAAAGAATTGAATAAGGGTAAGGATTAAGGGGTTGGAATGAAAAATGTGAATTTTGAGGGAATGCTGTAAATTAATCAAGCCTGGCTAAGCAGAAATTAAGTGGGAGAAGAAATTATATTCTACATGAGCATAAATACAAAAAACAAGGCAGAAAATGTTAAGGGTGAAGCCCAAGCAGACAAAACTAGTGCTAACTGGACTAAATTGAACAATGGAAAATATCAGAAGAATGCAGTAAAGATGAGAGGTGGGCAGCTGTGATGTGTTCTGGTAAGGTACTGATGCAATACTGAACAGGAGAGCCAAACCTGACAGCCCAGTTCAACCACACAAATTTCACTTCAGTGTTTTTCCAATTTATTTAATTAATTATTTGTTTTAATTTAATTAATTAATTATTTTTACCCTAGGAGAGGTGGTTTGTCATTTGGTTTGGATTTTTTTTTTTTATTTTGCTGGTTTTTTGCATTTATATGATTATTTTCATCTTAAAGGCCACGGAGAAAAAAAAAAGACAGTGAATCATGGCAGGTAAGATTGGCATAAGTAGATTTGGTTTTCAAATGAGAATGGAAAGGTAACATTTATAGACAGACATTGTGGTTCACAGGCCACTGGAGTTTTTGGGAAGACAGTTGCAAGCTATGAAAGACAGGAAAAGAAATTTCAATGCTTGAAAATATTTTTACTTAATGTTTCCTACTTTCTGAAAATAAACACTATCAGGTTTTTAAAGATTTGGTTCTTAAATAATGACAGCTGCATCCTAAATTAGGAATATAAAACCATCCATAACAATATTACACTTTCAGACTGATTACAGAACTTCTATTTTTTCTAAGACCGTATCAATTGAAAAATGGATATTTTTTGTTTATTGAGTATATTATGTGAAATGTATTTCCTTGGCAGCTCTATTTTTCAGATGTACTGGTTGATTGATTGATCAGAATGAATGAAATCAGGGGGTTTTATTTTTACTGAACTATTAAGTCCCAAGTTAATGTGGGACTGAATATCCCATGAAAACATCATACTTTATACAGCTCAATGAGTAATAATTGTTTTAAAAACTCCATACTTGAATGAAATAAATACAAATGGAGAACTTGTGGCCTCATGAAACCACTGACTTTCATTATACTTTCAATGACCACAGGCCAGGAAAATTTACCATTTTCAAATCTCATGTTTCCATGTTTTTCTTTGAAAAAATTTTTTTTCACTGTTTGAATGTGAAAACAGAATATTCCAGCAAGGCCACTACCCACAGTAAATGTCACAGGCAGAGGAGCACATATCTTAACAATGGGCAGTACTAAAAAGGAATAGGCCAAAGTGACTCAGAGGTTTGTAAGATCATTGAGCACAGCATCCTTTGTTTGCCAGAACCTACTCTTGGATGAAATTCATTGTGATCTTTTTCATCACCTGTTTACAGCAAGTATTATTTAATGTTTTGCTTAAGTTCCCTGTCCTTATGTTTGATGAGGCATTCTGACAACAGAATGAAATCAGGAGGTAAGTTGCTGGGGCCCTGATTAATTGTGCAGCAGTTTAGTTATATTCAGAGTCACCTGTGGATGGAAGGCTGTTAATACCTTCATAAGATATCTTTTCTGGAAGCAGATTAATTGTAGCTGAATCCATGAAGAGAGAAAAGTCTTTCTGAGCCAACATTAAAAAAAAAATCTAACAAAAAAACTAACAAAAACCAAACCCTAAAACAACAACAAAAACCCTAATAGTAATAGGCTGTGGGACAATCTTCTTTTTAAAAATTTAGTAATGACCCAAAACATAATGATCCAAACAAATGGCCCTGCTATTGCCTCATCATCTTGTGCAAACAGCAAATTAGTCTGCACTCTCTATAAAGAGAACCCCCAGTTGCACACAGAATTTGTGCCAGGAGCACATGGTGACAATCTTCTGTTGCACATGGCACAACCCTCTTGTCACAAACTGTCACACTGTCACATGGCTGAGTCAGGTTTTCAGGTTAACCACTGCAGTTTTAAACATGCTAATAGAAAAAAAAATATCTATTTGAAATACTAAAATCTGTTAAAGAACTATTTTCCTTAAAATTAGTGGCTTTCTGAGTCAGAGGGAAAATGAGTTGCAGACTGGAACATGGAGTATAAGCAGGCAGCAGCATCACCAATGATTTAGGCTTTGCTACCCGAGTAATTAAGTTATTTACCATTGCACAATTAAGGCCTTACTAAAACAGAGGAAAATCATGTTACATTTCCTGAGAATGTTTCTTCGGACAGGCTGTACCCAAGACTCTTGCTGGTGCAGAAGTCAAAAGAGAGAAGCTGTAATTAAAACTTGCTTCATTGAAATACTAGCAAAGAAGTCAGCCATGCTACTGAATTTCAAGTGTGGATACAGACAATAAAATGAGGCCTACAGAAATAATTTGGTTTAACAATACAGGACATCAACAACAATTTTCTAACACCAGATAATTTAGGCAGTGAATCAGTAATAAAAATATTCAAGCTTATGGGTCATATTCATTTAAATGAGAAATTATGGGCATGTAGAATCTCCATTTCACTTTCTTTTTGAAAGAAAAAAAAGTTGCTTGACATATTTCTGTACAGAGTTCAAGAACTTAATCAGCTACTCTCTAAAAAAATCATATTCCAAACTAATGGAGATGGGCTAAAGAAAACAATTCTGTAGCAGAGTATTTTTTTACATTTTTTCATGCTTTCATGCATAATCATAGTGAGGTAGCTATATGGTAGTGACCTGATAAACTACAGGATTGAAGTATATAATTTTTTGGCTACATTTACAACCAGGGTTTCCCCAAGAAAAGTGTTCCAGCTGTGCAGTTCAATTGCTCCTTCTGACATTCATCTCTGAGTAGGTTTCACTCACTAATTCCAGTGGTGCTAATTCAATACCACCATTTCCAACACTAGTTCTGGCTCTCATTTATTAATGAGAGTATTTTTTAAATGCAATCTTCTAGGATCAGGAAAAAAGAAAACTCTTTTACATGCTTTGCAGCATAAGAATACTTAGCAAAGAGCAGGAGAGTGCAGGTATAGAAAATCAGGAGTGATACAAATGTGGGGACTGCACTTTGCTGCTTGATTTGAATGCCTGCAGTGCAACAGAGTTCTGTGGGGCTCAGCAAAATGTGACCTCATCCAGGTCACATTTAGCTACAAACCAGAACTGCCTCCAGATCTCTTCCTCTGGATGCTAAAGTTGTGCACTTTAAACCACTTAGGGCCATGCTTAAGTTCTCCTGGTGACTAGTTAGACAAAGTGGAAGGACAAGTTACTGAATTTGGGGAAAACTAATACCAAGAAACAATTTGGGTTTTGTTTTGTAGAAGAATTCAGGCTTGAACATCAGGAAAAAAGGAAAAAAAAAAAAAAAAGAAACTAAAAATCACTTATACCAAACAATACACCAAAACCTCTCTCCTGTTCAGAAAACTGATCTAAAAATAGGGGTGGACAATATATTAGTTGCTTTAGTAAACTGTAAGGGACATTTCTTCATGAAATACTGTACCTAAATCAGCTCATATTTGCAATTATGCTGAAATATAGTTAATTAAAGGTCAAATTCATGCTACTACATATTTTTCCCATGTGTATGATGTTGACAGGAGCATATCTGCATCAGAAATTTAATTTCTGCCTTTTTTTTTTTCCAGTGGGCCTGAATTTGACTAATTCACTCAGGAAGCAATTAAAATTCTAACACAGCGTTAATTTTTCTACAACCAGACACTGTTACAGCTGACATTTATATTTCATGCTCCTCGTTTCCTCATACTTCACACAAAACATATCCTTAGAATGCACAGGGCCTAAACACTTGAATCACATTGAGGATGTTGCAAATCAGACTCTCAGCAGAGAGCCTGATTGCATTTGGAAAAGAGTAATTCCAACAGGTTTGAGCAGCTGTAGTCTACATCTCATCCTTTTCCCTGAAATTTTGATTAAATGTCCTAGAGTGCATTAACACTGGTGTCTGTATTGACCACAACATTAACCTCCATGAGGGCTCACAGCTCGGCAGGCTGAGGTTTTGCTGTCTCAACCACTTTGTCATGACACATAAAAACCAGGATCAGGACCCTTCATCAATAAATGTAAATAGTGCTCACCTGCTGCTTCTGAACCTCCTGCCAAAGGAACTGCAGAGGAGCTGCAGGTCTTCTGGATCAGACATTTGTCTGGTTTTGTCCTTTCTGCAGGGAAAGGAGTTGCATCCAATGCTTTGCCTTGGCCACAGACTGACAGTTCCCATGGATCACCTGATTCAGACATTTTTTTGTTCAAATGTCCAGATTGCCTCCTTGTGATCACCTCAGAGATAGTTATTGAGACAGCCTCAGAATAAATACTGTACTTCTTATTTAGCAAATTCCTTTACTTGACTATCTGTTTGTTACAGTTCAGTACTAGACACGCTATCCATCTTTACCTGATTTTTTTTCTTAAAAATGTTCTGCCTTGGAGAACAGTAACAATCAAGTGTTGAGGCATGAAAGGATTCCTGATTCTACCTCAATATTTATTTTAATGGATATTAAATGGTTCTGATAGTCACCTGCCTACTGAAGTAATCAGTGTCGCCGCTGGATCTAGAATGGCTGGCTGAATCTTACAGAAACTAAATTATTGCTTTAAAATTATGTGTGCCTATCCAAATAGCCACTTGCCTATCCAAAGCTAAAATGTTCTTCTTTCTAATGAAATCTACACAGTTTCTTGGGTGATCAAAAAATGGTACATGGAGTAGTTAAAGCAGCCTTTCTTAGGATGGAGTTCATTCTTCCATTAACTCTTCTATCTCCATAAGTGGTACCTAATTCTGCTAAGAGCTGATGAGAAGTTTTTCTTCTATGAAATTATTTCTGACCAGGAAAATTTAATTTTTTTTTTTTTTTTTTTTTAAGGAGGAGAGAATAAAAACCTTAATAACAGCCTCAGTGAAGGCTCTTTTCCCGTGAAGGTTCTTTAGAGTCCAGAAGAATACACAGCTACTGAGACATCATCTTCAACTGCCTGTATTGTGGTGTGGATTTCTTGTTTCTGTGGCAATCACTTATAGATTCCTAATTTATTAATGAAGTTCTTTGAGAAGGAAATAATCCAACTGACATTCATTATCTACCTGAAAACTGTGTGCCAGAAAATTCTGAAAGGTTAGTCATGAGCTCAACCTTACTTTTACTATACCTGAGCAGAACATCCAATTCTCCATCAGCAGCACAGGACCAAGCAAAAGACACAAAATCTCCAAAGCACTCTTACCAGAAAATTGAAAGTACTCTCATTTTCAAAAGTGGTCAGGTAAACCAAGGACCTGGCTTTTATCATAGCTGATAGCAATAAAGCAGTGAAATCATTGAAACACTTGAAAAAAAAGCTAGTAATTTGCCAACCCCATTCTAGAGAGAAAAATCTTATCTATTTATCAAAACAGAATTTGCAATATGTGCTCCCTATTCCCAGTTGTGAGAAGTCAAATTGCAATACATTGTGTGGGAACCCACTGATCAAGGCCACAAGGAGGTCACTGGTGGGGAGATTCTTTGTAAGCCAGCAAAAATTGCAGCTTTCGGATTCCAGCCCAACCTGTTTGGAGCCAGTGTTGCTTTACAGGTTCCATAGAGCAGAGCCCTTGTATGGGCTGAGATTTCCTGCCACAACTGAAAACAGACTGTGCATTACAACATCAACATCTTGGCTGATAATTAATCTTTGCAATGAACACCTGTTTTGACCTTGTCAACGACACAGAGAAAAATCTGATAAAAGAAAAGGTATAGAGATTAGACATAGTTCTGGAGGGTTTTTTTTTTCTGCCAAAAAATGCACACCATTTTCAAGCAGATATTTGAAATATTGACTTTAAAAACAGCAGAAAACTCATCTCGACAGATGCAGCTGCACCATAAATTATTGGCAGGATTCATATAAAACAGGATGATGGGTAAAATTGAGAAATAATATGCTGGTATTGGAGCTTATATTAGTCTTGGGGATAAATGATGCATATCAAGAATTCTTGTGCTTTGTTGAAGGGCTGTGAAAGAGAAATTGTGTAGGTACCAAAACTGTTGATAAGGAAATAGGGAAAAGAGCCAGCCGAGAATAATCACCTCTCACCTGCCAGAAGACAAAACAGTGTATTCCTTAGCCAAATACATCATTTCCCAAATGATTCGTGACAACAGCTTTAGGATACTGTTCCCCTGTGATGTGTTCTATGTAAATATATTTTAAAAAATAGTTTTCTTTGTCAGGTGATAAGCCTGACAAAGAAAAGAAATCATTGCCAAAGAAAACAGAAGAGGGAGTGAAGGGCAAGTGGACACATTAATAGGATAGGAGGGATGCAGGTGTTGTTTTACTGAAGAGTAACAGAGATCAGGAAGGTTACAGAATTTTGGGGAGGGAGGCGTATGGGAGGCAATAAAGTGGGAGCCTTACTCCAGCTTCACTGGTCCCTGTGTTCCAATGTTGAGAAGAAAGGAATGTATGCATTTATAGTTGTATTTACCTGACATACATTAAATAAACATTTAATGTTCTTTTGGGAAGCAAGAGAAATTCAGACATTTATATTTAAAAAGATACATGTTTTCATGATTATGAAATACCAAAACGGGCTCAGGTGAAGTACTTTCAAACGTTTCTTTATTCCTGTATTTTGGCTGCTGAATAACACCAAAAAAAACCTGAACAAAAAAATTATAAATTGTTTAGATGAAGAATATTATCTTCCATTGTAGTCAATTCACGGACAGTCCTGCATTTGGACACATGTGGATGTGGCTGCCATTGGACACCAGAAGACATGCTCACCTCTCTCATCACATAAACAGAGCTGGCTGAATTACCAGCAATGCCAGTTTTGCAGACAGATTTAATCAAATCCATGGCTTTAGCTGCTGTCACTGGGGACTTTCTGACACTAGTTTGAGGCACAGGCTGAAAGTCAAGAGTCATGGAAGTCAAAGACAGAACTCCTATTGACTTCAGCAGGATTGCACTCTGCCAAATAAATGAATGGTTATTCACCCACAGGAAAAACACAGACCAGTCTGTGCACCCATCACTACAGCAGAGCCATGGAAGGAATTATGCTGGCAAGACATAGGCTTACATTTAGTGCAGCTAAGAAAATCTTCATTGAAAACTGAGGAAATATGATGGTAAGTGAAGTATATGAGCACCTAGGAAAAAAAAAAAGAAGATGAAAGACAGATTGAGTCTGTACAGTCACTGTACTGAAACCATATCCTGACTGATGTCCAGGAGCTGTTTGTCCTGGAACCAAGGTGAGGATGCACTGTCACTGTAAAAATTAGGAGTATCACTACAGTGTATTCAAAGTGTTAAACAATACTTATAATCTAGTAAGGATCCATAATACTCAGCATGAATAGTTTGATTTGATTTTAAAGACCAGTTTTTTCCCATTACTTACTTGAGCAACATCCTTTGCAGACGATAGCAGCTCGGCGACACTTGGCTCTTGCAACAGGAGACTCTTTGTAAGTTTAAGAATGTTGCACAAAAGTGGTTTTCTTTCTTTTCCTTTTATTTTTTCCTCAAGAAAGAACTGGGAAATGAAGGAAGTGAGTAAAATTTTTAACATTACAGATTGTTTGCTTTTATGTAAACAGCCTCAAGGGATTAGCTGGGATGCAGTATTCAAACAAGCAGATTTCGTTTCATAATAAATGAGCTTTTAAATTATTCTGACATATTCAATCACACAAACAAGTTTTCCCTAATTCAGAAAAACTCCTCCAAGTTTTCTCAATTCGTTTTCCTTACATCAGCAAATAACCTTGCCTTTTTTTCCCCAGATAACTTGCTTTTGTCCTGAGTCTCGTGATCTCACTTTCATCAACCAATTCCATCCTTGCGATTTAGAGATTTATAAACATTTCATGGTAATCTTGATAATCTATTTGTGATGTATTGAATCCAGTCCTAATGAAGGTTTGTTTTAAAGAAACGTAAACAAGAGGGACTTGTTCTCATCTAATGCAATTTGGCAGCAGAGTCTCCTACAGAGAGGAAATGAGCTGTCCCACGGTTAGTGTCCTGGTCTGGAACTCAGAAATTCCTGATTTAGTTCTCTGTTCTGCTGTAGACTTCCTGAATGACCTTAAATAAATTTCTCTCTACTTCTGATCCCCGCCATGTAAAATGAAATAACAATAATATTCGTTAACAATGAGGGAAAATGAAACACAGCTGAAAAGTGCTCAATGTCCATCAGCCCAGTTGAGCTGTTCTTATTCAGATTGTGTTTGCTCATCCTTTCACCTCATCTCTATCTGCAGTTTTCATGTGTGAACAAACCTTTAACAATGCAGCAAATGCCTTTCTTGTCCTTTTTCCACCTCAGTAAGCTTTTCTGGTCTTTCCTCTATTCTCTAGATATCCTTGACTGCCTTATCCTCCAGCTGTTGCAATGAGTTTGCCTTCATCCCTGACCAAGCAGCCATCACTGACACCAGTTTTCAGGTACAAAACCAGGTAATTTTATAGTCTAATCAAGCCAAATGTTTCACGCTGTCCTTCTTCATAAGCTTCTGGAAACTAAAACACATATAAGAGAAAATTAAACCCTTTAAACCAGTCTTGTAAATTCAACCTAACCTAACATGCATTTCACCCTGGATGCTGGAATGGGGGTGTTCTTTCAGAGGCAGTCCTGAACAGAGTACTTAGAAATCTTCAGTTCACAATGTGCCATAATCAGATGTACAACACACAGTGTTTGCATTTAGAGATATTTCTTTTAAACACTATTAACCATATATATGTCATTCATAAATATAGAACATTTTATAATATAATGTAAAAATAAGCATGTAAAGTATCAACATCAAGAAAAGATGTAATAAATATCCAGAGTAATTAATATTTTCAAAAGTATTCTTTGAGAGAAATTGAAGGAACTTTGATAATTCAAACTATTGAAAACCAGAATGTTGGGGTTTTTTAAAAATAATATTTCCATCGTAACCACATGTAAAGCTATTCATTATAAACTCAGCTACCTTCAGACTGAGATTACTAGGGAAATAAAACACAGATTCTCTTACATCTATTTTGTAAGGAAAAAAAAAAAACCAATCATATTGGAAATCCAATCTTGACAGAGACACATATTTTGTTCTATTCTAGACTTTGGTCCATGTCCATGTATGACCAGTTTTTTGGCATGTTTTTAACGTTCTTAATCCCATCTTCAAAGTCTTTGTATCTGTTAGACCTGTTAGCCATGTACCAAAGGCTGGGTATATGGTTACTTCCAGTGGAGTTCACAATTATGGTGGAAAGAGATGACTCAGACCAATGGTTAATATTATTATCATAGAATGCCAGGCTGGAAGGGATTTTAATGATCATTTGGTCCAGCCTTTCTTGGCCAAAACATAGTAGAGACAAGATGGCCCAGCACCCTGTCCTGTTAATCTTAAAGTATCCAAATTTAATTAAAAGTCCTAGGTAGTTATTTATATTGCTTGCCCTTTAACCTGTTACCTAGTTTAGGTAACAGGCAATTAGACAAAGTAGGAAGATGGAAATTTATACTGTTTCCTGTTACGTGCACTGGGAAAAAAATCTACTTCTAAGAGAATAGTTATGATAGAATAGTCAATCTATTCTCTTGACATTTTGTGAAAAATAGTATTGGACCAGTTAAAGAAAAGCACTGGAAATACATTGAAAACAATATCACATGTTTATTCCCACTGTATCATGTTTGGCTTCCCAGTCATGATTTCACTTTTGTCTAACAGTGAAAATAGGAAATAAAGCAGACTGATAGACTTCACTGAGTTACAGTAGCAGGACTGTAGGAAAAAAATAAATAATTGCATAATTTACTTTGAGGATAGAAAGTTTGGGAAGTAGAACTGAAGAAATCATAACTGAGGAAGAAGTGATAAGTAGGTATTACTACATTGCCTTGCCAGTGTATATTAACCCTAATCTTATCACCTGTAGAGAGGGGAGCTCAGCCCAATCTCTGCTCTCTTTTGTAAAAAGTACAGTAAAGGTGTAAGTAGAACTGAGGCTAGTGTAGAGTATTGGCAACTGATGACCAGAGTGCAATAATCAAATGGAGGCCATTATGCTGCACTCATATCCCAACTCTTGTTGGCATGATTACTGTAAGATCAATTTATTGACTGGAGCAAAAAAAATGCCACAGCCTCACCAAATAACTGACCTAACTTTTTCCCAATCATTTATTTTCCTTGATTCCCCTTACCTAGTGATATCTCATCTACCAAGAGTTAGAGAAAGTAATTTATATAGCACATGTAAAGTCAGGCAATGTGACATTTTGTGAGCCAGGCTTTTTTTTTTTTTTTTTAGTATACCTGAGTTTAGAGGCAACAAAACCAGTAAAACGTGGAGAAAAATTATCAGCTCAAGCTCTTAAGACTATCTTTTCTCTGTAATAGGTAGCTTACAGTATACAGTTTAAGTGGGGATTAGTTTGCAGGCAGTTTTGGAGGAGAAAAAATTGTAGTTTCACCATACCTCCAGTATAAATGTTGCAACAACATTTTGTAGCAAAACTATGGGAATGGGAAGATAGCTGGACAGTGGATAATGCTGCTTCAGGACCTCATATCTTACAAACCAAGCGGCTACACAAGGAGAGTTAGAGCTGTGAAACCAAAGCTCTGCACCCAGATCAGCAAACCCATCAGGACAGGCAGTGCAGTGCCCGTGGTTTGGGGGCACATCAGACATGAGCAGTACCTGCAAACATTTCTATTTGATCATCAAAGCAGCATCACAAACATGCCTGCTTAGAGAAATTTCATTTCCCTACAGTGTAAGATTCTTACAGCTGACTAATTTCTCCTTCTTCTTTCATTTATGAAAGCTTTCCCAGAAAGTGCAGCTACTCACTTACTCACTATTTTCCACAGAACTTGGTTTTGTTTTCTTTCAGTAACATTCCAAGCCCTGCTTGCTGTTAAGAAAACCTCAATGTGATCCAGCAGTGATCTTGGAGATGGACATAAGTAGGTCTGATGGGAACTCTTCCAAAGTGTAATTGAGACTGCTAAGTTTTTCACTTTAGCCTTTTCAAAGATATGCAGCATCTATTAAAGAAAAAAAAAAGTTGATAATTTACCAAAAGTGATCCCTGGATTGACCCTAATTACATATCTAGCCTACCCCAAACATCACATTCTAACTTTAATCCACATTCTTTACCACATTCTTCATATGAGCTACTCTTAGCAGATGTGTTTCCCCTAATCAAAGCTGTGTTTACTGGATAACTGCTTTAACATTGTTCCTGTGACTACAATGCAAAATAACAGTAGTTGTATGTTCCACTTGGTGGTCAGCATATCAAATGACAGTTTGAAATAACAGAGTGCTTGAAGAGGAGAGGAAAGAAGAGAGCATGAGTGCCTTCATCACCAGCACCTAAGTGAGCTATTTCCATTTCCCCAGTGCCACAGCAGATAAAGCAAATTATAGTTATTTAATTTGTGCTTGGACAAACAAGAATGGAATTTTTTTAATTCTTATTTTCCATCTGACAGTCAAACAGTTCTGATGTAGATGCAACAGAAACCACAGCCTTTGCTTGGCTCTACAGGAGAGACAACGTGGGTTTTCAATCACACCTCAGACTCCTTTCTGCAGCAAGATACAGCCAAAGCTCTTGTTCATCTCTCTAAACCTTGTTTGTGTTGAGTAGTTTCTAACAGCATTATTTCCATTTCCATTCCGTACTCCATTATTTTAAGACAAACATGAGAAATTATTTGCCTTTCTTTCTGTCTCCTCCACATTGCATTTTATCTTCACTTGAGACATAGCTGATCTGGAGATCCCAGCTGAAGATTTCAAAGCTCGCACTGTCTGGAAATTGTAATTCTGATGAGGACTTAAATTATGGAGTCCTGGTCCAGAAAAACCACTGATTTGTAACAAGTTTAAAACCTGTCAAAATGTCCTGATCTAAACCAATCTAAACCAGCTGCTCACACTATATAGGGACAAGTGAACACTATCCTGAAACAGAACGTGGGCATCACCTGTAGCTCTATTTCCACACCAAATCAAAGGAAATCATGAATCCCAAAATAATATCAACTTTAAAGAGAATCCAGTATTATTTAGTTTGAATTCAAGTTTGTCAGAAAGGAAGAAATACATCTAAAACAGCAAAATACCCTGTCTTCTCTATCCTGGTTGTTTCTCTGAGCCTGCTTTGATTTTGATCCCATTTCACATTGATTTTCAGGTTCAAACAAAGGCATAATCCTACTGAGCTCCTCTGCAGCTGTTGTTAAAACAGAAAACATGCAAATAATCAATTGTTTTGTTGTTGTTCAGTAGCCAATAGAGGGAAAAAAAAAAAAAACACCAACCAAAAAGAACAAGTTAGTGGTTATTGTTTTGGGTCTGTCCCAAACTGAAATGTTTCCACATACTCAGCCAATTAAGACAGATCATTTGAGATTAAACAAAACATTTCATTCAAACAGAAATAAATCAGACATACTTAGTAACAGCAGCAAGCCAGAGTCAGAAAGCATTGAGGAAAAAAACCTGCATGTGCCTGCCTCTGTGTACCAGAGGGGGTGACCCTGTGGCTCTCGGGTCACAGAAGACCTGCAGGCAGTTCAGGGATCATTCCCGAGCCAGGCCTGGGTATGTAAAGCAGCAGGGTTGGGGTTTGTGGGAATGTGCTGGCTGTGTCCTCTGAGCCCTTCTCTAGAAGAAGGGAGCCAGCTGTGGCCAGCACTCTTTGCCTTGATCACTGACAAGTGACGTGTTCAGCCTCAGGCGGCTGTTGTCACCTCCAGCCTATGACCTTCTTTCAGAGTTTCCTCTCCTCATCTTTTGAGTTACAGCATTTTGTTCCTTGATCATCTGAAATAAGAAACACCACTCACGACAAGTTTCACCTTCCTCCATTGGAAAATCATCCAAAATATGGGTTATTTGAGCATTAATACTGCCCTGCACACTCTAAGAAGAAATTTTGCTCATCGAACGAGTAGACCAAAGCAGTAGATTAAGACACAAACCATGGTCAGCACATGTCCTAGGACGTACTTTTCTTCATCTTGCATTGTCTGAAGTAGTATACTTTGACAAGTCAACTGATCACCTAAAATCAGTAGGTCACATGTATTAAGGAAAAAATCATGTATACCTTAAATTCCTTTGGGGTTTGGTGTAGACCAATGTGATAGTCCAGACTTCCTCAGAAGTTATTTCAATTTCTAAATAGTGCCATGCTTTTCCTTTTTTTGAAAAAAAAATCTGTTCATGTTGTAACTCCTCCTGAAAAAATAAACAATCTTTAAGCTTTAGGATAACTGATCCTCTTTGTATGCAGCTTTTTCTTGAGAAGAAAAGCCTTGAATTTTAACACATAAATTAATTACCACATAGACAAAAAGTAACACACTTACTAAGACCAGTAATGGAACCACCATCCACATGAAGGGTACATGTGTGAGCCACCAAGAAAAGATCAGTGTTGGTACACCTGTTTTTTCAACATAATAAAGAACACCATTCTTTACTGGTCACTTCTTTTTAAAGTACTTTTGACAACCAAGTCTTTTCAAACTGTTGAATTTAATAAAAACAGAGGGTAATGCATTTTCAAAGTTCACTTAAATGCTTGAAGTGAAATGCAGATGTTTAACTCACCCCAAACATCAATGTTTTGCTTATTTAACAAAGAGGTTGAGGATTTCATGTGCCTCCTCTAGAGCCACATTGCGTGCTGCTTTCTGAGACTGCTCCTACTCATGTCAAACCCACTTGGCTTGTAAATATGGGTCAACACCAACTGCAGTGCAGCAGTTGCAAGGAAGACTGGGAAGTTGCAGGCCTGTGAACAAAACAAGGTGTGTCTTCACAGCTATGGGTAGCAGCTGCCTAGAAACAACCCAGCAGGGACATGAAGGAAAAAAACCTGAATTTATGCAAGAAGTTAAACAGAATTAATTCACTTTTCCCCCTCAGGAATAAAATTCAGTAGCAATTCAGAGTTGTATAATTAGAATTAACTAGTATTAGGGTAAGTCAAAAGTCACAAAGAAAAGTTTAAGATTTTAAAAAGCAGGCAAATTTTCCATCACATTTCAGCTGTTGAAGTATTTTTTACCCTTTTCTCCCGTAGCTTTTCTCTTAAAAACTTATGTAGGAAAAAAGCAAATCCTACTCACTCTGCTTCCGTTGGACGAACTGCTTCTGTTCAGAGGACAAAAATATGTGAATCGTGTATCATGAAATGGCTGACCTCAGCCTGGAACCTTGAGCTACCAGAAATAAATACTAAGTCAAAGGAAAATGTTAGTGGGATCTTCATAATTTAAAATAAGTGTTGGCCTCTTATCAGGACAGCCTTCAACTACTCAAAGTATTTCTGCAGTGAGGTACCACACTGGTTGAATATCAGGACATTAGTCCTGCTAAAATGTATGAAAAACCTTAATAAGGTGACAATGCCACTTCACAAGTGTGAGGATCACCAGGATTGTGTCCCTAATTCATATTCACCCTACAGAGCAGTAACCTCACTCAGCTACACCAGCAAGTGAAGGCACTCTGGAACACTACAGGCTTTTGTGTTGGCCTTGCACATAATGGAAATGTTGCTTAAGAGTTGTTGAGCAATCTCCTGCAAGGAAATTTGTAATTATGAGAAACCTTTTCCTAAGGGATTTTCTGTTTTGAAAGATGTTATATGCTGTGATTTGTGAGGTGTTTGAACTTGGAAATCCTTGGGGTTGGGAGTCAAGTCTCTTTGTTTGAGAGCTTGGTTATTTGAGGGTTTGTTGTTTGGGAGTTTTTCTGCAATGTAAGCCCAACAAACAGTTAATTCCCCATTTTCCCCCCAAACTCTCTTTGTAGCTTCTGTTTTGTTACCACCTCCCTTCTCCAAACCCAGCATAAGGTGCATATTAGTACATTGCACAATTTCAGGCCCTTTTGGCATGCCACCAGACAGCAGCTGATTCAGACACAAATGGAGTCACTGGGAACCTTTTCCTTGACCTCACAGAGCTTCAGAAAGGCCTGAAAAGACCAGCTCATTACTCTAGTCATTTCCGTTGTGAATGTCACCAGGAGAGTTGAAGCACACAGATATTAAGGTTGCACACTAGAAATCATTACAGGTTCACTGTTAAAGGGTAACGAAATTTGCCTCTTTCTGATTGTCTCTCCAGCTCCTCGTGTTTTAGGAAGCCCATTCTTTATTGGGGGGTCTGGCTGGGTTTTGGTCACTTTAGGGTGAAGTCTCATCTGGGAATTATCCAACATGAAAGCGTTTAAACAAAGATATTTCTTCTTGGTCTGGCGAATGCTTTGTCTCAATGTAGTTTATTCTCTGCTTTGGTCTTTTATTAAAAAAAATGCAGAGTATTTTTTACCTGTCAAATTGTTTTAATTGCTTCCTTTCCAATAGGAAATAGAATCCATAGCATCTTTCCCTTCCAATAACACTGCAGAGTTCATAAAACTGTAAATAAACTGTCTCTTGTCTGCTTGGTAGAAAAAAAATATTGAATGGCTGCCATCTCTTGGTTACAGTGTAAGAAAATTGTTGCCAATTAGATGTTGTTTTTCTAAGCCAAACAGAAGAATAAAGTATTCTAAAGACATTTATGACTTTGTAGTAATAAAGGGAATTCTCCAGATAAGTACAAATCCAGGAACATTTTCTCTGTCGTCACTAAAGGGTCAGAAGCAACTTTAGTACATTTGTACAAGGATCTATGGGAAGGCCTGCTTGAGGCAACAGAACTTCAGGATGCTTGAAAACAGTATACTTTAAATTTTTTTCTAATTACAGATTATCATTAGATAACTTGTGATCTTTGTTTTTTGAATTTCATTCTTTGCTTTCAGAAGTTATTTTATTTTTCGCCACTGCCATGAACATACGTAGCTGCATTTTCTGGAGTCTACCAAATTTTCCGTATAATATTTAGGATTTAATATGCCCTCATAGACCTGAATTATCAGAAGTTTTGAATGATGAGTTCTCTGATCCATCCAAATTAAAAGGCAACCCATGGGCATAGTTGGAGACTAGAGAGAGAGAAAGCACATGCTCCCCATTGGTTTTGCCTTTATGTCAGCTGATGAACAATGACTAAAACTGCACAATTCCATCACTGCTGCAGCTTACTCAGACTGTAAATACATTCACAGCTGTTTCATTCAGGAGACCAGAACACTATGAAAGCGAGGAATACAGCTGACAAACAATTTAGCAGCTGAATTTCAGACAAGCTGAATAGCTCACAAATTATCATGCCAGCTGGAGTGTTTCAGAAAGTGTTCAGGAAGACGTACACAAACTACTTTTCTTAATTTCAGTGAGAAATCAAGACGAGAGCCTCCTACTTCTTGGCAGCCATTTGATAAACAGCAGAACAGATAAAAAATAAATATTGCAATGAAACTGTGGTTTCTTGATATTGAGTGTAATTCCTCTAGTCCACACTATCTGCAGCTGGAATTTTACAATATAGGGATAGAACATATTTGTCATGCTCAAGGTGTGGAATATTTCCCACTTAGCCTTTAGTGATATATAGTCCACCATGCACCCAGGAGACAGCTCTGATTAACCCAGAAAGATGTGTATGTGGTACTTCTATCCCAGATAGCCAGCTGAGATATTAATGACCCCAGATGAATGTAGGCACCAGATACACTTTTGCACTCAAAATCAGCAAGACAAGTAAGTTAACATTATTCAGTGCATAAAACCATTTCTATCGTTATGGAGCAGTTCAAAAGAACTGATCAATGCCAAAAATAGTTCCAGGCTAGCTCTTTAGTGTGCCTGTAATATGATGGAGTTAGTTTTATCACTCTTGTCAAATATTTATGTTAAGATAGTGCCCAACGGTACTAATCTAATCAGTAGCAGAGGTGTTTGTGTTTGGTAGTGCATAAACACAGGTTACCTATATCCTATATCCTGCCAGGCTTACAGTCCTTTGGATCAGGAATCTAAGCCTGGCAGGATTTCATTCATGAAGCTATAAAATATATATTAACTAAGCTTTTATGTCACCGATGGGCAACCTGTGGCACACAGGTCAGAAATGACAAATAGTGCTACAGTCAGTGGTACACAAGCACAAATAAAATGACTATAGTTGTGGAAAAGCTTCTGAATGCCAAAAGGAGCAAAGGCACAGAAAATGACCAGGAGGAATTAGGGTAAGAGGTAGGGAAATATTTTGCACAGACATAAGAAGTCTTTTCCATCTCCAATTAATTCTCTTCCATCCCTCTGGAAGCTTTCCCAAAACTGGCATTTAATTTCAAGGCTCTGAAATTATGTTTCTTTCTAGGTAATTACTTTCCCTAGTAATAAATTTAATAGTAATAAAATTAAACACAGTAAAAAAGTCTTTAAATATCAAAAAAGTTAGTAGGAAGCAGGCTTTTATATCTGGCTCGAGATACAAAGCACTGCTCTGTGCCAGCCTGGGTGGAGGCATGGAACTCACTCAAAGAAAGGCAGAGAAATGCCAACATGCCCTTAGGAAGACACAGACTGAAAATATTTTCAAATATTTTCAATATATATTACAGTCCTATAATGTGTTACTTGTATTTATTTCAGTGTATATGAACTCATGTATTTAAAACGCAAAATGTACCTGACTCATTAAACAGCTCCACCAAGCTTACAGGCATTATGTCCCAGCCAGACCGAGGTGGATGGTGATGGCACTCAAACAGGAGAGAACTCCAGATCCAGATGTTCCTGCCCAGCAGCAATAACAGCTGTTTAGAAGATTACATCTTTTCCCCTTTGAACTGGACAAAATATGTTGTACAGTGACCAAGGACATGAAATAAACATATTTGCTGTGGAGTTTTCAGTGTCACTTCTCAGGGGATTTATTGAGTTGAAAAAAGTTTGACAACTTGAAAAAAGTTCTTCCAACAAAGTGGAAAAACAGCATTTTGACACGGCAGCTCTTGATGCTACAAAGGAATAAACAGTTCACACTCACTGTCAAATGCAAAATATTATTATATCACATTGAAAAGCAGAAAATGGACTTGTTATTAATTTCAAACTTAAAGAAGGAGGAGTTGAATTAATTTCAATGTGGAATGAAGGCTTTGATGATTTTCCTCTTTAATTTCAAGGTTCCAAGAAAGACTTCTTTGAATTTTCATATAATAGAAGACAAGTCTTTTGATATCAAAGTGGCACTTAATTTGAAATATTATCTAATTTAAAGCATTACTCAGCCAGCAGTGCAAAGGTTACATCTGCTTTAATGTAAGAATGTGTGTGTTCCTCATAGGGCACATCCACAAGGCCCACTGGCCACAGCTGGTGCACTGGACTGTGCCTTCAGTGCAGAAATAAATTTTATGTGTGTTGAATACTAAAAATTAGATGGTTTATAATACAATTTTCACTACTTTAGGTTGTTCAAGTATTGCCTACAACTTCACAGGTCTATAATCAGTCACTGAGCCAATAAAACAGAGTAGCTTTGTGGCATGCCTGTGAACCGGGCAAGCTTAGCCACAGTTTCAAGTAATCACAGCTGACATTGATGGCATTACTGTGAGGGAAAGCCACCCAGACACAGATGAAGGAAATGCTGAATACAACTTAGGATAAAATGGGGGAAACAGGAGAGCCATTTGCAGCTCCCAAGTCTTTAATGTGGTCTACAGCCTGATTTGAAGTGATGGATGCATTCCTCTCCCTTTCCCACAGACTGAGTTCAGGAAAAACATGGTTTAGGGCAAATTAATTTTGCTTTTATTGTGTTCATTACCTGTTACCTCTAATGGGAGGACATGTCAGTTTTCCAGATCTCAGTGGTACAAAAGGACTGACTGAGGTTCCCAAGCATGTCCCAGATCTATACAAAATAAACAGAGCAAAGCAAAGAGCAACATACAAATACACAACATTTTCCTTCTTGGTATCTCCCATATTCATATTGTCTAGACCTAGTAAAGGTCTTGACACACAGGCACTGTTGCAAGTGGCAGTGCTTTTTGGTCTACTGCCACTCATGGCTTTGCTGATCTAATAGTATCTGCTTAGGTGGCATAAACACACCAGTTCAGCTCCTTCCAACCTTTCTCCCTCTACATCTAGAATTCACAGGTTCCCGTGCAGATTTTATCTGGTTTGTCTACATTTATAACAGAGCAAATACAAGTGTCCACCAGTTATATGCATTTCATATGAGATTTTCTCTTTCAAAGGGCATTTGAACACATTTAGCTTGAGTTTCCTTATAGAAACTCTCTTCTTAGAGAAAGGAAGTCCAAAGTAAGCACAAGGTTTGACTCTCTGTAGATTGGGATACTGGAGACTGTTTCTTTCAGTTTTTCCCACTGACGGGACACATACAAGAAGCAGCTTCAGAATCTAACCCAACGTGCAACAGCTGCAGAGCAAAACTGCTCCTGATGGTTGGTGGCCCAAAATTAAAATGAAAATAGAAATTACTCCACCTATGTCCCTCAGAGTACTTGGGTTTTGTGGAAACCTTTTCCTATATGAAATATAGGAAAGAGAGCAGGCAACACACATCATCCGTGCTGTGAAATCACAGTGACATACAATGGTCTAGGAACAAAAAATTGTCCAGGAAAGAGAAGCAGAATATAGACTTCAGAGTTCTTTCTGACCACAAGTGAAACCCCACATTTTTCCTGGTGACAGCAGCATTATGCATCTGTACTCACAGAAATGTGTAAGAAACAACTGTCAGATGTGGCTGACAGTGAAGCAAACACCTCCAAAAACAGGGGGTGGGAGGGAGGAGAGCAGAGGAACATCAAAACATCTGTAACTGTTGAAAGAACCAAAAAAGCCCAGTTCAATATCCCTCAGAAACTTATGTCAGGTCTCAGCTAATAGGAAAATGACAGAAAATAGAGCCTGGGAGGACCACAAGCAGCTGTCCAGACCTTTACACTTTACACCATCTCCATAGTGACTCATAGCACAAACAGCAGCTTCCTAAAGATGTCCCAGTCACAGCCTAGAATTAGCAAGTTCTGAGCTTGCTAACTCTAAGCGATTTTAAACTGAACTATTGAGCTATAAAGAGCAGAATTACAGCCTATCTCCACCCAGCAGTTTTGTTTTGGTTTTTTTTTTTTAAATCTCCATCTTCAAAACTCCTTCTCCAACTGAAGGTCTTCCAACCTCTGGAAACCAGTTACATCAGAAAAAAATAGGAATTATACCCCATGAGTGCTAGTGAGCACAGCATGCAGCCCTTTCACAGAGTCAAAGTTGTTACTTCCATCAGCTTGATGAACACAGGGTGTTTTACATATTAATATAAGCAGACCATACTGAAAACCTCAAAACACACCTCAGTTTCTAAAGGATGCCATTAATATGGCATTACAGAGTAAAAAAAAAAGGGAAGACAATTAAGAAACACAACTGCAAAACAAATAACAAAGAAATGTGGAAGAAAATTACTGTCAGAGGATGAAGGATTTTGTATTAATAGATCATATTTGTTCCCACTTGCTTCTGAGCAAATCAAGGTCTTCTATGCTCCTTTCCAGTGCTGCCTACTGAACTGTGATGCATTTTCCAGGGTCAGGCTCCTTGGAGCTCTTCAGTGTCTTGGGTGGGAACACAGCACAGCAGAAGGGGATCAGGGGCCTGACCAAGCATCCTGAACTCCAGCAATCCCAGGCTAAGCTTCACCTCAGACCAAAGGCTGCAACAGCCTCTGGAGCAGAACACGGGCACTCAGAAACACCACAGTTTTGTCATTTATTGCAAAGGATTATCCCACATCTTCCAGAGGCACATGTGGGGCTACTGCTCTCTCTCAGCACTGGTTAGCAGACCTTGCTGGTAATGCACCTTGAAAGGGACCTGCTCTGGAAACAGAACATTGTACACCAACATTCCACTTCTGTGGTGCTGATCGGGTGCCAGTTATGTATCATTAATATTGTGTTTGGATAGCAAATCAGGCAGACTCAGCTAAAATAACACAGCTTGTTTTAGTAAGTCTTTGTGTAAATAAAACTATTGTAGTGTTCATATTCCATGCTTATTGCTTCTCCCTACAGGCCTGATTCTGCTTTTCCTCTACTCAGTAAAAACCAATTCCGTAAGTTTTTCATTAGTTTCACAATGTATATTTCACAACATACAATAGTCACAAATTTGACCTTTCTCCAGCCATTTTCTGCAAAAGGTCTCTCATGCTCTGCAAGATACAACCATTTGTTCATCACTTTCCTTGAAGGCTGAATAAAAAAAGACAGAGATCATATGTCATTTACTTCTGGATAAACAAAATCCTTCCCTGACTCCTAAAAGCAATGCCATGACACACTAGGGATCCAGAAGGACTAGTGGTGCTGTTGTGGTGTATGAAGGTGCAAATGGGAGTCCAAAGTCAGTGCAAGATGAAGATACATGATATCCCAACCAATTTGAACACTTAGACATCAATGGAAAACAAAATCTAAATAAATTTAAATTACAAAGTCACTCACTAGTAACTGTTATCAAACCAAGAACTTTCTCATACATTGCTAAAAATCAACAGGCATGGCTATCTAATGTCTGTACTGGCCATTTAACCCAAATCTGGACTGAGTAATGAGCATTAGCTGGCTTTTTGGAGGGGCTGCAGGTCAGTAGGCTGCATCAGCCAACCAGCACAGAAAATATCTTTTGACCATGAAACCTGCCTGTGCAGGTTTCAGTAAGTTGTGTCTACAGACAATTAAGAAATTGTGCATTATTCTTGCAGGATTCCAAAAGGGAACAAGGAACGCAGTGCAAGGAAATCTAACATCAACTGACTCCAGTCACGTGGTTTGCACACTCAATAACCATGAAGAACTGGTGACTACAAATATTTCAAAAATATGTTTTAAACAGACATAGGAGAAATAAACAAACATGGGAGAAACAGTTTGCCTTTGTCTTACAGCGTACAGAGCATTGCTGAACATGTCCCCACCACAGAGCATTGCTGAACATGGCCCCACCACAGAGCATTCCTGAACATGTCCCCACCTAGAGATCTGGTAATTGTTATGGCAAGAGGTGATCTCCTTCTCCCTGCACGGGCTCTGCTTTCCAAAGGGAGAGTTTGCTTTAAGGAGTTTAATGATGGAAATGCTGGAGCTGACCACAGGGCACACAGTGAAATCCTTCAGCACAAGCATAAATTCAAAATTGCCAACCAAGTGACCACTCTAGGGAGTGAATGGGACTTGCAATATTTATAGCTGTGATATAAAATTGGACGCCAGGCAGACTCTGCTTTGTATCAAGATTGTTTGTTCCGTTTTATCCACTGGCAAAAATTGAAACATAAGCATTGAGTTAGGCTGTCTCAATCTACTCCCAAAACTCAAGATATACAAAAAACTGAAAAGAATCACATTAAATCAAAACAATTTGAGAGCTATACTGGGGTGTCCCCAATACCCTTGGAAGTACTTGGATGTACTCTTCAAGCAGGAACATGGGGGTGCATCCTGCCTAAATATGATTAATGAACAGTAATGGAATCTCCCAAAAAACAGCCAATACACAAAGTTGGTCAGACTCAATGGACATGAGTTCAGAAAAGAAATAGATGAAGAAAATAAGTGTCCTAATATTTAAAACACCAAATTCCAGATCATTGTGCATCTGTTCAGGTTTAGCATTACACAGATAAAAGGTAAAGTTACTTTAACACCTATTTCCTTCTTCATGTTTCTGTCTCAAACACTTCCCCCTGTCTTGATCACCAAATCTCCAGGTTTTTTCTCTCAAGCTCTTCCATATAATTAATTTTCAAGTAGTTTTTTTCATATAACTTTTTTACTTCTCTTTACCACTAACCAGCCTTTGATTTCTTTTTTCTCCCATACATTACAAAAAGGTCATACCATGCCACCTGTCAGACAGTAAACTCATGCACCAAATGCAACTTGAAAAGGAATAAAAAAACTTCACTATCAATTAAAATTTAACTTTTGGACAAAACAATCTCTCCTGAGAACATTTTGCATTATGCATCAAGTCTTTAGTTCTCAGTCAAAGACCTTAAATTTGTGAATCTCTTCTAGTCAAGTTTATATCAAGCTAGAATCTTGCACCATATTCAGGTGCACTTTACTTCACTTTTTCTCTAGACAGCAATACTGGTAGAGGAAGTATAATGATTCTCTATTCACTCATGCTGTCAGGCATAAAGACTGTCTTCTGAACAGCTGCTCACACTCCTAGAGCAATTACAACAGCACATAATGAGCAAAAATTGATGTTTTTCAAACTGTTCTTAGTGCAATTTGGCAGATAAGAAGTATTTCCAGATCATTCCAGGGATTTCACACCTAATAGACACATCTAATTCTGGGTTGCTGCTGGAGGTTTCAGCATACTCCATGCTCAGATGTTATATTTCTAGCAGAGATGATGAAATTATTCCATTTGAGAATATAATAATTCTGCATTTGGTAATCTGAACCATATTAATGTAGAATATATGTTTTATACAGAGTTTGATTAATGTTGTTGTTTCAAGAAGAGTAAATACTCATACATCTTTCAAAATCTTTTCATAAACAATGAAGAAAATGATTGTTCCTAACTGCAGGACAAAAAATGAGAAAAAAATTATGAAGTAACAGAAAGGTTAAATTTAAAAACACGTAAAAAAAATAGAAAAAGTTTTATCAGCCATTTATGGCTACTGGATGGAAAAACATTGGTAATTATTACAGAACAATTTTAGTCTGCAAATACTCACCTGTATGTGACAGGAATTAGGCTTGTATCCTGACACACCATCCTGAGTAACATCCTGAGTAGATATAAAAAAATCTTCCATCTAAAGTTCAGTCAAAAGCATGTTGAATTTGTCTCCTGTATCATAAAATTTATTCCAGGAGCCTACAGAGCACTAGAGAAGTCTGTTCTTTAAATATGCTTTAATATTGTTTGACAAACATAATCCTGCAGTGATGTGTTGTAACACACAAATGCAACCAGTGAAGCAGAAGGAGGCTCTTTTCGATAGGAAACATGGAAAAAAAGTTCAACTGAAAAAAAATACTCAGACAGCATATTAAAACCCCTATTCAAAGGAAAAATAAGACCAAGGAACAGAAAATAATAAAATGAAGTTAAAATCTAGCAGGAAAATTCAGCATCTCTACCTTCAGGAGGTGTTAAATATGTATGAAAATCAATTGCATTTTTTTAATAACTATATTAACTGCATGTGGGGAAATTTTAATTCTTTTTTTGGAGGGGAACATTTGTAAACAAAATCCCACACTCAGCAAAAAGATCCATCTGGGCCCCACACTGCCCTAGGCTGGATGCTCATGGTTGTGTAGGTTTACACAGAACAGAAGTTGCCAGACAGCAACTGTATCCCTGAATTGGCCTTCTCAAATTAGACATTTGCTTCTAATCACAGCTGTTAATATGTAATAAAAACAGAAAAGTAAGAGCTTTTAAACAAAGCAGTATGGCCTTGTAAGAATTTTCTTTTACCTATAGAACCTTGCCTTCAAATCCTCCCAGATAAGGAAAATGGACCAGGGCAACCAGGAGTTTTTAGCAGCCTCTCAGAATAACCAGTTGTGTCATTTTTCTCTCATGCAAGTTAACTTTTAAATTTGTGCCTCTGTTCCCCAAATTGTAACACCCTCACATGACATTTGTGACACATCTAGATGGATTTTGTTAGCTTTGTGTTATTTAGAGTCAGGTCTGATCCATAGAGGAAAGGCACAAGACCAGCAAGCCCCATCCATACACAAGAACAGGATGCAGCCATGAATGGAGCTCTTTCATGGCCATGAAGAAGTACAGGTAAAGGAAATGATAACTTCAAACTGAGAAACACTTTTTCTTTGCATGTCTCTTGCAATGAGAAAAACAAGTGTAAGCTTGGGACCTTGACATTCTGTTATGCTCTAGGGAAAAAAAAGGCAGGCACACAATTAGGTAAAAGGAATTAAAATATTACGTGCAGGACTGAAAAAAATCAAGTTACTATTTCCTCAGAAAGGCACTTGTAGCACAGGAGAAATCAGACTAGAGTTCATTTGCTTTCTTTTTTGTTGTTGCTTCCACAGCATGTACTGGTAAAAGGATTCAATCTACTGGACACATATCTTAAAATACGCAACTTCTCACAGTATCCTTACTGCAGCCACCTGAGGAAAAAGCAGCATTTTCCTTGAACATGGAACAATTGTAAATTAACATATAGCAGCCAAGCACAGCAGTAACACAGTAATAACTATCTGTTTCGCTGTCCCAGTTAATGAATTCCTGAGGGCAAGCAAAATAGCTTACAGCTGATGGAGTTCTGAAGGCTGAACATGAATCATCCCCTGCCTCGTCAGCATCCTGACTCATCTTCATTGTGCACAAAACAATGTTATTTATTTACTGCCCATCGCTGTTGCATGTGGGTGCCAGTTTACAACCAGTGTGCTGGCAGGCAGCCCCGCCCAGCACAGGCTCTACACCAGGTCAGATAGCTGTTAGATGTCATTGTTGGTAGCACCAGATTTTTTTGCTTTGCTTTGTCTTTTCCTTCTGCTGCTGTCACTCTGGCAGTTGCAGAAAGTGGCTGAATTTGTCACTGCTTTCCCATTGTTCAAGACTGTGGATGAAGTCAGTAACAATGCAGAACTGGGAGCCCAGCCTCACAGATAAGCAGCAGGCAAGAGGGAAAATGGTATGGGATGTGTTGGTAACACAGCTCCAAATGCTCTCGTTGTTATCAGCTCATTTTGTATCATCAAAGCCAGTTTCTAGTTCCTTTTGTTTCTAGGTGTATCATTCACATGTATTTTAATGGGGACTGAGCTTTTGAGCATTTCCAATGCATTTACCTTTCACCAGATAATTGCATTCTGCATTAAACCATTCACATAATTATATGATTAGTTAAAGAGCTGCTTTTTCTCTTACAAATCCTTTTGCATTTCCTTTGGCAATGCTCCTCTCCTACATAAAGGAAGATATCCATGAAGAGAACATTTTACTTACTAAAAAATGGGAAACACACCATACAAAGGCTGGATTTCAGGCCTTTTCTGCAATTTAGCATGTTTTTAACTTTTTTCTTTGAGTTAAGCTTCTCAGCCTTCATATTTCAAATCAGTTGAGATATATACATCAAGGTAGAGATGTCTTGAATAAACATGCTAAGTATCTGAAAAAAAGAAAGCCAACAAAAAAGGCAGCAAAGAACAAAAGGAATAATAGAATCATTTAAATTGGGAAAGACCTTTGAGGTCATTGAGTCCAACTATTAACCAAGAACTGCCACATCCACCACTAAAACATGTCCCTAAGTGCCAAATCTACATATCTTATAACAAGTTACCCTCCAGGGATGGTGCCTAAACCACTTCCATATGCAGCCTGTTCCAATGCTTGACAACCCTTTCAGTTAAGAAATTTTTCCTTATATCCAATCTGAAACTCTTCTGTCAGCTTTCAGTAGCTTATATTCTTGGGGTATCTGAATTTTGGAGTGCTCTGCATAAATAGTTCTGATTTGTTTCTAAAATTGCTAAATCCTGCTGAGCTTATTGGAAATCTGTAAGTATCACATTCAAACACGTCAAAAGATACTGTAGTTAGCCACACATACGCACATTTGAAAACTCAATATACTCCAGACTGGAGGACACTCAAAAAATGTGGACATAAAGTCATCCAGTCCTTAGAAGAAACACTGACAACCCACAAATATGAGGTCACTGGAAATGGTGTATATGCAAGTAATTATTTCCCACATAGAAAATGCAAGAAATCCTACTGATTGTTCTCTGTGATTTTGAAGCCTGGAAATCAAGCAACAATTTCAAACTGTTGAACAAAATCAAAAATTTCAACAACAAAAGAAAGAATCCTGTAAGATTGACTGTGTGAATTTTTTGCATTCTTTTCTTTTAATTTTCTTTTCTTCCTACTTACTTGCTTTAAACAGCATGGCCTCCATTCTCATGTTTTTTTACAAAAACCTAAGAGCCAAAGGGTTATTCTAGTTATCTCAGTTAAAAGATTTAAAAGGGCACCCAGAAAAATCACAATTGGAGGAGCCCTGAAATTCCTGGGGTGAAATGGCAGCAATCTGGAAAGGAACTGCATTGGCAGACAGTTCCATTAAATCTCTCCAGTCCCCCATGAATACATCATTGTTTAATTTCTCCCACAGAGGGGAGTACATGGCTCTAGATGTGGAATTTATTTGTTTTAAGAATGGCTTCTGTCTGCATTTAATTACTTTAGCACACAAAATGCCCAGTCACCTGGATAGTGTCACCCTATCTGTTGGTCCCAAAGGCAGTACAGGGATAGCTGTTTGGAAATAAACTTTTCTGTTTATTTCTCTTTATTATTAAAGACATGAGAACTAGAGGATTCTCAGGATCACAGGTAAGTTATACAGTCTCTTACATCCTTTCATCCATGTGAAGGTAAAGTAATAAAAAAGGAGCACATCAAATGTATACAACTCCACAAGAACCTTCTGATTTATAACCATTCACACAGTGAGTTCTCACTTGTTTTCAGGCACCAAAGCAAGGGATACCACTGTCACCCCAAATGCAAGAATTTATAGAGCCAATTTCTTTGCAGCCTCTTAGCTGTGTTTCAATACTTGAGATATATCCCCAATATTACCTGATACTTTGGAACAAACGAAAACTGACCAGGAAGTTTTGTGACCCCAATTCACAGTTACAATACAATTTAAAGGCAATCTTGCAATAAAAGTTTAACCTATTCCTTTTTCAGCAGGAGGAAGACTCAGTTCTCTCCCATTCAAGCCCCTGGCAAAATTCAGAAGAAACCTGACCAATTATATATTATTTACTAGAGTGTAATTTTTTCTTCTCTTTAATATTTTTATTACTGTTTTTACTATAGTATTTTGGGTATAAGAACACCACAGTGCACAGAAAAAAATACACAGCTATGTAGATTTAAATTTGCCTATTGAGTTACTATAGGTTCAGAGCTAGATCATATTCTATTATATATACACAGTACAGAAAAAAATGGAACTAAGTAATCCTGTGTACACTTCAGACACTGGAAGAAGTAATAGATCTCTTGAATCAACAGCTCAAAATCTGTTTTTCATTCAGTTTCAAGTTAAGGAAACCTCCTACTGGGGACATCACAAAGTAAATTTTATTCTTCATTAGTAAAAAACTTCCTGTACATATTAAAATATTCCAAACCTCTCATAACTCATATATCCTGTTCCTGCAGTTTGGAGGATTTTTTTCTTACTGTCATTTACAAATGTGTTTTCTTTCATTTCTTTAATTACAACCAGAGGAACCACTTTTTGGCAATTTTAATTCCCTGGTTTCTGAAGTAATTTCTTATATGACATACCAGTAGAGAGGAAAAAAAAATTAAAAAAGAGCTAACACACCATTATCTGACAGAAGTTAATGTAAAGTAAAGGCACCAAATTGCTGTGTGTATAAGTGAACTCAAAAAAAGGCACAGACAGGGAAGTTAATGAAATGAGACCTCACTAAAGGGAGCTGACAGCTCTTACCAATCTGAGCTTCAAATGAAGCTTTATTGGGCAGCTTCTTGGTGAAAAAATTCCAAGGGCCAGAGAAGGTTAGGATTTATGCCAATTTGTGAAGATAAAAAATGATTGGCCAAAAAAGTAATTTTCCAAGCAGGTGAAACATGCTAAAGTATTCTAAGAAGAGACAAAGAGGTAAAACAATTGTATTATCTTGTAGAATAATGTTTTAATGTTTGGGTTTGATATAAAATTTTCAGTTTCATTTTCATCCATTTGTACTTGGCAATAAATATATTCCTGTTAGCTGACAAAAACAAATTTAGAGTTTCCCTTTTTTCAAATGTTTAAAAGGTGACATCTAAATTTCTAAATCTAAAGCATCTAAATTCCAAACTTTGAATGCCACCAGATTTTAAATTGTATGTAAATAAATGCAAAAATACTTCATTTTCTGCAGCTTTGAGGAGAGAGCATGTTTCTGAGACTGTGTGTGCAGTGACTGCACACAGAAATTATCAGAGCTAAGCTGCTCTAGGCCAGGGTGCTCAATTACTCCCTGAAAAAGTGTGATATAAATTGGGCTGCACGAGCCACGTGTACCAAGAGCTTGGCTCAAAGCACTTCTCCTGCTCAGGACTGTTTGTACTGGCACATAATTAGTTTGTTATATTGCTCCTCATCTAAGCACTGTGTGTCTGCTGCAGAGTTATGCCCTCTACACTCAGGGTTTTCTTATCTGCTGTGCTCTTGTTCCTTATTACCGAGTCCTGAGCACTCTATTCCACCTGCCAGCACTAAATATTTTTTGTGTTATGTAGACCATAAAAGCAGGTTCAGTCCCTTCTGCATTCACCTCATGATCTATGGTTCCACTCAGAAGTGAATTGCTACTGGATGGGTTCCTGGCTTGTGCTGTAGCACCTATAAATATATGTTTAGCTATATATGTGCACTCTCTCATATATATACACATATATCACCTACCTTTCAGGGTATCTGGATGGATATATCAGTATATAATTTGCAAATATACATTATGATAAATTATGTAAGATTAAAACTTATTTTTTAAAGGAATTTAAAGAAAGAGTATTCAGATAAAAAATATAAACAACTATTTGTATTTTAGCCATTAGTGGACAAATAAAAAAGTTTAAGCATAAGGTGCTGGAAGTGTTTAATCCATAGAATTTTAGCATTCTATGTAAAATATCACCTTATTACAGGATGTTGCTTTAAATTGTTTAGAAAAAATTAGATCTTTTTTAACTTTTTATTCACTAAATATTTTCAAATTATTATTCTTTGCTTTGTTTTTGTGTGAAAAGGACAACTTTGACATAGTAACTCATCCTTGATCAACAGCTTAGTAATGTAAAGGAAAGCATGCTTAGGATTTTGTACTTCTTTATCTTTAATAATGCGGAATTGAAATTGCAAAATCAACTAAAAAAAAGGTCAGCAAAAAACAGAGTAATGTGCATAGAAAAAAAGAGTAATACAAGGTCACATTTCCACTTGATTTATTCAGACCATCTTTAAAAGTCACTTGACTTTCAGTTAACAAGTGCAGGCAGTGTATGGTCACTTAATTGCACAGGAACTAAGCAGATTGGCATTGGCAGTACTTGATTATGAAACCAAGTCATGAAATAGCACTAACCCATATTAAGTGCTCTTAAAGAAGAGTAGTGGAAAAGCAGGTAATTTAGCAACGAGGTAAATGCTGTCAGAGGGAGTCCAGACAAGAATTCCAATAGTCCATCATCAGCCTTTATATTACCAGGACTGTGCTATCTAGGAAGAGTAGCCAGTACTGGAAATAAACAATAAATAAAGGTTTATACCCCTATATAACACTGTTCTGCAGCACCTCTTTAGACATCTGCAAATAAAAGCCAAATAATCAAGAAAAGTTGCCACAAGGATATTTTTGAATTTTGCCTGGAGCCAATTCCTTAGCAACTGAGGTGACCAAGGCAACTAAGAAAGCAATAAAATAGGCTACGAACACATTTAGAAAGCGTATCAAAATTAAAATGATTAATTAAAAACAAAAGGTTTCTCAGTATGTTTCCTAATTTAGTCAGAAGAATTTATAGTAGAAGGAAATCTGCATTATGATTCCCTGGCAGTTAGAGGCTCAAATAACACTCTGATACTGTTGCCCATCCTGTGCTTCATTTTGCATTATTTCAGTTTAAATGCACAAGTCATTACTAATGCACTAATAATGAAAAGATATCTCTAAATTGAAATATGTTTCCCTTTAATATAGAAAATCCATCCTCAACCTCAGCAACCCACACTGCAAAGGCCAGCTGCCCTGCAGCACCCTCCCCAGCCAGTCAGCACATCTGGCTCTTACTCATAATTCGTAGTTATTCATTTTAGTGTGTGGGGGGGTCACTCTGATGAAAAAAGTGCTCCAGCACTTAGCAGGCATCCCCCCAAACAGAATTCTGTTAGAAGAAAGGGACCAAGCTTTGGGTTTTGTGCTAATCCTCTTGCACTGCTCTGTCCCAGTGCCTGGGCTGCTCTGGGATCGGTGTGCACCAGTTCTCCCCCCCATGGAGTCTGCTGCACTGCACCACCCAGCCCTTCCTCAGAGCTGGCTCCCCAAATTCTGCAGCTACCTTGTCACAAGTGAGCACAGCAAACCAGTGCTGACCACTGCAGTGGCCAGAGAATTAGACAGAGCCAAGCTGGATGCACCTGGGGCACCTGCATGCAGGAAGGAGCAGATCTACAGCTGAGGATCCAGAGGAGGAGCTGTACCAGCACTATTCTGTGCCTCCCAGCTCCCAGGACTCTTAGAACCAGTAAGTTCCATCTGATGGGATGCCTACAGCATTGTACTGCACTGCTGGCCAATGTAAATCCACAAACTCCCTCAAATCCACAATTCTCCCCCATACATATCAACTTACAGCCAAACATTTTAATTTGGACAGACGTTAGGAAGGAATTACATCCAGAGACTATGCAGGATGAACAATTACAGATTTCTTGGCTATTCATACTATTCTGCATCCAGGAATTCTCTGCAGGAATAGACAATTTAAACCAGTTTTTAATGAATAAAACTGAACACAAGGGAAGCAAAAACAAAACCACAAGAAGGACAGAAATTCTTTGCTAGCCCAAAAATGCGTGTATCCCAGACTGACTGGTTGAACCTTCTTTTTCTCAGCTTCTGGTGGGTGTATCATTAAATGGAAAAGCATCAATCACTCTTTTTGTGTTATAAGGAGGACTGTCATCAGGAGAAGCCACCTTGGATCCAGCTATCACATCCCTGAAGATGTAGCCATAGACATCAACGTGTGTTAGCAACTCTTATACAGCATAAGCTCTCCAAGAGTGATGAATGCATAACCTTGGTACTGGACACATGACAAAACCTGGGTTACCACAACTCTGCTCTTACTTTGTAAGCTGTGCTAATTAGATGAAACTTCTTTGGGTACACAAAGCCTTTCTACCTCACATCATTGTTTTCCTGGGTAGAGAGCTCAGATTATCTGTGGTTACACCCCCTGAAACAAGTACACTATGAGGTATTCCTTCCTTTTTCCCTGTGACAGATCCCAAGCACCCTCCTGGTACTCTGGCTAAAAACAACAAACAGGACAGAGGAAAATAACTAAATTGTTTACTGTTGTATCTCAACAAGGACTTGTTGGCTGTGTTTTGGTTGTAAAAAAGGAGAATTGCCTGATCCAGACACAATTTGTCATTATTTTATTTTACTCACAAGCTGTATATGTCAGAAAATCGAAGGCTTTTGAAAACCCCAACCAGAGCTACCATCTGATCAGAGCAGCTCAGTCACCCCTCTGGGCAACTTCCTTCACAACACTTGGCATGAAGACCACAAAGGATGAGGATTTTACTTGCCACATTTTGTTCATATTAACAAGTCTTTTATGTAACAGAGTCAGCTTCCACCCACAAATGGTAGTCTGGAAATGGAACAGGTGTAGTTTTACCACTTTATAATGTCTCTGGGAGAAGGATGCTAACAGAGACATTTGCTCTGCACAGATGCCACCTCCTGTAACAGAAGGACAATGATGGGATGGTAACCACTAGGCTGATATACGTCCCATGAAGTCCATTAACAGCTACACAGCATCTTTAGGAGGTGTTGCACCGTTTTCTGGAATGGACCCCAATCTCCACATGTAGTTTTTTAACAAATGGAGCTACATAAAAACTGTGGAGTGAATTCAACAACTGAAAACACTGTCCTCAGAGTGACATGAAGTATTATGTACTTCAGCTTTCCAGCAACATCATTCAGCATTTCTCATTCTGAGTTATAAGGTTTAGGGGTTACAGTGATAGTGCTGGGTTGTTGGATGGACTTGATCTTAAAGGTCTCTTCCAAACTCATAATTCTATAATGCTATGATTCTCTCCTCCCCTTTATGTTTGATTCTTTTAATTTCTGGACAATTCGCCTGTCTAGGTACAAATCAGATGACATCTCTCTGCCACAGCAGTTTCCCATCCCCTATCTTAAGCACAAATATTTTTTAGACTTTAAAATTTTAGAGAAACATCTTCCTTTGCTGCCTGAAAGTTCACATCATATAACACAGCACCCACCTTTGCCAAAGATGAAGTTTTCACTGAAAAGACACCCCACAAAAATGCTATTTTCAATACACTTGGGAATCTGAAATAACAAGATAAATACACCAGATTAAACTACAAATTACTCCACAGCTTCAGCAAACTACACAGCTTAGATCTCTACACAGCAAACCATATGTTCAGCATCAGCAGTAGTAGGGTGCACTATGCAGACTCAGAGGAGGCAAATCAGCAACTCAAATAACTCTTGGGTACTGTTCCTAAGGAGCTGGCAGCCTGTTGTTACTACCCTGCACAAACTTTACACACAGGATATTTTCTATAACAAAGGGTTATTAAGAAAACCTCAAAAATTATGCTAGCTTCAACCCATTGAGGACTTCATTTATATAGCTAATTTATCTTGCACAATGTCATAATAATGGCCATAAATTAAGTCAGAAGCAGATTAAAGATAGAAATATCAAACTGTATATGAAATATTGAGAGAATATATTTATTACTACAGACTGAAAGTCTAGACAGCAGTAAAGATAGAGTCAAATAGTACATCTCTCAAAGAATAACAGTGTGGTCGTAAAACCTATACAACTAAGGAACAAAGGTCTTTGAAAGAGTTACAGAATGTAGCTACCAATAAATTTCACACAAACAAACAAATAAAAAAAAAAAAACCCAAAAAAAACCCCCAAGATTCCAAATCCCTATAACTACTAAAAGTAACAAATAAAGAAAAAATAAAAAAATGTAACTATATTCTCAAGCAAAATTGCCGCTTAAATCAGTGGAAACTTTCTCTAGGAAAAACATTTAAGTACTGTAACAAATTCAGTGGGGTTTTTTGAAAAGATGATTGAGAAAGCAAGAAGAAATTAGTTGACGTTTGACATGTTCAAGGTACCAACATTATCCTTACCCAGAATTGTTTTAAAACTTCAAATTACTATGAGGGTTTTTTCTCTCATTGCACAGTTTTAACAAGGACTTAGGAAAATGAAGGGCATAATGACTTATTAAGGGAAGATGGAAGAATAAAAACAGGCTGCAAAAACATATTATTCCCAGTCTAAGTAGTATTTTAAAGCAAGGACTCACATCAAATTAAAGTGGTATTAAGGTAAAGGGCATTCCTTTGAAGCAGATCTTTATAATAAATTTGGCCCTGAAAAAGGCTTGTGAAGTCAGCTGAGTGTTTCTCTGAAGTCCCAAAGAGTACAGTTACTTACACTCCTTTTGAACCACCCACTTCAACCACAGTTGTGGCAGAACTCCCACTTTAATACAGACAGACATTTACCCTGCATGAGGCCTCTCTTTGTCCTTTATGGCTTGACCTTCCAGAAGATCACTAGGGTCTGCAGTGCAGGGAATTGCTGCTACCCATAGCCTAACCCAAACATGAGATTCCACTTCTATTTTACACGTGGCACAATTATTTTGTGTAACTAACCTCTGGAAGGCATCATAAATAGAAGGAGATGAGCAAGCCACACCAGTACATTAATAAGGTACATGAAGTGAAAGTTTTGAGAACAGATGCTGCCAAAGAGAATATAAAGATTTCAAAGTCACCCCCACATCTTCAAGACATAGTTGAATTAAATGTCTGATGTGCAGCACTTGACTCTCACAGGATCTCAGTGTGATGAAACCATGATTCCTCATCTTCTTCAGTAACTCATTTTTTTAATTGAAGTCTTTCCTACTTTTCCGTTAAAAACCCACGGTGGGGGAAAAAACCCAACTGCAAAAATATTTACAAACTGGTCCTATTAAAAGCTATTAAAAGTTGTTCCTTTTATGCCTGAGGTTAAATATGTACTAAATATTTGCAGGACTAGGGATTCAGAGAACTGCTGAATAGCTATAAAATTGTTATAGCTCTTACTGAAAAATGAGCTTTAAAAACAAGGTGAAAAAGAACATTCTAGATAATGGCTTGCTTTTTTGAAATAAGAGAAGATATTTCCCATTCGCATTTTATGAGGCAATTATCTGATTTTTGAGCAAGGGTTTGACATTCTAAATCTGCATCATAAAGCCTCACTGTTATGGCTGAGAATTTGCTTTCATTTCTTTTCCATTCACATGTTTTTTAAGACAAAAGGATTCTTACTTTATCAAAAGGACTACAGTATAAAATTAAAAAATGCTCAGCTATTAGACCATGTTAACAGCAAGTTAAAAGCAAGTAACTTTTTATCTTTTAATTTTTCCATGGAGCTGCAGTTTGATGGAGCAGAATTTTTCTCCTGGAACATCTCGGAAGTACCAGGGGAAAGAATTACTGGATTCTTCAAGGACTTAATAAATAACTAGTGAATTCAGTTTTTAAATGGTGATCTATCCAAAATAACTGCTCAGGCTGAGACAAAGTACATCTTCTCAGCCTAGTGCTGAATATTCAAAATTACATTTGAATTCCACTACAAAAACCCAATGCTTAATCTGTAAAATTTATACTCTGTTAAACAGATACAGCTCAGACGTGGAGTCATTTTAATCATGAATTGTTGTAAAATAATATACAGACTATCTAAGTCCATAAGTTAATGAAAGGTCTTTTTTACCAACTTAGAAAATTAAATATCTGATAGCTTTGTATATATATACAAGTTTACACAAGTTTAGCTACAACTGAAATGTATTTCCATAGTCAATGATTAACAAAAATAAAACCAACAAACAAGAACACCAAATAATCAAACAAACAAAAACAAACTCCATAACCAAAAAATCAGTCAAGTATCTGTCTAGGGAGCTGGATAAAACAATTGAGGATATTGCTCCAAGCTCTTCTCCATTCCAGCACATCCTGACCTGCAAGAGCAGGGTGGGTGAACATTTCTTATCTACTTCATCATAAAGATACTGCTGCTTACACAATCTGAAGATTAAAGGCTGCTGAAGGCAAATTTAAGCAAAGCCAACTAAATTTGCACAGTACCAGGAGAGAAGCTTTCACAATCCCCTTGCCAAGATCCAGTTAATAAGGGCAGTGCTCTCCATCTGGCCATTTTATACCATGGCAGATGCTTTAAAGAAATTGCTTTTTGTAGCTCCCCTTTACAAACTTACACCAAAATACTGTAACTACAGCAGCTATAATTTATACATTCTATTTTCCCAATGCAAATGTGCAGTAAACATTTAATTCACATTACCTTTTTCCAGTCCTTGTCCAGTTTAGTTTAGTACATTTAAAAACTACATTACTATACAATCAGATAGTACACACAAACTTAGCCCAAAATAAGAAAATGAATGAATAATAATTGAATACATTAATCTAGTAAAAGTTTTCAAGGAGGACAATTACAAACTTTTTCAGACAGTGATGATGTTGAGAATAGCAAAACCACCAACTGCTTGAAGATATCAACCTATCAACTCTTCCTCAGAACTGAAAATTATAATTACACTTGTAAGAAACAGAGTTGTTTGAGCATCATTTTCCTTCTCCAATCTGTTTGCCACACCAGATACAGATTTATTGGAGATTAAGGGATAGCAAGACTAAGGGACAAACTAAGGAGAAAGTGGGTAAAATTCAGTATATTTTACAACAACATAGCTGCAGGCTGAACAGCTCATAGTAGACAACAAGCAGTGAACAAGTATATAACAAATAATTATAGCAGTAAAAGTAGAATGTAGTATAAAAATAGGCAACGTAGTTCTCCACATAATAGCTTTGTTGTTGAAAAAAAAGCTAAAATGCTTCAGAAGAACATTTCCCCTCAATGGAGTTGAATTCAAACTTCCAGAATACACAGATCACAACTGCAGACATCATCCAGCCAGAAGAACAAAATTAATCATTCCAGCAATAACTACCATCACCTCCTTTACAGAGTTTATTAACTTCCAAAAACTGGGGTCTGATCATATTTTAAATAATGCTATTTTAAAACTTCTGCTTCACTCATATTAACCATAGGCTAGCTTCTTCCTTACTCAACCATATAGCTGAGATTGTTTCCCGGTCTCTCATTTATTTCATAAACAAAACCTAATTATTCATCCTCTCACTGGGAGCTGCACCTCTGGCATCCTGCTGCCCCTCCCAGTGCTGTGGGGTTCCCACCATGTCACACCCAGACCTGTGATGCACAGGCTGTCTTTCTGTGGCTCCAGGTGTGTAAGAAGGCAGGGGAGGGGTGACTCCATGTGCACAGAGAATGTCCCCTAATATAGGGACAGAGGCAAGAAATCAGTGCCCACACAAACCCAGGAAACAGATGAGGGCACCAAACCAAGTCTGACCATAGTTAATATGTGCTTTCATGAACCTGAGTTCAGGAAGCATTTGGACAATGCTCTCAGGTACAGGGTGTGATTCTTGGCAGGTCCTGCACAGGGCAAGCAGTCGGATTTGATGATCCTCATGGGTCCCTTCCAACTCAGCATTTTCTGGGACTGATTTCTTAATCAAAGCATCAAGTTTATATTAATTTTAAAACACAGTCAAAAGTAAGCATGTACTTCACTGAATTAAGTTTGTAACACATAAAACAAGACTTTGCAACATTGTCCCCCGAGTTATCTGTCAAGTTATCCACAATCACAGGAAGAATTAGACCCATCAGGGTGGATCCAAAGCAACCAGCAAATTATGAGACTGGCTTCTTGAGTAGCCAGGATGAGTTCTGGGAAAGAGACTTCAGAAAACCTCCCAAAACATGGGTTGAATAATAAAATCCATTCAAAGGAAAGGAATTCTGAACAACTGATGATATTAAGACTCAGACCTTTGGAAAACAGTATAAGGAGATGCAAATGAACCCATCACCTTTTAGAACACCACTATCTCTCCTCCAACACTGCTGCTGAGGAAAAGGCACGACCAGGAGGGTTGTGTCAGGACTCTGTGCAGGCTGTGACCATGAAAGAACACATTGAGAAAGCAGAGACTGTCACACCCTGAGGAACAGGAGGAGCAGCAAGGTGAAGGCTGAGGTGACTGCTGTCTGAGGAGAACAGCACATGAGGTGCATACTCCTTTTACAGAAGCACACATTTTTGTCAGACAGCAGCTTTGGTAAATTCTCCCAGAAGCTGTCCCAACTCAAATTCCAGGACACATCAGTAATGTCCTGCATTTGATGCAGCCAAGGTCCCTTGGAGCCATGCCCTGAAGTTACTGCACATGTTATCTCTCTAGTTTCGTAACCTGGAGGAGAAACAGCTCTGCTTTATCTGTGGATAATCAAACAAATTTGTTCCAGAAATAATGGTCACCAGTGTCCACTAGTGGTCCACTAGTGTGGAGCAGCCAATGCTTCCTGTCTGTCAACAAACCCTTGAGAGGAGGAAATTAAAAGATGCAGGTATAGCCACTGCAGGGTTCTGAAGAAGGCACTTCTAGTCCACCTCAGACCCATTTTAGGAAGATAAGCCTCTGTGGGGACTCAGCTGTACTCCCTAAAAGATCATAAAATATACATGATCCTCCCCCACAAGCCCAGCAGGAGTGTTCAATCAGGCTTCTCCCAGACCAAAGGCAGCCATCCTCCTGTGGCAGCCTGGAAATGCTGAACACGTTCATGAAGGGTCTGCCCTTCAAGTCAGCACACTACAGCCCCAGATAGCACATGGGCCTTGTCCAGATGTGTGAAAATATCAGGTATTTGACACAACAACATCGTACTTCTGCGTCCTAAGCAGTGCTTTATAAAAACACTAGTTTTATGCATGTTTTTTCAGCAGAGCTTAGATGTAAACTGTACTGCACAGGACAATATGCACACTAACTTGGGACTGGTTTCCAAAAGGCCATGAAATTAACAGAATTATCATCCATCTCAAAGAAAGTGAAATCTTGATCATAAGACATTACTTTAAACTGAAAGTCTCAAGGCAAATTTTTACTGAACCCTAAAGTTTTCATGGGCAAACATGCACAGTATTTGTAACATGGGTCAGTCACAGCTTCTTAAAGCTAAACCCAGGCTTTCTCAGCACCACAGCAGAGCTCTGCCTCTCTCAGTAGCTCTTAGACTAGATCAGATTCCAGAAGCTCTGGTCTTTTCAGATTGCAATATGGTGGTTGAGAAAATGCCAAAAATCTCTACACACCCTTCACTTAAGTGACATCATGTCATGGATATGAAGGTCTAGCTGATGTGCTAGCCACTCAAAACATCAGGAACAAAAATGTTAGTTGTAAGTAATCCTTTAAAACTGTACATTTTTAGACTAGATCCCAATTTCTCTAATTGGAGGAGAGACAGGGCTTCTCTGAAAGGAGAGGATCCATTTGCATCTCCTCATCCTGTTTTCTAAAATTCTGTGTTTGCCCCATATATTTAATCAACATTTTGGCTAGGCTGCTCTTCCCCAGACACGTTTATTCTTTTCCTACCACTCAGATGCATTTATCACCTAAGACAGCATCTGAGTTTTACAGTAGAATGTTGCAACATCACTGAGGTCACAGCTGGTAGAAACGCCTGCTTGCTCATTCAAATCTCCAGGCTGGCCTCAGAGTGTAAGTCCAGAAATGTATTTTAATTATAAGTTTAAAGAATTTTTAAAATGCAGAGGTAAAACTGCATCTCAAGAATAACTTGTTTACCTTCATTCAGCAATCTATTTTCCTTTCAAAGTAGATCTCAAGATTAAAGAAAGAGTCAAGTATGCTTTGGAGGAAGCAGGTTTTATTAAGCATTTTGCCAAGACCTAAGGAAAAAATAGAAAAAAATCTCAACACAGTAAGTTTAGTGATCTACCTTGCTCAGAAATACTGACAGAGACCAGCCACCTCTGCTGTGACTCCTGTATTATGTGACGCTTATGGTGACATGAAAACAGAATTTAACAACTGTTCTGGTAATGCAGGGGCAGAAAGCCACTACAAATATTCTTTAATTATTCTTATTTTTTAACTTTGCATTTTACAGTGCTGTCTACTTGCTGCTGTCTTTTTTAGCCCAGCTGAACTGATTTTATACCCCTTTGTTAGAAACTTATTAAAATTCATCCATCTGTCATTGCAAATTTTGCTTTTTGAGAATTCTGCAGCGTGGCCATTCTACCATTTTCATTACACAGTTACATTTTGGTCTGAGCATTTAACGTGAACTCACTCTTCATATTTTATTGGGACACTCACAAAACTTTTATCATACCTAACCCCAGCTTGATATCTAAAAAACTGGATCAATCTTTGGTTTAACACATCTTTTCTAACTGGGCATGATAAGAATGATTTGGAAGAATGGGACAAGCCTCATTGGAGAAGCACAGTACATAAGATACTGTTAAGATATCATCATAACAGATAAACCAAGTTTTTTTTTCTCCCTTTGAGATAGTCTAACAAGGACTTATTAGCAACGACTGCAGTAGCCAAGGCTAGGAGCAGCCTACACTGAACTGCAGAGCTCTGTTACTCTTGGGTTGAACAAGGATGGAAATTCAGTTAGCTCTTTGTACAGCACCAGTCATGACTCCAAAGGCAAAGGGGTGAAGAAGACTAGAAAGTCTCTTGCCTGCAGCGGTACTGGAGAAGAACAGGAATAATCCAGCCATGAAGCAGCAGCACCGGCTTTACCATAGACCCACTCTCTGCTGATCCTTCCTGCAGCTCCTCTCCTGCTGGCTAACCCACAGCCCCAGGGAGGGCTCTCCCTCAGCACTAGGCTCTGACCATGAATACCAGCACACCTTTAAATCTTCCCTCTCCTACCCATCTCTGCCCTACAAGGAACTCATTTCCCACGATGCAGACTAGGTCCCCAGAGGATAACAGGAAAGATTTTTCCCTTGCGAACACACTCGTAACAAGTTGTTACCTTGCTGAAAATTTTAAAGCTGAAAACATGCCCCTTTCTTCATTCCCAGACACCCCACAAACATGATTTAATGAAAAAAGCAACAACCCACTACATTTCACATTTCTCATCTGTTTTTTCTTTAAAAAAATTTAAAGGCACATACTGTGGCTTTGAGGATTGAAGGATACTGTTAGTAATAACCATGCACAGTATTATATCCAAGTATTAGCCCATTTGAGGCTTTATCAGGAAACTACACGATAATTAACTGGCCACAATGGGGAGTTTTGAAACAGAGGTTGGGTCATGTTACAAGAAGGAAAGCAGAGTTAGTTACTGCTCCAGAGAGCTCTTAAGTCAGTAGGAGACTTTAGATCCTTATTCCTTAAACATAAAACTGATTTCCCACAAGTTTTACTTAAAGACTGTTCTGTGAAATCAGCAGACAGTATTTATGTGTTACACTGATATATTCCAGATGTAGATTTTGATGTTCCCAAGTTAAAAAAAAAAAAAAGACAACCTAGCTAATTCAGGGGATCCTCAAAGTAAGCCTTAGTGATGTTTATTTTCCCTCATCATATTCCTTTTGGCAGTGCTAACTTGAACTCATAAACAATAGGGCTGTAACCCTGAGAATGCAGCATGCCCTCAGCCACAACTGAAGGCAATAGGAGTGGAGCACGCTGAGCACCTGGCAAGGAAGTCCTTCATAAGCACCATTTGGAAAGCCATACATGAGATCACTCACTCCTGGCTCTTAACAAAGAATATGAGGTGGTCCAGAGCAGAAAACGTACCCAAATCAAACACATGTGTTGACACATACCATTACCCTGCTGGTTTTAATAAAAAGGGTAAGAATTTGTTCCTGAAACCATTCTAGAACTGTCCTATATTTTGGGTATAATTCACTGTTTGTGTTTGGTTGTATGGATTAGAACCATGATAAAAACCTATAACTAGATCTTGTCCTAAAAACCCCACAGTTAACTTGGCATGACTGTCCTTTTAAAGTTAATGGCACTGCTTAGGCTCCTATGCAAGTAAGAGCAAGAAATAAAGAATCATTTGCAGAGTCACTTTTTGCATAAATGAAATGACCCTTTCTTTTTAAAAAAAGAGAAAGATAATGTGAAAGGAAGAAGCAGTTTAAGGTAAGCCATAAACAGACAATGTCTCAAATTTCTGCCTCATTATCAGTTAGTAATGGAGAGCTTCAGAAACAGGACAGTCTGCCTATATTCTGAAGAGACTGCCATATTCTCTTTGGTCCATGGCATATAATTCAGTGAAAGAAAATTTTTCTTTCGGACAGTTTCAGATCCTTTCTTCTACCACTTCATCTTTGGTTGCATTTTATTTGCATTGAGTAGCCACTTTCCATCCGTTTGCTGAGGCCTTTTATCTCTCCTTTTACTCAGAGCTCTAATTCTCTGCCAGGAATGCACACCACAACTAAGAAATTATATGCCAGCATTCATCATGCTAGCTTAAGTCCAGTGTTCAGTTCCAGCTGGGAAAATCCTACCATTCATTCAACTTATTAATGCACATATGTTGCATAAAAAACAGTTACTGTTTCTTCCAGGCTAATAAAACTTACATGATTCTAAAACCCTGGGACAGTAAGGAAGAATGCTGTGATTGTCTGCAGCTTAAAAAAAAAGCTACTCTGAAGCACATGTAATTAATAACACCTCTCACTGGCCAGGGTTTTTTTAGGAAAAAAAAAATCCATGTAGTTTCTTAAACTGCATTTTCTAAGAGGCTATAGAGGAAAAAATAAAGTCACTCTAGCTGCAATTTTGTCTCCTTCGTACCTTTAATACAACCATTCTACTATGCCATGTTTCTGCTTTCTACTGTAACCATTATCACATGGATAATAAAACAATTTTACTTGAAGTAATGAGGTAATTTTTTCAAGATGCTGCTTATTTGGACCAACAGACTGCAGTAAGGGCAGTTCCTCTATATGCTATGCAATGACTGGTTTTGTTCAATAATTAAATGATTCACTGTGTCTCTTTTCCTGAAACAACTAAATAAAAAAATAGAAAATAAATTTTAAAACTCACTCATTTTCATGAATGTTCATTTGCCAAAATAACTCTTTCTATGCCATATATTATATTTCATATTACTATAAAATTTATGATTATAAATCTGGAAAAGGGCATTGGCCATCTTTTGTAAACGCAGCCAAGTTCTCCTGCTGAAAAATGTTCTTACACCATCATACTCTGCAACAGCATCAGCAGATCCAACCTCACACCTAAGCTTTTATCAGCCCTTCTCATTAATGTTGACCAGTGTCCATTTTATTGGTAATACTATAAAAAGACAGTATAAATACATACAGAGCCATTTTTAAAAATAAAACTGCATGTAACTCAGTTCACCAAACAATAATTTCAAACTCTAAAATGCAACAATCTTAACAAGCAGCCCACTCTTCTAAAACTCTCAGTCTATTCAACCTTCAGGACATCACTAAAAAATGCCATCTTAAAGTCCCAGCAGAGTCTCCACACTCCCATTTAAAAGGCTGAGCTTTTTTTGTTTTGGTTTGGGGGTTTGTTTGATTTGGGGGTTTTCGAAACAAAATTGTCAATAATCAAATGTAGCATATTCCAATTCCAATCAATACTGTTGTCACGGGATTGTTGAATCCAGTCTGGGAAGTTACTTTTTATAAAAATGAAACTTTATTTACCATTGCCTTATTCATTAACTCAGTTGACATCTATTGCATCAACTACTGCAAAAGCAAGAATAAAGCAGGACTCTCATCATCATCATCTTGGAAATTTCTACACTGCTTCACCAATTTACTATGATGAGCTGGTCACAGACCTACCTAAGAGACAGCTAAATACTAAACATCCTAGAAACAGCTGACAAAACAGATTTAATTCTGAAGACTATTTAAGGATGAGAGTAAAGGAGGGAATGGTACATATCAAATCTTATGTCATGAAAGAAAACAGTTACGAGATCTATAAACAGATCTTACTGTAGGTGCAAGGACATGCTGTAGTCACTTGATCTCTTCCACAGGAAGAGTACGTAGGAAACTGAGTAAAAAAATGGGTTTGTAAGAATTCTTCACATTACACTGAAGTTTAAAAAAAAGGTGGAAGAGATGAGAATGGTAGAGAAGTTTTGTGTGTCAGTTATGCTGCTGGACAGCTATGACTCATCCAGGACCCTCCAGGCTATTTACTGAGCAATCCATTAACTGCTGCTAATTTTCATCTTGGAAATCACTTATTTTCTTATATAAAACAGAGAGGCAGTTGTTCTTCACACTGGAAAGTATAACACACACACACACATACACACACCAGTTGGCTCTGTGAGTGTTTTACTTGCGTGGCCCCCACGATCTGACACTTCTGTTACAGTAGAGTTCTGTCAGCCCCACACAAGGACCTCCCCAGACTGTTTCCACCCTTGCACTCACAGTGTTCCCCTCTCAGTCATCACAATGGGGCCTTTTCTGGTCCGAGAAGGGAGAATTACCGCAAATGAGGTCATGGTAACACAGCCACAGAGCCATGCCAGGACTCCTCCGCTGTTATGACATCTTGGGCCAGGGTGGATGTTTCAGATTTCAGAACTGTGGGCACAACTCGACTGGCCAGATGTTTCATGATTCTTTTTGGATAAGCGCCCCAATCAAACCTAGACAGCCAAAACCAAGAAACCTTCTCTTTCTTTCTTTTGTTCTTTGTTTTCTCTCTTTTTATTTTAAATAAGTGAGATGTCCTTCAACTGTGTATCCCTTTTCCTAACTGGCTTTCTCATTATGAAGGTAGCTGGTTCTAGTGCATAGAAACTGTGCATAGAAAAGCCTCCCATCTATTTTAACCAACTCGGTTTTCGTATTCCTGCTATGGAAATCTCAGTCAATGTCCTGTTGTTGATTATCTGACTTCCACCATTCCTGTGCCCAGGAGGAGGTTTCAGCCATTTCTACCCATATGTTTTTCTTTTAATTATTTTGTTTCCTCTGTTCTCCTGTCCTGCAATAAACAGTTCTGAAACTCTGGTGGCCCAGATGTGAAAGGTGGAGAGGGCAGTGTGACTGCAGTGCAGTGCTCACCTTGGCAAACCTACTGCAGCCCCAGCGTCCCTGTAGCTGTAGGTTTTGTGCTCCCTGATCCCTGACCCTTTGAGCTAGTTGCTCACCCATCACAGGAGATGTTTATCCAGCTGTGTGCTGAACATTTAGTCCAGAAAGTCCTGTGAGAGACAGTATTGAAAGCTTTACTTTGGACAAACAGCAATTCATCCAGCTGAGAATTCACACTTAATTTGTTAATTTCCGGTCAGTCTTCAAAACATGTGTTTTTAACAGAAGTATGAAGAGTTAGCTGAAAGCATTGGAAGGAAATCAGCAAACAGTGTAGGTAAGGAAGAGGACAATACAGACACAAGCATTTTATGCTGGATATTATTGTGATTTAGCTTTTCTTTACTTCAGTCAGCTTTACTGGAAGGAACTCTGGACTTCATTCAGGTTAAACATCTGTTGTACCATAATTCTCTCCTTGTTAGGTGACAACAGGAGGTGAGCTACACACAGAGGTAGCTCAAACTCGCAAAAGTTAAGAAATGCCAGATTTAAGGTTGCCTAATACAGCTTCTGTACTGTGATATATACTGAAACAATGCAAGTGCATTTTTTTCCCCAGGCCTCATGCACAGCACAGATAGTTCTTCTGTCAGAATGTCTTCAATATTATTTTTTACACTTTTTTTTCCAATATCTGACCTCATGACTTTACTCAATTATAATGCCTTCAAATATTTCATGAAACAACCTTTACTGGACTCTAAAAAGAGATGTCATTTTACAAAAACAGACACATTAAGAAAGAAGAAATGTTAAACAACAAGAGCCAGACCTGCAAAGCAGTTTCGCTCATTTAATTAAATAAGAATTTAAGCAAGTAATGTAGGTAACTCAAATTTAAATAAAGAAATTATTTCTTAAACAACAATGAAAATTTCAGAGTATTTGGGGACTTAAAAAACCAAAGTTAAAAATTATGCTGTTACTTAAGGTGTTTTATTCTGTGTTTTTCACACAGCCCAAATGGGCCTGTGACAAAACAGAAACCACTCAAACTGCATTTGAGTTGGGATTTTGAATTGTCTTTCTTTTTACCAGTGCTCAATGTAGTTATATCTTGAACAATGTTTTGTACCTTCAACATGTAAATCACAGTATCCTTTCAAGAGGAAGCCCAATGAGGCAAGAAGAGAGTCAATATTAGCATTTGTTGATCCAGTGTTTCCAGCTGAGAACAGCCCAGCTGGTCAAACACCACAAAGTTGAGCCACAGTGAGTGAGGATGAAGCAGTGAGGCATTTGTCTCCTGAAAATGCACATTAGATCCTGTCTCCATCCATCATTTTGAGATCCATTTTGCTTTACACTTAAAAAAAGCTTAGCAGAAGCAATTAAATACTATTACATTGAGCATCTATAGTGAAAAAATAACTCCTCGGAAAGTTATGCCACCTGCAGAGTTATGATTTTTTACTGGTCATGGAGGGTGAAGCAATGAAAGAAGTTTGTGTTCTCTGGAAGGTAAACAAATCATTTGCCTTTCACAGTAGATGCTCCAATAGTAACTATATCTGCAGTTTTGCTTTCAGTTCTAAAAGCTTCATATCTTATCAACAAATCAATGGAAAGGAAAAAAGCAAGAAAATGTAACTGGGAAAATAACTTGGATGCATAGAATACAACAACTTGTGGCTATGCTCTGCTTTTGTAGGAATAAAATCAGAGGTAGTTTTGCCATGGCAGTACTGCACACATGGGAAGAAATGAGAAGAAATCTTCCTGCAGTGAGTCAGCTCATCCACTGTGTGCCTTGCTTTGCTCTTCTGGTAAATAAAGCATATTTGCACACCTGACTAAATAGGAAGGTCTGATTTATTGACTTCATTGCTATATGAATAAATAGCACCATTAGAGAAGGAAACTAAGAAAGTTGTTAAAAGAAGAGCTATGATAGGACCAAGGAAGTTCCAGTGATATAAACAGGGCCATTTTCTTTAGACTAGCAAATTTTATGCTGTATTTATAGGATGTGACACTGTGGTTCCATATCATTGCCAAATTGGAATGATTATGCCTATGAATCACCCATTTCAAAACATAATTCCTACTTACCTTGACATGGAAAGAATGGAAAATATAAACAAATAAAGGCATGTAGTTTCCCGGTGTTTTTTCCATAACATGTAAATGCATTGGTAATCAAAGACATGACAAATCACAGGAACACAGAATTTAACCCTGAGCCAAATTTCAAACAGGTGTGGAGAGTGCAGCCTACCAGCTGCAACCACTTAGGAGAACAAACTTTCTTAACAAAAGGCCTCCAAAATCACAACCTGATGCAATGTTAACAATTCAATTCTACCAATTAATTTTGCATGTTGTGGAGTTCTAGACAGATTGCATGTGCATAACGGAAGAAGAGGTAGTCACTGTGAGCAGATTACAGTATGGGCTCACCTTGTACCAGGTAGAGAAGGAAAAAAACCCAAAAATCTACAACAACAAGAACAGCAGGGTTCATAAGAAATGAGATAACAAATACTATTTTTAGTATTAGAGTACTGTTACATAAACCCTTTATATTCATTATATATGCCATTGTGTGAAATACTAGAAGGCGTCATCATCTAGTATCTGGGTTTCTCAAACTGAAAGATGTTTCTCTAAGTCAGTTATCTGTTTAAAAAGGGTCTTAATAAGGTCTAGAAAGAACAGATATTTACTAAGAGCACCGGAACAAAGGGAGTAAAAAAAGACAGGATGGAAATCAGAAAAGATAACAATCCCTCACATCTTGCTCAAATTACAGTGAAAGTAAGGAACAAGATTGTTTCATTTCAGCGACGCTGGGACCAAGATGCAAAGCACAGATGAGTCACCACTAAATGACAGAGGATTCCTTTACAACGTGTTGGGAACAACTTTACTGAACTCTTTCGCCTTCCCATGTTTCCTTTTGTTTGTTTTACTGTCTGACAGTTTTTGTTACATTCACCTCTAACTGGTGTGTGTTTCATTACAGTATTTGTTTTCACTTGGAGTGAGCTTAAATGAAATAGCAAACGTTATTTCTAACCAAACCACATGTATGACAGTCAGACTGACTGAGCAAAGGGCAGATCCCACATTAAAACAGTGCCATCAAAGGAGTGACTCAGATATGCTGTCCAAGTCTAACTCCAGAACATTTTTGCTTTCTAAACCCAGTGATGTTCAATCCACTTTTCAGATTTCCTCAACTCACTAAGGAGGCATACAATCATTTTCATTGACTGTAAAATTTGCTAAAAGAGGTCAATTGCTTTTTCTTTCTTATTGCCGTGTAATTGCCTTTTAAGATGTATGTGCAACATTAAAACACATTATAATCCATTGGATTTAGTAACTAATTCACATGACATATAGTTAAAACAAACTGAATATATTTCTAGAAATCTAAGTTAGGACTCCTGCTGCTTTTCATTATGAAAATTTGAGTCACAGTCTGAAAAAGTTTCAAAAGATCCATATTAAAAGTTACATACTTTGTCTGCTAAATAAACTACTTTGTAAGAACTACAATAGACTAATTGCAATCTCTAGAAAGGGACAAGAAGATTCCTCTGCACTTATTCTTGCTCAACCCAGAATACTTCTATTAAAACACTGGTTTTAAAGTCCAATCTTGATTTTTAAATGTAGAAGAGAGAATCCACCAATGGGGGGGGGGGGTTATGTCATAAGTGTTAATTAACCTCAAAACTGCCAAGATACAATTTTCTTTGGACCTGAATTGACTTTGATTAACTTTATTCTTCTCTCACTGAATTTTTTTATGTATCCAAACCAGGCTACGAAATCTGGGGGTTTTGTGATGAAATTAAAGGGTCTCCACTTCGGCTTTGATCTGCTGAGTAGGAATTCCCAAACCTTTTAAATTGAGTACTGGAAGACAGACATTCTCTTCTCAGATATTTGACAATCTCTAAAGTACTGAGAAAAGTAAACATATATTCCATGAATAATTTAACATTTCTTTTCAAAGGAGCTAAAGATTATCTAAATAGAAATAAAGTATTCAATGAAAAAATTTTCATTGCCAACAATTGCAAATTCTGCAAACTTACAGCATGTGCACTTACAGCATGTTCTCAGAAAACCTATGAATTTAATGTAACATAAACAGTTACATCAAAAGAGGCAGCATTATACTAAACTCATGAAAAAATACTTCTCTTTTCAATCACTCACACTCTGTAGCCTTTATAGACCATGAATTAACAAGTAACAATGATCTAAGAAATCTCTGTCCATTTCATATCCACTAAAATGGAAACAACTAGATCAATGCCATATTTTGTGAGATCCCAGAATACACAGCAATTGCTTCTGCTGCTTAACTAGGACAAGCAAATTTTAAGGGGTAGGTGGGTATTCCAGCTTTGGCAGAGGCCATCCAGACTTCACTGAACACCATAGGACTGAATGTTGAACTCAGTTCAAGAAAATGAAATTTGAGATGCTGGATGAAAAAATAATGAAGACTGTAGTCACACAATCTGCTCCAGGTATGGCAGCACTGAAGGTTAGCACTCTGCCTCTTTATTTAGGAAGCAAAGGCTACGAGCTTGTGTCCTAAAATCAGCTGTGTACAGCTGGACAATCAAACCAATGATACCATGAGCAGGCATGGAGGAGCTGGACTGCATTATACTCACATCTGCAATTTTTCCTGTATTCTTTACAACATGTCTATGTTTAGGTGTAAACAAATGTTACAAAAGGAAAGGGGCAGGTAAAGCAAGTACCTAAATCAAGGACAAAGCCTGTGGTCAGAAATAGAGAAACAGGGCATCTAGCTGCAATAAAACACAAAGCAGCAATGTTTCCAGCATGTGCAGAGAACAGTAATCTTCATGGGAAGGAATTCAGGGGTATAGAGAAGACCACAGGCTTCTGGTACAGAGCTGCAGAACAGTGAGCAGGAAAGAAACAGCTTTATTGGAGGAGAAATAAAGAGAACTCCCTCTAGGTGTGAAATGCCTGGCAGCCATGTCTCCTGCTCACTGAAACACGACTAATTCAGAAAACTTAGGAATATGCAAATGAGTAAGAATCAGTAATATTAGATATTAGCTCTTAAAGCACCATGGACTAATGCTGATCTTTCAGAATTGCACTAAACTGTGCTTGGAGTATCAAATCAAATGTATTTCAAGTAACTAAATTATATATATTTTTTTTGACACTAAATATCCATTCTGAATGACATTTCTCCAATTAAACTGTCCTTAATATTTATTTATTTAACCATCTCTTTTCCAAATTTGCCACAGTTTCTTCTGTTTTGAGGACATTTCCCTAGTATCACCTCTATCTGAACTCTGCAATAGGACAGATTTATTTTCTTGTCCACCTACTCTCTATATTCCAAAAAAAAAAAAAAGGAAAGGAGTGGTAATGATTAAGGAAGGGTGAAATAACTGTGTATATCTGCATTGCTGCCACAGCAGCAACCTGTTCTTTCCCTATGACTTTGCAGTCAGGAAGAGCTCACAAACCAGCAATTATTTTATTCACAAATCAGCTGTATGAAGCCTCATTTATACTGCCTCAAATCAAAAGCACAACAGTCCCACTGCTGTAGATTTTTAAAACTGGAAAATAAAACTAGTAATTGCCTTTTTCATTATTGTCTCATGGCTGGCTCAAGATAAATGAGCAACATTAAACACATTAGCAGCTGTTAGTCTGATTAACTAACTCAAGGCAACAAAACCAAAGGAATTATGGCCACCATTCCTTCTAGGACAAAACCTAGAGTCTCAAAAGTGGACTTGAGAGCTCTCTATTAAATTGATATAGCTTGGGTCTGCTAGAGAAACAATCCTTTCATATGATGTAAATGCACAAACCAACCACTGAACAATTTCTTTTGCACAATAGGACAGACTGCATAGTTACAATCCTCCAGTGTGACCCCTGGAATAAATTGTGCTGTAAGACTTATGCATTCATCTCGTTTGAACTGGAGCATTTCCTTCCGAAAAGCATTCAGTTCTGATTTCAGAATGTCCAATAAGCAGAAATTTATTACAGTCTTTATTAAATCATTCCACTGGTAAATCACTCACACTATTTAAGATGTGCCTGCTTGGAATCTAAACTGCCTAGTCTTAAATTTAATTGCATGGTTCTCTTTTTACCTCTTCCAGCCAGACAGGAGAGCTGCTTTTATCAAATCTATGCTTCACATATGGGCAAGCTGCTCCTTTATCTTCTCTTTAATAAACTTTGCTGAATCCTGCTGCAAAGAAAGGCTTCCAAATCTCAGAGTTCCTCTCTTACACCTCCCTAACAAACTTCCAGATCTGAATGAGATATTCTGGTAACCATTGCACAGCTTGAACAACTTCCTACTCCTTTGTTCAGATAGGGAAAGAATCACCTTCATAATGTTGCACTGGGAGCTCCTTCATCCCCAGGGTCCTTTTCTGAGTCACTGCTTCTCGAAACAGCCTTCCCTCACAGAAAAACATTTCCCTGTTTAATTTCCAGAGGTATGGTTTTAGCTCCAGTTGTGTTCTGATTAATGAATTCTCACAAAGAACTTAGTCCTCATACATTTCTGAAATAGCCAAATACCCAGTCCTTCCATTCAACTGTCTGATATATTTATCATTATAGGTAAAACTGCACTGCATGTTAATGTATTTATATGTAGTTTGGTGTATTAACATTTCTTTAAAAAAAAAGAGATAATAGATTGAAAATAGAAAATATAAGTTTTATTTTCTTTAAACATTTAGGAAGGATATATAAAATGGGCCTAAGAAGTAATTGGAAATTCCTGCAGAATTAAATATCTGGAACATGAAGAGACTCTCAGTCTCCACTACCATTTAAATTAGCTTTTATATATTCATTGTTTTGTAGATATCCACAACATGATTTTTTAGATATCCACAACCTGACAAACACTGAGGCCTAAACGACTCTTCATGATAATGGAAAGGAACAGAAATACAGCTCCAATAATAATGTTAATGTTCTTTAAATTCTTCAAGTATTGCTTGTGAGAGAAAATATTTTAAAATATTTAAAATCCTTAATCTTTCAAATAATGTCCAGATTTTACATGTATAGTCTTGGGGTAAAAAATAACAGATATGCATATCTGTGAGTATTCCTTCTGAGGACAGAGTGGGGGTTTATATCTGTAGTAAACAGAACAGCTGTGGCCTTGAAATGATCACACAAAAAAGTGCATCAGGACATCCATCCTCCCACACGGGAGCCTCCAGCCCAGCAGGAGCTGTGCAATTGCCATCAGCCCTGCACCCAGCGTGCTGCTCTCCAGCCCTCCCCACTCCCCCAGCACACCTCCCTCCAAGGCAGAGCACCCTCCTGCCCCTCCTGTACTCCCCAGTGCCAGGAGGAAGAGAGGGGAACATTCAAAACAAGCATCAGCCACTTTTCCCAAGTAGAGTATCACAGCCAGCACACAAAAAGATATAAACCCCATTGTGTCTGAGAAAGGTATTGACCAATGCCTGCAAACAGAGGGGATCTGAACTTAATCAAGACAAACTGTTGTTCAATGGCCAAGAATTAAAAGCTTCCTCTAAGAATCACTTTGCTGTTTTCCTTCCTTTCCCTTTCCTTTTATTTACATTTGGTCTGTGTGGATTATACATCTTACCTTGTTTTACTTACACAAGGCCAAGAACAAAGGTGTAGTGTAAGCATCACAGATGTAGGTAAAACCATTCCATCCACATGTTCTGTTGAAAGGAGCTGTAGTTACACTTGGGGGATACAGGAACATGGAAACATAAATATAAGGCACCAAAATAGTTGGAGCACTATTACCTTTTAATCATGAGACTTATATCAGCTTATGTGGGAAGATCAAACTGGGGAGGATATTTCTCATAACAGAAAGAGCTCCTTGAAAGCTCATGTTTAGATCAAGAAATGGCACTTCTCTTGTTTGAGGCATTTTTTCTACTTAAGAATATTCAGCCATTAGAGCACTTTACCTGGCAACATAACAGACCCTGCATCTCCTGAAGTCCTTCCTATCTACACATTTCAGAGATATGCTAAGATCTCAGATGGAAATTATGATATTGATATGGAAATTACCAGACCAGTACGAAGGTGTTATGCAAGAGGTTAAAATTGCACAGCTTTCAAAAGTGACTGAAAGTCATTATACTGCTCTGACTGCACCTGTATTGCAATGAAGTGATTTGCTGTTCTCTGGCTGAAGGAGTGGCCAACTCCCTGTATAACAGAAAATTTTCAGCTATCAAACTGAATCAAATGCATTGAGAAAAGGTTCAATTTGGACAAATCAGATTTTTCAGCTTTAAGAAAAACTGTAAAATTCATTAGACTAGATTTCTCAAAAGAATAGATCTAGCTTACCTTTAAACATCTCAACTTTTGTCATTTCAGGCAGAGTGCACTGCAGCACTTAAATATGTTTCAGGTATCTTTCCAAATAGGTATTGCCTCTTAAGAATATAGGGAATTTCACTGACTGTACACAGTAGTTACCTGCATGCATTTTAAATATCCTGCTGCCTTCACATTTATAATCCATTTATAATCTGTTTTGCTTTCATATTTCTAGAAATATGTTAAGAATTTGGTAGTAAAAATTAATGTTTTATCTGCATAGAGTAAAAGTTGCTTTACCTCTGTGAGATTGTTAATAGAGTACTCACTCCCTCTCTGCCTCAGCTGCATGTGAAGAATAATGAATGTATAACAAGATTTCCTACAGAACAAGACCTTATAATGTAACCTTATGCTTTTGAGGCCACATGACAGCCAAAACCACATCATTTGGAACTCTCATTATGAATAAAAAGGACAAAAGTACTCCAAAGGATCTGTGCAGATTAACCTAGTAGAGAAGACTCAAGACTTTTTTTTCAGAAAAACATGTCATTGGCTTCTCAGTTTCATTAGCCATGCTGAAAATAGATTCAGGCACAGAGGTAAAAAAAGTTTTATTCTTGTGAGGATGAACTCCCAAAGAATAAATAAATCCATAGAGAAATTCCAAGCAGGAGTGATCCCAAGGAAAGGCAAGCAAGTGCAAATGGGGACACTGTGGAAAATACCAATGCTTCTTGCACTGAGCCTAGAGCACAGGGGAAACATTCACAGAGGGGCATACCTTATTTTAGCTATTTTTGTACTCTTTCACACAGGCTTGTTGAAGAAAAAGGAAGGACCAATTCTTTTTTTAACTTTTTTATTTCCTTTTCATAGTACTTTTTTATTCCTTTGCTCTGCCTGGAAGCAAGACAGACATTCCACTGCAAATAAAAGGACATAAAAAAACAAAACAGAGAGGTGAGATCTCAGATCAAGGTTAGAATAAATGAGGCCCAGCAGTCAGTGGAGAGACCAGCCAAGTGATAACTGCAGATCAGCTCTAATGAGATCTTTTCCTGCAGGGTATGAGTTACTCTGTGAGTCAAAGGAATATTTTTAAGTGACAAACAAAATGCCACAGAGGAATTAATTGTTGCATCGTTAACTACTGATTAGTCATACATATCACAATATGTGTCTGAGTGATGTCCTGTTTTAAACTCCCATCCCACATGAACATAATGGGGAGGTAATTGCAAGAAGCTGGTTGGAATTAATTCAAGGGAAGGAGCAGGAAGCAGAAACAGCTGAAAAGCTTGTTTTAAACTTGACAGAGAAGTGTCATTCCACATTTTCCAGGAGAAATCCTTACTCACTTCTCCATGAACTCGGACAAAGCAGAATACATATCTTTGTTCCCACATGCTTGCAAACAAATATACAACTTTTTTCTTGTAAATCCCACTAAGAGCTGATGATACACATGACTTTGTCTATACTTAACTAGTCCTTGCCTAGATGAGATGCTTTTGAGCAGATTTATGTACTTCCTCAGACAGTGAAAATACGATATGAAAATGCAGGTTTATTACACTGCAGTCAATACAGAATCCTTTTTCCAGACAAAGGAAATACATTCCTGTTCATAAATTGAAGTGTGTAAATAGAAATATTTTTTTCTCCTTACTCAACCCACTCATCAATCAAGACCCCCTTATAAATCATTCACAGTGATGGGCTGTAGAAAATAAACTTCTTAAATTCATGAAATCTGCACTGTCTGTGCACTTAAATGTATCACAGGACTTGTTTTCTATCTATACCGTGACAGTACCAGGTATAAATAATTTCGATTTGTTTTTTAAGGCTTTTGATCCAGTTGCCATGGGTTCTAAAGAACTTTCTGGGATGATTTTGAGAGAAATGTTTTGAGAATTGTTTATGATAGATGAGGGTCCCTTGCCACAATTCAACACCCACATCTGTTTCTGTGTAAATTAGCAAACACCAATTTGGTAAACAGGAAAGCCCAGGAATCTTGGGTATGAGATCGTGGGAGATAAAGTGGCATTGAAAGAAAACTGCAATCCTGCAAGTTCACAGTCCAACTGGCTCAAGGTTATTCATTATTTTACTCAGGTGTTCTTACTAATCGAAGATTAAAATCCTTCTGCAGTGAAACAATTGAGTAAAAGGACTTTAGTGCTACAAGTAAAATGACTGAATATGCACGTAACACTACTTATCTCATACTAATCCCAGTGGGCTTTTTAGGCTTTATTACTGGCTCTGGATAAGAGAATGAAAATTTAGAAACCTTCTTAAAACTCCTACTTGCTCTAGAGCTGAAGCAAATAATACAGCAGGATGGTAATTTTGGGGTTTTCTTTTTAATCAGTCAACTTCTGTCCTACAAAGTCAAGGTGATTTTTGCCATCGCATTTGTTATATTGGAAATATTAACAGACACCAGGCAGTCTATTACTCACACATAAGGAATAAGATCTCTAAAAAGAGTGTGATAAGACCATTCTTTCAGACTCGTTGACAGGAACATGAGGCCCCAAATACAAGATACAGCTGGAAAGAATAGAAGAGTGAGCTGGAGTGCAAAGTCTGACAAAAGCTGAGCTGAGTGGAAAAGTGACTCCCTCATTGTTCAGTGCTGTTTGGCAGAGCTTACAGGCACAAAGGAGAAGGATGAAAGCTGTAAGTAGACAAAACTGTCAAAGGCATCATTCTGACATGGAGCAACGATTAAGAAAATAAAGCATGTTGGAGAAAGCAGTTTGGAAACCATGGGTGAAGCAACTGCCCCCAACCCTCAAACCATCAGAATAAACCAGGATTTTAAACGCTTCACTCATGCCATCAAAAATTCTTTTACACATAAATCTGCAAAGCTGTAAATACGCATTTAGGAGCTTCTGCAAGCATTAACCATCTTCTTATTAAACCAGGCACTGACTACAGACTTGTTCGTCAAGTAATAAATCCTGGTTTTTATGCAATGAAAATTGTCGTCATTAAGAAGTGTTGCAAAGGGCTGATTATCACACATTCCACTTGAAGTAATAAAGCAGCATGCCTGCAATTCCACGTTCATATTTCCAAATGCCATATTAAAAAAAAGGCATAATAATGATTTGCCACAAATCTTGAAAAATATTCTCTTCCCTATAAATACTATTGAGACGGGCTATTTTCTTGCATATGTATTAATGCATTTAATTGAAAACCCAAGGCAGCTGTTACACTGCTATTCATTTTATTATAATCATAAAAATAATGGATGTTCAACACAGAGCTGAATACAGATTAATGCCAAAGCTGTTTACTAATCCCTTTTCCCCTGATCATTCAAGAGACTAACCACAAATATGAAAGGCCAGAAATACAGGGGGAGAGAGTATTGTAGTGAGTTTAGCAGGGTACAAATTGCAGGCATTTTTGAATTTACTAGGGACTAGAAATCTAGACAATGGAGAAAATAGTGTCCCAAGCAACAGTCTCCAGCATAACCCACAGACACCATTTCGTCTTTCTTCATTCAAGCATAGCCAGAAGATAAACAGAACGTAGCTCTGCCCCCTCCTATGTCCTGGGCAATTCAGTGCCTACACCTAATTCTAGATGAAGAACTTCTCTCACCTGTTTCTGGGGATAGGACAAAACCTTGGCAGCTTCCTTCCTCACACTCAGAAGTTGTAGTGATGGTTTTAAACACAGTTCAAGAATAGAAAAATGAGTGTAGCGCACCAAACCCACACAAAACCCAGGATCCGTTTTGGAACACCAAAGGAAAAGTCCAGGAGCTGTTGATGCAAATTATTCTTCTTGACCTCCAGCAGCAAGCTCAGCATCCCAGAGACATCTGCTCTCCTGAGCAGCTTCCCTACTTTCAGCACACAAAAGAAAAGCCATGTCCCTCTGCTCCTTTGGAGCAGCAACATCCCAAACCACCTACCCTGCTGAGAGACCTGCGGAGGGCTTTGGCATTGCATTTCAGTCAAAAAGGCAAGTGCCCTCATCCCAGTTTTAAAAAACTCTCTACAATCCTACCTGCCTTTTCCAAATCTGTCCACATGTAAATTCAAACTATGAGAGTTCAAAACACCTGGCAATTAAACACAGATAAAACAATTCTTGGGATCAAAAGGAATCTACTGGGGGATCACACCTTGTTTGCTGATGCTCCAGCAACCATATCATACAGCCTCTCTTCATAAAGGTTAAAGTTCTGCTCTAAAATCTGCCCAGTTTTTGTCTCCCTACTCTTCCCTTGTACTGCTCCATTTGGGTTAGAAATCCTCCTTAGTGTTTCCAGACTGAAGGCAGCTTGTGGCCACACCTGTACTCTTGGCAGTGCAGTTGGTTAGCTTGAAGAAGTCCCCTCTCCAAGACTTTTGCCACCATAACAAACTTTTTTTAGCTGTCCCAAAGAATGCAGGATCTTCAGTTTGAGATTTAAAGATTCTCATGATCATTTTATTAGGCCTTTTCTCCAAATCTGTCCAGTGTTTAAACAACAGGGGAAGCCTGCACTGAGCTCAGGGTTGAAAATAAACATCTCACCATTGCTCTGGGTTGCAGCATTACCTCCCAGTTTCTCCTGGTCTTCCTCCCCGTGATGTGCACCAGTCATTTTTTCCCCACATGTAGCCCTCTGGTGGGTTATAGTCATTCAACGAATGACTAGTGCAACAAGGTATTTTTCATCTAGCATCTCAAATTAAGAACTTCCCTCAGTTATTAGTCCCAGAAGTTTGAAGTTATGACCTTTCATTTTAAAGTATTAAAATACCATTAGTCAAGTTTTAAAGGCCATCTTGTTGGACAATATTCCACTATTCTTTACGTCATCTTTCTCAGTTTGTGTCCTCAGCAATCTCATTAACATAAGCCTATCTTTGTGTCCTGGTCTTTTTTTTTCCCTCTTTAAAAAAGAAATCATCCCCCAGGTCAATTCTTGAGAAAGTCTTCTAGTAAACTCACTAGGTCAATAGTCTGACAATTAGCACAGCTCAAGAAAAGAGCTGGTTCCCTCACAGGCAATGTATTATCTGCCTTGGACCTTATGAGCCAAACCACCAATATGAGCTGTTTCATGAATCTTTCCCTTGCAGCAATTCACTCTAACCAAGAACCTTGCCAAAAAAATTGCACATTCAGTTGGTAGCAGACAGTTCTCTATATTTGAACAGACAAGTAATGTCAAAGCTATATTCACTTATGCTTGATAGTGAAAGGTATTACCTTATTCTTTACTAAAGGAGAAGGTAGTGATAGCATATTTATCTAGAGTTTCACCTCAATTCACAGTGCTGCTACTCCTGGAAAGAGGTCATACTTCTAACTCTGTAACATTTATTCTGATAATAGTTGGCCCCTTTCTTTCCTGGTTTGCTTTACAGATAATGAAAACATATCAACCATGAAAACAACATGCAATTTTTGTTTGTTAACATAGAAAGGACAAGGTTAACATCCACTTCTGTAGTCCTGCAATTAGGAGTTTTTAACTACCAAATTTGCACATGCTAATGGCAAACATCCATTGGGCATTTCAGCTATTGTTACCAACAGAGCTGAGATTTATGCCATTCTGTTGATCAGTTTCTGTATCTGATAATTAAAAATTTAGCTTACCTAGTGATACTTCAAAAAAGGCTCACTGATTTCAAAATTTTAGCTCAGCAAGTAAAATTAACTGTTAAAACACTCATTGGAAACAAAATCCACATCATAAAAATAAGAATGTTAGGAAAGTATGTGTGAAGGATTTTAAAAGAGATTTCACTACTATGATATGAATGCCTGGAGACTGTGACTTGCAATAGATTTACCATGCTTGCTTTCCCACTTCAAGCCAGAGAAGGTTTATATATATAAAGTACAAATTTGTGCCTTTACTGGAAGAGCTGTCAAGTGAAAGGATTACACAAATCGTTGTCAGGTCATCTGTGTTACAAGCACAACTTGTAACTCTGTCATTAAAAGCTTTTTCCACTAAACTAAGAGTTCTCCTCCCTGACCATTCACCATTACTTCCCTGTTAAAGGCACAAAGAAAAGATATGGGAAAACTTAATAAAACAACCTTTTAGTAAGCAGAAACTTGCATTATTAGATATTGTGCTGCAATATGTTCCTCCAACTAGAGCTCATCTGAAATTCAAATACCTTATTGATTTCATATAGTTAATTAATGCAGTTCATGCTAAAAAAAAAAAAAAGAAAATTCAATAAAGTATTTATTTCATTATTCATCCCAAAAGAAAACAGGAAAAAAGCAAGTCAACATAAAGCAAATTTAGTCATCAAATTCTTATATTTAAGAGTGAATCTTATTTTCATTCTTTCTGCCTACATGTAAAGTTCAGACATGCAATGGTTAGAAAACAGAATGAAGAAACACAATAGAAAAGCTTTGGGAACCATTGTTCATAACCTTTAGGTTTGGACAAACCTGTCTCGCCCCAAGGAGAAAAAAATCACAGTTAATTCCCAAGATAAAACACACAGGCCCACAAAACTCATTAGACAATAATTTCTATATTACATTCATGAGCCCCCATTCCTATTAAACATTAGCAGGGCAAAATAGTTCCTTGGCAAACTTCCATAGAACCATAGCAGCTGTTCTGCTGACCAAACCCACTGGGGCCAAGTACCCAACATCCACACCAATCCTCTGTCAGGGATTGACATTGAGCTACCTCTAGTCTGACCTGCCAGGTACCTTTTCATTTCAAAGAAAAGCACACAATTCTTTCTCCCTGATTTTTCCCCTCTTCCAAATACTACAGTAAAATTAGTTTGTGACAACTTGAAAATCTGCATTAGTTCTCAGGGGACTGGAAGAACCCCACAAAATAATGATTCAGTTACAAAACCTGATTTTTTTCTGAAAGAGCTCAGACATTGCAATAGAGATTTAGGTAGGGAGTGCCATAAAAGAAAACTGAAAAAGTTGTTCACAACTTCTCTGTTTACAAGCAACAAAAGAAGAGAGAGAAGACAATATCAATATATCAGGAGATTGGTTCTGTTCAATCTAGAGACTCTTTATTGTTGTATTTAGACTTTGTGTTGTTCTGTTTAATGACAGTGGATGTTTCAATAGGAAAAAAAAAAATCTTCTGTATATTTTTGCTGTCTCAGTCTATTTTAGTTGTCAGTGTCTGAATCTCACACATTAAACATACCTTTTCTGAGAACAAAACCTGTACTGCAGGTTGCATACTTTTTACTCAAAGTCGTTACTATTTACAAGTATCCTCACGAAATGCTGAGAATTTTCTCTTTGACTTCCAAGTCTGTAAATTTGCTCATATTTTCATAAATTGAATCAGAAATCTTTCAATGCATAACAGCATTTAAATGCAAAATGCCTTACAAACATATTGAGTCAGAGAATTGGAAAAGAAAACAATACTGAATATAAATTTCAGATGAAGCTCTTATTGTTAGAGTTGAGTTCTGAAATCCATAGCAAAGATGCCTTTGGTTTCAAAAGGGGAAAGAGTCAACACCCTGATTTCTAATTGTTCTGAAATATCTCCTGGAAAAAAAAAAAATAGGAAAACTAAAAAGCATAATATATCATCTTACTAAAATACTCAGACTTTGGAAGAGACATTCTCAGAGCTGTTTTTATCAAAAACAGTATTTAATTTGAAAAGTAGCAGAAGTTTTCCTTAAAAAGCAGGAAGAAAAACATCTTACAAAATATTACAAATTAGCTTAATTTTAACTTTAATATTGCACTCTCAAATTCACAAAACCCAAGATTTTCAAAGCTTTATGTTATATTAATCTCAAAAAAAAAGGGGAAAATAGACAAATTGTGAAGAAAATAATATACAGAAATAAGAGTATATGCACTAATCAAATCTGAACAACAGACAAGATTTTCCTAAACAGACTGATTATATTAATAGCTCTCTGAATAACAGCTGCATGAATAGGGTTGCATAAAATTAGATTTAACTGAAGCATAATTTGGCATATTAAAGGTGTCACAAAAGATACATCTGTAATTTGCAATATTTGTTCCTTTAAAAGAGTAAAATATTCATCACTCATCATATTTTTAAGATTATGAGCTCAGAACTTTATGAACACCAGATTTCATTAAATCCCCTTGTTGCATCTAAAGACTCTGCAAAAAGTAGAAAAAACCCAGTGGTGTGTTTTCCATCATCTTGAACATAGCAGTAAGTCTGGAAGCAAAGGCACAAATTGCATCTGTCTGCCAGGTGTCTGCTGGCTCTGCACCAAATTATAAAAGTAAGGAATCAGTCACTTTTGGAATAGCATTAGGGCTGAGTTACAGCTTTGTGTCATTCCACCTCAGATTTTAGCAGACTGTTCACCAACATTCACCCCCATGTGCAACACACACTACCAAAGTGTTTGTAGTCCTACTCTGACCAGCACTTCAATAAAACTAGTATGTCTAACTAACCTGGGAGATTTTTGTAGTGACATTTAATGACATTTTCACTGTACACAGCATCTAAAGGCATTAGTGTCATTATTGACTAGGTTTTACAGGCTGTATGTCATTAGTAAAACAACATTAATTTACAACACAAATCATTACAAAGAGAGAGAAGTATTTATCATGCTTTACAAGGCAGTGCAATTTTCATGTAACAATTCAATCATGCATAGCTGGAAAATGCAAATAATCTGCTAAATTAGGTAGTGGCACCATTATGTCATAGGTGCTGGAAATCATGTATGCTTTGAGAACAGAGAAAAAGTTAGATAAATTGACATGCTTTATTGCAGTATATGCTAGTAAAATTGCAATCCCTATTTAAATCTTAGGCCCAAAATAAACTCCACAAAAATAGGCCACTGTGACAAGAGGCAGCTCTCTGCAGAATTAAGAGCTTCAGAGATTATTTTTATCTTACTATTTTATCAAGTGAAATGAGACAAATTATTCTCTGAGTATAAACTGATTGAGCAACATAAATTTCTCAAAATAAAATGAATGGCCAGAACCCAAGGGGTTATCTGTTACAGGCAACATTTCATGCATTATCCACAGTACTTTTCCTCTTTTTATTAAAGAAGGAATTCTTAATTTTGATATATTTTATATTCAGTGGCATGTTGGTTACTAACACTAGTGTACATATACACTTCCACAAAATTTGACATTTGAGTTTTATGATTTGAAACCAACAGGGAATTCTTGGCATTTCCTTTTTGCTTTTCACCTAGAAGTTTAAAGAACAAACTATGTGGCCCACAACACTTTAGCTCTTCATTACCATGAGTAAATCACCTAAAGTTACCCTGTACAAGCCAGAGAGCATGCTCAACTGCAACAGAAGACTGTGGGCTCAGATCTGCAATTATTAAAAAAGAAGAAACGCTATCAATCTCCTTTTGCAAAGTAATACATCCTCAAGGGCCCAAATGAGCAATGAGGGATGTATAAAACTTTATCACCTCCTTACAGTTTCTTTAATTTCATTTTATAAGTTTTATAGAAATTTGCTGGAGTTTCAAGTCCTTCCTCTATAACCCAGTAAAGAGAACAAGAACCTATTCTCTCAATGACACTTCCAAGTGTCATGGTTTTAGACCAAAAAAAAAATCACTGACATAGAACATGTAAAATTATTGGCATAGTCTTTATTTTAACGAGATCTCTGCAAGACAGTGACAGACATTTTCTTCAGGTAGTAATTTAGAAAAAAACTTTTGTAGCAATTTTTGTTTTATATTCTTATGCAAATAAAAAAATATTAAAAAGCTATGACACCTTCCCAGGTCAGAACCCACATTCTTGTTCAATCCCATTTTCAACAATCTCAGATTTCTTAGTAAAAAATTAGTAGTTAAAATAAACATTTACATACAATATAATTTAAAATCCTAACATCTAAAATTAGTTTAGCATATTTTTCGAGGTCTAGGCATGCACTGTCATCCAAACTACAATTCTTTGTGACTTTACAGTATCTTTTGGGTTTGAATACCTTCAATGTCTACCTTGTGTTGTCATGTTGAAAAAAAAACACAGACAAGAGGGGAACTCCATGAGATCTCAAGAAACCGTTTAGCATATGCAAAGATCAATTAGCATTTAGTCATACACAGTAGTCTCCAGTGCCAAATCACAGATATTATTCAAATGCATTGATAGTAATCAAAATTAACATTTATCTTTTCCTATTCAGTTCCTATTGCAATAATATGGCATCTGAATAAAGCAGCAGCTTCCTGGTTTAAGCATTTGTACTCTACTTACCTCACTAACACCCAGACACTGCATATTATGAATCAAATGCAAGCAAGTCTTTCTCATTCAAAGATCTTAGTTCTCATGTTTCAGAGGAATTATTTTCCTGAATTTGGCTTCTAAAGAAACAGGGTCACTTCTTGCCAGCTTTGCCTATGGTAAAGACAATGTCCAGGCCAAACTAAGAAAACCTAAGGCTTTAGGTAAATACATAGGCACAGCAGAAAACCAGGAAACTGCAGCATGAAGCCAGGTAGTTTCTCAACAACTTTATCAACCTCTCTAAAGAGATAAAATAATCCAAACTTCTTGCATATGTCTAACACTTTTCAGAATATTGGTATCAAAGTGTATGTACAATAAAAATTACCTGATTTTCATAAAATTTCTGTATAAATATATCACCTCTATGTATATATACTCTCCTCACAGTGATTTCTGTAAGTAAATTGTTTTAAATTGCATTTGTCAGAAGTTTGGGTTTATCTTCATTTCTATTAGAAACCTTCCTTTGCAAAGGAAAGCCTCAGGTCAGAATACTTGTGCAGAGCACCCTGAAATTACACCAATAAAATTATTAAAATTCTGATGTACATATTTGCAAATCATTTTGTATTTTCAAACAGGGATTGATAAACTGCACAGTTCTCATTCCAGTCGTCCTTGCTTAGCATCACCTATTGCTCCCCATACATCAAATACAAACTCATCTGGAAATGCAAAGTCTCCAAGAGTTTCATCCAATGCCACTGCGAATTCATCTGGGTTTTTCTTGTCTCTTCCAGCTTCCACAATTGTTGCAGCTACAGAGCAACAAAACAAAATAATGTAATTATCACAAAAGTGACAGCTAACACGTAAGGCCACAACAGCTTTGAGATGTTTATTTTCAAAACCTGGTAAAGTCAGGTTAGGCAGATGCAAAGTCTACCAGCTGAATTTAGGATTCAACAGGAATTATGTACATAAAGTTTGTGCTTATGCCTCATGAAAGTGAAAAAGTTATTTCTGAAAATCTCAGCCAGGTGGTTCAAACTGTGCAGAAGCAAGAGAAAGGCCCTGCTGCTGTGCACAATGAACTGGAGCCACCAAACACTAGGAACATCTTGGTATCCAGGAAAATAAAAGTAGAGGTGTGATGTAACAGAGGTAAACTCCGGTATCTTCTATACCAATACTGTCCAGCATTTTCTCTTACATAACAAACAAGTACCAACATTTATCAAGTGTCAGATCTCAGTGTTGAAACAGCTACACTGGGGCTGCTGCTTGGTACTCACTCCTTGGCTGTTGTGCTCATCCCTCACGTTTTGCCACTGCAGTTTCTCAAATTCTAGGACAACTTAGAAGTCTATCCCAAACAACACTGGATGCTGGTAACCCATGGATATTAGAGCAAATGAAAACTGTGAGGGCTCAAACCTCTCTTGATCAGGACATCTGCACCTCCATGAAGGGTGAAAAGAGTCAGTGTACAGGTTTCTCCTGGTTAAGCTGGGCCCAGAGAACCACTGGCAGCAAGCTACCACGGTTTGAGGGATGCAGAATGCCCTGCAAGATACATTCAGCACAAACAGCACTGCTGAGTACAGTTTATTTTCTGACTTGTATCTCTGTTCAAATCCACAGGAAAATGATGGTATTATACAATAGATGAAACCTTGAAATCTGTTTCATTTTGTGATTACTTTACACACCTGCCTTAAACTGCAAGATGTCCTCCATCTTTTGTTAAACATCAAATAACCACCATTTTCTCCATGAGCATATCAAATTCAAGTGTCATAGTGAAGGATTTGATAGCTTCTAGACTTTTCTCAGAGGAATATCCAAATGAAAAACACATAATAAAGTGCCTGAGAAAGGGAAGGCAGTTTTGAAGCCATAGAAAAACATCTTCACTGGGGCAGTCTGCCATCTACCACATGCACTGTATTGAATCAACGTGACAAAATCTCTCTGATAAAAACAAAAATAAACTTTCCCTCCTCTGAGCCTTTACTAAATTTATTTAATTTTATTTTGTTTGACCTAAAACTCAGCTCAAATTTATTGACAGTCATGAACTTCTGGCAAACAGTACTTGCTGTTGTGCAAACATGTAACAAGCTGTAAGCAAGCTGGAGCCATATTCCACACTGTAAACGTCAACAACAGTAATTTTGAGGAAACTTGATGTTTTGGTTTTAACTGTGTTCAGATGTGAGGCTCCAAACACAATCAAAGTGTGTCAAACTTCACAAAGCTGTCCAATGAAAATTTATGTAAATCTTGACAAATAAACTGCTGTGATGGAGACAGTTCAAGCGTGACCAAGCTTCCCAGGCATCACTAGTGGTTCTCAAGACACTCAAGACCAGTTTCCTGCCAGAAGAAACCCTAGCCCTGTTGCACTGATTTTCTCTGTGTCCCCCATGAAGTTCCTGGGACTCTGACTCAGACAAGTCTGGATGGGAAATGGGCATTAAAGAGGGGACTCTTTCCTGACAGATGGAACACAAGGATTTGTCCTATCAACGCTACTCTATATTCCCTGACAACGTGGCATAAGAAGGTGCTTACAGGGAAGGAGCCCTGGAGGTAATGAGGTGAAGGTTATAATTGACATTTCAGAGATTTCTGGATTTCAAGCAGGGTATGAATGTACTTTTGACAGACACTAGGAAAAGGGTGGAGAGAAAAGAGCTGTGAAAGGTGATCTAAGAGCAAACATGTCAAGATATTGTTGCACCAGATATTTAGAAAAAGCTGCCATCAAGAGAGTAAGGATCTAGACAAGTGTTCAAGCAAGCTAGGAGTGAGGAATTTAGCTATTTTTAAGATAAATTGGCCAAGAGATATGGAAGAATCATATGACACAGACAGCAGCAATAAAACAAGACAACATGGCATATCACAATCCAGCTGCCCTGAAGGTTCAGAATTGCACATAACAAACCGTCATTAACTGAAAGTGTAACTTTAAACACAACTTTCTTTAAAGATTGACCTTCCCAAAAAATGAAATAAAATCTAAAAACTAGTTTATTACAGATTTATGCAACTTGAAAACAAAATCCATTAAAACTTAGCTGATCAACTTTCAACCCAGACAAGCAAGAATCAGAACATCACTGTTGCGCTAAAGCAGCCTCCAAAAAAGAGTCTTCATCTGTATTGAGCAAGTTTAATCAGCACTGCCAGGGCACATTTAACGTGCTATATTAATTAAAGCACATTCGCAATCCCAGACCCACCTGATGTAATGAAACAGGCTTCTGGAAAGCCGGCGGGACCGGGCTGCTTTCGGCAGCGCGGTGCTGACCTCCAGCGCCGGCCCGGCTGTACTGCCGCGCAGCCCGGCGCCGGGCACCCGCCTGCCCGCGGATCTCCGCGCACCAGCGTGCGGGAAAGCGCGGAGCCCACCCCTGCTTCACTGCTCTCATCCAGAAACGACAAAGCTGGCCAGCCTTCTCTGCCACCCGGGAACACATTCCTGTTTCCCCAGGCAGCCGCCACAGCCGTGGGACGCATCCCCAGGGCGGCACAGCTGCGTTCACCCAGTGACATTCGCAATGCGGAATTCCCAAAGCAAACCGAAGCCTACTGATTGCCAAGGCATTCAGCAGATACTTGCCAGCTCGAAGAAAATTTTACTGGTTCTCAGAGGGTGACAGCTTCGTGCCAAATTGTCTCCACTCCCCTCCCCTTTCCCCACTGCTTCTTGTAAGAGCTGCACAATAAGTGATTACAGGAATTTTATTCCAATAGAATGATTTTCCACAGTCAAAAGAGCCTCAATTGTTTTCAGATTTTCCTTTTTTCATTTCACTTCAGGCAATGCTAATATCTGATAAGTTTCTGCATAAAATGTGAAAAGTTCAGCAATCTTAAAAGTGATGAAAGGAATTAGAAGTCTTGTCAACTTTAACCGAGAAGCTCAATATCAGACTTCCCAGAATACGAACAAAGTAATAAGCTGGCTTTTTAAACATAGATCCTTCAAAATACCTTCAAAGATCTTTCACAAAATCCTTATTTTCACTTTTAATAGACACATGGGGCACAAGCCACGAAAGCTACTTTCTGCCTGCCATTCTTACCATCTACCTTACATAGTGGTTTTGCTACCTATGTCCCATGTTGTAACTTCTGAAGAAGCTTTTTTCAGATGTCTTGACAGAAACCTCAATATTTATTTAGGTGTAATGCTATTAGAAGCTTTGCCTTCATTAAAAAGTAACAGACATTATTATTCTGTCCTGTCTCTCTAAAGCAGAAAATGAAGCATGTTATTGCAGTTTCCAGTATTTAACATTACTTGTTTTAAGTTTCATGTTGAATACTGTCAGATCTGGTACTCAAGAACTATTAGAAATATTTCTTCTTGCTCCTTTTTCTTAAGTACTAATTCTTCTTGAAGTGGAGAAGTTTTTTTTGTTTAACTGGACTTGCTGCCCTTCATTTTTTTCAAAAAACTCCCACTATTCTTTCAGAGTAAATTAATAGCCACAAACAATATACCCCAGAAGGTATGCAATAAAATCCTTTGGGAAAGGAAGTCTGGTGACAGGAGGAGAAGAAAACAACAGATTCAGGGAGAGTATCACTTCAATTAAAGCATTTAGAGATAAAAACATCTATTGAATATTGATGGTTTGGATTTGTGAGCCAAGAGAAGAAGCTTGGGTAACAAAACAGTTTTAAACCTGTTAAGATATTTTGACTAGATGTTAAGTTTGAAAAACGAAGCCAAGTGTGGAAAAGTAGTTTTCAAATTTTTTAAACAAAGACAGAATATGTAAGGATATTTCAGCCTGATCTCAGTGATGGAAGGTTATGAAACAGACTATCTTGTGTGTGATCACACAGCACGTACAGGACAAACAGTGGATCAGGCCCAGTCAGCATGGCTTTAGGAAAGACAGGTCCTGCCTGACCAACCTGATCTCCTTTTATGACCAGATGATCCCCCCATGGATGAGGGAAAGGCTGTGGATGTGTCTACCTGGACATCAGTAAAGCCTTTGATACTGTCCCCCACAGCTTTCTCCTGGAGAAGCCATGACTGCACCAGGGGATGTTAAGGTTGGACATCAGGAAAAATTTCTTCACTGAAAGCGTGTTTGAGCACAGGAATGGGCTGCACAGGGAAATGGTGGAGTCACCATTGCTGAAAGTGTTCAAGAAATGACTGGGTGTGGCACTGAGACTGTTTAGTTGCCGTGGTGGTGGCTGGTCAAAGCCTGGACTCGATGATATCAGAGGTCTTTTCCAACCCTAATGATTCAATGATACTTCATGTCTGATAATATTATAGGGAGCAACAGAGAGGAAGTAATCATCCAAAAGTAGAAAAACAGAACAAAGGGGAACAAAGTATCAGTGGATGAAGCCAAAAGATGCTGAAAAAAATGTGGACAAGAAGCCCTTTGTGCCATCATTTATAATTGGTAGCATCCTGAGGTTAGATCCAGGCTTCCTCCTACCAAGAACTTTTGGGATTAAATACAATCTATAACAATTTAAGTCTTACTGATTTAAAAAAATAAATGCCAATATTTTTCACCAACACTGTTTCCTGAGTCGCTCCTATTAATCAGCTGCTCAAATTCCTTTATGAGAAAGCACACATAATTTAAAATAACCTGTACATTTATGTTTTAAAGAATGCTGAAGTCAAGCCTTGCCCCAGTTTCTAATGTGCCCATAAAATGGCTAAGGAATAGAGTTCAGAGCCAACTGTCCCTTCTGTGGATTAAGTCCAGTTTTCAATAAAAAAAGAAGTAAAAAGGTAAAAATGCATCCCAAACCAGGTACATAAATCTCAACAGCATTTAGATCTCTCAAAATAAAAAACTGTGCCAGAAAAAAGAGCATGCATTTTCTTTAACAATTTCCAAGTATTTTGCTCCATCTCAGGGATTTGTGTGTAGATTTAGTCAGCCATTCTTGAAACTGTCAAGATACTTAACCATGCAAAAATTAAGGGCTTTATCTCACCTTTAATTCTGTCTGTAATTTAACATAAGTTTTTCTTTCCTTTCTTTCTAACTTATGTCTTAAAACTGGGGCACTGTTTTAGAATTCAATCACACCATGGAAGTGTCATTTTAATGGAGATGAAAGAGCAACATTAACTGACATCCAAAGATTCTGACAAACAGAAGTGCATGGAAGTGAGCAATGATTGAGATCTTAATCACTTGTCAGCTGCACATTGTGATGACTTGCATTTTCAACTAATCTGGCTTGAGTAATGAGTGAAATTTCTAGCTAAGTGGTGATTGGCATTCTCTGAATGAATCTTTTCCTCATATTTCCTTTTCATGGGTGACTGATCAGATCTAGTATGTGAAAAACTGACATGTGTTAATTGAACAGATTTGTGACAGGTGATTAGCTCTCCTTTCATAAAGAACCCTAGAGCTGTTTAATTGTTTTAAAATTATAAAGTCAGGGGGGTTTTGTCATCACCGTTGGCTGCTGACTCTCAGATTTGAACTTCAGGATACTGCTTCAAAGGTGCAAACTAAAGCTACTAAACTATAGTCTTTGATTTCTGACAGCTTCTCTTGGTTTTGCTACCTTTTGGGGAGGAAAAGAAGAAGGACAAAACAAGCACCCAGCTGGGAAGAAGAGAGCCTTTCTACGAACAAAGACCTCTTCCTTCGTTAAGCATTCTTCTAAGGCTTCCAAACTACATACTGAAAGATGAAGGGCATTAGATCTTTTGGAGGGGGCAGGGTGGAAATTCAAGGAATTCATGGGAAAACTCTACCAGGTGCTTGGCTGTTAACTCAGCCATATGTCTTGAAAGCTGAACTTCTCAGTCTACTGTGCAAGAGTCATCCTGTTTACAGTACTGAGAGCCAAGAACACGGGGAACACCAGTTTCCACAGGACTGTCCCCATGGACACCAAAAGCAGACCACTTTAGCTGCTTATTCCTGTAGGGCAAGGAGCCTGGGGACCTTGGAGTAACCTGCAATGACAGGAGCTTCCAGAAGCCCAGCCTGAGCCAGGATTGCAACAGCTGCAGGACAAAAACAGCTCCCAGAGGGACAGATGGCATGAGACACAGAGCTTTGAAGCCTGAGCCAGAGATGGACTGAGGCACAGAGGTTGCAGGAGTGAGACGGGCCACGGAATCCTCCCTAACCTAAACATGGATCAGCACCACACAGGCCTCCCAGCATAGTACATGGCAGAGCATCACATATTAGAGTTGCCAGGAACAGAATTTTGGAAAACTTCTAGTCTCCTGGGAACAGGAAAGTTTAGATAAAACCTACAAAACAGAACTCAAGTTTTCAGCAGCTCTGCCCTCTCTTCTATGCCAGGAAGCCCACTTCTACCTTAGACTGAGGGACAAATACGGTTTTACCTACCCTTTTTCCTGTGAGAAAACTAGTAGAACCTGCCAATGAGATGCTTGCTGGTAGAGTCGCCAGCAAAGGCCTTTTGGCTATTCAGATAACCACCTTTTTGTTCTCATTCCTCTGTGCTAACTGCTGCCCCTCCAGCCCTGCTGCTTTGCCCTCTGGAGCTTCATGCCAGACTTATTTTCTCTTCTGCTTTGCCTTCTCCACTTCTCTCTCATGAAAGCTTTCTTTTCAGGATCACGTTCCATTTAGCTTATCCTTTCTTAATTCTTGGCTGATTTTAAGATATTACCATAACAATAAATACTTTCCTGTTTGCCTCGGTAGAAGCAGTTCCACAAGATCCTAGGAGGACTACACCAGCCACAGCTGGCTACAACAGCTTCTTGCCACACAGCAGAAATTCCCATTTAGTTGTCACAATAACAAAGAAAAGCAACAGCTGCAAGGACAATTTTGGTGCATCTTTAAGGAATTTATGACACTGGGGTTAAGTAGTTCCTTTCATTATAAATCAATAGTTCTAACAACTAGTAAATATTCTACAAGTTTTCTTGTGTTCTTCAGAACACAGGTTTTAGAGAGTTTGATCAATTTGTGCAATTATTCTGTCAGTTCCCTTACTAAATAGTTGCTTGTTCACTGATGAAGATCTCAGGTTCAAACCTTAGCAATCAACTATGATGTGTCTATGCCAAGAGGCAAAAAAGCAAATAAACATACTTATTCTTAAGAATCCTTAATCATGGCACACACAAGATCCACTAAGAAAATATATGCCAGAAAGAATACAGTGGTGACAGTTCTAGAAAACAACTAAAAAATTCATGCAAAAGTGTATAGATAATGTGCAGAAAGAATAGAGGATTGATTGATTAATTAATTACATCATAAGGATTGAAGTGGGAGGGAGATTCTTTTATCAGAAAAACACATTTGTAGAAATATAAGCAAGTTTTTGAGACTGCATACTGGACAAATTTTGCTTCACTTACATCCAGAGACTTAAATACTCAATAAATTTTAGACTACAGAAAATGAGAAATTATTTAATTTTGTAGTAATGTATCTGCTAAAAACTCACCTAATTCAATGTCTCTTATGCCCATGTATGTTTCAAGAAGCTCATCCACTTTTTTAATTGCTTTTTCTTCAACTTCAGTTGGCTTTGTTGGAATAAAGGAAGAAAAGAGCAAAAGTATGATTATATCCACGCAAATTTCAAAATAACCAGCAATGTGCCAGTGATTATCCTTACTCCCATCTTGGACACCTAGACTTACAAAATCTACAAATAAAACACAATATTCCACTCTCTTTCCCTCTTCTCACAAACATGAGCTTTCCTCCCCATATCAAGTCACACAGTTCACATGTTCAAACTGAGCAGAGGCCTTGTATGTCCTGATAATACAGATCTTCATCCAATCCTCATCAGCTTTAGAAGAGCCCAGAAAAAAATAACATTTATTCACCAAACTCTAATTGCACAAATTCCTGTCAATGTATCTAATTAGCCTCTCCTAACAACAACCCTTACACTAACCATGTACACTTCACAGTGTCAGAAATGGAACCAAGTCTTCAACCATCCCACCTCTTTTTTCATCCCCTTCCCTCTTTTCAGCCCTCCTTGGTCTACTCTACCTTGAATTCATCCATGTAATCCATGAGATCTAAATATAAATTCTCTGCTTCCAGGTTCCTCAGCCCCATCCTATCCCTGCTAGTCATCAACTTGCTCTCTTTTGTCCCACAAGCTTTGTAACATCCAGATTTTTCCATCCTACTTATCAGCTTTGGGTAAGAATAAATCAGAAGCTAGGTGATTAAACTACTGAAGGGCACACACCACACCATACCATTTCCTCCACAGTAGCAGGGCCTTTGGTTCTCAGGCGGAGTGTTTCTCTCCCTTTGGAGATCTTAGCCTCTGACAGAGTTCTACCTTTGGTCCTTGGTTCCAGCCTTTCTAAAGACAGAAAAATAACAAAAGTAAAATACCAAACAGAACTAAGTATACAGTATGACAGATTATGATGTATCTGCTTTGGTTATTACATTATCTTCACATTTTATTCTAATTGAGATCTAGACTTGTGGAGGTGCCTCTCCCCTAAAATCCCTGGGGGAGGGACCCTGCAGGGTAGGGGTCTGTCCCTGTCCCCATGTCACCTGTGCCCCATACCTGTTCCTGATTGATTGGTTTGTGTGCCCAGGCCCAGGAAGAGAGCAGGGTCCCATGACTGGGTCTGCCTGGGAACTCCAGCCAGGCAGCTGGAGGAATAAATCATCTCTGAACATCTAAAGAAATATCGCTTCATCTTTCCTTCCAAGTCCATCGCTGTCTTATACATGTTGTAAGGATTCCCCATTACAACATAGACTATGTACAAGTTTAACTATAAATTCAGTGTATTCTAAGTACAGCTTTGCTGACAATTTGTTGTCTAAGTTCTAATATCTGCTCAACTGCACTGAGGCTAGGACTTCCACTGACCAATATATCTAAGCAGGCCTATGGCATTCACTTCATACGTGCACCATGTGTAATTTTATTTCCTCATTCTACAGATAAGTATTTACACCTTAGTATTAGATAACAGCTGAAGTCACCAGCCAGCTGCTGATTTATTCTGGTCTTTACAGGCAGAACACACAGCAGGTTTAGCATCGCCACATTTCCATCTTTCTCTGAAGCAATGGTGCAAAGGCTCCTGCTAAGCAGGTGATGATGCACCACGATGAGCTAACAATTTGCTTATCAGCATTCACAGAGGTGAAATGTCCATAAGCACATCTGCAGGAGTTTTTCTACTGGTTTCACTAAAATGATTTTACAGCTGATAAATCTCTATGAAGAGTATCTGAGTTTACACAAAGTTTTTTACCTGAATTCAGCCTTTCTTGTTTAATCCTGGGTAAGGGCACCCCAGTTAGTATATGGAGCATGGAATCATGTAAGTTTTGGGTTTCCTGTTCCAGGACACAATTTTACATTCAAGAGTGGCAAGGCTTTAATTTACTCACTGACATGGGAGTCACATAGTGAATCTGTAAAGTGCTAGAGGAGAGTAGAAAATTTTGCAGAACTGCAGTTAATTGTCCTGTTCTCTCTAACAGATTATTCCTCCTCTTAACAGCAGGCCTTTCTAATAAGCTCTTCTTGAAGGCAAGGCTTTAAGATGTTATATTAATGTTGCTCAGATTTCAACTCATCATTCTTGCATAAACAGTCACAAATTTAGATTATTATGCTGAACAGGTCTTGAAAAGTAAATTTATTAGCTTTTATTTTACAAATAGGTATGTCACAGTCTCATATATATTTTATATATATTAATATATATATTATTTTATATATATATATTCTTAGGATCAACACTTTTTCTTAATCCTTTTATTGCTTCAAGGTTTAAAACCATCCTTAAGATTGTCCTCATTTCTGCTAGATTTTTTTTGAAAAGTCATTCCTGGTAAAAAAAACCTATATTTTTCAAATTCGGTTACCATTATCATCTTAGAGGTCATGATTTGACATAATCTTTATTTGCAGTACTTCAGACCAAAGCACTCTGGCTATCACAGAAACTATTTTTCATGTTCACATAATTAAAGTGCAGAGTTTGTGTTATGCTGCCTTTACTTTGTTTCTATTATTTTTCACAATTCATAGAGGGCCAGCTTGTGACTGGTACAAATCTTTAATTCTGTGCTATAAGCCTCGCCTAGAGTAGCTGAGACAGCCTGTGTGTCCATGGTAAAAAGATATCCAATCACTAAATCACACTTCTTTCACATTCTGTTGAGAGGAAGAAAAATGAAAATTATTTCACACAGAGGCTTGTGTCTCATTTCTGTACCCTCACTGAAATTAACAGGAATTCAGCACCTGCTGTCCCGCAGGATCTGGATCTTTGTCATCTCCTCTGGGGCTATTCTTAGTGCTTAAGCTGCAGCTTAAGCATTATCTTGAATAAATTTGTGCCTAAAGCCCAACTATACCTAAGGCTAGAGGCAGGACCCTCTAACCTACTGAGCACTGCAACTTGCAAGGTAATTTCTGCAGGGTAAAAAATAACATGCATCTTCCAAAAATCTGTCCATAAAACTCTGGTTGCCTCTTAACTCAGTATCAGAAAAAAGGTATTGCCATGAAATTAAGTGCATTTCCTTCTCCACATGACAGGCAGACTAAAAGGTATCTTAGTCACCTGACTAAAGTAAATGCTATTAAACAATGGCTGAAGTCATCAATCAAATGCTGATTTACCCTGCTCTTCACACACAGACTGTGTAATACTTCCAGCACTGGACACAAATTATAGGCCCGAATTAAAAAAGGTGTGGCTCCATTACTAATTTTGATAGACTACACAGGCAATTCTTTAGCATAATGTATAACATACACGTTTACTTAACAGAGGCATCAACGTATATACAAATGCATTTGAGATCAGCTCATAACCCTGTTCTTCACAGAAGCACCAAAAGCAAAAGGAAATCTTTGCATTTCTCTCATTTTCAATTCCTGCTGCTATTCTGACACCAAGTGTCAAGACTGGTGTATAACAGTAGCTGTAAACTACTAACATATAAAAAAAATTGAAAAATAAACATTTAGAATTTTTGCTGCTGTAGTGAAGACAGTGATATTGAATCGACTGTTACTGCAGGTGTGCTGAAGACCTCATACAAATTTATGATTTAGCACTATTTTGAAGTTTTTATTACAGGATAATGCTACATGGTTTGGGGGGGATGCAAAAAAATAGAGATAATAAAAATTGTAACTCGGTCTCTATTTTAACTGCCTGAGTAAAACCAACTTTGCTTGTTTGCTACATTGATAGAATTAATATATACAAGAATTCACAGTAGGTATGCATTCGTCCTATTTAAGCAGCACTTGCTCATAGCAGGTGGCAAGTAGAGACAAAGCTTTGCCATTCTGCTTTCTTCCTATTCTGAGTACACCTGCTGCATGATTGGAGATCCAAAAAAAGGCTGGGGAGAGGGAGACCAGGCAGGCAGGCAGGCAGCAAAGGAGGTGCTCTGGGGAATCCCAGACAGTGTTTTCTGCAGCCCCCTTCAGCATTAAAAAGCACAGACCCCAGTAAAGAGCACAGAAATAGAAAAGTCTGACACACAGAACAACAGGGATTATGAATCAATAGATGAAAAAAGGAGTTTCAAGGACCAGGCCATTAAGTAATCCATGCCTTAAAACTGTACCTATGAAACCATTCCTGTACTTATTCTGCAACATCATGTAGTGGCAAAAGAGACTAAGGCTCAGGCTGAGGGTAACTCACACCAGGACAACTGCTGGAGAAAGCAAGATGGAAGAAAATCCATTCATAAATCTTCCACTTCAAAGAAAAAAAACTATAGGTACTTTCCTGTAGTCATTATGTTACTTTAGGTGGACACTTGTCTGCATTCTGAAAACAAACTTTCAATGTAATACAATGTTGGGATATTACTATCAAGGTGTTTTACTGAACAAGGTGGACAGTCAGGTCACTCACCAAATGCTTTCAAAGGCTCTACCAACTCCAGCTTAAACTTCTGACCTTTCTCCAGATCTTTTAACATTTTGGCAACTTCATAATGGCGACACTCTGACACATTTTTTCCATTTATGGTCTCTATGTGATCACCCACACACACCGTTTTGGTTTGGTCCATTAGGCTGCCTTCTTTGATTCGCTATTGTTTAAAAAAAAAAACACCACTAGAATTAGAAATATTTCTTTAAAAGGTGATAGTTTTTAAGAGGTGACACCACAGAGTTTCAAGAATGTCAGTTTACAATATCAATACCACTGAGCTTATTACTCCAGCAATGTGTTTTGTCTATAAGATTATAATAAAACATATTTTGAAAAGCATTATTTTTCAAACAAAATATTTTAATAAGCATTGAATATAAAATCAGCTGGGAAAAAAAAAGAATGTAACCATACTTCAGAAATTAGGGCTCTGAATAACCTAGTATTTCTTGTGCTTTAAAACTGATCACAGTAATGTGAATGTTTATTCAGGTTCTGGGGGTTTTTTATTTAATACCTTGACAAGCATAGGAATAGAATTTTTCTCTTCTCAGGTATGGTCTAGGGACTTAAAAATGTGTTATATAGTAAAATATTACATACTGTAAAGGGCTGATCTTAATAAGACCCATCCCCAGTGGTGAAACTACTATTTTTCTCATCAAGCTATATAGCTGTATATAAAACGATTTCCTCTGAAATAATAAAGAATAAGAAAATCCTCTAACTGCCATATCATGGAAAATACAAATAGTCTAAAGGTCATAAAAGAAGATACAGCTTTTGTGAAGTGTAATTTTAAAAGTATGGGGAAAAACCTTTAAAATATGTCTATGATTTATCCCACTTTAAATTTCATGATTCTGTTTATTGCTGTTACATACTGTTCTATTTGTTCATCATGTGCATACATCACATAAACCATTATCATATGGCTATTAAATAGAAAAGCTGTGGCATAGTAAAATACCTTATATCTAGCAGAGATACAAATTTCCTTCTAATGTGTTCCTGATTAACAATCGTTCCAACAATGACTGATGTTGCTCAGGCTAACTTTGAGTGAGGTAGCAGTGAGACAAGCAGATAAGCATATTGCCACCTCCTACTGTGACAGCCAGCCTAGCTGGGCAACCCTCCCAGAAGCTGCTTCCAGAAGCTGCTTCCAGCCCCTGCACATGTCTGAGCCCACACTTGTGCCTCCATCAGAGAGTCAGTGGGAAGTGTGAGAGTGCTCAGTGTCCTATCGTGCACTGCAATGATTTTAAGCTTCAGGCTGAGTTTAACACTTTCTAGCACCACACAGAAGCCTCGTGGTGAATGCAGACATGGGTATCATGCACACCAGAAACTGAGTTTCTGTTACCAGGATTCGAAACCGTCCCACCAGGCTTCAGTTAATGTTTAGTCTACATGTTGAATTCATATTCATTTAACTTCTCTTCTGCACTTGGATCCCAATACTAAAACTGTTTAAATAATATTCACTGACTGTTATTTGTGTCACTTTTTATCATCACTCCAAGTTAACTGCCTGAGACAGACAAGCTACATTGTCACAGTAATTAAGATGCAATTGCCTGTATTTCAAGTGCTCTACAGTCCATTGAAATGCTATGAGGATCCATATTTCCTATGCAATGCCTACTTCGTTTGATGTCTCCTTGTACACCACTCAGTCATACTTCAAGTTCTACTGCTGTTCTTTTAATGCTAATTTGACGCCGTAATATTTTTTCCCACCTGCCCGTATACTCCAAAAACAAATTTGTGAAAGCAGAATGACACCAAAACAAGATTAAGTTTCATAGGAAAAAAACCTGCATTTTAGCGTCAGGTTTAAAATTGGTTGGGTTATCACATCAAACCTAGAAACCTATCTGTTATTCAAAATGCAGTAAAATTACTGCAACCCATAGCAACCTTCAACAGCCCACCAATCAGTAAATTTAGTATTAATTTTTACTTAAGAATGGGACACAATTACAAATTTTCAAGGATGTATATAAGCAAAAACAGTTCTATAAAACTTTAGAGACAGTCTCTGCTTAGTCATTTACCTAGACAACCAAGTAAAAAAAGATATAGCTTTTAGTTTTGTAAATGTGTTTTCTAAGCTGGTTTAAAAGATTCATTAGCTAAATATGCAGCAACAACAACAAACAAAGCAAGCTCCTAGAAACTCCTTAAAATTGGTGCTTTCCCATGAAGACCGCATCATTTTCATTACAACGCTTATTATGAGACGAGTACAAGGAAAAATATATTTTTTGTTCAGAGGAGTTTTACCCTATTTACTGGAAATTACAGCTTGTCTGGCTAACATGGTGAGGGTTTTCCAGTGTGCTCCAATTGTGCAGTAGTCTATGTGATGGCTGTTCTCTGCCTGTTACCAACCAGGCACAAAGGGAGTGTCATTTCACACTGCTGCACTCGTGCATGCTGGTCACTGAAGCACTGCTTTCCATGCCTTCTTTTAAAATGCCACATAAGCATCAGCATGACTGAATGTTACAGGCTGCATAGATGCCATCACTAGAAGTTCACAGTTGTCTACAAACATAAAAGTTAGGCTATGATTTTGCCAAAATGTTTAGTGAAACCTTCACTGCATCTTGACTTTCACAAACGTGATCTCAGTCACATTTTTCCACAACAAAGACAAGCAAACCGATTTCCAAACCACGTCTTGCTTTATAGACAAGGTAGCTAAGGAATGGGTAGCTAAGGAATGAACAGAAAATACAACCTCTCCATACAAGAAGCTCTGTTTACAATGAGAACAGCAATTGTGGCAGCAGCAATCAAAGCCTCACTAATAATGGGTAATTGGAGTATATTAGTGTAGTTACTAAAAAGCTGGCAGAGAGGTTTTCCTGAGAAATTCTCCAGCTTTTCTCACATTCTGTGAGAGCCTTTTCTTTCACACACAGGCTAGAGGAAAACAGAGAAAGACAGTTTTGTAAACTATTCTCTATCTTGCATGTGCACTTGTTTTTCATAGTCTTGTTTTGGGAACACTGAGACATGTTTTGAATATTGGTGTCTTACTGTTCAGCCTAGCTGATTTATTTATTTGAGAGGTGGTGGGTCAATAGGCCAATCATGTAATTTCTTTATTACAAACCACACTATAAGAAGCCTTCCATTAAAGGAGGTCTTAGTTCTTGCTTCGACCATATCCTCTGACCTGCCTTCATGTCATGATTTTCGTCCTTCCCTGGAGATAACAGCAACATACTAGAACAAAGAACCTAAAAATGGCAGAAAATGTGATTAAGGTTCCTAATACCTAGTCTAGCAAGAAGGATAGCATCATTTCCTCAGCCTCTACTTGTCTCAACACATACTACCTCTAGGTCATATAGAAGAGAAGAAGGAAAGCAATTATCATTAATATATTGTGCATGTTACTGCCCATACTTGCTACTGAAGTTAATTGTAGTAAATTGTGTTAATCCATATCCTTGTAATTCACCCTATCTAAGGCAACAATACTGGAAAGCTGAAAAACCACTGTACTTGCCCCTACTCTTGTACAGCACAAAGGCTTCTGCCCTGGGAACAGCCAAATACTGAAAGAACATGATCTCATTATCACAAGACTGACAGAAGTTTTATAACCATTTAATAAATGACATCAGAGAATCACTTTAAAACAAGAGGGGGCAGATGTAAGCAGTATCTTACACCTACCACCTCAGGGTAGCTCAGGAGATACAATAGCTGCATTGTAAAGCTGATACACATTACAGAAGCGATGAACAAATGAACTAATTTTGAATGACATGCAGTACAGAATAGCTGAATTAATTTTGAATTATATACCTAAAGAAAAGCAACTTTATTCTTTACTTACCATATATATGATAATAAAGGATTTTATAATTTACCTATTCTAGTAACAGGAGCTTCTATAGAATGAAGTATTTAATTGGTAATTAAGTTTACCTTTATAAAGGCACAGCCAGTTCCATTGTCTGTAATGGTAAGCCCCAGCAAATCATCAGTTTTAAGAACTTCCACTTCTTTTCGTTGTCCTTTCACATGGGCAAATATGAAATCTTCAAGGCCAATTTGTGCACCTAATAGCTTGTCCATATCAACTTTATGAGTATTCAAAGTGCAAAACATGATCTGTGCAGAAGGAAAGAAAACACATTAAGTTTAACAATGTATTAGGTTTGGTGAGCTTGACAGGAAGATAAAATGAGAGCACAGTTCAGGCCCCCGTGACAGGTCCATAGCCAAAATGATACCTCTTCTCCAGCTGCACCAGGAGTGGGGATACTCTCCATCCACACACAACAGAAAGCATCAGTAGCTCAAACTGCAGATAAGAGTTGGCAGGGAAGAGAGGAAAGAGACCTACCTGTGTGAGCAGCCTCATCTCAGCACACCAACCCTGAGAGAGACATCTTGAGCTGGTACAGCTTGCACCAGAGGTTAGAGTAAGCAAATTGAAGAGCCATCACCATCTTTTGCTTCATCATTCATCCACCTCAAATTCCACACTATTCAAAGATCACTAGGGACTACTTTAAAATTTGATTTAAAGTTGGTTGAAAGCAGTTTAATGGGAAAAAAAAGAAAGCTTACCAAAACAAAATAGTCATGAGAGAGCATGAAATGTTTTGTATTGCTCCCTGTGTTCCTCCATTAGCTCAGAGCACGTTGTCTCCAATGGGTTGCTTAATTCCTACCTTTCCCCAGCACGAGTTGGAGTCATGCCTGTTCCAGCTTAGTAAAAGCAAGGCTTAACAAAAAGATCAAATTGCTTCTTTATAAATCAGCTTTTCTGAGGGATTTCCCTTCAGCACTGGGTATCAGACACTCCTTTTCCTCTCTACACTTATGCCAGTTCTTCAGCGGGGAGGTTTGTTGTCCTGGGCAGGCAGGATGAAAGTTATCAGCTGCTCTGCCTGGGGACAGAGATGCTTTTGCCACCAGGGAGCTGCACGGAGGAATTTGGCCAAGCCCAACACGCCGTCCCAGCTACAGTAACTACACTTGCCTAAGGCTTTCCAAGGTGAAGCAGGAGAGGAGTGAGGGCCAAGGGAACCACACAGCCTCCTCCTGGGCAGCACCCGAGAGAACAGGGCAGCAGCCAAACCAGAGAAACTGCACTCCAAGAGAAGCTTGGAGTATCCCTAAAATCTACTTCTCTGAGGCAACAACTCAGGTTTTCCACACCACACCACCACACATGCCTCTTCTTTCCTTCTGGCATCCCTGGACGAAAGCAGAAAAATTGAAATGCAAGTCACCAACCTGTTTAAATTGATTCCAGCTAAACAAAGGGTGGATACTTTTACTAATGTATTCCACAGAGAGCGTTCAAGTTTCTAGAGCTTTCTAGACTTAGATTCTGTAATATGGGGGTTTTATCTTAAAGACTGAAATTTATTATAGAGATTGTGTATCTTGATGGAGGTCTTGTTTAGTTGTTGTTTTTAAAAACAAAACAAACAAAAAAACCCAACCCTCCCCTTCACCAAACAGCCTTACTTCAATGGCTACTTGCTTATCTCATCTAGTCCATCAAACATCCACTGCAATCTAACACCTTATTTAACAATGAAAGTCGTAACAGCGCACCCTTAACAGACGTTAGTTTTATTTGCTCAGGTAATGGAAAGGTTTTCAGTTAAACAGTACTCCAGCAGTAACAACACCTAGAGAAATTAATCTGGTTTTAAGTAAAAAAACTGAATTTTATTTTCTAAATAAGAATAATAGTCTCAAATGACAAGCTCTTTTTTTAAACCAAGAAATTAAAACAGATGTTATCAAGCTCACATACACATTTTCAGCTCTCTCAAGCTACATAACTTGGCCAGTTTAAAACGGCAACTCTGTTCATTGTTCTTGTGATGAGTAACAAGCACTGTCCTTACATTTTAGACATTAGCATCCTTCATCTGACCTTGTCAAACAGACAATCATCGAGTAAATACTGTCACACCTTTGAATAGATAAAATTGGCAACAGAACAGAAATGTGATATTTAGAAACTCGATCCAGAGTTTCTCTTTATAGATCTTCATCTGGATGGCATTCCTACTACAGCCTATAAGTCTGCAGAATTTTTTGTGAGTCAGTTCTGTTAGCCACAAGGCTCCAAGAGCATCAGCCAGTCAAAAATAAAACTTAAATCATTCTTCATCCTCTTTAGTGAACAACTGCTTTTTCTCAGAACAGATATATGCAAAGAGTAATGTACTAAAGATGTATCTACCTAGAAAGATCTACCACAACACCATCTACCAGTTACAGCATAGCTTTATTTGTACACAACAGAAACCTACTGATTCAAAAAATATATTTTTTTCATAAATCTTACATAAGTTTAATATTGGCATCTAATGACAGATTATATACTTGAATACTTAAATGACAGCTTCCACTTGCTGAAACTTTTGAATATTTTTAATAGTAATTATCTTATCCAAAAATGAAGCAGGAAAAAAAAATTCAATGTGCAATTCTCATTGTTAAGTCTTTTCTGTCCTTACCCTAAACCTTCATGGGCATTTGGTCTTTAACTCAGCATACCAGTGCTGTGATATTTCATGCCAACTTTAGCAAGATATTATAAATCAGAACTGTTACATCAGTCACAAAGTATCTAGGATACCTCCTTCACCAAGAGTTATGTTCTACAGCACTCAGAACAAGGAAATTCCATGTGGCTGGAGACTAGGGCCTTATGCACAACTTTATAAAAGAGATTTTTCCAATAAGATGACTAACAGATTATTCCCTGCATCCATGTTTTCAGTTGGAAGAGACCACATTAGCCAACATAACGAGGGCTATACTGTGTGTTATTTAAAGAAATGGTATTAGCTAAGAAAAAGAGGTTTACATGATGTGTTATATAAAGTATATCTGCAGTACCATATTGCATATTCCATACATTAATTATACTCTTCTATATTGAGCTTACACCTTGAGAAGGACTCAACAATAAGTTGATTGATAGATTACATACACAGAAGCTACTGAAAAGATATTAAAAATCTCAGATAACTTTACAGAGGAGATCATAATCACTTTCTGTTTCAGAGGTAGGCAACTGGGAATTTTAATTCTGAGCAAGATGTAACACCCACTGACATATTTCCCTATATATGTAGATGTCATCATATCAAGGAATCACCAACGCATTTTCTAGGTAACTTATTCACTTATCTTCTCCAAGAAAAATGTGGGAGCCTTGACCAGCTTCAGCAAAAGAAAGAATAACCAGCTCTTCCAAGTTCTAATGAGCTTTTGGTACTGTCAGTTATGCAACTTGGTCAATACATTAAAAGTCTTATAAAATAAGCAGTGTTTTACTGTTTGTTTTGGGGTTGATTTTTTTTAACCCGAAATACACCAGTATTATAGCACAAGTCCTTCCACGTCATTATTTCCATACTAACATTTCAAATGCTTTCAATTAAAGTATTTGAAAAAGATGTAGAAAGCATCACATGCAATACGGGTGTGACATTTAAGCACTCTTTAGGGAAACAGCAAGCAAACAATTCTTGCCATAGGGCTGGGAGGAGGTGGTTTGTAGGGAGTGTTAAGTTTGCTCATTTAAAGTATGCAATCCGTAGGCGAGATTGTGAGCAATTTGTTTCAACAGATAAGCATAACAACAAAACTTTCAACACTTTGGTGATGAGGATTTCACAAGCTGACTCTTTTCTCTAAAACCCAGTTCAGATTTTTTTATTGTTAAAAGGACGGTTTTGTTCAGAAACACAAGTTTCAGCAGTGGCTTATTTGTCAGCAGTCTTTCATAAAAGTTTAAATTGAACAGGTTTAAATCAAGTACTTCTATGAAACTTTAATGTGGCACAGCCTCACTGTATACTAAACTGTTTAGCATTAGGAGGCAAGGCCTGTGGAACAACAGCCCCCACACAAGCTCAGCAGCTGAACTCTTGTTTCTGGAAGAGAAAGAGGGAGCTGCATTTCTGCCCTTACTGCTGTCAGAAACGTCTCTCTCTTCCTGAGTTACCCTCGTGATGCAAAATTCCTTCCACTGTGAAAGAAACCCCAACCTCCAAGGGCTCTGGACAGACACACCCATTGAGCATTCAGTTTAATTCACCAGCCCCACCATATCTCACCTTTCAAAGTAAACTAAATAATCAAAAGTGCAAATTGCGAGTAGACAAACCAAAAGTCCATACAGCTTCTATGGGTTACCATTTCCTTCTCATCTGATCAAGAAATATCCCAGCTACAGCCAGACGTTAATATCCACGTTCTCAGTGCCCGATTAGCTACTCTGAATACTTTAAAGCCCTACCATGTGCTCTCACAGGAGCACACCACCACCAAATGCTTTAACAGACCCACATTGTCCTTCAGTCAGTGCTCATTTATTTATCATACAGGCTGCACTCAGCACTTTCCCCCTTACAGGGAACATAACATTCCCTGTTACATTCCTAATAGCCATAGAGGAGTATCCTAAATGGCCAAAGCTACAGATAAATACTTTTTCCAACTACTTTTCCTACTTCAACCTCCATAGAAAAAATAGGGGTAGATATTTTTATTATTTATGCAAAGAGAAACATACACGTAACTGTGCGTGGGTTGTGTTGTTAGTTAAGAGTTGCATCTATCTATGTTTTTTTAGCTCTGTGCTTTCTTGTTGAAAGCCTGTTGAAGCAAGCAAGTTAAAAGTCAGCAACGTGATCTACCTCAAACAACACTCATAATAACGATGGTGGAAATTATACAACTTTTAAATTTTTTTATGTAACTTTAGCCAGGGGTTTGTTCTCCTTAGCCCAGAGGGAGAGGAATTGAAGATGCTCTTTACAAGGCTCTTCACCGGGAGAGGCCCGATGAGTATAACATCCACAGATCCAAGAGATACACAGGAGATAAGCGCGAACATTAATGATCATTAAGGGACATTATCCCCCAACATCACACCCTGGCGAAGTCAGAGACACCTGGTCTGGGAAAAGACTGATAAGACAACTGAAGAATGAGGAACAAATTAGCATCGAAGGCAAACGTATCAATAACCAGTAGGAGATCGAATACTAAGAACTGTGTAATTTAAGACCAATGAACAAGAATTTCTTTGGGTTTTGTCTCTATAAATGTGTGAAAAGTTCTGATAAAGGATTATGTGTGATGGAATGATTTTCACTTGGCAACCCGGGCATGTGTAGATTAAATGACTTCTATTGCACATCCTGGCCAGTACAACATCCTGGCCAGAATAAAGCAATGCCCTAGTTCTCTAACATAAAAAGATATTGCTGAAGAGATTTTGTTTTTCCCAGAGTTTCAGTGACAATGATAATCTATTGCTAGTAGCCATATTCACTCCACCTCCCTGTGGAAAGAATGGTCACGTTGGATCAGTAAAAGAGGAAATACTGGCCATGGTAAAAGTCAGAGAGATAGGCAGAAAGGGAGGCTTCTACCTACCCCTCAGCTTCAAAAGGGGGAACAGATACATATTCACCTAGGCAAATGGGTGAAGAATAAAATACCTACAAGAAACGATGAGCACAGGAAAAGAGTCATAAAGCTGCTGTTGTCTCACTCCTTCACAGACACCTAGCAAACATCCCCTTTGAAGCCATACCCATCTTGTCCTGACCCCATCCTACACTACTCATGATCCAGGCCTGCACAGAAATTTCTGTCAATGTCTGTCCAACAAATCCTGTGTTTTATATAAGCTTCTCCCTGCCACTGTTGGCAGTCAATCACAGAACCTGGAAAGGATTCTCCAATAGAAGCTAAACTCAGCTGGTCCTGTGAGATGTGCTCCAAAGAGGAAAAGAGGTGCAGTAACCATGTGGAGTCAAAAAGAGAAGTGACAGATTACAAGTATAGCTCATTCAGAATTGTATTAACACACTTGGGCAGGAACTTATCCAAGAATCCTTGCCTACCCTACAGTAAACTCACATATCATATTAAATGTATTCACTTCTGCAAAAGTTATCTGAATGCTCTCTACATGGAGATCTTTCCCACCACACCCTCCCAACAATTTTCCACCTCAGCCACTACAGAGTAAAGATCTCTGTGATAGGACCTGTTTCCAAAGGCAGTCAGGTATGACGCTGCCCACAGGCTGCAGCAGAGCTGGAGCACTGAAACTTTTCTAGACAGGTAACACCTACAAAGGGCATTTGAGTACCTCAGCGTCTTCCAGTGTGCTGAGATGTAGCTTCTGGCATTATTCTTTACACCATATTATCTGTCCAAAAACAGCTTTAATTAATAGATAATACAATTGAAAAGAAATTCTAAATTCATTAATTCCTTGGCTGTTCACCAATCTATGTTGTCTATCCAAAATTCTGTTGCGTGACCCTCTGGTCTAGGTTCTTCACTCTGCTATGCCTTCACACCAGGAAATATTTTTGATCACTATTTTCATTTCATACAACTTTCTTAAGGCCAACTGAACTTCTAAAGTAAAAGATTTTAAGTTCAGTGCCTCCAGCAATAATTCTCCATCCATTTTTAGCAATAAGCCACACAAAAAAATAAAAATTAAAAAAAGGAATGTAACATTAGGGAACAAAAGAAAATAAGAAACTTCTCTAGTCTGGCACAAGGCTGGCAATATGTGCCCATGATATGTGGCACTTCCTCTAAAACCTCTGAGGGTGTCAGATTATACATCCAGCAGGAGAAACAAGAGTGCACCATTCATACAAAATTAAGTTTCTTTGTGAACACTTCTTTCTCACGTCAGTGGACCCAAAAGTTCAACAGCAAAAGGAAGGAAACTAAAATAGAAGACAATTTGGTAATTATGAGAACCTGAGAATAAAAGGTATACCTGAGATGGAACAGAACAAAACAGCAGCTCAGGATGAAAACAAAGGAGCCGAAGGTCAGAAAGCAGCTGGGAAGGTCTAGGACATGGGTGCATTGCCTCTTAATTACTAAATGCAACAGTGACTGGTTAAACTGTATTCACTGCTACTGCCGCTTTCCCTGTACAATTTGCTGTTTGAAATGCTAAGTCAGGCACAGCAAACTCTCAGAACAAAGCCTGTTGTAGTAGTAGTCTTTACAACTTCTAAAAAAGTCATCTACAAAGAACAAAACAAGTAAAGCTGTACGGCCACACGTAGGCATAATGAAATGTTAGCCCTTTGTTTCAATTTGCCACTCTGAGGTTAAGGTTCACAGCACCACATAGGAAGAACTTGATATAGCCACTACCTTTTAACTAAGAGAAAACAATGCATTTACAAACACAAATGAGTCATTATCCAAATAAATGTTTAGAACATGGCTCAGGAAAAAAAAAAAAGATCAAAAAGGCAGCTGAGTTAAAAAAAAATCCTGTTACAGACTTAAATAACTCCACTTGAGCAGTGAGCCTTTTAAAAATATTTACCTGACAAAGCAGAAAACTTTCCAAATATCACATTCGGCTGAAATTTTAAAATGTAAGTATGATTTAGGGCATTTATACCACATCCCCTCCCCTTCCAGGGCCTTCATTGTGGATATTATCCTCATAGAGCCGTTGTCCCTCTTTAAATTGGAATGAAGCACTCCCTAAGGGCTGTGTCAAATAGCAGCTGGCAACAGGTTAACCGAGACACTGCAGTTTTGGACAAGAGGACCGTTGATTTTACCATGTAAGAGTTAAACGCAGTCACACTTATGTCTATTCCCGTATGGTAACCCTCATTTGGAATAACAAAAGGAGTTTTTTTCTGCCAAGAAGCGCAAAGGAGGCACGTCCACACAAGCCCACGACAGAGGATGCCCACGGCAGAGCGGTGGGAACAGGCCCGGCGGCCGCGGCGGTGCCGGCCCTACCTGGGCGGGGTGGATGCCGAACGCCTCGCCGATCCGGCCGTACAGTTCGCGGGCGCTGCCGAAGCCCTCCACGCGGCCCGTGGGGCTGCCGTGTGCCAGCTGCGTGTGGAACTGCAGCCGCGACGCGCCGGCCGACGGGGCCGGGGCCGCCGCGGGGGCCGGGGCCGCCGCCTCGCTCTCCACCAGCTTGAAAGTCTCCTTGGACTTGTCCTTCTTCTTGCTCCTCAGCCCCAGCGGCATCTTCCGCGCCGGCCCCGGGCTCCTGCGGCCGCCGCCGGCCGCGCTGGACTCTGCCCCCGGC
>JACBWW010000016.1:14425407-14483377 GCA_020086605.1 Lanius collurio
TAAGTTTTGGAAACATTCATAATAATAACATACTGAACTCAAATTATAGATTAATCATAAATTAACACCAGTATGTTATTCTAAGGAAAAGCTTCTAGGCAGAACAGTGTCAATACTCCCTGAAGCTGAATAAAAATGCTCAGTATTTCCTTTAAATTAAGCTATTTCTTCTGTACTCCTTACTTATTAAACCATAGAAACAAAACTGAGAGAGACAGGACTAGATCACAGAACAAATTACAGAGCAAACAAAACCACAAAGGCAAATTCCAGACAGATCACAACTATAAATACACATGTGCACATAAATGTCAAGGCAGAGGAGCCAAATCCCTCCCCAGGAAAAGCTTTCACAATTAAGTATCATAATATTTGCAAACCCACATTAATGAATGGAAAAAAGTTATACTTGTCTAGAATGGTTTGAAGAAAGCACACCCATACACAATAAAAAAAAAATTCCTGTAGCATCATCCATTGTTTTCCCAGAAAAAAAAATTTGACAACTCTTCTCCCTACCATCTTTAACTGGACGTAGTTGTCGACTGAGCTATGTTTGAACTTTATATACACTTTATACTGTGAATAAGACCTGGTACATGCAAACCCCATTCATTAATTCTATTATTAGTAAGAGTTTCACCATAGAACTATTGAGTAGCAGGTATCACACACAGAAATAAATTTTAGAATTAAAAAAAGAAGCAACAATTAGTTGATTTTTAAAAAATATATCTAACAGAAAATGTGAAGTGAAACCTGCAGAACACAGAAGTTCTTTCTAACTGATGGCCCTAAAAGAAAAGCTTCATTTAGTCATGTACTTCATACCCCAGGAACCACCAAAATTATCAAATTTTTACCTCAGTTCTCTGCGGAAACTGCTACTGTTACACAAGTAAAAACTTAACTGTACATAAGGATTCTGGGATTGATTTTACACCTAAATGAATAATCATAAAAGCAAAGTAAAACACCACATAACTTAAAATTAAATTAATTATATTAAGCAATACCAGTCCTAGCATCAACAAAAATGTTTTCTATTTTTTATTGGCAATATATGTTTTAAAATCATGTCTATAAAATTACTGGAATATACATGAAATTCTGTTAACAGGCCAAAGGACATATTTTTAAGGTCTTTTGTGGAAAAGCTTACTTTAATATACATTCAGAATTTACAGTTCTAGTATAAAATCTCAAACCAGAGATACACTGTTACCAACTTCTGAATCAGCAAAATGAATTTTTAAGAGTGTGATGCACATAGTCTTCAATTTTATTTGGAAAAGACGATATGACAAGACGGCTGCTACCAATTTTTTTTAAAATTAGTTTTTATTTTCTTATTACTTTGTGTAACAATAGACCAAAAGTTGAAATTAAATGCAAAACTGAAAATGTTCATCATACTTTAAAACTTACTATAGTTTATCATATGCCAAGTCATGGGTTGGGTTCTTCTCTTCAGGAAATTGTTATTTCCATTTCATATGCATTATGACCTATTCAGAACTACATAAAATTCCAGAAAAAGGAAAAAGAAAAACTAATTTCAAGTTGATTTCCTATTGAATACAGGAACAACTACCTTCAAGAATGTGACTAGGGCACTAAGAACACAGGATCAGAACATAGCAAATTTGTATCTCATACCTGATTCTTGTCTACTAAGTCACAATCCCTACTATAGCTGAAAAACAAAAGTACTCTCGGAATCATCTTCCATAAATTAACTTTTCACCACTAAGAGGGAATGAACCAATACTTGAAAGTAGGCAGAGGTCTTGGGATTCAGCGATGATGCACTGATTGATGAAAATGCAACTAACTCCCTCTTGGGAGTGCAACTAACCACTTCAGCCAAGTACCAGACAGCACTTAGAAACTCAAAAGGAAACATCCAAAGTATGGCCACGCAAAGCAACACAAAGTATTTTCATCTACAGATTAAGTCTTCTCTCTTCTGAAAGAATACAGATTCCACAGGTGCTGTTCAATTCCTTACTTAGATTCTGTGTCCATTTCTATTCCCACCCACATATTTCTGCCAAGGGGTTCCTACCCAATTTGAGTGGTTGGACCAGAAAAAATGTCAACCATGCAAAACATTTAACAGGTTCTCTCACATTATTGACTATGCCTATTTAACACACTACTACGAACTTCAAGTAGTTAAGAATGTTGTCATACATACTTTTGTAAATATCTCTATGGAAAAGTGCACTGTCTTGGTAAGGAGAAATACTCCTGTTATTACCAACCCCCCCCCCCTTCACAACAAAGCTGAAGTTCTGTTCCTCCAAGGAAATGTTTGATTTTAACAAGTTCTGCAGAATTAGCTACTGAAGTTATCAGTCAGGGGCAAAGAAAGCAGAAAAGTACCCTAGCCAAGCTTCTTTCTTTCATTTTTACATATCAAATGCCCAGATTTTTGTCCTAACTACCTGCAGCTCTGATGGTTATCATTCAGGAATTTACCCAAGCCTCAAGGAATTCTGTTCTGAAATAACCCATATGCAAATGAAGAGTTAGACTTAATCACATATTTATCCCATTGTACTAGTCAGGTTTCTGACTCACATGCCACCAGCCTTCTCGTGTTGGTTACATAACAAGTACAGATATTTAACATGATGAACAGCTTAATGCTTTGTGGATGTTCAGATTTCCTCCAAGACTAGCTGCTTTTTATCCAATTGTACAAAGTTTTATAGCCCTTCTGGTAACTGTTTTAAGCAAACACTGTTACAATCCAAGTCTTTCAGATTCTCGAGTGCCAACACAATCAGGCCTTGAATGTTATCAATAAGGTCACATAAGGCTGATTTACTGGATGTACATATACTGTATACATATCCACGGGCTTCCATGTTACCCTGTTTTCTCAGCACGAAGAGTACACCACATAAAATATACGCTGTTTACAAAAGGTTAAAAAAGTACTGATTAATTCTATTCAGTGTCTAAAACAATACAAGACTGCTTGGTAGCCCCCCCAAAAAAAAGCGTATTAAATATTAGGAGCTACTAGGACACAAAAAACCCAGGAAACATTAATATAATGTGAACACCAATAGTACAGCTACACGGTAACACTCAGCTATTCTGCCTTCTTCAGCTCCCTCAAACCATGTGTATTATTTAAAATCAAAAATGTTCAGAGATCCATAAAAGATAACTAAAAAAAAATACAAATATTTCCACATGAGAAACAGCTGAAGAGGACTGAATTCTTCAGTCTCCAAAAACAACACAGACATCCCAAAGGTCTACAAGTTCTACAAACAATGAAGAAAGGAGGAGATGAATCGTTCATAGTCTATGCCCATTCAAGCCAAAGCTAGAGTGTAATCAGCAAAAGCCAGTTCAAACAACAAAATGTTCTACAAGTGATACAATTCCCTGCCAATGGACACTGGAAACCCAATAACGGTGTCAGTGGGACACTGAAAAAATGCTATAGAAGAGATGCACTGCAAGTTTCTTAACAAAGAAACTAGAGCAGGAACCTCAGACAATAAAAATATACTAAAAAAACATGTGGACCTCTACTTGTTTGACCTGCAGATGTGTTTATTGTACAAAACTTAGAAAATAAGCACTGAATATTAAGTATATCTGTACTGTTTTCCATCTAAGTGAAACAGAGGGGTGTTACTTACAACAAATACACTTTTTAAAAACAGGTATTTAGTAACACTTGTAAAGCTATTTCCAGTATTCCTGTTTTCTGTAAAAGTGAAGCCTAATTTGACATTCCCAGTCAACGGATTCAGCCCCACTCCTGCAGCACAAAAGGGGCAGAAATCTCACTGAAACTGTAAGGACAGAATGGCCAGCCCATAGACTACCTCCTTCTGCAGTCCAGCATTCCCCACCCCAGAGACCAGGGCCAGCTGGCACAAACCAAAGTAACATTTGCTCTGGGCTAGCTGAGACCAGACAGAGGCCAGGCAGCTCAGACCCCGAGAACTGTGACTGGCTCCATACCAGATCCCCCACCAACGAATCCCAGCGTAGGAGAACTTCTGTGACCTAATACTAGGATATGTACTGATTAACAGGAAAAGGACAATGGAAAACTCAGCACCAGTTTCCACAGTAACCTTTGCTAACTTTCCTTCAAGAAACTGGAATTGAAGGCATTTTAAAGGCATTTTAAATGCATTTATTTTAACATCCTACATGAAGTCAGTTAACACAGTTCTGACCACCCAGGAAACAGGATGAGCAGTATGTTTTATTTCATATCTGGTTTAACTACTGTAGTATAGTGCAACTCCTCTTTTAGCCTTTCATCTGTAGAAAATGGAGGGTATCTACCACCTACAACAATTTACTGTTGTTTACCTTAACCACAGTAGCAATTCCTTCATCCATAACAAAGTAACCCTATGGGTTTTTTTCCACCAAACAGTAGAATTAATAAACTGCTGTCTTAGCAAAGATGTAGCAACACAGAACCAGGGCCTCCACAGAACGAAGATATTTCTCACAAGTCAGCTCTTGCAAAAAAATCTCTGTGATGCTGGCACTGACACAACTCAGACATCACCTGATCTGAACCTGCAGTCTGTCTTTACAATGGTTCTCAGCCTATCATCAGGCATTTGGATTTCTTCTGTTTAAAAAAAAACACTGCCCCAATACACTGCCAGTCTGGAACATTCATTAGTGGAACATAACACATTATAGAAATATTTTCCTAACTTTGAATATACTTTACAGGTTTACACTGAAGGCTGACAGACTCATCCAGGACTTTATCACTACTTCAGTCATGATCCATAACTAAGGAACAGACAGAAGTCATGTCTGCAAGTTATTTTTATTTCTTGCAAAAGTATTCGATTTTTTCCTGACATAATTAAGAAGCTATCAATGAGAAACAACTGAATAAACCTGACAGGAATCATCGTTATAGGTCACACGCAAAAGGGGGGAGGGTGAGGATGGGTGGAAGATGCTTGAACCATCCCTATCCAAGCTCTGCTTGTGGTTTCTTGAGGTTTCTTTCCCCCTGTAATAATGACAGAAGTTACTAGATTCCAACAGAAAATAAATTATTTTTTCAGCCTTGATGAACAGAAGAACTGCAAACACAATTAATCCACTTGGAAAAGCGACTCAACTGTACTGTATTGTTTTAATTGCTGCTACACTCACGCAAGATCAAGGTTATTAATGCCCTACCAAATAAGGAACTGCCCACATTTTTGCTGTGGACATGTGATCCCACTGTTCTTACATAACCAAAAGGAGGTGGTCACACGAGATGCTTTTTCCAGAGTGTGCTGGTCAAAATCCCACCCAGCTGCTCTGATTCATGCAGCCAGTTTTACATGCAAGGCTGAAAACACAGGCACTGGACTGTGGTACAAAGACAGGAATTTGAAAAGGAGATGTCAGCACAATGCTGTTCAGCCTGAAAGGGGAACAGATGTCAGTAAGAATGTACTTCACCTACAGGAGACAGAAAGACTGCCAGCCCTAGTTATATTTACTACAATCTCCTGTAGTAGAAGTCAAAATAGTTGCTCATTAGTCTTTCCAATGTTTCAACCACACCCTATAGCTAAACTACATTTCATAGTTGGTTTCTCTCTTCTTAGTCAGCCCAGAAGAGTTTTGAGAAAAGACAGAATGCAGGAGTTTAACAGATCTACTTTGCAATTAATATCTTACATTACTTTATTCCTCTAGATTAAATAGTGAATACCTAACTAAGAGTAAAGAAGGTACAAAATGGCAAGAGAAACAACTCAGCACAAAAATATCTAGGTGTTCTGAAGTGATAGCAAATTTCAGTATCTATTCTACTAAGAAACTACCAGAAATCTACAGTTCCATGAAAATTTTCCCTCATCCATTATGGAAGTTCAAACTTTGCATGGAAACAAGTCCTACAGAGAAACGTCACCGTTAAAAAAAAAAAAGATATATTTTCTTCTTACCTTTTCCCTGCCCCTTCAAAAAAAAAAAAAAAAAACCAGTACAAAACCCAGCAGTGAATCAGAGTACAAATGCAAATATATAGTAATGAAAACTATAAAGTTTAATGAAAATATTACACTGAATCAGCTCACTCACAGGGCATAATCCTAACACACAACAACCTGTAAGAAGGAAGTAAACGATCTCCTTTATATTCTCTGCAGAAAATACCAATCCATACTGAACAGATTTACAGGTACTTTTTTGTTGTTGTTTCTTTAAACTAAATTTATAAAATCTACTCTTCTCTTGCACTTTACATCAAGTCAAATCATGACATCCACTGATTTTTTTGAGTGGTATTTGAGATTAAGCATGCAACATTCATCCCTTTCTAAGCCCGTGTAGCATTGCTATTGATTTATTAAAGAAAAAATATCCTGATACATTCACACTGCAAACATTTATTTTTCATGAAATATGCAGGTGTCCCTTACAATAAAGTTCAAGAGGATTTTCAGGTCAGATAAGCTTGTTATAATCACGGGTTTATGGACTGAAGGGATTAGACATGTAAAGCTTCTAAACCATCTCTTCCATTTTTCTTTCCTCAGACTCAGAAAATATTTACCTTCCTATGTTTAGGATTTTTTTAATATTTACACTATGACACATGCAAAATTTGTTTTAAAATAAGATGCTCTGACTCACAAATTAACAAATACAATTGTTAGCCTAATTAAACAGTATCAGAATACTACTAGAGATCAGGCCTACATAATAGGGACGTAAACCAATCCCTTTAGACCAATCAAGCATTTCAAGACAAGAATTCTGAATATTAATTCTGCCTTAAATAAGAGAAGTATTTACTCCTTAATTACAGGACTTGAATGCACATTCTTCAGTGCATTGCTGATAGAGGGATACATTAAGACACTACCAGCCTCTATAGCTACTACTGCATAATCATTTGTTCACCTTTCAAGTCTCTCAGTGCCCATCGAAGCCTTTCTTAATCCCTATTCATATGCTACTTCCATGCCCAGCTCCATTGCCAAACCTATTTCAAGCGAGCCCTTTCACTCTTCTCCCCCATCAAGAATTTTGCAGATGCTAACAGCAAATTCTCTGTGCTCTCAAAGCTTTCTCTCCCATGACATAGCTACAAAAACATCCAGCCCCCTCAAACAAGTCAGTGGCTGGGCACTGATGACACGTTCATGCTGACTAATATTATCCAGCTGCCTTTTGCACTACATTCTTTCTATACAGTGATTCAGTCTCTTTGCACACTGCAGCTGTATCTAAGGAAGAAGTGAGTGCTCGCTGACTTATCCTTCTATATCTGACACACCCAATACAACGGTGGCTTAATACAATTTGATAGCCTCCTATAAGCTAGTGAAAATTTTGAATCAAATACCTATGAAACGAAATTCACAAGAGTAAAACGTGCAAGGGAACAGCTCTAAAGATTCTACATTTATACAGCTTCTCTTTAAAGTTTTAATACACTAAAGCTTTTTCTAAGAAAGGCAGCATGACTAAATATAAGCCAAAACCACCAGACATGAGGGGTTTTTTTTTTCAAATTCACTATATAAAAGTTATCCAAATACTATCCAAATTGTGGACCTGGAAATTGTAATTACTACTTCAATGCACATGTAATAAATATGAAAACTCATGACAGATGAGCAGTTATTTGGATGGAGCACATGCTCAATCTTCTCTCAGTAGTTACTTAAAGGAGTTTTCTACCAATAACGTTGCAGATCCTGGACCTATTTTGCCCGTGCAGGAGTAGCAGCTGGCAGGATCTGAATCAATCAATTGATCTACATCTCCCAAAGTGAGGAAATCATCAGAAACCAACTGCAGATTTCAGCACAGCAGCAATGACTTGCAGAAAGCATGGCAGGTACAGGTACAGCTGTCAGGGTGGCTATTCTTCTCTCATAGAGAACATAAACACTTCTCCTATATAGGTGTTCAGTGTACTGAGGCAAAGCTAAACAGAACATGCTACTCAGAGGGTTGCAGAGGCAACTTCATAAGAAATGTAATCCTTTGCTTATTGACATTGTGAGGCGTCTCCTTACTTGCACCAGAGAACCACTTCTTTCAGGAGTGCCTTACCTTTTGGTCTGGTCACCACAGAGCAAAGTTGAACTGAATTGTAAAAGAGAAAAAAAAACTAACACAACCAACCCAGCAGAATTCAATGCATGCACGCACTGAAGTGGCTTTGGTTATGCAGAGGATTTGTGCCAGTTCCACATTTTTACAATACCTGAACTAACTAACATAGAAATACCCTCAGGACCTCTTGATAAAAGTAAGGATTTTTTCATACACGGTATTTGATTAATATTTTTTTCTTCAGATCTATCCATTACTTAAGTCTGTGACAACCCAAACAAAGAAAGAGTTTTCTGACTTGTCAGATATTTACACTAGCTGTTTCTCAGTAAATACATCTAGTAGAATACTCTAGTCTGATGATTACTGCAAAAAACAACCATTATGGCCTGAAGACCATAGGAGATGTCATAATCTAGTAAATTCAGTTAAGGAAAACATCTTCCTCCAATCTGTAAAAGAAACCATGAAGAGACCTTTTAAAATTCCATATTCTGCTATTTCTTATATTGCCTATTATCTAATTATTAAGATTTTGAATGGCAAGAAAGGTACATTTCTCTACTATTCATCTTTCTTTAGTAAGAATGAGTTACTGTATGAAGTGAACCTTATTTTACACAACAAAATCGAACTTCTCGTGCTCTAGCAGCCCAGTGCAATCAACTACTTACATCAAGCACATTTAATTTTGTAGAAGGCAGACAAAGACTGAGAAAACAGGCAGTGCAGGTAACCTTTTGGACGTGAGAAAGCGGGACATCCTGGTGTGTGCTGGTGTAAAATGCCAGCAAAATACTTGAACAAATACTGCATTTAGCACTGCTAAGGGGTTAGATCCTCACCCCACTACATTAACAGATTAAACAGAAAGAACTAATCCCATAGGGATAATTTTATTAACAGAAATACAATTTAATAAAGGGAAATGAAGATAGAGTGCTTAAGAGATGTGGTTTTCTAGCAAATAGATTCTAAGTGCCATCATGGGAAAAACAGAAGCAACTGTTAATGAAGGTCATTAGATCAACTGAGGAATAGTGAAAGTAAAGGCAAAATAGTTTTTTATTGTTTACAATACTGAGAGATTTTTCTCCTATTCAATTTGCTAAATCTCATGTTATGACTGTAAAGCCTACAGTGACTTCAACAACTGCACAGATTAAGGAATAATAAATATACTTAATATCGTTCTCAGCTTCCAAATAAAGCATCACATCAAAGAGCAGTAAAAAGCTGATAAGAAACTCCTCAAAATTAACATTCACTTATCATCAGTTGTTTATGAATTCAACTAGAACACTTACACAGTACCAAACAAGAGTGTTGTTACTAGCCCAAGGCATTACAACTGCTTAAAAATAGTCAGCATTACACGGCTATGGGCTTGTCTCACAGAACTTAGTCAGGAAGTACCAGCACATTCTGTAACAATGAAAAACAAAGCACACCGATGCTCCCTTCATCCAGTAAGTGGAGAGCCATAAAAAACATAGCCAGTGGCCAGGAGTGGTTTTAATGTGTCACGGTCAACCACTACTGCTCAACTAATATTATACAAGTCAATGTCTGCTATACACTCAAACTCTTAGTAACTAAGAGAATGAAAAAATATTGTTTAGCAATAGCAGCAAAGATTCAAGCATAAGAATTAAACTCCAACCCTCTAAGCCTAATTTCATTTTCTTTCCCCACCCCCTCTAGCTACATTAATGGAAAGCATAAGCTAATTGTTATGAACAGGCTTTCTCAGCAAAAGTATCACAGCAAGAAGTTTCACCTGGCCTTAGCAATACACTGTCATCTACCTAGAAGCATGTAGGAATTTCAACTTTGTGGAATATACTACTCTTATAATTCTTCTTAGCTATCTATACTACCTCAAAAGCGTTAGAGGAGCTAAAAATCTAGCCTGTTCCCAGTTTCCTTTGGTTAAGCTACCTTTACTGGAGAATGCAGGATAATCTGAGCTCAACAGCACTGTAACTTGTGGTCTATTAAAATGATCCCAACTACCATCGTCTTAAGGCAGCATGGAACTACAAGACTACACTGAACAACAGGGAAAGGAAATCACTGAGAGGCATTTTCTTATGCGAATCCAAGAGTCTCTGTATGCACAGAGCCCCAAACCAGGCAAAGTCCAAAACAACAGTTTCTCAAGGAAAAGCACTGCTAACAAGGAAACACACTCACTTAAGGCTGGAAGAGACTTGCCACGCTTCAATTTAAAAGCATTTATGTTTAAAAAAAAAGTATGGCATTTATGTAAACCAGAAGCCCATGAAGAAGAAACAGTTAAATGCACATAAATATTCTTTAAAAATTGCAAAGTATGAAAGTATTCCTCAGAATGGTACAGAACGCAGTCGTACAGTAGCTGCCCTCTAGTATTATCCACTCGCTACTGCTATGATTCCCAAGTAGGTATTTTATGACCTTATCCTGATGTGAAGCCTTGTACAACACCGTCACCCGTATTCAGCATGACAGTTCATCCCCACAGATCATAGGACGTTAACACAGCCCAGATTAAAGCCTTTTAAACTCCAATTTTTCATAAAGCTTGTGCTTGCGCAGCTAAGAAAAAAAAACACCCAGCTGTAAAAATCGTACATTAGCAATGAACATCTTCAGCTAGGAAATAAACAACCATGGACACTGCAGGAAGAAGCAAGCGAACTCCGTAAAAACAGAGACAGTCCCGTTTCGCGGGGCGGTGGAACGACCTAAAAATCCACTCGAAGTGAGCGGCCGCGCCCGCAAGATCGCAGCGGGCAGAGGGCCGCGAGCAGCGGCGGGACGGGAGAGCTGCCGCCTCTGACCTCGGCCCAACGGCTCTGTCGGCTCGGCACCGGCCGGCGAGCCGCCCCTCGCCCCTCCCGCTGCTGACCAGGCCGCCCCGCCAGGCACTAAGGCGGCTCCCCCGGAAACAGCGCTCGCATTATTGTCTGTGACAACGCCCGGCGGCCGCGCATCGCGGGAGCCTCTCCCTAGAGCCCCGTGGCGCTCAAGCGGGAAGAAAGAGAGGGCCCCCCCCTCGGCTCAGGGCAGCGTCGCTGCCACCGCCACCGCCCGCTCCTCAGCCCGCCGGGGCACCAGCCGGGAAGGCAGAGCACGCCCAAAGCGCAGTCCGGCGCGGACAGGCAGCGCGGCTGTAGCCATGGCCCCGTCCCGGGCCCCTCCCGCACTCACCGAGCGCCGCCGCCTCAGCCCCGGCCAGCCCGACCGCGCTCCCGACAGCGCTAGCACGCAGCCGCCGCTCCACGCGCGCACCCGCGGCTCCACAGCAAGTGACGCGAGAACTGCGCACTGCCTCACCCCCCGGCCCGCGCGCTCCCCCTCCCTTCGCCCCACGTGACTCTCCCGGCCCTATCAGCAGCGTCTCCAGTTGCTCGCGCCTCGCGTAGAAACATCGCGATCTCACCGCCCCCCCTGCAGGGCGCCCCGGGAGGCCCCGCGGGCCCGGCTGGGCGGGGCCGGCCGAAACGCCGCGAGGCTTCTCCGACATTCTCCGGCGCCCGCAATGAAATCCCGCCCGAGATCTCGCGAGCTTTCGGCGCGCTCCCCCCGAGCACGATGCCGCGCAGGAATGTGAAAGGCGCGCGCCCGCCGCCATTTTCTCTCTTTCTTGGCAGGCGGCGGCAGCGGCCGGAGCGGCGCTGGGGTGGCCATGGCGGACTATTCCACGGTGCCCCCTCCTGCTGCGGGCGCGCCCGGGGGAGGCGGCGGCGGGGCTGGAGGAGTGAACGATGCCTTTAAAGACGCGCTGCAGAGGGCTAGGCAGGTGTGTGTGTGTATGGCTCTATCGAATCAATGGGGTCCCAGGGCCTAGAGGCCGCCGTGTCACAGCCGTGGGAGCAGGGAGCGGGCTGCGCCCTCACCGCGCTCGGCTGTTGGGGAGTGGGGGCCCCTCCGCTAGCGTGCGTGTATTGGGGGAAGCTTTGTCCTATCCCCACGCCCCCTTTGCGCCGCCTGCCCGCCCTGGGTCGCGAGGTATTTGTGGCCGCACTCCGCCATCGCCCGCCAGCAGCGCCGAGCTGGGCCCGAGGGAATTCGGCGGTGAGAGGCGCGGCAAGGCGGGCCTCCATCCCCGACGGCGGGGAGGCGAAATCTCGGCGGGCGAGTAGCGGCGCGTTATCGGGCCCGGCCCGGCGGAGGGACAGGAGGGCGGCGGCTCCCGGCGCGGGCCGTGTTGTGGCGCCCGCGGCGCCCGCAGCCTGCTCGGACCGGTTGGGCAGCGCCGCGGCCTGCGGAGCAAGGGCCCTTGCGGAAGCTCTTTATCCCGTAGTGGCTTCTGCACCACAGGCAATGTTTTCATCGCTCCTTGGGCGAAATGTTCGCCCGTCTCTTAATAAGCGGTCGCGGTTTTGGTAGTATTTTTAAACCTGGTGTAGTCGGATTTTGAAATTGGTTTTGGCCGGTGAGGTGCTGCTGTGAGACACCACAATGTTTCGCGTAGAACTCGTAAGAAAGAAAATCCTTATTTAGGAAAAAGTGTTTGGTGTTTAAAGGCCAAATTCTCGTTGGGTTTTTTTTTTTTTTTTGAATAGGTGCGGAAAATTTCAGAGGCTCTGCTGTTGAATGATGAGCACAAGTCTTTAAAACATTAAAGAAAACCTGTATGAGCATAACTGCTTTTGGCTTTTAATTATTTAAGGACATTTTAATGTGACTGTAAATCTCTGAAATCTTCTACAGGATGTGCAATAAAAATGGGCCGAATTAATTTTTTTTTTCTTGGCTCACATCTGCCTTTTGTTTAGATTGCAGCGAAAATTGGAGGAGATGCTGGCACATCAATGAATTCAAACGACTACGGTTATGGAGGGCAGAAAAGACCTCTTGAGGATGGAGGTACGCACTCGTTCTTGCTGCATTTATTTTTGTGGAGTATGGCCACTGTACCAGAAAGACTGCAGGTGGTGTTTTTGTTTGTGGATTTGTTTTTTTCTTCCATAGCACAGCATTAAAATATTTTGCTTCCTTCATAGACCATTACATACTTTTTCCTTTTCAGTTTAGTGGGAAAGTTTGTTTTAAACCATTGTGCTCTAATCTGAAGTGAATGTCAGTTTGTTTTACAATATTTTAAATGTGATTTAAGTGCTGCAAATAGAAAAATGCATGCTGGGGAAAGGGACAGAAATGTTCAGGCTGCAAAATGCCTGTGCAGGTGTCATTGAAGTCTTTTGTGGTTGCGTGGGATTGATTACAGCTTGTAAATTACAGTTAGAGCAGGAAGTGCTCCTGAAGCTTGATTGTTTCCTTAACTTTATTACTGCGCTGTTTCAAATAAGAGTATTAATGCATTTCATTGTAAAAGCATAGGACTTTAAAAAAACACAGGAAAGTAAATTTTCTACCCTTAAGACACTTCTGCATAGTCTAATATTTCAGCCTACAGCGTGTGTGAACCCTGATAAGATCATACTTAAATCTTCTGACTTGTTGCAGCTTTTTGGATTTGCCTTACACTGCAGTAAAGTTTTCTCCTGAAATGTGTGTGTGTCGTCTTCTGTCTCTTACAGAGCAGCCATTTTGAACTTAACAGGGTTTGATATGTTTAATATACACACAAAGTGCTAGCTAAATTACAGGAAGAAATCTCTGAGCTTGCTGAAATGTTCTCATAGGTCTCACAAAAGAGAAATGCCTTTTTTTTCCTTTAAAAGAATTGAAACTCAGTCTACAGAATGTAAATAAGGCTTTATATCAGGAGCTCTTGTGTCCTACAGTAAAGTTTTTTTTTCTATGAAAGGTGAGGTTTTTAATATACAAAAATGAGCTAATGATGCTTCAGATGATATATGTAATGTATTCTTTTTATTTTATGTGTAGATGGCTCTTGGACAAGTCCGAGCAGTACAACACACTGGGAGGGAATGCCCTCTCCTTTTAAAGGCAGGAATTTTTATTTATTACCTGTGTTTAGTATGTAAACATGACATAAACTAGTGGATCTTTCTGGATTGACACAAATATTTCTTGGAATACGTGTCTGAGTTTTTGCTGCACTCAAATTATGGTGGTTCATATAGCCTTTATTTTGGGGTGGGAAGGAAGCATCTGAAGTCTTATCTTTTCAGATATAGGTTGATGATGCCTTTTATTTCTCTACTGTACAGAAAGGATTTGGACAGTAGTGATGTAGTTGCTTTGAATCTGCTTTTTTTTTTTGAAGTTTTATGCTATGAAATGCTTGATATTTGGATAGGGATTTCATATCAACATTCAGATTGAGATTGCATTGCCATATGATACTGTTGTATTTTCAGATGTTTGGTCTAGATTTGTGGTCATTGTCAGAATTATTTTTTTTAAGTCATTGTTGATTTTTTTATGGATTTGATTTTTTTTTTCTTTTTTACTATAGAAGCATCATTAGCTTGAGCAGCCAACAAAGCTCAACTTTGTTCCTTGTCTTAGTTGGGTTTCAGTGACTGGGTATCTGTGAGCTATCTACATACAGTGTGTTCTGAAAGCTGCCTTCTCTTAAACTGAATAGATACATGGAAAAATCTAACATCTTTTCAGCTATACTAACCAAGTGCTGAGTGTTCGTGAGATTCTTTCTTTTATTCAGATGATCAACTCCCTGAAATTGGAGGAGAAAAAAGAAAGAAAGGAACAAAATAAAGGGGGGCTAAAATACACTGGAAGTTTACAATTCACACTAAAAGGTTTAAACACGTCTTGAATTTCTTGGCAAAAAAAAACTTAAAAAATCTTAATTTTGCAGATCAACCAGATGCTAAGAAAGTTGCTCCCCAGAATGACTGTAAGTAACTTTTACTTTGTTGCCAAAAAACCCTAAACAAGTGTAACATTGTCAGACCAACAGTTTGAAAGTGTTCTGGTAGGTGACACTTGAATGAATGAGATCCAAAAAAAAGGCTGGGGGTTTATGTTTTACTTTGTTGAAGCAGTGGGAGTCAGCTTTGTGAAACTGCAAGGGGTGGTAGCAACAGATGAGTCTTTATCGTTTTTAAACCTTTTGATAACACTTCTTAAAAGTGAGGAAACATTTGATACAATTGAGTTATGTTATCAGAGGAGAAGCTTAATTGTAAATTGTATCACTTGTTTGAATCTAACTTTAACAATGTTTGTTTATAGCTTTTGGAAATCAGCTACCACCGATGCATCAGCAGCAAAGGTAAGAGTTAGACTACATCTTATGTAGAATTTTTATTGAAATTAAGCAGTTTCAAGCAATGTTTCTGAAAAAGCGGTGTCAACACATGAAGCATTTATTCTGCTTTGGTGTGATCTGTTGAAATTTAACTTCAGCAAGTCCCAAGTCAGACACTTAAACGTACCTACCTTGCTGTCTGTTCCTTTCTCCACAGCCTTGGATGTGGATCAAGGTTAATAAAAGGAAAATGTGTTGGCTGGTTTTTACTACTTCAGCATAGGTAGTGTAGCCAGAAGTTGGAAGCAGATCTGAAGAGAAAGGGGGTGATGCCATCTTCTCAACAAAAAGCAAAGCTGGATGACTTAAAACCAAATAAAATAATTCAAACTTTATGTAGAGTATTACCCACATATGTTTGTAACAACTTCATGGTTTTCTTCACTTGTTTCTTACCTAAACAATCACATCCAATTATTATTATGCTTTGGGCAGTTCTGAGATACCAAAATTTTCAGCATCCTTTGGATATAAAGATGAAACTTAAAATGCTACAGTAGCTTTTTCTGTATAGCACTTTTGTTAATGAAGACGGTGAAGGAAAACTTCTGACTGATTTGTATGACACATGAACCTTTTGTGTTGTTTCCGTGTATTGTCACGTTATGTAGAACTGTACTTGCATAATCACTTCAAAGGTAATGGGAGGCAAGTAAGCCAGGGTGATGGTGGGGGCAGTAGCTTGCTTTAGTTTAATGGGAGGATATATGTAAATGTAATGCTGGTTTGGTCTCTGGATTGTCATTGTCTTGTTTAACATTGTCTGTAGGTCTGTGATGACAGAGGAGTACAAAGTTCCAGATGGGATGGTTGGATTCAGTAAGTACTATGGGTGTATGGTCTTGTAGTATAGTGAGGGATGGTAGCAGATGCTGCTAATGCAAATAATCTTTCTGTATTTTCTTTTTCCAAGTAATTGGCAGAGGCGGAGAGCAGATCTCACGCATACAGCAAGAGTCTGGCTGTAAAATACAGATTGCACCTGGTAACTACTTGGGGGGGGGAGGTTAACTTGTCTCTTTGGGGAAGTGGAGGGGGCGGTTGGTAGGAAGTCCAGAAGACTGCTCATGTCTTCTAATTGCCTCAACCTTTATTTAAGGTGTAACTTAATTTTTTTGTGCTAATTGTGACTATGATGGGCAAAAGAAAGGCAAAATGGGATGCAGGGATTATTCTGCTTTAGTGAATGTGAAGTTGCAGTAGTTTGTGTATTATGATTAATTTCATAATCTCTTTCTTGACTTAACATTACTGATAAATTGGTTTAATTTTATGACTGCAGATAGTGGAGGCCTGCCTGAAAGATCATGTATGCTTACTGGAACACCAGAGTCTGTTCAGTAAGTATTTTTAACTGATGTCAGGACTGTAATTATGATTTTACTCTGATAGCTAACATAACACATGTGGTGAATTGCCTTTTTGGTGGACTTGCTTTTGTCCACTGTTGTGGTAGTGGTTACAAGTATGAATGTCCATCCTTTGCATGCTGAGTCAAGCAGCAGCCTTTGTTCTGAGTTAAGCTTTGCGTGTATCTGTAGTCAGGGACTTTGAGAAGGTAACTCAAGGACCACCTTTTTTATTCCAGTATTGGGATGGTTTTATTATTTTGCAGTTAGTTTATTAAGTTACTTTTGCAGATTGATTGAGTTTGCTTCATATTTCTTAGTGATAGTAATAATAATTATTTTTCAGAAACCTTTTAAATTAAGAATATTTCCAAGCAGAATAGGTGTGAGCAAGTGATACTTGCAGGACTAAGTATTTATAAACATTTATTTTCTTTCACAGATCAGCAAAAAGATTACTTGACCAGATAGTTGAAAAGGGAAGACCTGCACCTGGATTTCATCATGGTGATGGACCTGGAAATGCAGTCCAAGAAATTATGATTCCAGCAAGTAAAGCAGGATTAGTTATTGGGAAAGGTGGAGAGACAATTAAGCAATTACAGGTATATCTGTATCTTCTTTTAAATATGATAGTACTGAATCTGGATTTGAGTGGGTATTGACCTCCCTTTTGTCAAATAGGAGCGGGCAGGTGTCAAAATGGTCATGATTCAAGATGGTCCTCAAAACACTGGTGCAGACAAGCCCCTTAGGATAACTGGAGACCCGTATAAAGTTCAGGTAAGGAGTGCTTCACAGTTCAGAGCATTTTCAAATCTGTTCTGTTGTTGCAGTACCTAAATGGCCTTTCATTCTTCTTTCAGCAAGCCAAGGAAATGGTGCTGGAGTTAATTCGTGATCAAGGTGGCTTTAGAGAGGTGCGCAACGAATATGGGTCAAGAATAGGAGGAAATGAAGGGATAGACGTAAGCATGGTTGAAAAACTTGTTCACTGTATTTTGAGATGTTAACTTTAAAATGTTAAGCTGGATAATACCACTGAAAGCTTTTAACTAGATTTCAGAAGTGATTGTGGCATGTAAGTATTACTTGATCATTGCTGAATTTACAACACTAAGTGATGTGCAGCATTCACTTTACATTTCCAGCTATTATGAACAATTTCAAGTAGCTGGAGTTTTTTTATCAAATATGCAAGTAAATTTTATGGCAAAGTATATAATACTGTAATGTTATTGCAATTGGACTTTGGCCTTTACAAAAGGATGTTCAAGTCCACCTGTCACAACCCGGTAACTGTTCATCAGGAGAGAGGCTTAAAGTTTCATCTGCTAGAATCTACATTTTAGACACTTTATAAATTCTTTTTTTCTTTTTTTTTTTTTTTATTCTGAGAAGCATAGTATCTGCTGGAATTGCTACCACTATGAGAACTTTTAAAGCATACAATTGCCTTCTGTTTGATGCTTTAGTCCAATATATGTTGGGCAGGTGACTTGATATTTAAAAATTCATTCTTGAAAAAACCTGAAGTGGCATTGATCTTGCCCTAGTTTGCAATTCTGACTAATTATAACTCTTTCATTGTGTGGATGTTTTGGGAATATCTGGGTCATCAACATCTTGGTTTGTTTGTTTTTTTCCCAGGTTCCAATACCACGATTTGCTGTAGGTATTGTAATTGGAAGAAATGGAGAGATGATAAAAAAGATCCAGAATGATGCTGGTGTTAGGATCCAGTTTAAGCCAGGTTTGTAAAACGTTCATAAATTTCTGTGAATTAAGTGTAAATTTACTGAATTGCATATACTGGAATAGTTCATTTTTATTCCAGATGATGGAACAACTCCAGATAGAATAGCCCAGATCACAGGGCCTCCAGACAGATGTCAGCATGCTGCAGAAATCATTACAGATCTTCTTCGCAGTGTTCAGGTTGGGTAACGTTCAGTGTTTTAAATCTCCTGCCCATGTTTTGGAAAGAATCAAAATTTTCAAGAAGTGTGTATAACTAAAGAAAATAATTCAGTTATGCCATTTGATTTTATTTCATAGTTTGGTCTGGAATATGAATGTTTACTTTCACAGTTTTGCAAGTGACATTTACAGTTACAGTTTTGCAAGTGATGGTACTGATTCAAAGTCATGGCATTTCTTGGTATGGCTGATTTTTAGAGCTGGTGCTTGTCTTTTGTGTTGAAAGCTAATATGCTCTGACTTTTGGTTGCCATCAGTGTTTAGAAGCTAAGTGTTAGATGAGCCCCACTGCTGCATTTAGAGAAGGCAGACAAAAATTACATCTTGGCACATGTGGAACTTTCTGCTTTCTTCTATATCTTTTACTCCTTAATCTTTCATATGCAGAATTGTACAGAACATATTTTAAAATGTAATTTAGGTCTTCTGTAAAAGGTACTGCTTTAAGTACCAAAACTGCCTGAGTATCAGTTTTTTCTTTACAGATGATGTCACATAACCCATTTGCATTATTTGTTTGCAGTGATTTTATAGCACATGCTCATTTGTTGCTGCTTCTTTTTAGGCTGGTAACCCTGGTGGACCTGGACCTGGTGGTCGAGGAAGGGGTAGAGGCCAAGGCAACTGGAACATGGGGCCTCCTGGTGGATTACAGGAATTCAATTTTATTGTCCCTACTGGCAAAACTGGATTAATCATTGGAAAAGGCAATATATCTTATATATGTACATTTATATGTTACTTTAAAACCACTCAGCTTTTCTGTTTGGATGAATGCCGTGCTGCAGAGGTCTGTGATTAGCATGATGCCAGTAATGCAGATGTTGTATGTTCAATCCCTGTGTGGGCCTTTCACGTAAGAGCTGGACTCCATGATCCTTGTGGGTCCCTTCAAACTCAGAGTATTTCGTGATTGTTAAAAATTTTTAATTGCCCAATTATCTCTCTTTTGAAGACTCTGTGTATACTGATGGTACATATAAGTTCTCTGTATCCTGTAAGAAGAGGAGCCAGTTCAGGGAATTTAACTTTCTGGGTTTGGTGCACTGCAAGAAATTGTGGACTTAAATACCATGTCAGCCTCTGTGGGACTTTTTTGTCATTTGGGCTTCCTTACCCTTTTATAGGGAGGTTGGGTTTTAAGTTTATATTTACTGATAACCATGTGTGTCAGTTACTCATGTCTGATATTAAATGTTGACATGAATGGAAGAAAACGGACAAAGTTGTAGGAATTCTTTGCTGTCGTTTCTGAGAGACATTTTTATGGTCTTTAATTTTAAAAAATAATTTGTTTTACTAGTTTATTGCCATTAGATCTCAGTATTACACTGAAGAAGTTTTTTTTAAATTGTTAGAATGTTCTTGAATGGCTTTTAAGAATAGGTGCCTTTTCATGTCTTTTTAGCTTCTATGCAGTTGGCTTTCTCTGATTTGAACCAGTCTTTTTTGCTTTAGTGCACGTCATAACAACTCTGTGTTGCATTGTAGGTGGTGAAACTATCAAAAGTATAAGCCAACAGTCTGGTGCTAGAATAGAACTTCAGAGAAATCCTCCACCTAATGCAGATCCAAACATGAAGATGTTTACTATCCGTGGGACACCCCAGCAAATAGATTATGCACGACAACTTATAGAAGAAAAGATTGGAGTGAGTATAACTGCTTTTTTGTTTACTGTTAGAGCTAAACAGAGGTGAACACAAGTCTCCTTTGTGGATACTTCTCTATTCCTTTCACTTCCCAGATCAATTTAATCAGATAGTAAATTGATAATAATGGTTTTCTGGATTTAAAGTATTTATAAACACAACAAAATCTTGAAATGGAAACAGTTGATCTCTTCAGCATTGTATGGTGTGTTCTTGATAATGCCGGTTTTGTGCTTATGAGAAATTTGATATGTTCACCAAATATTAAATACCAGCGATACTAAATTGTGTTTTGCTTTTCAGTCTCAGTATTTTGAGTAAAGTTCTAATCCAAGTTATGCCTTTAGTTTCACTGCACTTTTGTTTGCAAATGTGTGCATGTAATCAAATTCACTAGTGGCCTTTGGTTCCAGATCTTACAAATGGTTTTGGTTAGGCAGATTTAGATGTATTGATTTATTTTAAAACTGATAGTGTTGTTATAGTGTGGAGGTTTTAATGCAACTTGTGGAAGAATCCTTGGGTTTTTTGTAAAATCCTTCACTTCAAGAAGGGGCTGAAATAAATGCAGTTTTTTAGTTGCTATTGCTGCTGCAGCTGCCTTTAACTGTAACTAATCCTAAGCTTAATCAAACTTTAAAAAGCCTGTTTTCTGCAGGTAACTGTTGTTGAATAAAGACAGTCAAACCTGTTACATGATGTTCTTAGAGTGTTCAGATAAATGTTCTTAAATTGCTGAAAAATTGAGAACCTCAAGGTGTATTTTTACGTCTGTGCTACCTTTGTTACAGGGTCCAGTGAATCCATTGGGTCCACCTGTTCCCCATGGTCCCCATGGTGTTGTTCCTGGCCCGCATGGACCTCCTGGGCCACCAGGTCCTGGTGCTCCCATGGGACCATATAATCCAGCTCCTTATAATCCAGGTCCTCCTGGTCCTGCACCTCAGTAAGTATTGCTTCAACTGACTTCCTTCTTTGTAAGGTGGGCCTGGGACTGGCTTTCACTGTGTGTGTATGACTTGGTCTTTAACAGTGGTCCTCCAGCTCCATATGCTCCACAGGGATGGGGAAATGCTTATCCACACTGGCAGCCACCTAACCCACCAGATCCAGGTAAGAAGTGCACAGCTGTACTGTAGGGTGGGTATATTTCAAGTACATCCATTCTGTCCTTACAAGTATATGCATTGTGCAGTTCACTTGTGTTACACTCATAAAGCTGAAAAGCTCCTATTTTTCTGGATTTTTCTTCACTGATTGTCGTTTACTTATGTTTTGCACTTTCCCTGTGTGGCTTATGAGATGTTAAAATTGTTACAGTTGGATTATGCTTTTTTACAAGTGTTATTGATACTGCATCACAATTCATGGTACTTTTTTGCAAGTCTTGGTTCACTGATTTTGTGCAATTCAGTTTTCTTACAATTGATGTTTTTGCATAAAGCTCTTTATTGAGGATGTCTTTTTCTCTAATAGTAAATTACTTCTCATTTTAAACAGTCTTCACTGCTCTGTCTCTTTTTACAGTTAATGCTATAATGTTTGTAGATTTTGTTCTATTAGAATTACTTTTAAGAGTCTGATACACAGATGTATTTGTTGAGTCCCTTTTGAGGGTAAAACCTTGGTGAATTGCTATTAATACAGTAAAACTAGTTAGGGTTGTGTATTTTGAGCTTTTAATAGTTTTGTATATTCTTCTGAAACTTATCTTTTTAGAATCTGTTTCTTCTATTTCTGTTTATCTTTGCCAAGACTGGGAGTTCTTACTTAATTGCAACTTCCAAAGTTGTAGTATCCTTTTCTTTAAGTTTACATCCTTTGGTTGGACTAGAGGATATGGGGAAATGGAACATCAGCCACAGAAGGCCTGGTAAGGCTAGATGCTTGAGTCTGTTGTATACCTCATTTGTCTGAGGTCGAGTTTCCTCAGAACTTGAGCCAAAATATCTCAATTTTATTTTTGCTATAAATGCCAAATATTTTCTGATTGTCACCCTTCCTGACATAGGGTCCGTTAGTAGAGAAGGGGACTGTATGTGTGTATCATGTTCTGTCTTTGCAAAGAACCATTACTGGTTTTGGTTCCCAAACTTCCATACAAGGTAGTTCTGCGTTTATTCAGTTCAGTATTTAAAAATGCCTGCTGACATTGAGAAGTAGAATGATTCAAAGTGACTTGGTCTCAGCATAGCAAAACCACTGTTAAAATGTTACAGCCTTTTTCATAACAGCTTAATTTTTTTTATAAAGTTATTTATTTACACAGAGGCTGTGTAAGAAAATATGGCTAATACTCCCTTGATGTCATCTTGATGATTCTTTAGCTGTTTATTTGATCAATACTTCTCTTAAAAATCTTACGAAGTTGCTGTATGTGCAGTTGAAGTTGGTGTTTCTTTTGACTAGCATTTCTTTGGATGAATTTTTTACAATTTTTGCTTAGTTACTCATTCCAGTGTAACAAATGGGTTATTTTAGTATTTTTTTCAGAGGTGCTTTCTCCAGACCTGTGCTTGCCCTTGTCACATGAAAGTGAAGCTAGTTACTACAGTCAAATTTCTTTGGAAATTTAAGGAATCCGGCTCTCTGTTCTTCTACTCTAGAGAAGTAGCTAAGGGGAAGGAGGGGAGGGAATTGAGCAATGGCGTATTTAATATTTGCAGGTAACCTTACAATATAGTCCACGTTAGTTGAAATCCACTATTACTGATGGAAGCAGTGTAATTTAAAACAGGAAGTAGTGTGTTAACATTTTTTTTCTGTATTCTGATACTGTGTGCATTTGAAGTGGTTACATCTGACTTTTGTCACAGGATTTCATTTAGCATTAATTTGTTGTTGTGGGTTTCTTCTTGAATGCCTTTTTCAAGAGATTTCTTCATCTTCCATTATTCACTGCCCTACCTGTTTCCTGTTTAGGGAGGATTATATTTCTGTTCCCATGTATAGTTACTCTGAAGTATCAGTTGTCTCCATGTCCTTTTGTAAAATTCTCTCCTCAGTTGACTACATTTCTTTGCAGATGCTTTTTGAGACTGCAGATACTGTTTGCAAATATTTGCTGGTTGTGTAAAACATACTGTGTTCTCTAATAGTAGGTTTTCAGGTATTGTGGATTGCCAGTCTGGTAATGTAATCAATCTATGATTCAGCAAGAATAAGCCGTTCCTAAAGGCTATATGTGAAAAACAGAGAAATAAAACTCTAGAAAACAGCATCATTGGCCTGCCTAGATGTAGATAAAAATAAGGAACCATTGGAGATAGATGCAGAAGATGCAACTGTTTCTATTATTTTTTTACACTAAAAAGCTGTAAGTAAACAGTGATGCTTAATAGCCATGTATGGGGATTCAGGTTCTTAAAATGCTGCGTGTTTCTCTGTTTTACTGTTACCTTAAAGTTTAACTGACAAGCATTGCAAATACCTAGTAAGTCTTGTATTCTTCTGTTTCAGAAATATGTATTTGGCATGCCTCCTCCACCGGTGCCAGTGTCATTAGCGTGAGGTTCTAACAAAAGTAAAACCACTGAAATCATTTGGTGCTAGAATGATTCATTGCTGCTTCCATTTATTAACATGATGTTTAAATACACGTGAAAAATCTGTTTCTGTTTATCACATGTAAGATTAATAAGTGGCATTGTGGTAGCAAGGGTTCTAAAATTATTTTATCTCGCCAGTATTATGAAAGTACACTTTGTACAGTACATTGGTCTGAAACCTGATCAGAAGTTTTTGCTAGAAAGAAAGAATACATGTACGCGGATATTTTGTTTAGATGGATTTTTCCTTGGAGGAAAATAAGAATGCCTAGGACAGGATTAATTGAGGACAGCATTCTGTTCATAGTAGTACTATTATAAATGCTTATGTTCTATTTTCATAGGTAAGCCAGGAACAGATCCCAATTCAGCAGCATGGGCAGCTTATTATGCTCACTATTATCAGCAGCAAGCACAGCCACCCCCTGCAGCCCCTCCTGGTGGACCAGCTACAACCCAAACGAATGGACAAGGTAGCTACTAAGTGGACACATTTCTTACTGCTGGAGGTGTAAATATCCCATTCTTTTTTGTTGTTGTCTTCATATATGGGGTAAATTTATTTTAGGTAGCTGGTTTTCTTGGGAAACTATTGCTTATAGCTTTCAATATTGCTTTTATTAATTTCAGCAGTAATGAGAGTAATGCATTTAAGAGAATTTTGCTGCAATGTGGGGCTGACTTAACAACTACATAGAGTAGTCATAAATAAAAACGTAATGAGTTAAGCTGTTAATTGTCATTTGCTTAAACAATTGCATCACTTTCCCTGGGTTTAGGACAATTACAGTTGTGGTATTTAGTTGTGTTATTTTAATTTTTGTGCCTGGCTGAGGCTTGCCACTTGAATTTTGGTATTTTCTATTGCTAGTGGTATGCACTTCCTGAATCTTGAAAATTGGTCTTTTTCACCAGTAGTTTATATTTGTAGTAGCTTGCACCACAAAGGTTTATTGTGTCAGATTTGAATGATGTCATGTGGGACTGCTACTGAAAATTTCAGTTGATTATTTGGATTATATATGAAACAAACCCCAGTAGTTTAGTTTGACTGTTTTTAATGTATTTCAGGAGATCAGCCAAATCCAGCACCAGCAGGGCAGGTTGACTATACCAAGGCATGGGAGGAGTACTACAAAAAAATGGGTAGGTGTGCAGGGGTTTTTGGTTTTTTTTCTCTTCCATATTCATAGTGGAATGTTGTCGGAGACTTGCGTATTTTGCTGGATGAGACAGGGTTTTTAACCCCCCCCCCAAAAAAAAAAGCACAGTCACATGTCTTCTGAATCAAATACTGCTGAGAAACAGACGTTTAATTTGTGTTGGTTTTAGACGTTTCATGGTACTCGGGGTAGTAATCAGCTTTACAAAAATGCTTCAAACTTAAGGAGATGTCTTGATTGCTGGGGAACAACATCTTCTAAATATTTCAGTCTGAGTATTTAAAAGTATATTTCCCAAGCTTTTAAGTTCAGCTTTGATCTCCTTTATGTAGCTGTTATTTTTAATGTTTGATAGTTGTTTCCCAATTCTCTTCAGATTACATGTAATTTTTTTTTATTGTAACTAATTTTCTGTGTTACAGATTACAAAAGTATCATAATTATCTTTTGTTTATACTGTGCCCTTTTTTAAATAGCATTTGCTTTGCAGCACTTTAGAGCTGTGTTTAAACTGCAGGTTACATGTTGGTAGCTTTTTTGATTAAAATGAAATGAATATGCTGGTTAAGTTGATTATGTCATTGTTTTCTGTACAAGGGAAAGAGTGTGTGAATTTTATGTACTGGCAGAAGGTGCCATTACCTTTTAAATCATGGTAATGTCCTGTAGGTCATGTTCTGTCCATGGTGTCCTGCCGTGGATGCTGTAGGTGGTGGAGGTCTGGACACTGACCACTAGCGGCCTTAGGAATGCCTGTGCTCTCCCAGGTGTCTCTGACCAGAAATACAGCAGCATCCTCTTTGGGATGTCTTTGTTTGCATGGGAGGGTTTGGTGGCTGTTTTGCCATCTTCCAGCTGCACTCGGTTTTCTCATGGACTATTAAAAGCATTCAGATTTAAGATTAATAACATGCTTAATTCCTCTTACAAACCTTCCAATGTATTGGTAATTATTTGCCAAGACATAACTATTCTTTATTTTGACACAGCATAAGTGATGAATTGAACATAAAATAGGTAATGATTATTTAGTTCAAGAATTGTGCATCAGACTAAAAAAATTACAACTCCCAAACATATGATTCTTAAGATGATAGGCCTTTCCATTTTTCTTCTTCCAGCTTCATTTAGCTGTTTCATTCAGTTCACTGTCTCCGTTAGTTTGGCTCACATTTTAAAATGCAAAGTTGTGGGTGGTTTTTAATATATTTTTTTTTAAATAATGTAGTTTGTTGGCAGGGGCTCTGCCATCTTTCTAATTTGCCATCTTGGAAAGTCTGGTTTGCACTTGTCTTGCACTTGCTTGGATTAACTAATAGCTAGTTATAAGGTGTTAGGATAGAGTTTATGGGAACAATTCTGAAGAGGCAGTGAGCCAAAAAAATACATTGGGAGATAAAAATAGTTGCTCTTAAAATGCAAAAAAATGTGTCAAGACAATCATCTAAGAGGAAGAACACAAGGGCGGTTCTCATCTTAATTTCTTTTTCTAGTTTGGATTGAGTTGTTTGCCTGAAGGAGAGTTCTTGATGGCTGGACCTATATAACTTAACTGTGTAAATCATGAGAATTTTTTGCTGCAGAATCTTGATGTGGTAGATACCATTTTTCTTAAGAGCCAATTAAAAAAGAGGAATTTAGTTGATGTAATGCTAAATGATGGTGATTTTCCCCACCTCAGTAACCATGCTAAGAAGCAGTAGAAGATCTGATGGGCAGGAAGGTTGTCCAACAGCAAGTTCATGTGGTCTCCAGGCTCTCCAGTACCATTTGTGCTTCCTGTAGTACTGTAATCTTTTGTTCCCGTTAACTTGTGCCAAAGGATGGGAATTTCAAGTCCCTTGCTCTTTGATGACTCAGATTTTTCACAGCACAGATAATTTCACCAAACTTTGTTACAGAGAACTGATATGAAACTCAGAATTGTTGAGCCCAACCAGTTCTTCTGTTTTGCTGTTGAAAATTATCTTGATAATCCTTGTGGCAAGCTTCTGAGAGTAACAGTACTGAGCTGAACAAGTTACCTGTGATATTGCAATTGGTGTTTTGAATTTTCTCAGACTTAGTCAAGTATGAGTGATCTGAAAATGCTAAATCACTCCTGAATATGCCCATTGAAACAATAATAGTGTTTCCAAAGTGGCTTCCTACTGGTGTGATGTCTCTGCTAATCACAGGGGACACTTCACTGTATTTTTTAGTGAACAGTGACTTGAAAGTGAACCTGGCTCAGCAATACAGTGGCAAATTCCATCTCCTTTTTCAGACCCTTGTTTCAGGGGCTACTGCTTTGAGTAGCAAATAATCCAAAAAGTCTTTTATGGATTACAGTTCCCTTTAAACATGAAGATGTATTTTAGTAAATGATCTGTATGTCACTATTGAAACAAGTACTTTTATCATTTAACGTCATTCCCACATACTGTGGCCTTGACATACAGTTAAAGGATTCCGTAATAAAATAGTGGAAGTGGTTTTAAAAGATAGCTCAGCACTGTAGTGGGAAAGAAGAAACAAAACACTTTGTTCTTATTAGAATCACTCTTGATAATGTTGAACTGTAAAATCTGCTGGTATTTCCTTTCTCAGCCCTCCTTAAAGGTGAGGTGTTCTGTGTTTCTCATATTTCCTTTGTATGGAGTTTATCAGTCTTACCTGTGAGTGTTCCCATTGAATTTTGATATTAACAAGCAGGTGCAGCTTCTAAACTGAAGGGAAGCTTTGACTAAATTGCTGAATTCCATGTGTAGGTTGACGACTACTTGCAGTTAGAGAAATGGTGCACCTGACATACCCATTTCAGGACAGAAGTCCATTTTGACATGTTTGAGTAGATGTTAAAATTTCTATATTTGATTTATTACTTGAATTTCAATGCTGCCTTGACATAGTTGGCTCAATGTACAAAGGTGCAAAAAAATCCCTTTTCTTTGATGTTCAATTGTGTTGACAGTAATTTGTATGTACAGTTATCTCAAAGTAATGGTGAACTTGGGAAGAGTGTATCCTCAGATAATTTGTAACCATATTAAAGAGAATTTTTGTTAAAATAATTGATCAGAAGTGTAAATTGTAAGTTGTAATTCACCACATTTTTAAAGTTGTAAAATGTGATTACAGCTCTAAAGCTTTGAAGAAATTTAAGTTTTTGTAGAAATTCCTTTACTGCATAAGCTCAAATAAAGATGGATGGACTTTCAGAGCTTACCTACAGTGTAAGTGAAAAACTAAGTTGTAAAGGCAGTTGGAAAATTGAAGATTGTATTTCAATGGCTTTCAGGGTAGTACTTCACTCAATACCCACTTCTCTGCTCAAAAGTCATGTTTTTGAGAGGATTAGAAGACTACACATGTAGGAGTAGTGTGACTAGCTAAGATTCTTCATGTGAGTTTTCCTTGTTAAAGTATTTTCAAAAAACCCAACCAGACAAAATCAACCTTCTGTCTGACATCCTAGAAAACACTTCATTATCATTTCTGATACTTGTGTCTCTCAGAAGATTGCTCAGTGATGTTGTATTCCAACGAAAGGTAAGGTGGTTTCAGGTAGGATTGAAAACTTCCAGCCCTCATCCTGTGGAAGTTGCCCCTTTTTGTTCATAGCAGAAGACACAGTTGGATGCACATGGAATTGTACAGGGTGCAGGCTTGCATTTTGCTTGGGTTTATTTCCTGCAGGGGGATGGGATGGTTTGTTTTTGTTGTGTTTGGGTTGATTTTTTTTTTCTAGTATCTTAAAGAAAACTTGCAGAGGTGGTGGGTTTTAGTAGTATCCTAATTCTGACTGTAGAACTTCTGATTTGAAAAATAATGGATTAAGAATGTAAATCAAACGTGTCATGGCAGAGTAATAGAAGTTCTAGTTTGGAAGTTCAGGAAACTTCAAATGAAGCACTAAGTGTAAAACTCTTCTGTCTGGGTGTGTGCAAGTGTATGTGGACAGATGTTCAGTGCACAGAGAGTTACTTTGCTTAGAGTCCCGTATGTTTTGTAGTGGTAACTGCAAAAAAACCTCTCAAACTGTGAAGAAGGTAGTGGTACTAAGGGCTGGGTTTGATGTTTCTGAAGTTTGAGGGAAAAAGGAAGTAAAGATGTCTGTGACAAATTTCCTATGGAATAACAGCGTGACTGAAAGGTTGGCGGTAATTTTCTTTGAATGTTTTGCTTGGTTTTTTAATATGATGAAGAGTCCTTGTATATCAGTCTGGTACTGTTAGAGATTTTAGTTTGTCAGTTGATTTTGTTGAACAGTAACTCCAGCTGTCTGGGAGAGTGTGTTTGTATGTGCTCTTGTTTCTAGAGGATTGGAACTTCTGTGAGGTGTGGAAGCAAGTTTCAGGACTGTATTCTGTGGTGGGGTAAAGGTTTGCAAAAATTATTGCCTTTTTGAAAAATATAACCTGCAAGAACCTTGTAATTGCACAAAGGATGCCAGAATTGGGGAAGTGTATGAGCTGGCATCTGCTGAGCTAATGAATGCAGTCTGTAAAATAAGATAAAATTAGTCTAGGTGTGGATTACAAAGTGTTTTGCCTCTCGGTGTGTATTCAAATACTACTGTTGTTTAGGTCAGCAGGCTTTAAACAAGATTCATGATTATGAATCAAGAGGCAGAAAAACTGTCCTTCTGGTTCTTTAATTTTGATTTACATGAGAATCATTGCATTAAAATAATAGAATGAATGTTTAGGCTGAAAAAAGCAGCCACAAGTTTATTCAAAAGCCTTGGAGGTATATTGCTAGGTGATGTTTGTCGGGTGCTGAGATCTTGAAATTTCTCATTTCTATTGCAACAACAGAGCTGTGTAATTGTAATTACTTGCCAGGTCAAGCTGTTCCTGCCCCTGCTGGGGCTCCTCCGGGCGGTCAGCCAGATTACAGCGCAGCGTGGGCTGAGTACTACAGGCAGCAGGCAGCGTACTACGCTCAGACAAGTCCACAGGGAATGCCACAGCATCCTCCAGCACCACAGGTACAGTCTTAAAGTGGTTTTTGGCTGGCTTCTGTTTCAGTGGTTGTAGATATTTTTTTGCATGTCTCCTGCTTTGTTCCTTTGGAGTATGCATCTTTTTTTCTAGCAAAATAGCTATCAGAATAATTAGTAGATGACTTTGTTTACCTGATAACTTGAGTTCTGTATCTATCCATATGTTTGGTGATTGTTTTTGTTTTTTTTTAAAAAGAAGAAAAACTTTCTCCTCCCAGGGTTTTGAAAACCATGCAAGAAGCCACCACCATTTACATTAACCAATTTTTCTTTCTTAAAGGCTTCACTCCTGAGTTAGCTCGATTTAAAGGATTTTCTTTAACTTTTTGTGTATCTCTTATGTATCTCTTCTGCACAGGGCCAATAATAAGAAGTGGACAATACAGTATTTGCTTCATTGTGTGGGGGAAAAAACCTTTGTTAAATGTATGGATGCAGACGCCTTGATGAAGATCTTAATTTTGGTTAAAAAAATAGTGTTTTTGAAAATGTACAAAATATCTATCACTACTGATAGGAGGTAATATTTCTGTGTAGAAATGAAAAAATGGTTTGTTTTTAGTATTAGTGTAGATGTACACATTCCAGCAAATGTATTTGCAATTATGTGGTCAATGCTTTGTGATATAAATGTACTTTTTCAATGTATACTTTATCACTTTTAAAATGCCTGTTTTGTGCTTTACAATAAATAATATGAAACCTCCTGTGTCGGTAAGTTGGATATGTGGGTATATGCAGAATTTTAGGATTGATTTGCAACGCTGAATCAAGGTACCTGTACACAAATGAGTTGGGTTTTTTTTATCCCCCCCCCCATAAACCTTGTTGAGTTTAAAATCTTGTCATTAGCATGTTTTTCCCCTCTTGCAGAATAGCTGTAGAAGGAGGATCTCTTTCATTCATTGTATTTTGCTGCCTAGCACCAGTAATCTTGATACCTTAATTTTCTTTCTACTTGATTAAAACTGCATGTGTTTAAGAAGATGATCTTTTGGCATACTTCCATTGCATTAACAGTGAAATTTCCTTTTATACATGACCACTGTTTCAGACCTGTGCAGCTGCTATAACAGATAACTTTTGTTTTTAATTGAGTACTTCAAAACTGTTCCTGCATAACTATTTTATGGATTTTTTCAGACTAGTTATAAAACTTATTTTAAGTGTAATGTGCTTAAGCCTTCAGTTTAAAGTAGTCCACTTCAAAATTCAGTGTAGAAAAGTCAATGTGGTAATGCATAGTAGTTACAAAAATTGCATCTGTCCTTAAAACGCTGTTTTGTTTGAGTGGTGGGAGTGGTTGAGAACTTCCTGCAGAGCAGATTACTTCTCTTTTGTAAATATTCAAGTATTTGAATCAACTGATTATTTTTTTATATATACTTGAAACTTCTTATTGCTCTAATGCTCATACTGAAAAGCTGATTCTCTTGAAATCCAATGTTTGCTCTTTGCATATTTATTGGCTCTTTGCATATATTAGACTACATGCACTACAGTCTGTCTTGCCATTGTCTGTTGAAGTGCAGGTTTGATCCAGCCAGTATAGAACTAGCTCTATAGGGGTGAGGAGGACTGTGCTGTGTATCATCCTTGATTGTTCCTTCAAGGAGCATTGCACTGTAAGTACATCAGAATGACAAATCGATGAACTGCAACAGTATCTTTTTGTCAATGTTCCACATAATGCAAATGCTGTACTTGTGTGATATTATGTTGGAATACAGTGCTGGTATCTTAGGAAATCATAATTGCTTCTTAATTCAGCAACGTAGGTTTGCTTATATATATACATACACATAATCTGAGTTTTGTGGGTAAGTATTCCTGAAACTTCTAGTAATAGCTAAAGAAAATCATGTTTCTGTTTATCTGAGTAAGAGTTTTTTTCATTAGTACTCCTGAGACAGCTGTCATTCAGTGTTTTAAAGTATGCATATCATAACATTGAAGTCTTTGGAACCACTTGTTAGACAGAGTTGTCTTTTGTCTTCAGATAGTTTGCGGATATGTAGTGATGTAGGTATGTTTTAAATAATTCTGTTACTGTTAATTGCTTTAATTTTTGGAACACCGTGTTGTTGCTTTGAGAAGTAAATTTTTTTAGGGTGGCTGCACAGAAAAGTAAAAGTTAAGGCTTGAAAACTGAAGTAGTTTTTTTCAGGTAATCAGCAATGTATGTATTGTGCTGTAGAAATAGAAGGAATTATTTTTATCCCTTTTAAAATTAGGACTTATGCTGGTAGCTTGCAAAAGGCTAGGACAGTATTTGCTATCTTTAGTGTAGGGTATTAAGTTTAATAGTTCAGGTATTTTGCATGGTATTTTGTAGATAACCTTACAGAATGGTGCATTTATTATGTACTAAACTGAGCAAAATTAAATTCACTGGATTCTTTATCATTCACAAAATGGAGGCTGTTGATTTTGATTCATTTTAAGGTATAAAATCTTTATTAATTGCAAACAGTGCAATTATTTATACTTCACAGTGCCTTCCCAGACCTTCCACCTTAGGTTCTGCTGCAAAAAAGCAACAGGTAAGCACAACCTAAGGAAGTATATAAATTAATATATTTCAGTACATTAATGTTGTCCCTGTGAGATCTTTGTGGTTGTGTATTGAAAAGCAATCTGCTGCTTCCCCAAATGCATTGTTACTCACGGTTCCATTTGAGTGGAAAATCATAAGTTTTTAAACAACTGTTTCTATTTCTAGGTAAATATGTATTTTTCCTTTTTTTTCTTTTTTTTTTTTTTTTTTTGGTAGAAAAGATTATAAGATTGCAGTAATTGAACTTGATCAGAATAAGTAATTTTTGTTATTTTACCTCACATAGATAATTGTTGCAATTAAAGCATCAAAACCTTTCAAATACGCAGGAATTGCTTTGGTTAGAAATGTCAACAGCCTTCACAAATGTTTTTTTATACTAGGGCACTATTCCCACTTAAACCATAAGACCTAAATGTAAAGAATGACTTCTTGTTGCTATCACTAAACTTGATAACTTGTCTTACAGTTATAGTGTGTTAGTGGATTCTTTAGATAACTTAGTTTGTTTATTCATACTTGACATGGTAGGAAAAGAGATTTTGGAGTTTGAGATGAGTATGTTTTAACTGAAAAAGCATGAGCACCAGTTAAATCTTAACAGTACAGCAAATAATATTTTATCGCTATAGCAGTCAGTGTATCCTGTTTCTTGATACTTTTAACTGAATTGCTGAATATTTTGATAGTATAAAATGTTAAATGTCTTACAGATGGTCTGGTACAGGTTTTTGTTCTGAGCTTTTGTTGTTGGTTTTTTTTAGCTTAACATAAAGCAGCATCTATTTGGTTTTTTTGTTCATTATTCTGTTTCTAAAATGTGCTGCTCCTCTTTCAAAAGTCCTGCTTATCTGTACATCAAAGAAAAATATTCAAAAATACTGCCTTCATTTTCACACACAGTGCTGAAGATGCTGCAAGCACCAAATCATAGCTCATAGAATCAGGTCCTGAGATAGTTACTACCAGTAAAGAGGAATCCTTTGAGTGTATGCCATTGGTGAGCCGATGAGCATGGACCGTAGAAGGGCTCCATGTAGAAGGTAAAATTGGCAAAAGCATAACAGATTTGAAATGTATCCCATACATAATGATGTAGGGTATAATTTTTGTTTTGATCACTTTTCATTCTTTAAAGTATTCTTTGTTTGACCATAAATGTTCCATAATCTGTTAAGTTTTTTAAACTGTGATTTAATAATATAAACCATCTATTTTACTTTATATTCTTCTAAACAGCCAACCTAATTTTTGAACTGAATTAATAGTTGTTCTTCAGTTTCTCAAGCCACTTAGTATTTCATCTGTAGCTTAACATGTAACTTCATTTTTGACATGAGAAGAGGGTAGGTTTGTACCATTTGGATTTTGATACTGTGAATTTAGTGTGGGGGTGAGTCATTTGTTCACTTCCTTTTTACAATGGTACTTTTTCCTTCAACTGTTACTAGTTAACTTGAACAGTCTTTCAGTTGTTAATTTAGCCTGTGGGAGGAGATAAGATAAAGCAGTGTATTGGGATGTTGCTAGTGTGTGGAAGGTGAGATGTTCTTGTGTGTAGCACTCAAGGTGTATTGGCTTCCAGCTTTCTCACTGCAGGGCTAAGAGGCATGCTGATTTGTGCAGAGCATAGTGTTTATTTTCCAACTCTGTCTCCAAATCCATAGATCCTGGGACAGCAGTAGATTATTGGAGTTACCCCAGTAGCCAAAAGATAACGAGACTTCCATAGAAATGCCATGAACTTTTCCAAAAGGTGTCTTGAAATGCTTCCTGCTTACCTCACCCTCATCCCTTAGTGTCCCACAAGAAATGTGAAGAGTAAGAGAAGTTTTGAAGGGAAGCATAATGTTCCAAATAGGAAAAGCATTTTCTTGCCGCTTTCTTCAGGCTCTGCTTCATTAGGACATGGAATAAAATACCAGGTGGATATTCTTTAGTGTAGCTAATTATAAGTCATCTGTTTCACTTGTCCAGGCAGACAGGATCACAGTTCACTTGCACAGCCTATCTTGAAGTATTTCATCTTTTTACTAGTGGTGTTTTATTGGATGGTAGAAACTGTTTCTCCCCTGTTCTCTTCGGAAGTAATTCTTCAGTTTTCCATTGCATGCTAAAAGCTTTTCCATTTTGCTTTTTATCTGGAAGTGGGAGGGAGGAAGGGAGGACTGGGCTTTTCAGAAAGCATACAATTGACAGGATTCCCTCTTCCCTAGTAATAGCTTATGAAAGTCTTGTGTATGCACAAATATTTCTCTTGCGTGCATGTGAAATGCCTTTTCGTCCTGAGAAAAGTGTTCTCTGCAGAAACTACCCGTGTGTAAACAGAAGATTGGCTTTAAAAGGCAACTGTGATGGGAACAGTGTCTTAGGGAGATGCAGCTTGGACTTGAGGTAAATTGAATGCTTTACAAAAATGTGGTTTTGAGCTTGCATTGACATTGTATGTAATATGGGTACACATTAACTGTATAATGGTTTTTGTATGGTTTTTCTCAATAAATGTAAACTGATGAATAATAATAGCAATGTTTTTGTCTTTTTTTGCTCCTATCCCTGCCTTTGTTATTTTGAAATAGCAGCTTCAGAGGGAGAATATTGTAGCAACCTGTACTTTGTGATTGAGTATCACCCACAAGAGATGAAGTAAAATATTTATGTGATTATTAGGGTAAATACTAGTTCAAAATAGCATGCAGCTTGTTGCCTTTTTTTCATTGAGGCAAAAGAGTGAGTAGGTAACTATACAAAGAAAGTCAGATTTAACCACAGGAAAATTTCTTTTTGAAAAGACTGCATACATTTAACTTACTGCAGCTTATCTTGCCTTTATGTCAAGGCCTATACACATGTACTGTAATTTAAAATGTGACTATTTTTTTGTAAAGTTACTCCTCCAGAAGCTTAACCTGAATGGTTCAGATGGTGTTAGCAGAGTGAAATGAATGTTGATGTCAGGAAGTGTCAGGAGAGAAAAATAGTAGCCTTAAGAAGACAATGTTTAGAGATGCGGCAATGAATTTACTGCGTTAATATTGAGAAAATAGGCACTTTAAGAAAATAATTTTCTTACAGCTTGTTTTTTTACCGGCTTAAAATATGAGCCAATCATAGATGTCACCACCTGTTCCCATGTCATTTAATCAATGAAAAGATAACAAGTTTTACAAGCAAGTTTTGGTACTTTGAAGACAACTACAAACCTAAGGGAGATTTGTTTTTATTTGAGATGATCAGCTGAATAGGTTGATCAGAGCAGAACAGTTTAAATGCAAGCCCATTTTAAAACAAAAGAAGTAATGCTCCTTGAAGCAGTGGTGAGCAGTTACATCATCTTTTATTCTTCAAAAATAGTACACTTGGGGTTTTGAAAATCAATAAGTATTTCCTTTGCCACCTCTGGCATAAAGTAAAACAGCTTAAATACTCAGTGCTCATGCAAGATACACCAATAGATTGACACTACGACACAAGTTTCCAGATCAAGTATTCAGCTTTATTCTGTTACACAACAGTTGGTCTTCAAATGCTGGAGCACTATGCTAATTCAGCTTTTTCCTTTAGGTGATCTTTCATACATTGATTTCTTCTTTTTAGCCTTTGATATTAATTTTCGCATGAGTAGGGAACTCTCACAATTTGAAGGGTGTTCTTATCTGTTGCAGGAATGACAAATTAATGCACATCCTTGCTTTCTTTAGTTGGCCCCATCAGAGAAAGAGATAATGCAGTAAGAAAGTTGAGGGGAAGAAAGATTCCAGCTAAAGTAGAGCATTAGTAGTCATCAGCTAGAAGACAGAAAAAGGGTTAAGAGAGACAGGTAGTTAGATTTTCATAACAGGAGAGATGCAAGAAGACTGGTAATTAAGCAAATTAAAATGCTAGCTCTTACTTTCAATGGTGAGAATACAGGTGCTAGCAGCTGAGCCTCTGTTGTTGACTGCTTTACACATATATTCCCCTTCATCTTCTGGGAAGGTTTCTGGCAAGTAAAGGCAGTAGGTTTCTCCTCTTTCAATGTATTGATAGTCCTCAGAGTCCTGCAACATTTCCCCTTCAAACCACCATGTAACTTCAGGTTTTGGTTCTCCAGTGATTTTAACTGTAAATCTCACTGGCTCGCCATCAACAACTGATGTGTTTTTCAGTGACTTCTTGAACCAAGGAGCTCCAGATCGAGCCTGATCCTCATCTTCACAAGTAGAACCATTAGTAATACTTCCCTCTTCTTCTTCTTCCTCTTCCCTTTTCTGTTTTAAAATAAGTTAATTTAGAACATACAAAGTGGCAATAGCACTACGACTGATAGTGATAACATATTTGATTACAAGCTACTGTGTTTCTGGGAGGGGAAATTCCACATCTGTCCTCACTACATAACAATGCACCCAATCTGGATATGCCACAGGCAGTAAAAGGCATTTTAATGAGGCTGGAATGTTGGTGTAGAATACAGGCATGAATGTCAATTCCATCTTCAGGTTATTCAAGGGGTGTCATGACCTTTCTTCTCAGTGTCTCATACTCTTCAGGCCAGGCTGCTTGGAGCTTTGAGCAACCTGATCTAATGGGATGTGTCCCTGCCTACATCAGGGGATGTAGATGATGTTTAAGGTTCCTTCAACCCAAACCATTCTTTGTTTTCATGGGGAGTATGTTAAAATTCCAAAAGCAGTTTTAGATTATTGCAACAATTCCTAGCACCTGCTAGGAGTAAAACATTCCTTTTGTATCTCTGGTAGTGCTGCCAACAGTGGTAATTGACAGTGGTAAGCTAAGTTATGTGACAGTTAAGACTGGAGAATATTACTTTGCAGTTTATACCTTCTGTAATGCTGCATCAATTTCTTTTTGTTCAAACTGCATGCGTAGTAATTTCTGTTCTTCAATCCTCCTCTGCTCCTCTTCTTCTCTGGCTCTTGCCATTTGCTCAAAACGAGCCTTCATGTTTACTTTGTGAGTGAATGGAGCCTCAGATTTCTTGGCTGGTGTCACATCTACATTGTCATCCTTGGGAAAAAAGTAATTAGAAACAGGACTTAACTGTAATTTATTACCTTTGACAATATATATGATAGTAAGACTAGTTTTGTGTTCCCAAAGGTTTTTTTAACTGAGCAAAGCCACACAGGAATGTGGGGTTTTTTAGAAGTTTGTTTAATTTGTGTAGAGTAAGTCTCATAATAGTTCATCCCAGGGATAGGACAAGATTTTGGCAAAAAAGTAATTTCAAAATGGATAGGTAAAAAAATACTCCTCAAGTTTTATTGATACAGAAATTGAGCACTTCTTGGCAATTGTAAATCCTCAGTGACTGGAGCTTTATGCCATTGATATTAGCATAGGTTCAACACATGGTTGACCTTACGAAAACAATTCATGTCAATCACTAAGTTAAAAGCTCAAAAATAGGACAGCCTTTGATGCTGACTCTTGTAGAGAGGAACCAGAATGAGGCTCAGATCAGGCTTGGTACCATTAAAATTTTACGCTCTGTCACAAAAGTTCACACTGGACTTGACCACTTTGTCAGTGGGTTATACTGACTGCTCCATTTCTTGGAGCTTTCTTCTTTTTCCCCTCTGAAAAACTGAAGGTTCTGGTCTGAAGTACAGATAAGTAGGCATCCTCTTCTCTACCCTGAGGAATAGTATACATGACAGAGACTTCATCTTCAAATGGTGGTGGTTGAGTTTGGTAATTGAATTTTTTATTCAATTCATGCAGTAGAGAATTAATTAGGAGTTCAGAAGGAGAAGTAATTCGAGTGATGAATAGATGTTTTAAACCCTCAGATTGGCAGGTTTCAAATTAAGATGCTGAACTGAGGGCTTTGAGCAGAAAAGCAGATCTCTGCTTGACCAACGACTGATAATAAACTGGTGCTGTTTCTTTTAGGGATGCTGAGGTGTGATATCCTTAAGCATCCAAAGGAGGGAAGGGGAAAGAAGGGAAAACATAATTTTGGAAATAGAGCAAAATTTGATGAAAGCAGCAGCACTGCCTACTCCTGAATCATTAGTGTGCTGGTTAAGTATATCATTAACATACACAGAATCCAACTTACCTCTTGAAATTTTTCAGCTTCCCTTTCTCTTATTTCTTCATCCATTGCTCTTCTCTTTGCTCGCTCTTCTTCAATCTTCTTCTGTATTTCTTCTTGAGACAATTGTCCTATTTTTTCAAACTTGCTTTTTAAGTTCTTTGCCTGAATAGAACCGCTTCTTTTTAGCTTCATTAATTCTTCATATTCTTTGCTTAGCTCAAAAGTTTCAGACTCTTCTTCCAGCTGTTAAGAAATAACAGAACGTGTGAGATGGAAAATGCCCTCATTTTTATTACCCATTCTCCCCACAGATGGTATAATTCAATACATTACAGTTCTCTTAGTTATTTGAAATCAGTACAGAGACTTTACTTTCCCCTGTAATTCATCTGGCTATCTCATGATGAATGCATTTGTATCATAACTAGATACAGAGTTTATCTTGCTTGAATATGCCTTTTGTTCAGGGGTTGCTGTCAATGAACTGCCCTTCTCAGACTCAGAAAGCCAGACACTGACCAATACAAAAACTTGCTTACCCAGAATACAGAATTCACTTCTACTTACTTGCAATATGAAGTAATCCTCTAAAATACAGTTATTTTGTTAAATAAAAAAATACTGCCTTTTAAACCTTTTTAAATTCAATTAAAAAGTAAGTGACATTGCAGGATGTCGTGGCTGGAAAAGAAAGGGCAGTTGTGGGTCCTGCAGTCAAACCACATGTGGAGCTATAATTACTGATATTTTTCTCCCTCCTTTTATGTCCTCTGACTGATTGTAAAGATGTACATGCATTTTAGCTGGATGTCCCTGTCTATCCCTGCTTCCCCAGGATTAGTTGAGAACACCAGAAGCTAGAGACTTTATTACTTGCTCGAGCTTTGCAACAAACATAATAAATTAATGTAGTTCTTTAACACTCAAAAGGGAATAATAAAGAATTGCCACTCACAGCCAAACTGAAGTGTAAAGTTCATGAACGTGATGTTTTGAACACTGGGGATGTAAAGCAGATTTTGTGTGTGATTTTTAAAATCAACTGTGACAGTCTTCAAACTCTTGATACACCGATTATAAAACTGAGCCCGCTGTATTTATTTCCTCATTAGGTAGCACAGTATTTCCCTGAGGAAAATCAAGAATTTTTCCCTTTTCTACTTTTATTTTTGAATTTTCTTCTGGGAAATAGATATTTCTGTTCTTCTAGTATCATAAATATTATCTAGTCATTGTAGTAATACTCCAAAATTTTCAGAAATTACTGCAAAACCAAGTTACCCATTTGTTAACTGTAGTTACTACTACGGTGGCAAGGGATAAACATGTTTTCCTGGTAGATTTGTGATAAAAATATCCTTATATGCAATGTTTTTAAAGCAAGGTTTTCTATTTTTCTTTTCCATAATGTTGAATGTATTTATTTATAATTCCTTTTAAAGGAACTTTTATTTACAGTCTCAAACTTTGAGATTTTAGTAATTAACTGATCTATTTTATTTTTATTCAATGCACGCTTAATCCATCATTTTGTGTACAAACCTGTCCCATTTCTTGTCTCAGCTGTTGAAATTCTTGCCTTTCCATTTCCAACTTTTGCCTACGCTCTTCTTCTGTGCGCCTCTTTTCTTCTTCCATTTTTTGTCTCAGCAACTCCTCAAAATTAATTTCCAGTTTACCAGGTATGAGAGATTCTTGAGAAAAGGTTTTAAACATTTCTGGTGATTCATCATCCAGCACCTGCTGGAAATTCAGAGCATTAATTATATCTGTGATGAAATCACAGCACTATTCAGACACTTCTGGTATGTAAAGATAAACGACTGCTCTGTAACATCGGCCCCCACACAGAAAGGTGCACTGTGCCAATGTGGGTGTTCCTCTAATGTTGTGGGAGGGAGTGGTTTGGGGGGGTTGTGTTTGACTTTAACTACAATGCTAAACTTTTGTAATGAGGATGAAGGTGTTTTTTAAAAAGCAGTATTTTCCCTCTGCAAGGGAGGATGCCCTCTAAATGCACTTTTAGGACCTGAAGCAATTCATTCTTGTTTACTTCAGTCTGTCATTAGACAAAATGTTTGTATTTAAACATCATTGCTCTTAATGCTGAACTACATTCATGTGTAATCTTTTTTTGAGCAATTGGAATTATATTCCTGTTCTAAAGCAGTATTAGTATTTCCATTAAGGCTAACTGAACAGAACATTCAGAAGAAGCTCTTCTTTGTGCACAAATTGTTATGCTAAGTTTTGTGGCCAGTTTATTGGTTTATACACCCACCAGCATGGGTTTCCTCCTTTCCCTATCCTTGTCTGGCTTCAGAGCAGGGTTAGGCTTGGTTGGCATTAGGAGCAGCTGATCTATTTCTAGAGTAATTCCTAAGATAGTAGGGCCTAGGAAAGGCAGTTTTCCTTACTTCCAAAGCAGGAAGTGTAAGAACTAGTGTTTTATCAGACTGAATGTGTATTCACACTAAAATTTGAAGCTGGACACTACAAAAGCAGCCAGTAGTGACAGTGACTTATGCAGGAATTTTTAAAGTAAGTTTGTGATGAAACTTACATTAATGTATGTTAGTGCATGTCACTGTATAAACTTACTAATGGAGATTGTCTAAACAGGAATGTTCTGTAGGTAAGGGGGAGGTGAGGTACTGATCAGGTACTGAACTGGAGGGTGATGGGGCTTATGGCACTGTTCAATCATGTTTGAAAAGCCATGTGGCAAACCGGGAAGAGCTCAATGTGCCCTAAGTCAAGGCATTCCCAACAGCAGTAATCAATCAAATGCTAGAAGTAATTAAAGGGGCAACATTTCCATTTGAGAAAGTGTTCTGACTATAAAGGGACGGAAAATAGACACTTCTAAAAGGGTCTTTGGCACTACTTCTGTTTATTGCTACGTACTGCCATTGTAACCCACACTTCTCAGTGCTGTTGGTGTCATCTTGGTTCTTACCACCTCTTGACTTACTTGGCCCGTATCCTTTATTTGCCACAGCTCTTTTAGTAGTTTTTTAGCACAATCCCACTCAAATCTATTCACTACAGATGTTACTCAGATTTTCCCTCTGAGTAAGCTTACAGTTGGACTTTAGCACCACCATTCCTTTCATTCTTCATCTATTTTGTGTAATAGGAGCATATTTGTTGAAATTGTGTTGTGGAGAAGTGAACTCAAAAAACAAAGCTGTGAACTCTTTCCTAAAGTGAAAACAGTGCTGCATAGTTTTTAGAAGCTACCCATGACTAAACTAGCAAAGAAACATGAAAGGCTCTTGCTGGTGATGCATTAGTTCATAAGCTCATCAATTCAAGAACATCCCAAACCTAACTGCCCAGGAGAAACATCAATTCAGAATTTGCCCACGAGTGCTTGAAAGTCATGCTTGTGAGCAAGCACTAGCAGCTGTCTCAGTATTTCTGACTTGGTTATGAAAAGACAGCCACCTTTTCCCTGCCTAAAAACCACAGAGATTCAGCTGAGTTGTGTGATGTACAAAACCCCTGTGATTAGTTCAGTAAATATTTAAGCCATGCTTTTTTTTTTCTGTGAAGTGGAAATGGTTGGTTGTGAGAACCATTCCTGTAACAACCATGGTTTGCAACACAGCAAATATTCAGAGGTCAAACAGGGAAATATTTTTTTTATTATTTGTGCTAAGACAGGTTGTTTTTGCAGTCTCTATTAAAAAAATAGTGTTGGGGATGAAGAATGATTGCATCAGTGTAAAAGTGATCACACTGGTGCTGGGGAGCATGGAAATAGCACAAGGAAATGTGAAATAGGGAGATCCAATAGGAGGTGGCATTTGTGTTTTCCAGCCACAATACTACCATTTCTCTGTGTGTATACTTCCAAAACTAAATTAAAATGAATGAACAGTAAAAAATTCCTGGAATAGCAGCTTAATGTACATTTTTACAGTCTTTAAAAGAGACATATCACATTTGTAAACATTTTAGGACATGTCTGCATTGCTGCTACATTTTGTAGCCATGGAAAATAAGGAAAACAGAGGGTTATATTCTGTTACGAGTAGTAGAAAATGTAGTATTTGTATTCAGGATGTTACTTAACAGAAAACTCTTAAGTACATAAATGCTGAAAATATATTTCAGTAATTTCTTTAATTACAGGCCACTTTCACTGCCTGCAGGTAGAGTAGTCACGGTCTCTGTGCTGCATCTGATGGATTAAACCCTGTTTCTTGCCTGGACACTTGAATTTAGTTTCTTGCTACACTGTAGGCCAAAAAAAAGAGTTTCTCAAGAAGGCAGGAAAAAACAGAAGCAGCACATACTTTCTGTGCTTCCTTTAGTTCTCTACTGCCTTATCATAAAAATTATAGTAGCAGAAATCTCCAGTAGCATTCTTTTGTTGGTTTGGGGGTATTTTAAAATGGTTTTAGGTTCTGTTTTCTTTCTTTGGAGATACAGACACACTATTTTTCTGTACAGTATCAAATTATATTTACATTGTAGCTTCTCTAGGTAGTCTTTCAGCACACAGGTATTGTCTTTGGCCCGGTTTCCAGGCAGAGGGAGCCCTGCCAGCAATATCAGTACTCATACAAAGTTTTCATTTCTCTCCCAAGTATTGCTTTGAGTGATTAAGAAAATGTTATTGGGCATGCAGTTGGTCTTTCCCAATTCAATCACAGAGGACAATGGAGAGAGATGCTACCAGATGACTGGGTTATTCCTCAGTTCTAGATTGGCACGTCCTGCCCTGCCTTTTGAAACAAACACTGCTTAGTTCTAATTTATATTTGTGTCATTTAATACTGTATTTGCTGATGTCCACCAAGAAGTAACTGGCTTATACACAAAAGCCTGCTAATCTTGAAGGGGTTGGAGTAAGTATGCAGACCACAGGTTAAAAGCGCTGTGGCTATTTTTTGTTTTAATATAAATAATAGTTGCCACCTTCTGAAACTGGCCATCTTTCACTGCTTTCAGGTAGTGTATGTGAGTCCTACACTCCTGAAGATTTGTCTCCAGTACAATCCTAACTCACACTTTAGAATTCCTTGCATATGACAGAGATCTGTATTTGTCAAGGGAGGAGAGCATTGCAAAGTGTTCTCATGGTAAACACCACAAGTTATTTTTTGTTTTTCTCTGAACAAGCATTAAAAACATCAAGGAGCTATGTTCAACCTTCTTAATTTTTCCTCCCTAAAGAGCCACAGATGACTGGAAGATTTGTACTTGCAGTGAGCATTTTTCTACTATGCCATTAATTGTGATTTAGCAGTAAGAGATGATTGGTGGACAGTCTCTAAAGGTAGGGAGATAAACATGGAGAAATAAAAGAATTTGGTCTCCCAAAAAAAACCCAAACCAACAAAACCTTCTTGTGAAAACATTTCGCTTCCCAAGTTTGTTGCATCTAGCATAGGAATACCCACTGGATATAATACCTGGTTTTGACTAAAGTATCTGAAATCCTCTCTAGGCTGTGAGGAGGGTTTGTTCGCTGATGATTTTTGGTAGTTTACCCCATTAACTTCTAATAAATAATAAGGTGAACTAATTAATGAAGGAGTGGAAGCATGTATTCCTAACCTTATTTAAAGCTTTTTCCCAGCATCTTTCCAGTTTGAGATTTAGGGAAAAAATTCTATGCTAAACCAAAATACCATACCATGTTCTTCCTTGCTTCAGCAAATGCTCTTTTCTCCTCTTCTATGCGACGTCGAGCATCCTCTTCTGCTTTCCTCTTTTCCTCTTCTCTCCTCTGTCTTTCTATCTCCTCAAAACTGAGTCTGAGTTTACCAGGGCGAAATTCTTTAACAGCATTTTCAGATTCTTCATCACCACCTTCATTTATCTTAAAGAGAATAGGGAGAGGAAAACATAAAAAGCATTTACCCGAACAAAAAAATATCCTTTATAGTAAATAAATACTCTATTCCTTTCTGATCTTTTATAAGTACTACTTTCTCCTTGGGGAAAAAAAAATTGTATCAAGAGTTAGGTTCCTATGAGAAACATTTAATCTTTGTTTCAGCTGGGGAGGGAGAAAAGAAATTTTCAGTGTCCTACATGTAGCTTTTATAGTTTTTAAAAATCTGTTGAGTGTGTAATTCAAAGGAAAATGTGCTATGAGGAAGAGGCTGGACAGTTAAGTACATACTTTATGGTGTCATTGTTGGATCATTTACTGTAAATCACTCTCTATTCACTTTATTTACATCACTTTCATAGACATTTATACCATCAAGTCTTTTTGTTTGAATAGAAATTGTTTTCATCAGTGCACCAGTTAAAGAAATGCTGTAGAGTCTTTTAGCAAAACTGAATCAATTAGTATTTTGCTGTTATTCCAGACTGAGAATTTTGTTTCTTTTCTTTTTAGACATTTAATCATCACTGAAGAAAAGGAATTGAGATACTCTGATCTCTTCACTATAGCTTCTGACCAGTGAACAATTACCTGCTAAGAGAAGCCTGTGGTTTGCAAACTGCAATCAAGAACCCCTTTCAGAGGACATCCCAGAGTACTTTGTTAGTGGAGGAACTGGCCTGGGAACTGTCAGAGTACTGATAATCCAGATCTCTATACTGTGAGCAGCCCTGGGACTTGTATGTGGGGTAGTCCATTAGGGAATTAGAGAAATCTCTTATTTTATTTGAAATTCATAAGGGAAAAAAAAAGAAAGAATTGAAGAAAATTAACTGCTGAATTCTTAAGAAAAATGTTTACTTCAAATTTTGACAACCACTAGTTAGGAGGTACAGCTGCATATTAGAAAATTTCTTTTGATGTGGACAATTTGTAAATTATTTCATATTACTTGATAAATAAATGCATTAACATAAGGAAAAGAGATGTGAACTAATCCTCAGTTAGAACACCTCAGTAACTTCATAAAGTTCACTTTCCTTCAGTTTCTTCCCTCTTCTACTTCACTAGAATCCTTTGCCCAACCCCAAACAAAAAAGAAAAAAAGTGCATTATTGAGATAATGGCAAGGTTATTGGTGTGAAACAACAGTGATTTATTGGAGGTGGGGATGAAGAAGTAAACTACAATTTGGGTATCTGCCTAAACCTAGAACTCTCTCAATATGGACCACTTGGGAATTTGTGTGTTTCAGCTTTCTGTGTTGTTGGTTTTGTTTAAGTTTGTTTCTGTAGAATATAAATGTCTTGAATGTTTTTGAAAAATAATCAAAATAGTGATCTAGAGCTGTTTTTCCAAGACTGTTCATGCATAATTATACTCTGTTAAAGCTAGCAGATTCCTATAAATAATATTTTCCAAGTTTTTATGTAAGATTAAAATCTCATTTCTTGTTAATCTTGTTTGTATGGGAATTAACAAAGTCATAGTTATCATGACTGAACAGGGGAAAAGTATTCAAATATTTCAAAAATGCTGTTGGAACTCTGGAGTATGGTAAAGTGAGGAAGTAGAGAACTAAACTCTCTGGTTTTCTTAGGTTAATACAAAGTGTATGATTCCTTCAGTATGATCGAAGAACAAACTGTAGTGAGATCTTTTTGTAGCTGATCTAATACAACTCTGACTTAAGATAAAGAACACATATGGAGGCAGTTTTCCAAGCAATATAAAACAGGATCTGTGAGCTGCTTTCTGACAATTTGGGGGACTTCATCTAGTCATTTATGGTATGTTGTTGTTTATGTCAGTACATACAAGAGAGCTGATCTTTTTTTTGCCTTTCTTCATAAGAGGACAGTTGTAATTGATGTATTTTTTTATCACATTTACAAATAAATATGGGCATAAGAAATAGCATTCTGTTACTATGGAATGTTTGCATCAAAAACTGGTTACTGAACCATCTGCAGCACTACTTCAGAACAAAACAACCAGCTACTCATCATCTTGAAGGCTTGCAGCTTGAGATACTACAGGGTATAGACAGAATACCTACTAAGTTGCTGGCACACCTGTATTTCTTGGGTTTACTGAAAGAAGGTCTAAAGTATGCCAGTGTGGCTACTGAGTTAGACCAAAGGTCAAAAATGTCTTTCAAAAATTCATTTTTGGACTCTTAACAGCTTGAAAGGAAGTTAAGGAATATGAAAAAAGAAAAATCACATACAGGAAAGAATGCAAAAGCACATCCTATGTGCAAATTCTGTACCAACATGAGCATGAGGTGTACTCACCATTCTCTGTCTGGCTTCTTCAAAGGCACGTTTTTCCTCCTCCAAACGCTGTCTTGCTTCTTCCTCTGCTTGCCGCCTTTGATTCTCCTGTCTTTGTCTTTCCAGTTCTTCAAATGTGACTTTCAGCTTACCAGGAGACAGAGGCTCTTGAGTTTCACTGTTTTCGTTTTCACTCTGTGTAAGAAAAATGAAACAGTCGTATCTTAAGCCAATAAATGTCTATTATATAGGTGTTTTTGGATGACTGGTTTACCTTGACAAATGAAAGGCACTTGGGTTCCTTAAGGAATTGGTTTTGTTCCTCATATTTTAGCTTCATTTCTTCATCCTGTGTTTTCCTTTGTTCTGCTCTCTCCTTTCCTGTGTTCTCAAAGCTTATTTTCATCTTCCCAGGTGTCCTGGTGCTTTTTACAGGCACTACTGTAACTAGCAGTGAATCATCCCCTTCCTGTCCAAAAAGATATTTATTATATTTTCATGAAACTTGGCTTCTAGATAGACTCATTTCTTAATGAAATTGATGTTTTAACCTGAGTGCACCAAAGCTTCCAAAAGATTTACTTGTGTTGAGTATTAACCACCAGAATAAATCTATCTGCCTGTGGCAGTCACTAGTTTTCTTCTAATATCTGAAGAGTATCAAGACTGAATTATATTTTAAACATAACTGCTGGCAAATTCCTTAACTTCTTTATAGATTTTCATTAACATTTAGTTATAAAAACTCGAGGTTTGGAAAAGAACAAGTGTAACTTTGAATAGACAGCAATTGTAACCACACTCTACTTCCAGTCTTTGCATTTATTACATAAATTATAATAAACTACAGCTGGAATAAGCCAATAGCTCAATAGAGAAATAGGTAATTTTTAATTTCTAATATGCAATTTGTCAGGTACAGTAATTGTTTTTTTGAAGGATGTTGCTGCTTCACATCTATTTTTACAACTTACTTGCCAAAATATATTTTGCCTGTATTTTTTCATACTGTCACAGAAGTTAAAACTGGTGAATTTGGGGTTTTTTTCTTTCCAAAACTGTAGTAGCAGTGTGATTTTCTTGTGTTAGTGAAAGACAATAGGACCTTTGGACCCAGCTTTTTGAAATTGAACATTTATTTGCAAGACTTAAAATCAAAACCCGTATGGTAAATTAGTAAAAAAAAATTAAAAAGGTTACTGAGTGAGGTGTTCAAACATCTGCATATTGCCAGAATCCCCCTTTAATTTCAAGTTTAAGGCAAAGAGCTTTTAAGATAATTCTTTGCAAAGCCAGAGGACTTAAAAGTATCATTCTCAATATATATCAAATAATTCTGGTGGTTTTGAATATTTACATTTTAGATGTTTTTAACTAACCACAAAGTATTCATAGTCCAGGCTCTGTTTCAGACTTCAATATATTGATTTCAAGTACAGATATAGTTCCATACACATTAAAAATTTGTTAGCTCCTTGGTTGAACTTTAATTAGGTATTTATGTGCTGTTTTCTAAGTTTTCCCAACCCAAATTACAATAATAAAACAAAGTGAAAAAAATGTAGGTGAACATTTCTTTAAAAAAATCTGATTACCTCAGCTGCTGATTCAGTTCCCGTATTGTTAAAGTCATCAATCTATTAAATGAGAATTTCATATGATTACATTAATTTGGCTCTTTGCCTTAGAGTTGCAAACATAGAACTGGAAATTCTTTTTGTAGCAGTGGTATGTATGTAGCACATAAATTCACAGAGATGAATTATTGAATGATTGAACCTCTGTTGGAATACTTCAGATAGGGCAGCTTCTCGAGGAAGAGGCAACAAGACATAAAACATCCCACACAAAGTCTGCTAGAGCACTCTCAACACAGTGTCGAACCAAGAACAGTACTTGAGATGTCCATTCTTCATTTAAATATTCCAGAATTGTGTAAAAAAAAGAAAAATCTAAAGCAAAGTCATTGATTATTTCTGATTCAAGCGACATTGTCTTCCCTTCAGAAAAAAACCTAATGCTGTGCTTACTTCCTATGGTGTGTCTATGTTATGGTCTAAAACTAACACAGTTTTAAAAATTGTACATGTATGTACTTCTGCCTTGCAGGGTAGATTAAATACATGCTAGCTGCAATGCCAATTAAAGTACAGTTTTAACAATGTTAGAAATTCTAGTGGAAAACACTGTCCAAGAACTGACTTCTCCTGTAGATAGCACTGTTTTTCGTTTCTTACAACAGATTCAAACCTGAATGAAGTACTACTGTCACTTGGTTAAATAGAAATTTGCCTATGTATTTAGTCTATCATTTAAATGTTTACTCTCACTGCAGTATTTGCAGGACTGAAGAAAATTTGCAAAAAGAATTAAGTTTAATATCCGTGCACAAAATTCTACAAAAGACAGAATTTGCTTTTCTGGCATCAACAAAAGTTGGAGTCTGATTATATATATATATATATATATATATATATATATGCAATGATGATTCACAAAATGGCAAAGGACTAAAACACTATCTGGATCTTCATTTTCTACCTTGCTTGCCTTAGTTCATGTATCACTGAACTGTATTCACTAATTTATAAAAATACAAGAAGCATTTTCAGATTAGTTTAATAAACTCACATATATATGACAACAAAATTTGTGCCTGGTTCCTGCCAGGTTTATACCTGCCCAGATTCATCTGTAACTCAATTTTAGAGCTTAAAAGAAAATTGTTACTGTAAAGAAATGAAGACTCTCTGAACATTATATCTCACTTCCATCCCACTGAGCATCTCCCATGTAAATCATTACTATCAGAAATCTTAAGATCGAATCTTTCTGATCAATAGAAAACATTTTTCATATTGTTTCCAATTACATCCTGACTGTAGTGATCAGATGAACGTACCTCCTGTGCCTTTTTTGCTAATTCTCTTTGAATTTTTCTTTTCTCAATCATATCTTGTTCAATTCTGCGCTTTCTTTCTTCTTCTGTTCTTTTTCTTTCTTCTTCTTGCCTTTGCTTCTCCATTTCTTCAAACTTGCCTTTAACAGTTCCTGTGGACATGAAATGCACAGCTCAGCAGTTCCATCTCACCCAGAGAATGCTGTGGCCGTGAAAGTCAGGCCTCTCTTACCTATTAGCTTTGGAACATAACCCTTTTCTATTTTAGATAGTTTGGTGTCATCGTCTTCATCAGAGCCAAGCAGTTCTTTCATCTAGTTCATGAAATGCAGAAAGAAAACTGTCTTTATAACTTAAAAGAAAGCCCAATATTATTGTCTTAAAATAATGTAAATAGATTTTCAGATATAATATTAAATATTAAAATAACAAAATATTAGCAAAGAAAATAACCTCCTGCTTTCTCCTGTTCCATTCTCTCTCTCTAACATATTGTTCTTTTCTTCTTTGCTTTTCATCTCTAGATCTCCTTTGATTTCTTTCTTCCCTTGCTTTCTGCATAGCTTCAAATTTATCCTTTACATCACCCTTGTGAAGCTTGGGCACATAGGACTTTTGGACGGGTTTAGATGAAGAAAGCAGAATCTTGGTGAAGATATAGAAGAAATGAAGATAAGAAAAGAAAGTTGAAACAGATGGATAGAAATAATCTGATAGGTTGGATTAGAAAGAATGTAAGAACATAAAACAGAAATGCAACTGATATTTTGAACTTTGTGCCATGAGCCATCATCAGTTAAGCATCATTGTATTTATTCATTAACAGTCATAAGTACTAAAATATCCAAAACAACATTCAGCATTATATTAAACTATTAGATACAGATTTATATTGTTGCTTTCAATCTTAAGCAAACACCAAAGAGATTCTCTGCCCCCAACATTTACAAGAGATTTAAAGACATAGATGTAGAATACAACATGTATAGGAGTTTTTCTGCAACATATGAACAGCCGTCTATAGTTTTTAAATAAGCAGTAGTATTGCTTAATTTAAAACTTCCAAGACTTTATATGCTTACTTTTTTGCTATTTAGAGAAATCCAGAAGCCCAGTGATTTTATGTCAGGAAATGCTGAGATCATTGGACTATCAGGGCTCTGATGCTGCTATCACAAAGGGACACTGCCAGTGATTACTCTGTGGGTGTCCAGACACCGAAGGTTGCCACTTTCAGAACTACTATGAAATTTTTTCTTTTTACAATGATGACAACAGGAATGTTCTCAATAAAGTAATACTGAGAAAAATGGCTAAAACCATTCTATGTTTCATATTTTTCCACCTACACCAGAAGTTTTTGTTCCTGCTGCTCAATAAGTCTATGTAGAAGAAGAAATATTTGAAGTAGCCTAGTATATTTACATTTTAGAATCAGATGTAAATGTTGCCCAGAATTTCACCACCAACATTTAAAGCTTCTTCATATTTTGTTGCCTTTATTTTGTCCTCCTCCTTCATGTTTTTCTAATAACATAATTCACATATTCCATCAAATCTTCTGCTACTTAAAAGTCCCTTTTAATTGCCTAAAAATAGCAGCAATACCAGCAGACTTCCAGGATAATTGTCTTTTACAATTATTTGTAATTCTTATTTTTGGAAGCATCAGTTATAAATTATTACATAGCCTTATTACTTTAAAATTGGTACATACCTCCGTTTTCTGTGCAATGTCATTCATGGTTACTGTATTGTGCTCTGCACCTGGTATGTTTAAGATGGCTTTCAGTTTCTACCTGAAAGAAACAGTTGTAGTTATATTCCTTTCTTTTCCTTTTAAATGCTTTAACCATCTTCCTGTAAATAAGTTTGCATAGACTGAAATTGATGTATCACAATTTCACTTGGTCCTCTGAGGATTTTGAAGACATGAATAGGTTCTAAGTATGCCACAGTAATTAAAAGAACAAGCTTATGATTCACTATTCATGCTCATAACTCCCCTATATAGTCCTAGATATTGGGTTTTAATTTCCATTTAAAAAAACCAACGACTTGGAGCCAAACTCCGGCTGCCCTGGCTGCTGCAAACCCGCTGTTCCCTGCGCCCACGGCAGCACAAGGAGCGTCCCCGCCGAGCTCAGGCCGGGAGCCCCCGGCCTGCCCGCGCTGCTCGGTGCCCTGCAGGGCCCGGAGGGGCTGGGGGAGGCACCGGCGAGCCTCGGCTGCAGCTGCGGCCCGAGGGAAGGCTCTGCCCTCCACCCAACCACTACAGTGCTTTGCCTTCTCCGAGGGCTGTTCTCCAGGGAAAAGGAGTGCTAAAAACGGTGAAATGGGATAGGTAAGCCACATACAGATAAAATATTTATATAATTTGTGATCTGGAAATTGCATGGCATTTTTTAGAGGAAAATTGTTAGAAATTTTAAAGTACACTATTTACTAGGAAAGTAACAGAAAGGCACTTTTTCTTCTTTTTTCTTTTCTTTTAAACTTCAGGTCTATCAAAGCTTGTGGGAGGAAGGAAATCATGATGTGACTCCAGTGCTACTGCTGTCTGTATTGCACCGATCCTCTGCGTCCCAGGAAAACCTAAAAACTCAGTGTGCCAAATGTGGTGCAAATAAGGGCTCAAAGATTCGAAGGAAAAATGCTGCAAAAGTAGCTTACTACTGGAAGGGACTTCTCACTTGTGGTTTAGAGGAACTGAAGTCAGGGATTTTCGTGATATGGAAAGTTAAGCTCTTATTCTTCAAATTCTCTAATTCTTAATTGCAAACAGATTATGAACACAGAAACATTTATGTGGTTTTTAAAACAATATTAAGAGTTGTTTTCATGTAAACTCTTCAAAAATACACCAATATCACCAACGCTCAGGGACACTGCTGTAGCTTCACAGATAGAATGGGATTCTAAGATATCTTGGGATGTTTATCCCAATGAAAGCAGTCACAACATATGAAGCAAGAGCACTTAGGTACCAACACTTGCCCTGATTTACAAATTCTAAACTCTTCAAATTTGTCTTCAACAGAGATGTTCTGGAGAGCACTTTGGTGTTCCCTTTCAACAAGTTAGTATGGAAAGTCACACCACCCCCACTCCCTCATTTGTGAACTGACAGGAATCCAAGGCATTTCAGTTTCTCATTTGTGAACACATGAACATATAATCACTAAGTGGCCATTCCCATTGAGATTGTTTCAGGTCAGCAATAGCTGTTAGAATTGTGTGGAGTCTAGAAAGGCAGGTAATTGCATCAGCATTCTGTAGCCTCAGGGTCTATAGGCTTTACCATACATTTGTACACTGTGCAGGATTTGCACATCTTTGCAAGCTTTAGCTAGCTTCTATGCATGCAATTGAATCCCCACTGAGATCAGTATAACCTTAAAACTACTTAAAATCTTTTGACTTTCTTATTTTCATAAGCAGGTCTTACAGAGTTCTCTGTTCTCTTCTTTTGCTACTCTGCTCTTTTAGTGGCTCCTTCCCTGCTTGGGGCTGGCAACCTTTAGCCTTGTACTTAACAAACAGCAGCTGAACTCAGAGGTTTACTGCAGGAACCCACCAGAAAACAAAGGAGTCTCATGAATTCGTGCAATCCTTGCACTGAAGTAGCCTGAGACACAGAGACCTTTCTCCCTTGACATGGGGCTGGAGCAGAGAAAGAAGACTCAAAGACTGTCACAAGAAATTCTGTTTCACCTCAACACCTCAAGGTAAGGTTACCACTAATCTTGACCACAGCAATGTACCCCATGGACAGGGCTTCATCCTAAAGTCATTTGAAAACTGACTATTCCAAAGTCTGGTTTGTTATGTAGAATTAATTGTAAGAAGATGATATTCACGAGTGAAGACTTTGTCTTGAACCTTTCTGATAGCTCCAATTACCAGAACCTCTTGACAGTGGGACTACAAATCTCAAATTTTCCCTAAAAGTGTGAATGTTGGAAGAAATTTTCTTTGCAAATTCCTACTGTCTAAACTTCCAAAATAGTGCCTGTCCAACAGGTTGTGGGCCTTCAAGATGGCAGATATATTTCTGCCATTTGGAATACTGCCATATCTGCTATTACTTTAGGCTACTTTCCAGTTCATTGGCATCACTAACTTAATATATTTGAAGGTTAGCCAGCTGGCTCTAAGGCATTCTGCCTCTACAAGTCATCCTACCTCCATCTCTGATGCTAAAAGATATTGATACAAAGCACCAGTGCATTGCTAAACATGATCCCACCCATGTTTGCACTTTCATCCCTCTCCATGCCCATTAAACCTTGAGCAGCACCAGCAGCTGGACCCTGCCTCGGGCACCCCTCAGGGCAGATGAGTCATTTCCGATAAAGGCAATATAAAATCTTTAAGAAAAAAAGAAGCACTCCTTGAGTTTTGGGTTGGGTCTGTGAGGCAGTGACCACAGCTTTGGGAAAAGCCACTGTGCACTGAAGCTCCTTTGTATCTGCCTCACCATCAGGAGAGGATCACAGTCAATGAATTGTTGCTGAGAAAGCCCAAGTGGCTGCATTAGAAGTCCTGACACCTACAAATCATGGAAGAACAGTGCCTTCCTCATCTGCCAAGAGCTTTGCAAAAGTGTGCAGTAATAGATTTTCCAACCCAAGAAACCTTGACCTACTAATTCTCTTTTAGGTGAACTAGTTATATTTTTAAGTTGTGCATTTATTTGTATGTATTCTTGTTTTGTATTTTCCCAGAGTTCATCTAATAAAAGCAATTCTTATTTTTTGAGACAACACGTCTTCCTGTTTGGTTGCTTACTTCAGAAACTATTTCTCCTATTACAAAGCTGTCCAATCTTAATATTCAGTCTCATCTTTTATTTCCCAAGATCAACATACCTCAGCAGAAGCTGTAAGAGCTCTTCACTGAGGCTTCCCACTTAAAAAAAGTCCCAGATTATAATTTTAAACATAACCGAGATCAAAAAACGAGTTCAGCTTTTTACCCTTTGCACACCCAGTCTCATCACTCCAGCATTCACCTGACAGTAGTGTAATTTCTTTTCTCTCCACATTTTACCTTCCCTACAATTAAATGATGTATCTTTGATAACGTTGGTCTGGTGTTACAATGTTTACACTGAATGTACCAGACCACAGGGCCCCTTTGAAAGGTCCACTCTTCAAGAAAAACTTAACCTGCATACAGTGATGGATGGTTGTACCTCTGGAATTGGAAAGAAGTTAAAATGCCATTAGACTTGACTGGCTGTAATGCAGAGAGGGATCTCTAAGTTCAAGTGAAAATTTAACACAAACCAATAATGCTTAGGAAATGAGGCAGCAGATTAGAAATATGCTATAAAAAATAAATTACTGTTTTCAAACATCTTACTCATTGACTGTAAACAGACAAGCAATCACCTCTGATATTTCTTGACCTGTTACAATCACAGCACTTTTTCAACTTTTCATGCAACCTCCCTAAAATCTTACTTCATGCAAAGTAAGTCAGAAAAGAAAGCCATTTGGGGGACACAGAAAGTTTGATGGCTCACAAGTCCCAAAATCCATCTCCTTAAAATTAATTAATTTCCATTTCTGAAAGCAGGTCAGAGTCCTGAATTGATCAAAAAAAGTTGTGCAGCTTTAACCAGATTTAAAAAAAAAAAACCCTTCCCATAAACAATAAAATTCCCTTTCTTTTAAAATATTCTTGTTTTTCAGGGGCATGATAAACATCCTCACATGAGACACAAAGAATACCAGCACTTCCCTGAGCCAAACACCACTCTTTACAATAGGAGTATGAAGTCAGGACTTTGAATAAAGGTCCTGTTCCTCTGTGATTTCTCCTTTTGGGAGGCCCCTGCTCTCCTACTGGGTACTGTGAGTTATAAATAAGCCCTTCATGGCACAGTCTAAGTTACATTCACCATCTGTCTCCTCTTGGTGATCTACTTGCAGGGAAGACTCCGTTACATACTGTGAGAGTTGGAAACTCACTATTGCAGCCAAAGCCCCAAGGAGAGGCAAGCAGTCCTCAGCATTGAAAGAGTTAACAAAATATTAAACAGAACTGGAAAGAGGAGGGGAAATGGGCATCATTTATGTCCTCCCTGTAACTGGTCTGGAATGACACTACCAGTTGTTGTACCAAATTACAGATACTGAAGTAGTTACTAAAATTATCATGCACAGGGGAAGATCCTGAGCTGGCATCAACCATCAGCTCCACTGAAGCCAGTGAGTTATGACAATCAATACCAGCTGTCTAAACGTCACAATTTGTGTAAATACAAAATGCAAAACTACTTCCACTCACTTGTATTTCCTTCATTAACTCTTTATAATTAAAGACCAGAATGCTTACCAACAAGTGACCCAGATAATTTAATTTTGAACACAATCTTTTCCTCCATCTTTGAATATATCACATTTTGGTATTTATTGAGAGTTCCATTTTGGTGTAGAATAGTCCTTGCATGTGGAGTGCAATTTACAAAAACATACTTCTTATAAAGGATGCCTAAGTTTTATATAGCTATAAACACTCCTAATGCAACAGTGCCATTCAGCCCCACTGTTAAAAAAATGTGACCACCCTTCTCTGTACAAAAGGTTTGTTGATTCCTTACTCTCTTCACATGCTATTATGGGGTCCAGAGCAAATGTGGTGGGCGTTCAGAGACTGCTCTGGTGATGGGGAATTCCTGCTGGGATCTTCTGGCCCGTGATTTCATGTTCCATGGTATCTGCTGATCCTAACTGCAAGTGGCAGTAAATTGTGAACGAGGTCTCCAGGAGAAAAATCAGTATATTCTGCCCCACACCACAGTTCCTTCATTCCCCACTGTGTCAGGGCAGCTGAAGACGAACCATTTGCTTTGTTGACTTTACTGACAGGACTTCAAAGATCAAGATAATCCCCATACTGGACATGAGGTGCTACTGCAATTTGTATCTTCGCTGCTGACAGGACACACAGCCTTCCTGCCTCTCCTCAGACAAGCTCTTGGCCAACCCAGACTGAAGCCAGGGTGGTCACCCACAGTGGTCATGGCCCGAGCTCTGCCTCTGCCACAAAGGAGGGGTCTCCAGGGCTTCCTAGAGATACACTGCTGCTTCCCCTTGAGCAACACCCTGCTGGTGGTGCTGATGCCTGTAAAGGCTGGATCCTGTGTACCACCTTTGCCTGAGCAGGTATGGGTGCCTTCAGTGCAGGGCTCACTTCCATTGCCTCCTTCACTGCTCTCCCAATGCCAGGAGCTTTCCCCACTGCCTCCCCACAGCCAGTCTGACCATGGCACTGGTCCTCCTTAAAGAGGTTTCAAAGCTGGATAACTGCACAAATGCTTGCCTGACTTCTTTCACTGAGAAAACTACTCATCTAATATATTCCAAATCCAGTTAGAGAAATTATTCCTTACTAATGTCTTAAACCATCTACCCAGCTTTTGTAGTTCCCCAGACTGTGCTTTTTACATATACCAGTCATATTCTCATACTTCTGCATGCTCCTTAATTGATACAGTTGGCCCTCCTATAAGACTAATTATAATTCATAATTTCATTTCACTGCACTATTTTCTAGGAGATCTAATGTCTCTTAAGACCCGAGATTTAAGGTTAAGAGTATTATGTTTTCTATCATACAGCTATTTGCTGATTAATCTTTGAAATTCTAACATGCTTCATTAAACACGCTTTTTTCGACATTTGTTGGCTAAAAAGAAGCCCTTATTTACCGAAAACAAACGTGATAATAGTTTGCAAGCTGTCACAGAAGCCAAATATTTTCTTCCAAGCCACTCTGTTTTACAGCCATCACTTCAGGGTGAAGCAGAACCAATGGACGCACTCAGTGTGCCCTCGCTGCTGGAGACCAAACAACAAAACTGAACTCGGCACGAAGACACGCGGTTTATGAAAATCGGAGATTTCTGGGATTTTAAACCAATTTTTATGAGCCGCACATCACCCACCGCGGGTCCCTCACACCATGGCGGGACGGCCCTGCCGGGCTCCGCGTCCCCCGGGCCGCCTCAGCTTCTGTTAAACCGCTGCGGTCTCGTCCGGCCCCGCGGGACCCGCGCTCGGCACTGCCGGCACCGCTCCCGCACGGCTGCGGCCGCACCGCCCCGGGCGCTGCCCCTCCCGGGCCCTCCCCGCCGCCGCCGCCGCCGCCCGGCTCCCTCCGGAGACAGGAGACGGCGCTCCCGCCGCGGGTCCGGCCGAGGGAGGGGAGCGGGGCGGGGGGGCCGAGCCCCGTTGTGCCCCTGGGCGGCGGAGCCGCTCTTACCTGTGCGCTGCCCGCGCTGCGGCTCGGGGCGCTCCGGCGGCGGGCGGGCTGCGCTGCCGAGCGCCCCTTGGCTGCGGCCGCCGCTCCGCCGCTGCAACTTTCCATAAA
>JACBWW010000016.1:14483715-14569096 GCA_020086605.1 Lanius collurio
GGCGGGCGAGCGGCGGGCGGGGGCTCCGCGGGACGCACGGGGGACACCGAGACCCCGCGCCCGCAGCCTCCGCCATCGCCCTGCCCGCACTGGTCCCCATCACCGCGGCTTTTCTCGGCCGCGGCCCCGCGCTCCCCGGCCCGGTACCGGCGGGGCTGTGCCAGCCCGGCGGGTCAGTCCCACTCACCGCCGCCGCAGCCCCAGCGCGTCGCTCCCCCGGCCCCGCACGCAGCGAGCGCTCCGCTGCGCTGGCTCTGCCGGCCCGCGGGGTTTTATACCTACGGCGGTCCGGTCCCGGGTCGGTTAATGGCACATGGAGAGCGATCAACTAATAATAGTAATGTGACAGTTCGCTGATGGAGCGGGGAGGAATCTCCCTAGTGCCGGACGGCGAGAGGCAGAACGCAGTGGCTCAAAGCAGCGCCTGTGGCTGGGAACTTCACAAAGCAGAGGCAGAAATGTGATTTTATTACATCTGAATATATTCCTTTTCCTGCTTAAAGATGACTTGTTTCCTACACGTTCAGTTGAAAGGTTTCCAGTGCAGAATTTTCTTCTTCCTATCTCTCTTTGCACTGTGTCTGCCAGACTGGAGCCTAACTTCCAGCCGGGTTATCAACATTAGGACAATAACCACATGACCTTAGGCTGTGCAGATCTGAACAAGGGCCACCAAAGCTAAAACACAAAACGTGTTTGCCTTTTGAAGGACAGAGGAGGCAGTTTCCCCGAGTGCCACCCTCGGGGCAGCCGTACTGAAGCACAGGAGCGGCGTCGGGGCTTCCGACTGCCAGGGACCCACCGCTTTCAGCAGATGAACTCGTGCAACGCGTAAAACAAATCTGGGCAGCTCAAAGCACGGCTACATTGTCCTTCTACAGCAGCAGGGGTTAGACTCTTTATGTCCTCTACTTCGTTTTTCATATTATTCCATAAAGGAGGTCTTAATCCACAACTGGAACTCAGTACAGCAGTTTGGCTTGGAAATAATCCTGAAAAAAAATTGTCTCCTAAAACCAAGTAGAGAGACAACAGCTTGGCATAGAGCTGTATGCAGTGAAACTGGACAGCCCAAAAGCTGTTCCTATTCAATATTTTTTTCATTTATATAGTAAATTTTGCAATGGTTTTTCTTTTTTCATTTAAATTTTCAGGATGACTAACTGGTATTGAAATTCCTGCCATATTAAATAATTTTGCATTAGATTTCAAGAACTGTGCAAATTCAAGTTTCAGGGACAGTTATATGAGCAACATTTGTTTCACTGAAATAATTTATGTACACAGCTGCAGTTCATTTAGGCAATAGAAAGGTCACAAATACTTACTGACACTTGATTTGACACATTTACTTTGATAAAAACCAAACACTACAAAAAGGAATAATAATAATTATTAAGAACACATTTAAAGTGAGACTATTATTACAACTAAATTACAAATTATATAAATATTTGATTCTTGTATAATCCCTATGCATTCAACATTTCTAATCTTAGGAGTACCGTTATGGCAGAAGAAGATGGCTTTTAAATTTAGTTTGTTCTTGTTAGCAAGGAAAGAATCATTCAAATCTAAATTTAGAGACTATAAACTAAATTCTGAGTCTGATTATGAATTAACTACAGTAGAACTGCATCATACTATTACTGCTGTGGTGCAGCTCTGGCACTTGTGTTTGCAGAGATGGTGCACTTGTGAAATTCTTAAGCCACGCAGCCCATTATCAACAGATATTCTGTGCACACCTTCCAGCTAAAGGTGCAGTTGTAAGAGAACTGATTGCAGTTCTGTGTTCCAAGGAGAGAGTCATCTCCCATTTAAACTTCCATCTTGTCTCTGGAGTTAGTTACATATTCAGAATAGATTAATGTGCTTTAGAGAAAGACTGAAAAAGATCGAGAGATCAAAAGCCCACGCACCTGGACCTGCACATTCCCCTGTCTCTCTCCTCCCTCTTTACTGTTTCTCAATCAAGTGCTGGTTGGTGGCATCTTATAACAACCAAATCCTGTATTTCTTATTTTGGATGGGAAATACATCAGTTCAATTTCCCATCCAATCCCGTGGACTTTTCAGAGCTCTATGAGTGTACAGAAGTGCTCCTCTTTTAAAGGGACACACATGTTTAAGTCAGGTATTATGAAGTTCTTCCCCATTTTCTAAATATTTTGGTGTTTGATTAGACCTTGCTTATTCTTCTGTTTAAAACAATCCTTTCATTTTTGACAGACCAAGTTTCCAGCTTTTACTTTTTTCCGAGTGTCTGGAAACATTTATAATCTCACCTGCAACTCCGTTTTTTCACAAGCTTTTTGTAAATAATATGAAAATCTCAATATACCTTTAATTCTGTGGAAAAGTTCACTTCTGTTTCTCTGTAATGTACATTAAAATATAATTTTCTTCATATAATTTTATTAGACCAGATAAATCACAGCAGACACTTTCCTTTGTTACATACAGGTCATACATTTGCTGAAGAGTATGCCACTTACTGTCTTCCTTCTACTTCCAGCTATTCCTATTGATTCTGAACCCAACAAGACACCTTTACTGTACCACATAATTTCTTTCATAACTTGCAAAAAGATGCCAAAATACAGATAGCTTAAACATACTTATCTGCTCAAAAGTTCAGTGAGATGGGTGAATAAAACTTCACATGCCTGTATTGAAGACACATTGCAGAGAAAAAAAAAAGTACAGCATGGAGGATAGTGCCAAGCTCAGCAAGTTAAATGGTGGAAATAGGCCAAGAACAGCATTTGGAATTTCTGTTTTATTACATATAGAGCATACTCTTTTCTGTTAAATAAACTATAATCAGTTGGCATTTCACACAAGTAATATGACACATTTTCATAATTTTTGTTGTTATAAAATGAGTACAACAAAGGAGCAAAATGTTGGCTTCAGTAAAACCTATGAAATACACAGGTCCTCCTTTTGAATAGCATCCTTTTGGGTTGTGTTTGCAACAGAAGTTGAAAGTCAAAGTTTGTTTTGATATCCTAGATTTTAACAACATGCTTCTCAAGCATCTGAATATTTGGAATTACTCTGTAATTACTCTGTATTTTTTGTCACAGGATAGATTCTTGTGGGCTGGCTTTGTGTGGCAAAGCGTATGTAAGTGCAGTTTTAGAGCCTAAACTAACTGTGAAGCATTGCTTCAGTTTACAGAAATTCAAAGATTACAGCTCATCACTATTTATTACCTCTGGAACAGGAAAAGCCATTACTGCAAGGTCCCTCATGCTTTCTGAAAGCGCTGTGCTCTTATCTGAAGTTCAGGGTTCCATGGCCTGAGCCACAGTTTTACACTGCACAGAGCTGGCCACAAGTGCTTAAAATCTCCTCTTAAACAGACACCTGATGTCCCACAAGGAAGGGAGGAAGACACAAATTATTTAATTATAAAACACTGCCTTCAATTCTGTTTCACAATTAATAAATCTTATCATACATACTTATTTAAAAATATATTTTGAAATGCTACATATGAACTGAGAATAATATTGGTTCATTTACCACCATATTGAGTAGTAATGGTTTTAGAACAAGGAAGTTTTAAATTAATTGGTGAAGCTAGCATAGCTTTTCAAATATAAATAAGTATTTTAAAACACCGTAGTGATGTTTAGGTATTTTAAACCAAAATAAAGTAAAAATTGCATACTGGCAGTCATTGCTGCCCAAATGGTGCTTACATTTCCTGCACTGCTCCATTACACTGTAGTACAAAATGGCTGCTTACACCCACACAAATGGAATTCTGGGGCAGGGGCAACATGTTCAGTTCTGTGAGTGTGATTACTTTATTGCATGTGTCACATGAATCAGAGACTGTAGATAGCCCAGTCAAAACACCTTCTAGATCTAGACACCTAATGATTTGGAGACACTGCAATGAACACTTTGTACTATAAGCTCTTAAAGGAAACGACTCCATCAGCTTCACTTACGAATTATTTGTGCAAAAGTACAGTATTTCATAAATAAACTTTACCCAAATATTACAGAAAAAAGCTTTGGGGTACATGAAATACAAATACAGCGACAGCTGAGCTGCAAAATTAATTTAGGTATATACAGTAATCCACTCCCCAGTTCTTCTCACAGATGTACATTTAACCTCCCTGAGTCCTTTGCCATACTTAGTGACACGATGCATTCCCAGATGCTTGCTCAGTTACAGCCACAGTAGCTTCAGCATTAGAGAAAAGGGTGCACAAGAGCACATCTATGTGCACTCCCTGTCATTTGCCAGTGGTTTTAAGCTTACTGGACTTTTGCTTCCAGGAGCCCACTGGCCATGACGGGCCCGTGGCCACTCACACAAGCCCCGACGTGTCTCAGGGAGTCTGCCCCAAGATAGGCCAGCAGCAGCTCCGTGTGGCGGACCAGCAGCTGGGTCAGGTCTTCAGCCAGGCTCTCCATAGTGGAGTATCTCACCTTTTCAAAATCAAAAATGTCTTTGAGGAAGAAAAGCACTTGATCCTAGTGGGGGGTGGGGAAAGAAAGGAAAAATTCATATTCAGTTACAAGACGGAAAAAAAGTATGCAGTGCTATGAGTTCTTTCTTTAACATGTTCCCTAAAAGCATCCACTTATGTATTATTTTGGTGCTGAGACACAAGTGTGCTAAAACAGCCTTTGCAAAACAGTTCCCTGCATAAAACACTTACACGAGATTACTTATTTTTCATGGTTTCTTACCATTAACCTTAATTTTAGGAAAACTCAAATGTATGTTAATAAATAAGTTTTTACTTTATTTTAATAATAATTTTTTTTAATCTAGAAAAGTGGTAATTAAAATAAGTAGCAAACCTTGAAGAAGCAGCATAGGTCATACAGGGAATTTCTAGGGCCCAAAAAGCCCCAGGCCAAAACAGGGCTGATATGTTCACATATAGCATAGAAATGTGCAAAAAATCCATCAGGCACCTAGTGATGTAAAAATTGTAGACAAAAGTCATACAGTAAATTTAGTATAAAGCTCTACTACTTAGCATTAAGTCTTCATAAAATCCTAACACTTCCCTCCTTGGTCTAATAAAGTCCTCCAAAGGTAAGGTGCTGTAGCACAGAGGATTTCTACTGAGTCCCTTCACAGAGAGGTCAGGCTGCAGAAGGGGCTGAGGGGAGGCTGCAGCAGAATCCCTGCTGCTGGTGAGGAACATGGTGCTTCAGGCAGGTAACAGGGCAGGACTGAAGGTGATTTGGGTTTGGGGATCATGCAGGGAGACGGGGCTGAGAAGCCCAGCACAAGCAGGTGAGATACAAGACTCATGACCTGGTGTGCAAAAGTCTGAGATCAGTGTGTGGGGCAGGAAGTCAGAGAAGGGAATGACACCACCACTGACTGGATCTAAACTAGGTTGAAAATCTTTCAGATAATACTTTTTGCTAAAAATAGGTATTAGGGCCCCAGGAGCTAAACTTCTACAACTGGCAAACCTCTTGTCTAAACTAACAAGTCCACAGGAGTGAGGGTTGGTCACTCATTTTTTTTGCCAAAGCTACAAAAAGAACTTAAAATTCTAAGGAGACAATCAGTATCTTTGTTCCATATCATTTGAAGAGCAACTTACCTTCATTTGCTGTCTTTTTTGCTTCAGTACTGACCAACAGCTTGAAGCTACAGCCTAATTGTAAAAGGAAAAAACAAAGCAAGCCCCAAATCATTTTCCATCTCAAAAGAACTCATCTGCAGAATACTATACTTCTATATTCTGTATTTTTGGGACATGTATTTTCTTCAGTTTCAATCCTGTGATAACACAAAGTTTAAAACTATAAAACAGCAGTTGATATAAATACCAAATTTATATGTAGTTCATACTTACTGTTCCAGATCCATCTTTGCAACATTTTCATTAGTTAAATTCAAATGTAATTTGGCATCCTTGACTGCTTTTACAGCTACCACAGTTAGAAACACTCCTTGGGTTTAAGTGAGAACCAGTCTCATATACTAAAGTGTGTGCTCAGACATAAGTAACTATTTTAGATATTAAGTGGCATGTGAACACACTGAAATGTACTTTTTCATTTTAGCAAAAACATTCTTGCAATAGCTTCAGATTCAGCTACAGAGTTTTGTCCAAATATGGACCTGTGAAATACAATATACCAATATCAGTACTGGGCTTTTTCCCCTCCTAGCCTCTAACTATCCTCATCTGACCCTCCTTCAGTACTGCAAAGAGAGTTTAATACAGACAAAGCACAGTGTTCCACATAACTACAAAAATATATTAATGTTACCTTTTTTTTCCCCTCTACAGGGGATATTTCAATTGAAAAGCAAAAATGAAAGGAAACTTGGCAGTTTACAGATAAAAATGGATGAAATGACAGTAGTTTCTGTACCAGCTGACCACAGCAGTAGCCTGTGTCTCTAACAGAGGGACAAGATCTATTTGGCAAATAAACAGGCACATATAAAAAATCATCAATTGTAATCAACAGTTGAATGCCTGTACTCTATTAATTTACTTTTGTTTCCTTGTGACTTTGTACCTTATTGCTAAATCTCTGGTCTATGAACCAAAACCTGGATCTGATGTCCAAGATGTGGCTAACAGAAACTTCCATTTTAAAATTCTACTTCCTCAGAGAAAGGAAGGACAAGTTAAAAGTATTTTCTCCAATACATTCAATCATTCTCTCTTTTAGGCCCAGATTTGTAACTTTCAAATTGCTTTTATGAAAAACCTGATAATACACTCTGTTAAATTTTTTTGAGCAAAATCTCAGGTACGTACTCAGTACATTGCAATGTACTCCAGATCAATTAGTATGATAATTACACATAAATACTTACTGTTTCTTTGAAAGAGGAATTTAACCAGCGGTTATTTACTACATTCTGTATAGATATTGGTGGATTTTCTAAATCTTCAAATGAATCCATTAATATGAAGTCCAGAACAACATCATAAAAATTCAGATTTTTCACCTATATTAAATGAGAACATGATTTAAGTAACCTAGTTTCTCCTTCAGCAGTGGAATTCAGCATGCATCATATTGTAATGCTGTATTAACATGCAGATTTGTAATTGTTTTTAATGAATATTAAAAATACTTTGTCACTAAAGGAGAACTTTATAAAAAAAAGTGTGGTTTCTGGTGCTAAACTAGTGAATGCCATTTCTCTAAATCAGCAATATAAACAATAAAGAGTTGCCTTTCCCACAATTCTGAACTGTAAAAATTTATTTTTAGATCCTATGGCATTAGTAAGGGTAAAAGCACTTCTCGGAAATGCAACTCACTCCTCTAGCAGCAAGTTCCATTTCAGTATTATCCCAGTGATCTGTTTGTTCCAAAAAATATATCATTTCATCAAAGACATCTTCAAATTTCTTTGGATTCTGTAAAGTAAAAGCAATGAGTATCAAGCAAATGTAAAAAGAGAGATGGTTTATTTTCCCTGGACAGTAAAGTCTGGTAGAAGTTACATAAACAACAAAACCTTGGTAAAAAAAGGCTTTTACCTTTCGTGCTTTCACAATTAAAGCAGACAAAATTTTCCTTCCACTTTCAGCAAGAAATATTCTGTTTGCTGTTTCTGAAAGAATTATCTAGAAAAGGGTTCAGAAAATACAGACATGTTCATTCACAGATTATACTAAGTGACCTTAAACATTTCAATCAAGTTTCATATAATTACCACCTCTAGTATATTTGGCAAGTTCCTAACAAGCCTTGGGTGCAAAGGTTCCAAAGCTAATCATAAAATTGGTACTCCTGCAAATACATCTCATTTTAGAATTACAAAAATGTAAAAGCAACAAGAAAATATTTAAATACCGATTACTTTATAAAAGTGCTTGCACAATGAGCAACATTCAGTTTCAATGCCAGGTACTTTAGTTTAGCCTTAGCAGACAGACAAATCACTCCTTACCTGAAAAGCTTGTCGAATGCAATGAAGCTTAGCAAGGAAGTCACTGTCTCCTAAACATTCAAACGTTTCAGTCCTATGTAAAATAGAAAAGATTTTAAAGACCATGAAAAAAAGGAGCACAAGAAGTCTAAGTCTAATCTAATCTAAGTCTAATTCCTAGAAAAAATACCTACAACAAGTAACTTCTAAAAAGTGATTTCTAGATAGAATAGTTAGCTTTAATTCTTGCTTTTCCTGGAAAGAATTAAATAGACATAAATCAATACCTTAACACCCGTGAATAAATTTTGCCTTCTTCTGCCAAGTGCATGGCTTCTTCATACAAGGGGCAGTGGCAAAGGGAATCCAGACCATACGTGCTACGAATCTCTCTGTGCTCTGAAAGCTGAAAACAATTTTTTTGAAGTTCATTAAAGAGCTTGCTGACAAAATTTTTGTAAAGATAAAGCAAATTAAAGAAGTTTTCCTGATGTTCTACTGAAAGATGCATCCTTTTCTGCATCTGCTTAAAACAAAGGGGTAAAAATCAACAAGTGAACAGAACAGATACACCAGGTCATAAGACTTATCTTTACAACTCTTAAAATCTGAAAGCTACAGTTTCAAGCTCCAAAACTTTAATTAATAAAATAAAGGCAGCTTACTTTTGTGTTTAATTTGCCTAGCTAAGTTTTTGAATTGTCTAGTTAAATAAACCTATAGGATCTCAAAGCTGTTAAAAGAAAATAATTGCCAGGACACAAAGTACAGAAGGGTTGCACCATGCAAATCTTTAGGAAGCTGGAATAGTAACATCTTCCCACCCCTGTTTTAGTTTCATTTGTAAATAAGTCTGCCAGTTACCAAAGCACATTGTATAAACCACAAGCATTCAGCATTTTATAGTACAGGCTCCCTAAAAAGTTTTCATTATGGGCACTTTTAATTCTATGGTTATCATATAATTAAACATGAACTTGTAGACATTTTTAAAGAAAGAAAAAAACAAAACCAGTTCAATAAATCAAAGCATATAAATAATAAAGAGAACTTCTGTTTACAGGGTATCGTATTTAATTCACAAAAAAATGTCTAGCTACAAGTTCACTATAAACATTACATCATATTATTAAGGATCAGAAAAAAAAAATCTGATGTTTACACATTATTCAGTTTAGTTAATGACCAGAAAATTAATTCTAGTTTGGGGTTTTTTTTTTTCTTTTTTTTCTCAAAATCCTGCCTGGGGCAAACAAACCTATGTTTCTGGGCTATTAAAACTGAGCATAGAAACATCTTTAAAAATAAGTCTCAAGGTAATTGAACTATGTAAATGGTTAACCTCTATCTTAGAATGATTTTAAAAGTCATATTGAAGTATTACTTTATGTCAGAGCTCCATTAAAATTTTCAAGTAAACACATGCTGAGCAGCTTTCCCTGGCACTGAGGCCACACAGCCAAGTGCTGGCTGAGACTCCATAAAAACACGAATCCACATGATCCCAGTGTGCCTTCTCCACACACTCCAGCTGAGCCCATTGTAGCCACAAATGTTTGGCCAAGTTGGTTTTCCTGCTAAAGGAGAGTATAAACACTGCCAATACCTGCTTTTGTCCATGGAAACATTTCAGCACTCGAGTAAGTTTGAGATTTCAGTACAGAGCTGGTGTTCTGAAGTACCACACATTGTTAGATGATGTTTATTTGCTGGAACTTTCACTGGGGTTTTTTAAATCACTCATACCAGTATCCTTTTACTGTTGGCAAATACACACAATTCCTTCCATAAATTGTCAGGTTCCATTTCAAATGGATTTGTTTGGTTAAAAGCACCTATCAAAACCAAGCCAACCCCTCCCCTCCCCCCATACTCCTATCAAGATTTCTACAGGCTGCTTGAATTCAGACTCAAATGACAAGACCACAGCTAGAGAGTAAGTTAAAAGAACTTTTAAGGTCAACAAAATATACTTAAATGAATAATGCTCACTTTCAGAATTCATCTAGTTTGAAAGTATTTCCATTCTAAAAGTATGTGTTTGTTTCTAAGTTGCTTTATTGGAAGAACAGGGCAGAAAAGCTGAATTCCTGAAGGAGACCTACAGCTATTAAGACCAAAGATTTTTTTTCAGTTTAATAATATTAATCATAGCATCTAAATGTGTTTTGGATTTCCTAATTCAAAAAGTCCACCTGAACATTTTTGTTCTTATTAAACAAAGAAAACTACACAGCCTTTAACTGAAAATACACAGGATGCAATAATTTAACCAGCTGGAAGAAGCAGGAGTATACTGATTTATTTCAGATGTAAAACATCAATACACACACACAACACACACACATATAAATACATAGTGTAATAGCTAGAACAGGTATAAACAAGAAAAAGTGAAAAACCTTTACTCCAGAATTCCTTTTTTAATGTTATGGTTAAGGAAGTATTAACTGTGGAACAATACATACATATTGTCCAAAGTAAAGACCAAACCAGAACACAATACATATGCAAATTTATTTACCTGATCCAGCTATTACTGAAGCCATCAAACATTCTATTTACACAATTTCATTTGCAAAACACGAGAAGAAGTAGGTTGTGAACACATGCACTTTGTAAACAGCTGCCCTCTCTTGGAGGTTATAATTTCTGTGGTAGAAGGGATTATATTAAGTTTTAATAATGATCTTCAGGCAAATCACCTTTTTCAGATATTGAGGAAACTGATTGAGTGTGGCTGAATTAGGACTGGTGATTTCTACAGTGAGATGCAGGTAACCTTCATCTGCTGCCAGCACCTGAGCTGATCACATCTTTATCCATGAAGGTGTCTGATCATTGCCTTTGTGGCCACAGATTAGCACAGGGACTGATACCTGGGAACTGGGTGAGGCCCTTGATTATATCTAGCTTTTTTTAAAAAAACCCAGCAATTCCTCTTATGCTAACAGATGAAATAAAACAGTTGTGTTACTGCTGTGATGTGTATTATTGAGCTCAAATGAAGAAAGCTGTTAAATCAACCAGCTGCTAAGCAGGGGAGAACTAACTGTTCTTCCCCTGAGAAGATGATTTTGATTACAGGTTGAAGTTCCAACAAACAATATTTGCAAAGGGGGAGAAAATTCCTCTACCACTGACTTCTCTTTGCATGCAAAAAGTGAAGGGGAGAAAAAGCAAACAAACTGAAAACCAGAAGCTAAAAAGACCTCTTAAATCTAATTAGAAAAGGTGATTTCAGGCAAACTCTGAAGTTGCACCATTAATGCTCCTGGAGTAATAATGGAATTTCTTTTGATGCTTTCTAGTATTTAAAAATATTTTTCTATATGAACATTTTAAATGTAGACATAAACAGTATATAGATGTAACAATATATAGATGTAACATAGATTATTATGCTTTAAATGGTCTTTCAACCAGTAATGGTCCTTCTTTGAGATTAAATAGGGTGAAAGCTTGCCTATATAAACACCCTGCTTCAAAATAAAAGTAGTTAAAGATTTTCTGTAAAAACACATCCCCATTTCTAACATAGAAGAGTTCAGCTATTAGGAAAATTCGCAAATCATATGCAGTGTTTAACAAAATGCAGAGCATACAACATTTTCTAGGTAAGAACCTCCCAAGATGACATCAAAGGGAAAATGATCTCTTTGTTGTAAAAGTCTCTGAGGACGTGCTACCTTTGAGGAAAGAGGTGGGCAGAAAGCTTAGTTTTCAATTAGATGGCTCCCTGTAAGTACCGTATATAAATTAACATCACGATGTTTATTCAGGTACCTGCTTTTCATCCCACCATGTACCCCATAGCACCATGTAACTTTCCTCTATAGGGCTTCAGTATTACTCAGAAGTTATGAGAAAGCTCCAGCATCCCACATCTTGGCATCACAGGTAAGGTGGACACCTGAAAGCTCCCCGAGTCCTTTCCTGCCATTCTGTAGTGGTCACTTCTGTGCACAGCCACTGCCACTTTGAGACTCTTCACACACCTCTAGGGATGACAAGGAGCTCCATCACAGCTGGCAGCTGCCAGAACACAGAGGCTTGTGATGATGGACCAGACATGCCAGCCCCTAAATGTCTGTCACTTCCTCGGTGTCATGGGAGGTACACGGTAACACGAAAATGCAGACAAAGAAGAGATGAAAGATGATTGACACTATAGCAGCAATCTCATCTTGTAAGGCTTTCTTTCTACCCATTCCAGGCCCAAGAAAGAAGTTGGTGACCATCACAAGGACATTTATGATGACCTGCAGTGGATACCTAAGTTCATCATGTTGAAATAACATGTATGTCTACAAAACTCCAAAGCTTGATATTCTAATTTACGTCTAAGCTTGCAGGGCCGTAGAGTAGCCTCTGAAGATTACAGCATGGATATTGTTCAGATGCTAATCAGTTTTCTTTGGACATTTCAGCTTTACGGCTGTATCTGCAGTAAAGAGACGCTGAAATGATTGCTCTAAAGCATCAAACCTTTGCCACTTGCATTTGTTTTAAAGTCTGGGATTCCCTGACTGCTTTGGTTTAACAAACAGGCTTATTTGCCACCCACAAGTCATCTCTTAATAAATAGAAAAAATTCTCAGCTGTGCATCAAGACCTTGCTGACTACCAAAATAACCACCTCCATGAATGTAACAAAAATAAACAACACTAGACCTTTTAGGAATTCTTGCTTGCTTCCCCTAATAAAGAGGTCACTTTACTGGCACATTCAGCATTCCTTACATTTTGAGAAATTATGTTTACCCTATATTAAAAAAGTGGATGATGATCTCTTTAAAAGATAAAGACATTCAGAGAAAAGACTTCCTTAAAAAATGTAAGTAGCTTCAGGATGAAAGTGAAACATGTTTTGGGAGTTGTAAGATGTGAGGGTGATTAGTAACTAAAATGTTTGAGATGGCATTCTAATAAACTGAAATGATGAAGTGGTGTGTTCCACCTAAGGTCTGGAAGGAAACAGGAAGACTGTCACTGATAAAATGCAGCTAAGTCTTTATTCACAAATCTAAAAATCTCCCAAGCTTTGGACTGAGTTAACATTTTAACAACGAAAGCGAAATTTATTTGATAATAGACCTACAGATTCAGTACTAGTCAAAATAAGAAAATAAGACATGATAAATGCATGTGCACTGACAACAAAGAGGCAGCAACAAAGCCCACTGCCAGGGAGAGCAGGAAAGAGTTTCTGTTAGGAAGATGGAAAAGAAGCCAGGAAAGAGAGGGCAGAGGCCTTTATCTGGCACACTCACTGCTGTATTGTTGCCAAAGGTGGCAGCTATTTTGATCACAGTAAATGGGAAAGCAAGACTATGAAAAGCATACTAACCCTCATCAACACAAGCTGATGACAGGCAGGCTGAAATGGGGAAGAAAATACCATTATTTATCAGAGTAGTAGTATTAATAACTTAATTAAGGAAAATAGTTGTGTTTGCCATCCCTTCTGCAGTGCTTCTAGAGCCTAAGTGTGTTTAAGAATAGAAGTCTGTCTGGTCATGGGGATGGCAACTGAGGCTAAATTGTCTTCATAAGGATTCAGGCACTGTCTATTGTAGGTGATCAGACAGGCACAACTCTGTATGGGAAGTCATCAAATGAGTGATCCTCACCATCCTCTTGATCACCAGCCACAGCCAAGATGAAGTTTTGGCACACCCTCCTGCTGTCCTGTAGAGCTCATCAAAAGGGCACGTGATGCAAACCCTGCCAACTGTCCCAGTTTTGTACAGCTCTTTCCTATATTTTGGTCTAATATAACACAACATGACATTCTTGTTGCCTCCTAAGCAGTATCCCTATCAATTTTCCATTCAAGTATCTGTGTCTTGTTTAATGACTCCTCTCTCCTGCAGGCAGGGAGCTAAATTTGACCTGATTGTGTGTCAGCATTGAAACATGAACACAGTTTCCAGTCTCCAAAATCAGAGTCACATAGAATACTTAGTCCTGCTCTTTGGGACAGGATGCAGTGTAGAAGGAAGCCAAGGAACTGTCAACACACAGCTTGTAGCATGATGAGGCCACGAAAAATGGTGCCCAGTTCTAATTTCCTGGAAGGTGAAATTACTAATTCCAGTAGGGCATAATCACAGAGCAGTATAAACACACATATGATTTTCAGATTTAAAAACTTTGCTAAATGCTTCTATCAGGCCATGGAGTTTAGGACAGTTTAGGACACTAATATTGTCACTGTAATCAGGGAACTTGATAAAAGAACAACTGCCTTATTTGGCCCTTAGGTGAGCCAAATCCAAAGCTGGAAAAGCCTCAGACCTCCTAGCCTAAATTAAAACATTACACTAATTTCCTAGTGCAAGAACAAAAAAAAAAAAAGAAAAAAGTAGATAAGCAAGAGGAAGCTACTCGATATCATCATGTCTAGAACAAAAGAATCTGGTATGTCAACTCTAATCCAGTTAAAGCAATTACTGTTCTCTACTAATAGCTGGATACACTGGGAAGTAGTTATTGATCCTTCTCATTGCCATAATGTGAAGCATTTCCCCACCACACACCCTCCTGAGGATGGGCAAAACATCAAATCAAGGTGACAGTATTTTTGTACGAGAACATCAATTCATAGCTTTCTTTACCCTGCACTAAACAATGACACCCTGTAGCCACAACTACAGAGTTAACTGACCCTGTAGTTTAAGCCTAGTGGCTCCTATTTAATCCAGAACACTGATGGTGTTCTGGTCCAAACACCAAACTGCAAATAGTTCATGTTCTGTTAATCTTCAGGACTTTTGTCACCTAAAAATTTCACAAGATTATTCAGTAAGATCTGAGAAAAGAGAGCTTGTTCTATTGGCAAAGGATAGAACAGCTGGAAAGGAGGAGAAAATCTTCATAACTTTGTCCTGGAAGAGCAAGTTGACAGAAGTGGCTTTGAGGTAACAAAATGTGGAGAATATTTTCAGGATATTTAAAGACAATTACATTTCCAATTTTGACTCTAATGTTTTCTAGCAGATATTGGGACCATACAGCTTCAGGAGAGGATGATGATTTCATTGAAGTAATACATTCTGGGGTTTTTTGTTTGCTTAGTTGGTTGGCTGGTTTTGCCTTTTTCTTAAGCCAAGCAGCACAAATGAGCCCAAGGGATTGTTCCCATCATCACATACTTGCAAAAACACTATGAAAGTTCATGGGGGAAAAAAAATAAATATAAAAAGTGTACAAACTATAATGGTTTAGAGTTCCTCTCATGAGCTGGTAGAGTTGAAGCAAGCTTGAGCTGTGGTCTTGTCCAAATTACACCAAAGAGTAACTAGTCTCTACAGATACAATCCTTGTTAGGAATGGATTCTAGGCATCACAATTTAATGTGATTTACTAAATCAAGGTAATTGTGTTATGGAAAAACAAACTCTGTAATAAACAGTCAAAACAATTGCAAAGAATGTGTGCAATTCTCTCTTTTTGCAACTGACTTTAGTGGCTTAGTTGTAGTGCACACATGACAGCAATATCTATCACAAAATGGATCTATTGAGGCCAACTGCCTCTCCTGTTTTCTGGAGAAGGGTACTATTGAAGATCACTTCAGCTCCCCAGAGACTAGAGGAGATACTCCTCATTCAAGTAAGTGTGTCGCTGCTTATGAGTCCCTTTCAAACACTTCAAGGGAGCTGCAGCAGACTCCAGCTAATAGGCAATGTCCTGTTACCCAGAGGTTATTATGCATCCTTTGTGCCCTTATCCCAGAGGATTAGAGCAAGTTACATGAAGTATATTATGTTGTTAAGGGAGCTTCCCAGTGTGCAGTCAGGAGGCTCCCTGGCAGTCCCACTCCACCTCCAGGGACTGTCACTGCTGGGACCAAGCCCCTCCCCAGCAGTGGCTCCAGGGAGCTGTGGGGTCCCCGCTTGACTCCCTGCACACCCACACAAGCTTTCCCCACCAGCCCGGCCCAGGCCTCCCAGAACAGAGCCTCACACCTCTGGTTCCTGCTAAGTAATTTAATCATGGTGCAACAACAGAGTAACAGCCCAAACTGGTGCCTCCATATTGTGCATGGAACATGCTACAACAGGCAGCTGTCAATTTCTAATAATTTCCTCTCAAACCTCCCCCCCTCCGTGTCCAAACAATACAAAGCCTTCTTTGTACATCTTTATAGTATGGTAAAGCAATAGGAAAAAAGAAGAGGAAGATATAATCATGGTGAAAAGAACAACTACAGCTTTAAGTGACTGCTTTTTCACTCATGAAAATGTGATATATTTTTCAAAAGCAACTTCTATTTAGGAGGAGTTGGGGATGCAATGTGCCAGTGCACAAAAAAAAAAGAAAGAAGCTGGTTCCAGCTAAGCCTGGAAAGCTTCTTTTTTCCCATAAGAGAAATATATTCTGCTTATAATGATTAGCAAAAAATTAGGACCCTTCTGTTCACTGTTCAAATAGATCAATAAATCTTTACAAAAGCAATCTTTAAGAGTCTTACCTCAGCTGTGGAAACAAAGGAGTCCGTGGATGCAATGCTTAATGTATCTCGAAGGCAGAAATCATCCGCATTATCCTTTACAGTAATGTCTGTATTTTTATCTTTAAAATGAAAAAAAGAAGTTTATTAAACTATCAGATAATTCCCTTTTTGTCTTGAAAATGTGTTTCATGTGTACTTTAACACAGTATCTCATTTAGAAGGCAAAATATTATACAACTATAAGAGTAAATTCTTCTATTACCCACTAATACATATAAAGGTGACTGTTTTTCTGTCTTTAACGTGGATTTTAAAATATCATACACAATGAACTGGAAGAAGAAAAAAACACTTGGCCAAGGTTTTTGCCTTTTCTTTTACAGACCTCTGAAGATCTCTCTATCTTATGATATTACTTTGCTATATTAATCTAGACCCTCTGTTAAGCTTTTGACTTGGCTGTGTTATGTAAGAAACTGCTCAATGTCCTTGTCACCAAGAAGTAGTGTTCAAAATAAAAGTTCATTAATAAAAACAACATCTCCAAGTTTTAGTTTCACTTGAACTTGTTTCACTTTCTATGTCTCATGCCTTTTTTCACTTGCTAGTTCTTCAGGAGAGCAAGTCAAGCTTTTAATCTTCACTACATCCTCTTTCCTCAAAAAGCTTCTCCATTGAAATAACACATCCAGAAGGATATCCTACAGTACCAGAATTCTTAAAGCCTTTAAAATAACTGCTTTTTTTCTTAAAATCATCTGCAACACAGTTTCTCTCCATTCTGCTTATTTTGTTCTCAGATTTAAACTGTTGCACTTCTTAGATCCTTTCATTTTCACCATATAGAAACACTTTCATAGAAGGATTAAATTCATAAGTCAGTAAAGCCAGACTTTGGCTTGATGTTACCCATCCTATGTTCCCAGTAGAGCAGATGCAATTATTTTGGGTTACTTTACCTTCAGACATTACACATGTGTTCCTAAAAGTCTGTTTTATCTCCAAGAGTCAGCAGCAACCAGCTACCCAATGTCATCCAGACCTGTTGCTAGGGCAATACTTCATTAAAAACACCATTACATAGTGAAGTGGCCAAATGCCAATTTACTGGGATGGTTTACTCATCACTTGAAATGCTACAAAGCCACATTACTTAACTTTTACTTTGGTGGTTGTTATGGTTTTATTACTTATGGACTTGGAATGACAGCTCAAAAACTGCACAGAACAAATATCTGTCTTTGAATAATTTTTTCCCTCAGTGAATATTCCCAAAGTTTGGACAAAGATTTGACTAGAGTGAGTTAGGCAAATTGTAATCACAACTTCACCAATATTCATATGAAGTCTGATTTTTCCAGTTCATTCTTACTAGTTCTTTCTTTTGACCTCTTAAAACCAAGAGGAAAAGTACTGCAGCTTCCAAGCTGGTTGAGAAACAATCACACACTGGAATCTGAAATGCTGGAACAGAAAACCAAACTGTGGTTTGTAAAGCACTAGCTTGAGGTCTGCTTAAGAGTAGATGGGTAACATGGTGTTTCTTTCTTTTTTCTAGCTCATAATTTGCATTACTTCTCTTCTAATATTACATTAGATGATTTTCCAATATTACTTTTTCACATAAAAGTTGCTGAAACTGCAATAATACTGTTAAACCAAGGTTAGTACAGGCATCTATAGCCTGGCTGCAGATTTTTAGGCTCTCCTTTTTTCAACCTCTCCTTTTGCCTAAGCTGCTTTCACTGTTATATGTCAGTTTACAGCTGAATGACAACATATCCCCAGACTGATTCTAAATTATTAAACTTTGGGTTATGCAGTTGATTACACATAAATGAGTATGATGCTATTTAACTAAAATTTATGCCACATACATTAAAAAAAAAAAAAAGGTGTAAATGAAGGAACCACAGCCCAGAACAACACAGAATCAGGGGTTCTTCCAGAGATCTTGCATTCAGCCTGTTATAGACTACATGAAAGTCTAGAGTTAATAAAATTTTGACTAAATCTATCTTTGTTGAAAAATTCATACTTCCAAGTTTTCTAATAGGGCCTAAAACTATCACCAAGCCACTAATTTTCTAACATTTTAGTTAGTTGAATATGGAATATCTGTGTTTTCAGTCAAAGAAAATTCTCAGTGCTACAGAAAAAGACACAAAATTTGCATGTTGTAAGGAAAAACAAGATTAAAAACAAGGTTGGTAATGCTGAGTGAAATAATACCTTTGGTAAGTGATATGTGCACACAAAGCACAGCCTCCCTAAAAGAAAACACAACAGCCTTGTCAGCTGTTTCTGACTCTGGCCACCACCACCCTAAAATATCCTTAGTCAAGCAGGTGCTTATCAATGCTGTGAAGATAGCACACTATTAGGAAAATTCACTATGGAATTTCACTAGGGTGAAAATTAAGTTACAGCTGGAGTACATACCATGCAAGTACCAGCAGAACATTCTTAGACACAAGAACATGAAAAAAAGAGACAGTGGCACAAAGAGACTCCTGGAATGAACAGCTGCAAGAGGAGCTCACCCCACCAGCGCCTGCAACTGCTCACACACTCACCCCCAGTTCTTGTGGACTCTAATAACTTCAGGAAGGGAATACTACCAAGTATGTGAGCTTCAAATATACTTTACTTATTTGAGGAGCCAAGGAGTTATTTTGGGTTCACCTATATTTGTGAAGAGAATGAAGCAGTTTCAGATGTTACCATCACGGCTCTTGGTTGTAGTGCCTTAAAATGCATATGTGGTCCTTAAATCAAAGTATTAAAAAAATGGATTGCTAAAGCTTATTAAATTAATCCTAGCTTTATAAGGTTTTGCAAACAACTATCTATTAAACAAGAACAAAAAAAAAAAAAAAAAAAAGACCAGAACCAAGCTATTTTCATATCTATCCACAAAGTACTGATCTAGAATAATTATTTGTCTATTTGTCTTTGCTCTGGTAGGTTTTCACAGTAAGAGCACAAAGCTAACCTCCTAAGCTCTCAGAGCAAAATCTGACCTTCATAACTGCACACAAACTAACTTTTTAGTATTCAACTGGGAAGCATTCACCTTCACATAATGTTTTAAAACTCTGAAAACCATTTATATGTAATCTTCCTGCCAACCCTGAATGAAACATGGCAGGAGTTCACAAGCAAGTTTGGCACTTAGCTGACACATTTAAAAAAGGAAAGCACTTACCCACTAGTAAAGAACTCACTGGGAGTTACAGATTTTAGTTCCAAGTACCACCACTAAAGTCATGGTCACCTATTCTGCCCAGCCCTCCCACTTCAGTGGAAAATCAGTGCAGTTAATACATCACAAGCAGGAAAGCAGGATGAGAAAGGAGAAACTTTAGAGACTCTAAAGAGGAAAAAACCTTGCAAAGGAATCCACTTATAAAAAGTCATGGCACCCCAAGAGCAGCAGGGGCCCAGCGTTCTGCTGGCCCGTGTTGTGTGCTCAGGTCCCTTCGATGTGTGGCTTCATGCCCAGTGAAAGGAATGACAATAATTCAGTTCAGACAGTACAGCAGCATGAATCAACATGCTTCAGTTTCATGAGAGCCTGTCACAGTCTTCTAGCTAGTTACAAGTGGGACAGTGGTTTGTCACCCCTGCTGCTGAAACATCCAAAAGCAGCTTCATTTAGATTTATAAATAGTCATAATTCTGACAGTGCTGATCATCAGCTCTACCAAGTAGCTGCTAAAGCATTACATGAAATCTTACAGGATACTCCTAGAAATTGGTGAATTTTATGTCATTTCGTATTTATAAAAAGAAAACAATCCCAACCTTCAGCTGGCCCCTTTTGATGACGGGGTCACACAGCCACAGGTTAAAAAAGGCAGACCAAGAATGGAGCAGGGTACCCCCACAGATCACTGTGGATCTGGTGCTAAATTATGTGTTTACATTCTCCAGTGACACAAATATCTGGTATAGCTGGAGGCACCTCATCTAACTGCACAAAACTAAAGCTGTTACTGACTTCAGCATGAAAATGTATTTCAGGTCAGGGTATTTTAAAAATATCCAACCAAATCTTGTACTCTACCAGTACAGCATGAATCACAAGTTCAGCATGTCTCATGGTTCTTTGTTGGGATTGCTCTGATGCAAACTGAAGTGACAGATTCCTTTAGAACACAAAGCAACAGTCGTCCCACACCCACCAAACCCACAGAAGAAACTCCAGACTGGCTCTCAGTGGGTGCTCAAACCTCCAGCAGGGCCCTGTTGTGAACTCACAGCTTCTGCTCACTAGTGTTGGACCAGGAACCCAGCAACCAAATGTCAAATGGGGAAGAAGAACAGGGTAAAACGGAGCACAGGACAGCAGCAGGTAATCAGTGTTTGCAATTTCACCTTCCTCCCAGCACACACAGGCATTTTTCAAGGTGAGCTTTGGCTGAGCTTACTGCTGAGCCTTCAAATTACATCCTTAACAGAAACCTCAGTAGTTTTCATGCAGGGAATGATCTTCTGCTTATGTGTGAATAGAGAGCCAAATCTTACTTCCTCGGAAAAAGTTGACTCAACAGAGCTTTCATAATTGTTTCCAAGCACAAAGATAATATCCAGGGTTCACATAAAAGCCTTCTACTTATAGCACACTCATACAGGTATAAAAAGGTCCATTTTCCAAGACACTGGGTTTTCACCTAATTATCATTATGCAAAACCCAAGATGTTCTTCAGTCACTGTGTTCTGTATTACTTTGATTTTATTCTTAAGAGAAAAGTAGTACAAGCTGATTAAAAGCTGAATTAAAAGCATGTGTATAGATGACAGTAATATATTCTTCATAAGTAGAGAATGCTTATAAAAATTTAATAGTACAATCCATTCAGTTTACACACATAAGCAATAAAATCCACCTGAAAACTGTTATGTACTGATTTGCAGTATCTGTCATCTGGAAAAAGATGCAATTTGCCTAAAATATTCTCATAATCTTCAAGAGATTTACCAAATACTTTGGAAAGAAATAATAACAATTTTTTCAATATTGATAATAATCTGGCTGTTTTCAGACATTTAAGATGCTGACTTGGTCCATAAAGTTATATTGGTACTGCAGAATACCACATGTTTAATAGTGTGTAAAACAAAACAACATGGCTACTGCTCTTATATCCTAGTACTGCTCTTATATCCTATTGCTCTCATCCTACAAAGGTAAATAAACAGGACAAGATTACATAAGTAACCATTTTAGTCTCTCCATGTAAAAATCAAGTGTACCTGAGAAAGGAATGTAATTTCAATTTATTTCCGGTAATCTATGCACACTGGTACATTAAATTATAAAAAATATTAGGATAAAGCATTTAAGTTTGATATTATGGAACTGTGATAAATGATTCTTTCAAGATTTAAATCTGCTAAAAATTTTTTCCATAAATTGATAATGAAGTTGGAATATTTTCTGATAGTTGCAATTTTTTTAAAGCAAAGAAATTATCAAGAGGCTAAAAATATCATGTCATTACAGAGGATATGATCTGTGAGAGCTGTGTCTGAATCACTGTAGCATGCTTTATTGTAAAACCAAAAGCTCAAAATAGAAAGACCTCACCATGAGAAACTCTATGACCTCAAGGAAGAGGCAGAGTAAACACACATGGTGCTGCATTGCTGAAATCTGAATTTTAAGAAATAAAGCAGCATTGATGGGTATTTTATAACCTGAATTAACACCTCGTGTGCTGAAAGCTGAGAAATCAGCTTAGTAAACACTAAATAGATGTATGCATGTGTTCACGTCTCTGTTTTACTTCTCTGACTCTCTGCTTTACAGGCATACGATCCTGAAATAGATGTGAGATGTGTATCTCATGTAAACTACATGCCACTATGAGGTCTCTCCCTATCACACAGTCTTTAATTTCTTTAAAAATGTAAACTTTGATTCATAACTGCACATTATAAGGTTCTACACTTACACAGGGTTACCATTTTTCAGAACAACTTTTTACCTTGAAGCTAAGAATCAGTGGATCTTCCACAATTTTAAGGTTAAAATCCCTACCCTTTATTGAAAAGTTCCACTTCTGACCACTCTTCTGTTTTCAAGTCAAATAGTTTAGGTAACAGTTTCTGTACTTGTATTTGCTTTGAGAGAGAAGATCTGGCAACCAAGCAAAGTTTGCTCAGCTGTCTGATCTGGACAGAATCTGTTTAGATGGATGTGCAGCACAAAGTTGTCACTCCTCTTCATGGGGGTACTCCATTCTCCTGTAGTTCAGAAAGCATCACATCTCTGCTGTCCACAGCAAAGTCCAGTTTGAATTCCAGAGCTGCTTATTTCAAAGCTGAGACTTTGAAGCCCCAGGCTATACAGCACAGCCCTGAGGAGCCTGCCAGACACATCAGTCATCAGATTTAAACGTCACTGCCTTTTCTCAGTTCTTCACATCTCAAAACCAAGTGCAACCTACTGCTATTTTTGCACAGACACTTTCCAGTGACAAAGGAATGGTCTGTTCAACCCCATTCAGTGTGACAGTACATTAACTCATGGGGATGCAGAGCAGATTCAGAATGCAATGTCATATTTAGAGAAGATGGAAGTACAAGGATAACTTTCAAGCTTCCACATCTAGAAATTAGTACCTTTAGTACTTTTCCTACATCAGAGGCCTCCATAAGCAGGTTAGGTAAAAAGTCTTCTCACCAGACTGAGAGAGGAGTCTCAAAAGTGAATTTCTCCCTTTTGCCTCAGGTCTTCTACACCTGTAAGTCAGTGGGTACTTAAAAGCAGGACATTTATAGCAGTCCATTACTAAGAGTATCCCTTGCTTCTTTCCAAGGCACTTCATTGCCACCTTCTTGGCTTCCCACCATGCATTTCTTCAGAGCAGATATTAGCACATGCAGTGATGGAAAGGGACAATAAAATAACCAGCAGCTGCTGCTCAGCTCCCAAAACTTGTTGTGTTTCTAATCATTTCTTCAATTTTTTTTTTTCAAATTAGTTTCCTAAAGTGTTATATAAAACCCAAAAGAGTAAACAGGTTAGTATTCTGGCAAAAAAACCTACTTTGCTGGACACAGCATAAAACTATGGTCCAAGATGTTCTTGTCAAAGTAAGATTTCTGGGAAGGTTTTTCTTTAGCCAGTACACCATGCTATAGGGATGTTGATATTTCAAAGCAAGTAAGACAGCCTGACAGAAGGAACCTACATATTCATTTGTTCTTCCATTAATTATCAACTGTCCTGCAGTTGATAATTCCACTTACCTGTATGAAGACAATATCAGAAAAAACTGATACCTTCTCTCCCCTGAATTATCAGACAAAGACAGAACCAGCTGTGCAGCTGGTGATCCTCAGTGAAATAAACATCAAAAGATGCAGACATACATGTGTGTTTTGGGCTAACACTTGGAGTCTGTATTCAGAATGGAGTATGTTTGACATTGATAAACTCTGTAAAAACAGCCTAATAATCTCAGTCTTCAGTTTCAGGGCAGAACTATTTCACAGAATGCTGCAGACTCCAGTGACACTACTCAGGAATGTGACTGGCTTCTGCAAACCCAGCTGCACACAGATACAGTTTGAGAACTTAAATTACTAAGATATATGCTTAACTTCAGCAATAAGAGTTAAAGAATATCTTAAGTACCCCACTGACTGGGGCCTGCTTGCATTCCCCTGACAATGGGAAAGAACGAGATAAGAATACTTATAAAGTTGTACTCTATGAAGAGTTCTTCTGAATATTTAGTTTACTAAATAGGACCAATTATCACACTTAATCTAAAAAACCAAATTAGTAACACTGTAAGGTTGCTAAATACATTGCTAACAACATGTTTTTACTTGAATCATAATGCAAGCAATGATTAGAGTAACCTGACCCTCGGAGATCACCTAAATTATGTACATTCTTTATTATTCAAGCCTTGCTTTATGTCCCCTTACTGTGGTTTACCACAGATAACCAATTTATTGACTAGATGGCAACTTTAAACTACATCTGTTTGAGCAGCTGCTAATCAGTGCCAAGCCATGTGGAGATATGCATACGTTCACCTTTAAATACTCACAGCATTTCTCCATGTAGAACAAGGGCAGCTTTAAATAGCAGGAGAGAGAATAAAGCCTGGTGTGATCGACATGTGGTCTTGAATCAGTTACACCACAGCACTTTGCCACAAACTGGATTATTAGGTAAGGTGGGACATGTGCACAGTCCAGATATCTCACAGAATTAGAGACAGTAATGTAGTTTAAAAAAACCCACCTTTAGTTTGAACCATCAAAAGGGAAATAAAACACATCTCAACCTTGCTATTTTTTTTAAGAGTTTGAGCAATTAACTGCACAAATACATACATGTGAGAAAAATGACATATAAATAATAAAGTTTACTCCCTCCATTGTTATTGTTCACTTTTGCTATACCTTTCCACAAAAATGTATTTACTCCCACATATAGTTTCAACTATGAAACATTTCAAGCTGAAACAGAACTTACAGAACATTGTAAGAAAATAAAAGGCCATTAGGAGTGAAATGCTTACACAAGCTACTTGAGCCTTCCAGCTACAGGGTAAACAACTAAAAAAACATCCCCTAACTACATGCTTGGCAAATAAATGAGCAGAAGGGGGCATGGCTAGGGCTAAATACCAAATCCTGTTAATAGTAATCCTTGAAGACTGTGCTGTGTGGATACACCACAACCATTTATGCCAGCCTGATGGGTCAGAGTCTTCTACTTAAAGGGCAGCAAGATTTAAACATACTAGACACATCCACTAAGAAAAGTTCTTAGCTTTTGGTTATGTGCACATACACACAATGTTCTAATTTCATTTTACACCCTTGAAAATAATAGATACAGAAGTGTATCTATTTTAGTTCTAACTACTGAATTAATAAAACTATAGTGCAGAGATCTGTATTTGCCGATTTTATGATTCTGTCAATATTCCATTTTGATATTGCTCTCCAAAGCAATTGGAAAGCTCAAAGTATTGTTTCTGCACTTCCAAGATTAAGCTACCAAGCCAAGAGAGTTGATTACCTTGGCAGCCTTTTCAAATTCTGAACTTTCACTGTCTGTGTTTCCCCCAACCTATTCTGGCTCACCTTCCTTCATTTTGCCCAAAAACATTTCAGACAAGCCTCTCTTAAAAGTAGACTGCAATGCAAGAAGAGATTGTTTCCAGAGAAGTTCTAAAAGAGGAATTGGCCCTATGGGCCAAAATATGTTCTTGATCATCAGTTTATATAACCTCACACTGCCAGTACTCCAGCCACAAAAATAAACACTTATCCCACCTTCACTCATTGCCATCTGTCTGGTATGATTTTTCCTACCTCTACCACATTTATACTCACAATATACACAAACAAATAGAAGTTAAGTGCATGTACACCTTTTAGTAAGAAAAAGAATCTGCAAACTATAACTTGTTAAGAATGTATCACAAGAACATGAGAGAGGAGAAATAAAAAAATCCCAACTTCCTGCATTCAGAGGCCTTTTCCACTTATATATAACTTTTCAAAATGCAGGCTAGCAGTTATTAATTCAAATCCCAACACATGGGGAAAACGATCAGTTTTCTTTACACAAAAAGTAAGTAAATGTATACTTTTTTTGTTTTTTAATGGACAGAGAGACAGTTGCAGCTGCTCACATATTGTAAGGAATGAGCAGAATTAGTTGAGATGCATTTCATGTTAGGGGGCCTGAGCAGGGATGCACAGGAACAGCTAACTGAACAAAGTCTGGGAAATAAAATCATGTTGGTAGATTGTGGCTCCATTACAAGCAGCTTTTAATGCCAAAAGGAGGACCATCCTGTGTTTCATTTGAAGAGAAGCTCCCAAGGGAGAGAGACTTCTTAAGAGAGAGGAATAATCTGGTCAGAAAAATGAGCAAAGGTGATTTTTATAAACAACAGTTAAGTCCATGTCAGACAAGCAAGTTTTAAATGGACAAGGCAAGGCGAAACACAGTAGGAATCAAGAAGTGAGAGAGACAAGGGCTTAGACAGGAGTTTTGGTGTGGACAGAAAGAAGACAGGGCTCGGGGATGCCATTTAAGGGAAAGCAATGGGGTGTATAAATAGCCCACACGGTTGGATCTAAAGTGAAAGCTGTTGGGCAAACAGTAACAAGAGTCCTCAAAAACCAGAAACAGACTCTTTCTGATCTTATTGGAAGTGTTTTTGGAAAAACCTCCAAGCTAAGTGACCATAATAAGTGACCTTGACTTCTCCACTGCTGGGTCAGTGACCAGTAAAATAGATATTCTTGAGCCATTGTCAAAAAGATTTCAGCTTTTAAGATAAACAGTGATGCAACTAAGATAACAGATACACTCCACATCAGCAAATAGCAACAAAACAATACAGATTATGAATAGCAATATTTTTCAGCACCAGTAACTTCACTACATGTCTGTGCAAAGATGCTTTGCATTTTTAGTAGAGTACTGCCAAAACTAAGAGTATCACTGAGAAAGCCAAGCACTATAATCTTCATAGACAAGATGTTTGCAGAAATATTTCTGCCTACGTTGTTAAGTTGAACTTCTAACTACCAATCTTACTCTACTATCAGGCATTGTACATAGGTGCTTTTAAGGAATTCCATAAGGAATTTTATGGACAGCAATTGAGCAAGGAAGTGTTATTGATGTTGGACAACCTGCCTTTAAAGGACTTAAATTTAAATATTACTGATTAGGGAAGACATACCCTCCAATTCAAACATCTGCACTTTGTGTATCTGTTGGGAGTCAGAAATAAGGAGTTCCAGCAGTAAGCTGCAATATGAGAAACCTCATGCTTTTAGCAGTTACTGAACTTCAACAAACTTCAATAGTTAAAAATTACGTACAAAATATGTATTTTTTTAAAAAAATGGGATTGGAATAACTTCTCTGGGCTTTTCCTCAGACTTAGAAATATTATTTTCTTTCCTTTTCCCTCCATTTGCTGGGATTAATACATTCCCACTTTTAGAGAAGAAGCTGCTGTTTTCTTTTGTTCTGATTTCAATCCTGTTTGAGCCACTAGAAAAATGTTTAGGTCTTCTCTAAGAAATTAAGAAATTATTTAATGTAAATTTATCTTGAAGGAACAAAGTAAGCAGAAGTTTTCAAGCTAACACAAAAAAATGTACGCTTTTAAATTATGTTATAGTACTTATTACAAGAGCTCACCTAAGTCAAGTATTACAAACTACTCCTCATTGGAGACTAGGAATTATAACTAGAAACATTTGTTGTTCATAGTCAAATAATACATAATACACTCAAATTAATTTTTTTCCAATAACACATCAGAGGCAGGAAGGATAAATACAGGCTGTAAATATTAATCCATGGATAGGAAGACATTATAGAAGTCTGTATTAATAAATTACATAAAAAGAAGGTTTCAACAGCTTCACTGATTCTGTAAAGATTTTGTTTGTTTTAAGATCAGCTGAAGAAAAGGTTTCTAATATGCAAATGTGTTCTCCAAACAGTTTTGTCACTAGGTTAAAGGCTGTGCTTATTCTCTCCAAAATGCCAGACATATCTTTGAGTGTGAGAAGAAAATTAAAAAAAGAAATAGACAGACAAACCTTTCAACAAAATCATCCAACAACACAGACCTTTGTGAGAGATTTTACTGCAGTAGCTCAAACACTTCATTTGTTTTAAACTGTATAACTGACACACAATAAAAAGTAAATATTTTAAAAATTAAAACATACTAGCATTATAGCATTTTAATACTGTCAAAAAGTTTAACGGCCAATGTACACAAGTCACCATCAGTTTGAATGCCAGCATTCCTTTTAACAGCAGAAATCAAAATAATAATATGAAATATTAGGAATTTAGTACTGACAAGGAACCCTACAATTTGAGAATTTTCCCCTCTGACCTGCAATTCTGCTCATAAGTAAAGCTATTGTTTCTCTCCCAACTCTTTGCATTCCTCCCAAGTTAACTCGACTAACATTTCAGTCTGCTAGAAAAGATCTAAATAGGAAAAAAAATAAGAACTTGCTTCAAGGGCAGACGACAGAAAGTACTAGAAGCTTTTAACCCTCTACATGCCTTTACATTCATCACTCAGAAATAACAAGATGAATATTTTGTTTCACAGTTTTCTGCCAATTGCCTCCTTTCTGATGCAGTGCAGCCTTCTGCCTGCCTCAGGAAAGCCTGTTTGTAGGCTTCCCATGCTGGTTCACAGTACTAAGAGGCACAGCATAAAAATAAACACAGTTTAGCCCTACATATTTCTTTTAATTTCATCCAATAGTACTTTTTCTACAGAAATCCTATTATAGATTACTGATCTATATGATAATTCTGAAAGTCCAGTGGAGAATGCAACAACAGTGAACATAATGGCATTCCATTATTTCATCTATTTAAAATGCAAGTCTTTTCCAGGGTTGTATTATTAATTTAAAACTTGACAACAGCTTACAGGTTGAAAATTATTATTTGCAATTAATTTTATTATTACTCTTAATAGTATTCTACCCACAGGGAGAAAATATATTTATTTATATCACTATCTCCTGCACTGCCAAAAGCTGAATATTTAGAAATATTGGAAGTAGCTGTCCTAGCAGGCAGAAGAGAAGCACTTCAGACACAGCCCATGAGGAAAGACAGTGGTTGCACTGATAAGCTCTTGTATTCCAACAGGCCCCCAGGTAACTCATTCCTAACTCTCCCATGTGACACATTACCACAGTCTCCTCCTGAGGGCTGCTGCTTAGCAAACTGTTTATCATGCACAAACAACTTTAAATAGTAATTGAGATCATGAAGTCAAAAGCAAATTTGTGGTATGATTGATCAATGGCAGATCTTAATTTGATTAGATAGAGGGAAATGCTGATCAGGGAAAAATATCATTTAAAGGATTTGGTAAGGAGCAACATCTGTGAACAGAAGGTAAGTAGGGGAGAGAGAAGTTTCAAGAGCTCCAGGAGTTTGATGGAAGAATTTACTGAAAGTGAGAAATCAGTAGAATTTTTTACCTCTGTAAGTTTCCTTCTGAACAAATAGGGACTTCTTTATAAACCAAATACAAACAACTTATAAATAAGAATAAGAAGTGCCTGTCAGGCGTTTATGTAGCACTTGAGAGCCTCTGCCCAACTGTCAGAGCCTCAACTTCAGGTAGAGAAAATGGAAATAAAATCCACAAACCATATCTATCCTTCCCATGTATCAGAGAAAAAAAACCAAAGCTAAACATTTTCTGATTACTGTTGTGGGTCAACAGTTGAAACCCTGAAGCACAAGAGCCGGTTATAAGCATTTTAACAACCAGATCCACGTGTCACAGAATGGTTTGGGTTGGAAGGGACCTTTAAGATCATCTACTTCCAACCCCTTGCCACCACTAGATCAAGTAGCTCACAGCCCTGTCCAGCCTGGCCTTGAGCACTTCCATGGATGAGGCAATTACAAATTTATTAAGGACAAAGGCTTTTTCTTGTTCACTCCAAGGCCCATAGAAGAAGAAAAACAGTAGTAAGGGGAAATGCCAGAAAGACCACACTGACCGTTTAACCCCAGGTTTGTATCTTCCTCTCAAAGAATGGAAATGTCCCTCAAAACAGCACTAGAAAAAAATAATCTTGCCTCTGAAGTGTGTTGAGGGTAGCTTACTTCAGAACATAAGTTGTTTCACTTGAACAACTAGAAATTTGATCTAGTTATGACTCTGACAACAAGGTCTACAAATCCCTCAGCACCACATACCTTTTCCATGTGTAAGCAGCTATTCAGAACAGACTTGTTCACCTCTCAGTACTTTCTTCAATAAGAAGATGACATGCCCAACTTGAACTACAGATTAGCTTGTTTTCCCAAAACATGGAAAATTTTTATGGTTTTGAGCTGTCTAGAATCTCCAGTCTTCTGAAATATGAACAATAGAACTGGACATAGTATTCTAAAACCACACATACCCAAGACTGCATCTCTGCCTCTATGCTGGTGCTGCCCTTTGCACATAGCAGAAGGTTAACAGTGGGGTTTTTCTACAGCAGCATGCCAAGAACTTACACTGATTATGATATATAACTTCCCTAAAGTGTTTCTTCATGATTTTTCTTTTAAAACCTCTCACTTATATGTACAATTCATACCTGCCTGGATTAAATGAAATTACCAGTTTATCCCAAAATCTTAAAAAACAAACAAACAACACCCATTCTCATTTTCCAAGATTACTGAATAGTAAATGATAGATTAGGATGCTTTCTTTATCTAATTTCTTTAAGAAGTTTTAGGTATAAGGCATCCAGAAAAACATCTGAGCTGCCTCTTTTGCCACAAATTATATTTATTCCTCCATGGCATAGGACCCTTCATCTCTCTTTCTGTTCAGAACTGTAGTTTGTATTTTGCAGTAGGGTTTTATTCTTAGTAGTGCAAAGAAGGCTGTAGTCTCTTTATTTCTTTTGACCACTGGGATTTCATAGTTTTCTTGGACCTGCTTATTCTTGTGACTCTTGAACCCTTCCATTCCTGTCATTGTTAATATATCAAATATTGAACAAAAATCTTCCAAGCATCACAAGCACTTAAAAGGAAATTATATCCTTTTGATTTTTTATTAAAACATTCTGAAAAAGTGAAGCATTCTTTATCATACTTGCTGTTCAAGTCAAAAGTTCAAGAAAGATAATGATGAAAAGCCCCAAATCCTGAACATAGAAAACAGTTTCACTGAACAAGTTCATTACTTTTTTCCTCACTCATCTGGGCCAGCACAAATAAAATTTAAATAATAAAGTAACAGACATCTACTCAAGAGATCACAAATTATTTCTATAAAAAACATTTGAAAGGAATGAAATTCTCAGAACATTCTTGGTAAACAAGAATTTAGTTATCACATCTAAAAATGAAATATTAATCGTAAATAATCCCAGGGTAACCAAGCAAAACAATAACTAAACACATTGAGCATTCACATGAAATCCTTTGAGTACCATTTTATTAATTTGGCCTGAAGACAGAAATCACTAATAAACTTCTAATGATAATGGCTATACAATGCAACTTGACTGATGCTTTCAGATACCAAAATGAAACATTCAAATGCTTTTTTGCTTTAAGGATTACATTTACAGGTGTATGCAGATGTGCTAGAAAGCCAGCTCTGACCTAAATCGAATTCCCCCCTTAGTCAGGGCTGTGTTCAGTCGATGAAGGATAAGGAGGGCAAGAGAGGACAGCACAGCACTGCCACCTCGTGCCAGGCAAGCTGGAGCCCAGCACACGGCTCCTGACGGGCTCATCCCAGAGCTGCCTTTAAACTCTGACAGTTACTTGACACCAGATGCTTCACCTTGAATTAAGAAAGGCTACAACTGTATCCATATCTTAGAACATCCAAAACCAATTCTTTAAAAAAAATAATCAATCTGTACCTAATCAGCATGTCAGGCAGCAACTACTCATTATATTTGCCATTGTAACAGCTTATCATCATAACTGTGATAAATTTCACTCACCAGAGATAAGACCTTTGCTAATGGCTATCTGCTTCAGATTATGGCTTTCTAGTTTCATTTTCTTTTTTAGTAAAAACATTATGACAAACCATACACAGTTTCATGGTTCAGAAGATGTGTAAAACTTCTGGAATGCCTTTGCTATAGAAAGGGTCATATAGCCTTGCTGTATAAATGTTTAAATACTGACAAACTACACAGAAAAAAAAATCCTTTCAATCCATTGTTACCTAAAATAGAAGCACTTCATCAAACAACATAATAATGTAAACAATATGATTTTTTTGTTGTTGTTGATTTACTGATAAATATAATTCTCACTGGATATTTCAGTCCTCCCCCAAGAGCCATCATTACAAGCAAAAAAGATGTAAAATAGCAGTACTCACCAATATCATTAGCTAGAGCAGCAGGATCAGAGACCCCAAGGGTGGCTTCAAACTCTTCCTGAAGACGATAAGCTCTTTGAAGAAGAGATTCAAGCTTATGAATGAATTCAGCACTAATGATATCCTGCAAGAAGACAGACATTAAAAGATCTTCTATTTGGTTACAGCCTGTAAGATTGCTTTGTAAAATCCAAGGATATTGAGCCTTCACAGAGCAAACCATGCCACATGAATTTCCTACAAACCACACAGGAACACTGCCAGATGAAAATTTCAACATCCAAAATGGCATATATACACTTTTCTGAACACAAATCTAGTTTATTTAGTGTAATAAAAATAAACTCTAAAATTTAAAGTACTTTAAAATTATCTGTAATGTTTGCTGCACTAGAAATAATGAAAGTCACACATATCTGTTTATTTCAAAATATTTTTTAGCATTTAGTTCATAAGAAAGGAGGAAAACAAAGTTCAAGCACATTGTTTGTGCATATGCACAAACTGATTGTTTTTCCCCAAGACATTTATCTTTGCCAAGCAGATACCCTCTCACATAATCATAAAAGAAAGAGGACCCAGGGGATAATGTGCAAGGAAGTTGTCTGCTTGATAGCTCAATAATACCCTCCAGAAGCAAACACTGATGCATCAGCAATTGCCAAAAGATAAATAATGCTAATGCCCTCTCCATGCTTTCCTCCAAATAACCAATCAAAAAAAATCAGAAGGAATGAATTCAGATCTCCTTTAAATGCAGTATCACTAAATTGGAAGTTGAATGAATTGTCAAGTTTGGTAACTGAATTCAAATTTGAAAAGACTCACATAATAACACAGAATGAATTGTCAGGGCAGCAGCAGATTACAGACTGAATATACTCACTTCTACACTTTCTTCTGCAATTGCATCTCCTGCTCCCAGCTTAATGGAGCCACAGATTGCTTCATCTTCAACTTGCCTGTTACGAAAAGTTAGTGCCTGTTCCCAGCGCCTCAGAGCTTCCTCAAACAGCTCCATACCTGGGGGAGAGCAGGAACACCTCCAGTTCCACGGCACAGCTTCAGCTGCATTTACATTTTAGTGACACAGGAAAATATGTAGCTAAAACAAGCTTAACTATCACAGAGATGCAAGTTGAAACAACATAAATTCCCAGCCTGTACCAGTATATTCCAAGTACGTATTTACCTTCTTTTCGTGTAAAGAAAAGTGATCATTTTCCCCATGTGTCATGGCCTGATTTTAGGAATCCAAGAAATTATTTACATTCATTGTAGGTAGATGCTGAATATTCTTATTATGACTTACCCATTAAATATAAATTTTCAGGTGTAGTGACAGGAATATTGACAAGCTTAATGTCATCTTCATCTGCTTTATCCCAGGAATTAGAATTGGCACAAGCACAACTGTGACAAGAGGTGGCACTCTGAACCTTAAAAAAAACAAACAGATTTTGAAGTGTTGTTATAGAGAGTATCCTTAAAACCACATTCCTGCCACAGTACATTACATCCAAGCCATCTGCCTAGAAACTGCTTTTACTCTGTGGTAAGGACAGTGGCTTCTCAGCATCTCTAGCTTCCTGTGCAGTCTGTTCAGCAAAGTTCATTCAGCTCAGAGAAGCCTTTAGAGGCATATTCAATGCAAGTTAATAGATATTCAAGAGGCTTAAAACATTTTTACTTACCGAAGTCAGGCTTTGAACTGAACCAGAGTATTTACTGAAAAGTCCTCCATTTGCATAGATACAGGACTGAGATCCTTTTTCCTTGGCAGAGCTCAGAGAAAGAGTCAAGTTTTGTCGACTACTGGAACAACTAGAACCTAAGAGATATACTTATTTTAAAGCTTTTGCAAACTCAAAATATTGCTTCTTCTGCAATTCTTTCAATAATTGCATTTACTCTTTTCAATCAAATCCAGTCTTGAAGCAAACAACAATTATTCTTTTATTTACTTCAGAAAATATACATTAGAAATCACTTTCTAGAACAATAACTATGCATTTTAGCTTAATTATTCTCCTATTCTACAAAAAATCAGATCTGAATTTCTCACTATTGAGATACACACACAAGAATGGCCAAACCCATTGTTAAAACACTATTGATAAAAAGAGTTTCAATCCTGATTCATGATTAAAACTTCACCTTTGAGAAGAAGCCCAGCTTCTTTATAAGATACTGCAATTTTGTTTCTAATTTGACAAATTCAAAATTTAAAGTCTAACAATTCAAACCCACTCAGGTGCTCCATCCTATGGAGATGATTAGAGGGATGGAGCACCTCTCCTATGAGAACAGGCTGAGAGTTGGGGTTTTTCAGCCTGGAGAAGGCTCCAGGGAGACCTTACTGCTGCCTTCCAGTACTTGAAGGGGGCCTGTGAGAAAGATGGGAACAGACTTTTCAGCAGGGCCTGCTGCAATAGAAGGGGTAATGGCTTCAAAACTAAAAGAGGGTTGATTTACATTAGACATGAAAGAAGGTTTTTACAATGAGCGTGCTAAAACACTGGAATGGATTCCCCAGAGAGGCCATGGATGCCCCATCCCTGGAAACATTCAAGGGCAGGTTGGATGGGGCTATGAGCAACGTGGTCTAGCTGAACACATCTCTGCTTAATGCAGGGGTTGGATTGGATAAATTTTAAAGGTCTCTTTCAACCCAAAATATTCCATGATCAAAGGAAAATAGTTTGTTTTACTACTACAGTTAGACATACCCATCCCCTCATAGCTCTTTTTGTTCCTCTCCAAGAAAATAACAAAGAAACCCCTAACGTGGGGGTTCCATGACGTACCTTTTTCTGAAGCAGCTGCTTTAGTACACTCTAATACGAGATGAGTTGGTTCCCATGGTGGCACTTTCTTGTTTTTCTTTCCACGTCTTCTTTTAAAGTGGTGGGCCAGAAAAATCACAGATACTGCACTCACTGCTGTTACTGTGAAAAGCTTCTTTAGCCCCGGGGAAAGCTTTATCTGGAAATAAAAGTGTGACTTAATTGCAAATATATATACTGAGAGACAGACTGCAGCATCAAGAACTATAAAGTATATTGCAAATCCACAGACTATGGGGATCTAAGCAAATGACTTTCAAACAAAGATTTGGGTTTTTTTAATTTCTTCTTAATGCCAGGACAATGTAGGGCTTCAATTAAATCTCTAATAGCAAAAAAAAAATACTGAGAAGGAACTCACCTTTCACAATGACATTATTTCTTGCACTGTGAAAGAACAGAAGATCCTAATGCCAACACTCGTGTGGTGTTTCAATTTGAGTAGAATGTATTCTCAATGTGAGACTGTATTTAAGTACATTTCTCTAAATAAACTATTAAAAAAAATTTATATTTTATTTTGGCTATAGAGCAGTCATAGGTTCACAGGTGTTTTAACTAGTGAGAACCACATATACAAGCAACTTGTATCAAAAGCCTTGACAAAGTTTGTAACATACAAAGTAATGAGATATACAAAGAAGGAAAGTGCCATTTAACTGGAAATCACAGTTCACATTCACAAAATCTCTGGAAACTTATGCTGCTTGAGGAACAGACTGCTGGGAGAAAACCAGATCCTTGGGCCTCATATGGTGCTTCTGTAATGTGATTCCTCATACCAGAGAGAGCACACAGAGCACCGTGGCACCCTGCCACTCCTGGCTGCTGTGCAGTTGTTTAATACCATCAGCACCGTGCAGTTGGAAGAAGCACTGAAAGCTTCTCTTAGCACTGAGTTTACAATCAACAAGTCAAGCACCTTTGACTGGAGAGCCCTGCCCTTCCTGGTAGCATGCCTTGTCTGAAGTCTGCAACTACCACTGTGCTCTGTGAGGAAAAGGCAATGAGTGAAACACCAACACATACTTACAAAAAACTACTGTATTTCACAGAAAAGCGTTAACAACCACTCAGCTGAGATTAACACTTCTAAGATCACAAAATTAAATGTTAAAATGAATTTTTCAAAGAACCACAAATGGATTTTTTTAAAATTTGTATGTGCCTACAAACATGATCATAAATTGATTAACAGTGAAATGAAAACCTCTAAAATGAGGAAAGTTAATAGTTGAACATAATGGAGTTGCACATGGTATTTAAAAAGGATATGAATATGCTGTAACATAAAAAAGAAATCAGTGATCTTTGCAGTGTTTTGAAGTACTTAAATATAGAAAAAACATGAAACTGAGCATATGCAGCTAAGACTGAGAATACCTCATCCTGGTTTTATATGCAGTAAGAGTATTTACAGGGATATGTGAAATTTTACATAGCTTTTGCTGATAAGCTTCCAATCCAATAAAAATAAGATACAGTCATATCAAATACCTGGGTTTTAAAAGAAGAACTCAATACTATTATTCAAAATTTAATGACAGTTACACTTAGCTTTTAAATACTAAAAAAATTCTACAAGAAAAAAAAAGGCAACTGGAGAATTTTGTTGAGAATCACTGCACTGTTACAAAATGGAGATATATAGACACTGCAGGTAAAGCAGTGTATACTGATGTACTAAGCATTTATTAGCAGAAAATACATGCTTATTTTAGTTCAGTGTGGTAAACAAACAAAACTCCAAGGTATTCTGTACAAATTAAATTCACACTAAGATCACAAGAGCATGCACAATACTGCAATAAGCTTCTAAATGCATAACAAAGTAACAATATTTACATAATGTATTTATTACCTGGTTAAGAGAATAATACCAAGAAAGGGGAAGATGAAACACCCGTAAAGCTACTGTCTTCAGGGAAAATCGTGTCTCAGTAACAGCTTCTTCTGACATGGCTCCTTCTCTCCCATACCTCATTAAGTGAAACTATCTCGAAAACAATCACAGATGGTCTCTGGGATACTCTGTCAAATGAAGGACACATACTAAGTTATGCAACAGAAGCCCAGGACGATTTTCTACAACAAGCTCAAACCTCTTCCATCACAGGTACATGACTTGTTTGACTGATGTTTTGGAGTAGAGGCAAGCCTTAATGTGGAGACAGCAAATTTGCTCGTTCAGCTTAGGCCCCATTTGTCCAACTGCTGTGTGCAGATGTACAGCCAGGGCTACAGAGGGCTCGGTCTGCTTTCATTAGCCGGCCGTTCACTAACTAACTATATCCTCTAAATCACGCACGGCAACAACACTGCCTCTGAAACCACGACTATTGGAAGAACATTTTTGCCACCTGAAAGAGTTAAAAGATTTGACAGCAGCTAGAAAAAGTTTATCTCAGCGCTCCGATTATTTAGCAGACACACCGTGAGAAAAAGCCACGGTAGCCTGACGTAATCTCCGCGATCCAGGCGCACCCCTCTCACTGATGCTGAACGCAGGGCAAAGCCTCCGAACCGCGGCTCCGGGACCGCAGCCGCGCCCCGGCGGCAGGCGATGGAGGCCGTGGGGCAGAAGTCACCTCCGCCCAGCCCTGCCGAGCCCTCCCGAGCCCGAGCAGCCCCGGCATCGCGGGCGGGCAGCGGACAGAACCGGGTATCCCGTGTGCCCCTCAGTCCCCTCCCCGCGGCCGCCCGGGCCAAGGCGGGCGCGCCTCTGCCCGGGCCGGGTCGCTACAGCTGCCGCGCTCAGTTACCTGCCGAGCACCGGGGCCGCGGGCAGCTCCCTCCACGCCCGCCCCGGCGCTGCCCGGACACCGGCGGGATCCGCTTCCGGCACAGGGAGAAGCGGCCGCTGTCGGTCGGGAGGAGCCGCTGCCACGTGAGAGAGACCCGTGGCGTCAGGAGGCCGCGCTCGCCATCTTTGCTCCGGGCAGCTCCCGCTGCAGGCGGCTGGGCGAAGGTGGGGTGAGCCGCCATCTTTGTGTGGGGCAGCACTCATAGGAACGGCTGAAGCGCTCGGCGCAGCCATCTTTGTGCGGGGCGCGTCCCGGGGCGGTGTCGCGGCAGCCGCGCCCGTCCGCGCGTGTGCGGGGCGGCACCGGCAGAGCCGCGGCCCGGGCGCGCCCAGCTCCGCCACGGTAGCCCCGCTGCAACGCCGCTGTCCCCGCAGGCAAGGGCGAGCCGTCGGGGCGAGACGCGGAGCTGATCGCGGCCCGGCTGGGCTCCGTGCGCGGCGCATCCTCCCGGCTGCTCCGGTAAGAGAGGAAGGGCCCGCTTAGGCAGCGGCGGAGCCGTCTTGCGGAGGGCGGGAGCGCGACGGGCCGTGAGTCCGGCCGGTCTCACAGCCCGGGGGTGTGGGCGCGGCGACGGCGGCCGCCCCGGGAGCCGTCCCGGCGGCCAGGGTACCGCGGTCCCGCAGGGCTGGGTGGGGACCGGAGGTCGGCGGTGCCCGGTCCGGAGCAGCGGGGCCGTGTGGGGCGGGACCGCCCTCTCGCCGGCTGGAAGCGGCCGCAGACCTCCGCAGGTCTCTGCTGAAGTTGTGCGGCAGTGGTACCGTGCGTACCGCGCAATCCCTAAAAACAGTAATTTACCGATAAATGGCCCTGTTCGCTTCCCGAGCTGTCCATGCGCATGGATCACCGGGTATGAGGGGTGGAACAGCCTGGGGGAAAAGTCCGGGGTATCACCTAGTGGAAAATCACTGTAGGCTTCTCCTGCGCTTAGGCAAAGCCCGAGTTAGGAAAATCCTCTTAGAAATATAGAGGTCAGCTAATGGGTTTCATAGTTAGGATTTAGCATGGTGGAAGAAAGAAACGAAAGAATGGCCTGTATGCCCTGAAAGCCAATATAAAATGAAAACTGTCTAACCCTGTAAGAGGATATACCTTTAACGCCAGCATTTTTTGAAATGTCCTTTCTCTGTGGGAACAGTACTTAAGAGCAGAAAAAAACCGTAGTGGAAGTGCCTTACCAATTTGTGTCTTGCTTGAGTGGGTAGCTCTTGGTGCCTGAGGAGAAAGACCAGGTGTCTCTGACCAGCTTATTGAGCATACTTTTGTCATTCAGTGGGAAAATATCAGATTTTGTGCTAAATAGATAAATTCTCTACCAGGGCTGGGATTTTTGTGTCATTTTTTCAGGAAAATGGGATGGGATTGTTTATTGCTAGTAGATTAAAAAAAAAAAAAAAGATGAAAATATGGGGAGGTGTGAGATAAAATTCAAAACTACCTATCGATTGACAGAATATAAAAGAATTTAGGTCAACAAATAGGAAAAAAATGAACCTTAATTTCACACACTAAGAAGACTAGTTTCAAGTTTGGTAAAAATGTCTTTTATGTACAGAGTTATGCTTAAGTGATTTCTGTAAAATATATGAAAACCCCACAGATTTTTAGAAAAGTGATAAAAAATATGTTTTTTAAAAACCTGAATATGCCTAAGGCTATCACTTCAGTGGGCTTTTATAGCTTAGAGCGAATGCTGATGGGTTTCTTCTGAAGTATGAAGAATATCAGTATGGTAAATAATTACTGAACTTACAGACCTCCTTAGTATTCTAAGTAATTAAGTGTTCAGGTACAAAGTTGCACCCTATGTTGCTCTTGCTTTGTTGCTGTAAAATGAAAATAAATGTTAAATAACATTGTTCCAATGCATCACTGGTAAAATAACTGTGAGTGCAGCTAAGAAGCCTGAACTTAGAGATTACTGGTTTGAGATACTGTTATTCAGAGCTGCACCGACAAAATAATAGCCTGTAATGAAGACACCATTGCTGCTTCAACTGATGTCCTCAGAATAATCCTTTTATTCTTAAAACCTTCCATCAGCATTCCCTTACTGAACTCCGTAAAATGATCTGTTAAAATGGCTCCATATTTAGAACATCAGTGGAATACATAACACATGTGATTGTGTATTTCAATATCTGTTGAAGTGTTAACTACTGTAACTAGGCAGATGAAATCATTAATTCAGAAATTTTTGAAAGAATTTAAAATCTGTTTTGTTTCTTTAGGAAATACTGGGCTCCTTGCACAAGCCAAAGATAATTTTCGTGATCAGTTGAATTCTCTACTGTTTGGTGGGATTTTTCTGTGGGTGTGATAGGTCTTCCGTGGTAGGCACCACAAAAGTCTGTGGTGCTGTGGAATTCTATTGAATAATAATTAGGTTGCTGGTCATGATGCTTTGAATTATGGTTCATATTTCTCTGATGGCTCAAATTTTTTTTGTTAGTGAAGGAAAAGCCTAGTCAGGAACACAAAAAAAACCCCCCAAGATTGAACTTCAAGATAATTTTCTCTTTGAATTATAACTGTGCATGCTCTAAGCACAAGCATTTTGATAAGTCCTACCTTGGCACATTAATTGGTTCACTTTATGGGACGCTGTAGTATGAGGCATTGAGATAGGTGAACTGGAACCTCTGAAGGGAAGCAATGGAGAGAGCTGGCAGTAGACAGTGAAATTCTCTCCCAGATATTTGGGAAGCATTTCATGAGAAGCTTATTGCATGAGTGCAATCAGGGACAGTTAGTGTGGAAACAGGCTGAGAGAGTTGGGGCTGTTCAGCCGGGAGAAGAGAGAAAGGGACACGTTACACAACCTCCAGTGCCGAAAGGTGCTGTAAGAGAATTGGAGCAGGACTTTTCACAAGGGCCTGTAGTGATAGGACGAGGGGGAATGACTTTGAACTCAGAGGGCAGGATTAGATTAGATACTAGGAAGAAATTCTTTACTGTGAGGGTGGTGAGGCACTGGAACAGGTTGTTCAGAGAAGTTGTGGATGCCCCATCCCTGGAAGTATCCGCGGCCATGCTGGTTGGGGCCCTGAGCAACCTGATCTAGTGAGTGGCATCCCTGCCCATGGCAGGGGGTTTTGATCCAGATGATCTCCAAGGTTTCTTTCAACCCAAACCATTCTGTGATTCTATGATCTCACTGGGATCATGAAATGGAGATATACTCCAGCTTTGGAACAGACGTATAAAATGGAATGCAAGAGAAACTGCAAAATTAGGCTTGTTGGATTGTTTTGGGGTTTTTTTCAATTACTGAAAATGCAGAAAAACAATTTTTGGATGAGATCAGCGCAATGCAGAAGCTGGTGTAAAAGCAGATGTGATAATGAGCTGCAGGGAAAGAAAAGCAATCCTACTCCAGACAAGTAGGAAGTGATGACATGGAGGAAGGTTGGTGAGGGAGGGAGGGGCTACCCTGGGCTTGCTGGACTTAGGGAGGTGAAGGATGAGTCATGGTTTTGAATTAATTTTACAGTTTCAGACTTTAACATAAAAACTTACAGAATGTGTTTCTGCAGCTATGTATATTAAGCTACCAAGGTTATGGCAGTACAGTGAGTTATCACAGTGCTTCAAGATGGAAGGAGGTGTGTAAAAAATTTGTTAACCAAAGGTGAAAGAAAGGCCATTCAGCTTTGCTCATATAATGACATGTGAAGAGTCTGCAACATTAACTACACTTCCACAAGAGATGCTCTCCATATGGACAAGGGATAGGGACTGTATCTACAGGGTCCTGAGTTTGAATAGCTTTGGCCTTTCTGATGATTATTAGAAAAAGAGAGGTGCAGACTGCACCAAGAAACAGAAACTGGCATCAGCAGAACTCCTGGGTTTGGGTTTGTTCAGGACTGCAGGTTTGGATTTGTGCAGTTCTGTGTATGTAAAGTTAAATACATTAAATACAAATCTGGCAGCATGAGGTGAAGTCTCCATTCATTGCTTTGTATTACTTGGAATAATACATTCAGAAAGCTTCTTTCACAAAAAAAACTAAGTCTAAAGCTTTACTAATCCATTATATCAGTCTTTCTAAAGCATTTGTATTAAATAATCTCACTGCATTTAATGTTCTCAGGGCTTTATTTGAAACTCACTTGTCCTTTTTTAACATTTGAACAGGCTTTGCAAACTGTGGAAGATGTAATATGCATTCATGTTGCCATTTCTGTTCTGAAAGGGAGCCTTACAGTTCAAAGAGGAATTGATAATATGATGGAAGTTGAGGAGGTTTGGCTTGAAAAACTGTTGCCTTATTTAAAGTGTCTTTCAGTAACAGTGCATATAGATTGCAGACAGTCACTGAACTGAGGAAGTGCTTCTCCAACTGGAGCTTATGTTTTAGAATAATGCATTTTAAATTTCATGCCACTGGTCCAGGAAAAGAATTTGGATCTCATTTAGGAAAAAAATCCTAAATGATTAATTTACTGTAGTATTTTCAGTCTTGTGAGATAAGTTCTGAAATATTTTGCTGAACAACTGTTAATCTGATATTAAAAAAGACTGAAACATACACACTTATTTTTGAGTCTATATATGCAATTATATGTAAATAAATACTTTATTTGTATGTAATTGCTTACATATAAATAAAATGTATATGACTGTATATATGCAGGTATATACATATGTTTATATAACACATGACATGAAGTGACATGAAGTATCACATTATTCCAATACAAATAATATGTAATATTTTAATAGTATTATTTGTTTTACAAAGTTTATAGTAATAAAACAGACTATTTATACACATACACATATACAGAAAAATGACCAGAGGGAACTGAAATGGCTCTTGATTCAAAGGGATCCTATTGCAAGGCAATGGAATTAAAAAACAAGTCAGACATAATAAGCTGCGAGTTTACCTGAGAGTGTGTCTGAGATTCCCATTAGGCAAGGTTTGTTTTCCCCCACTCTGTCAAAACTGTAGGGTGCTTGATATTCAAAGGAGTGATTGATCCTATAAGAGGAAGGAACAAACCTAAAGATGCCAAAGCACACAGGCAGTGTGGAAAGAGATGGTGGTAACAGTTCCAAAGGCTGCAAACAGATCAAGGGGAGTATATCACTGAGTTGAATTTAGTTGCAAGTATTGATAAAGGAGCACTACACTGGACAGATAATAATTGGGGAAAAAAAAGTTAATTTTTTCTTGGCCTTTAGAGAGATTGAGTAATCATAATTGTTTAAGTGGCAAAACTGAAATGAAGTTATTGGATGGTCTCTGTCTGAATGAGTCAGTTGGATTATTTTTATAAAAAGAACATTGCCGAGTTAATTTTTTATTTTCCTTCTGTTGCTTTCTAGGCAACTATTGGAATAATAATGACAAAATGATTGTATTTAGCATTCTTTATTTCTGTCAAGTTTCTGTGTCTGCACCAGAGACCTTGGAGTGGCAAAGAGAACAAGATAAAAGCTTGCTGAGTGTTTAGTGCTACGTGTGAGTCACAAGTTTCAGTTTCCTTTTGATATACAATATGTCTGAATCTAGAATGCATCTTTGTAAATAAATAAAACCAAGATAAAGTTTCTTTATTCTGTGTAAATGAGTCTCGTGTTCCTGCAGTTCAGCCTTCACAGTTTCAGCACACTTCAGCAGTGTTGCAAAGATCCTTTTCCAGAGTATACAGTCAAAAGCCACTGTCAGTTCTGGGTAGGCTTGAAAACTAATGTTTATGTCATTTGGGTGCCATGACAGAGTCCAGGAGTTAAATAATTAACCCAAATCAGCTCTGCCACATTCAGGATTCTTTTAGTGTATGACCTGGAAGTCATTGGATTTCATTTTAGAAGTCAGCAGGTTTAGTTTGGGCTATTGGAGTCTCTTAATAAAGTTGTTTATACTCAGTCTAAAAAGACACATTGTTTTAAAAGTTATGTATATGTTGCATGTTAGATATCTAATATTGCTGTCTATTCTAAGGAATTGGGTTTTACTCATTCTTACTTCTGTTGACAGGTGATTCCCCAGAGTTGGAAATTCCAGCTACAGGATCTCAGAAAATACAGCTTCAGCAATGTCATCACCTGGCAGCAATTGCCCACACTTGGAATCAGTTGGTGAGATAACAAAGGAGGAATTAATAGAGAAATCTCATGTGAGTTGTAGCAATTCACTTTCTTCCTATCACTGGTAACTGGTCAGGTTTTTTAGGTCGACATTTTAGTATATTATTAGTTATAAGATGCATTTAAGTGTCAGGCATGGGTAGAAGCTCCTCTACTGGAATAGTAAGGTTTAAATGAAGTATGAAAAGAATTATGGAGTTGATGAAGCTGAAAAACTGTTTTTCAGTACTTAAAGATAACCTTTGCCACAAGTGATGTTTTAATGGAATCATTAGTTAAAAGAATTAGCATAGCACCAAGCTGAACTTTATTTTCATTGCCATTGTAGCATTTAGTTATTTGGAATATCAGTGTAGTATATAGTACAACTGACTTCAAATAGAAACCATAACAAAGAAATTTATGTTTGAATTGGGTAACAATTCTCTTTCTGATAGAGAAGCCACAGTTTGAGAAACCTCCCCTCCCTGAACTCATGGTTTCAAGCTAATGTTAATAAATGCAACAAAGAAGGATCTTGTAACTCATTTTCATAGCTGGGAGGTGATGAAAAGTGAAACCTTTTCTTCTATGGTGCTAAGTTTCTATAACTGTTAATTTGCTACTGAGGAGTACAGCATTTTTCTAGTGTTGCATCTTTTTTGTGTAAACCTTTGCAGATGGTATCTACAAGAAGGAATATGAATTTATTAAAAGTTCTATCGCTTTCATTTCTATGTTAAATTTATAGGAAAGACCAATTATGAAGATTATTATAATTATGTGATATGGTACATATTTATGCATTACGTAGAAAAGCAATTTTTTGGCTTAAGATGAAAAGTCAGAGAGAAATCTGAGATTTTGATATAAAAATATGCTGATCTTGAGATTATGGGAAGCAAAAAACTAGGTTTATTATCAACATATCCTTTCATATCTTAAAGTTATTCATCTGATACTAAGCTTTACAATATTTTTTCTTGGTTTGTCTTGAAGCTGTGGTTTACTGGTGAAAGTAAGTGAAATAATGTTTTTGGGTTGATCTTTAATAGGGCACTTGTCAGGACTGTAAAGTCAGAGGACCCAACCTTTGGGCATGCTTAGAGGTAAGTTGTTCTATTGTTCCATGGTAAAGTTATTTTCTAGTAAAGATAAAGTTGGTAGTATTTTTTTAAAGAAACATCTGTAATGAAGTTTTTGAAATTAGTTTGTTTAATTTAACATTTAAAAACAAAACTTCTGCAGTTCTTTATTTTTAAAATTATTTACCATCTATCAGGTACATGTTTCTTGTCATTTATGAATAATATGCTTAAAATTAGTTTGGGTTTTTTTAATAAGAGGGAAGGTATCATGTTAGTGTTTTTATGTGTGTTATGATACTTTTTAGCTCTTAAGTTCTGAAAGTTTTTTTTAATCTTTTCCCTGGGTCTGTAGATCTAAAAAATAATTTATTATTCCTGAATTAATTAAATTACTTTTTATAAGCCTTTCTTAGCATTTGTAGTAATAACATTATTAGTAAAAGCAGACATTTTACAGAGTAATGCATACTCTGACTTCTTTATTCTTAAGCAAAACAAAGAAAAAAACCCTTATTTTGGAACTTGCAGAAGCTTGGATGAATGTTCTCCTTACTTTGTGCAAATTTCATCCAGTCTTTATCTTGGATATAGCTGTGTCATAAATATGCTTTTGCCTGATTCTTCTTGCTGTCTACAAAAAGCCATATTTTTCACTACATTAAAAAAAAATACAAAAATCTCAAATATGTTGCTTCTGTCTGATCTATGATCCCAACTGGAAAGCATATAGCTAACTTAGTTTTTAAATGTCTTGTGAGTTCTTTGGACTTAGAGCTGTTTACAGAGATTGAAATGTTGCCCTGTAGGCTTAACTTCTTTTCATGGCAACTTTTCCTTAAGTACTGTCAGAAGGATCTCTAGGCTAATACCACCCTTTAGGTGGATATATGAGCATTTTTTAAAATCTCCTTCATTCGTGTCCTTTTAGGTGATTGGTGGTAACAATTAAGAGCTCAGATTATTTTGCTCCTTTTGTCAGTAACAGAGATGAAGGGGGAAAAACCAGTGTTTAATGTCTTTTGTTAGCTGACCTGGAGTTTTACTTGCATATAAAAAAACCTCTTGGGAGTAGGGAAGAGGTGTTCAGGGATGTATCAAGCTGGCAGGTGGGAAAATGCTGTCAAGCTTAAAACATGTTTTTATTTCTCACATAGAGCTCTTAGACTGTTACTGAAAAACTAAATTTTATACCAACATTTTCATAGGACAGTCTTGTAGTTGCAGTAGGACACTTAATGTCATGCTGTATGTTTCTCCTCTTGGATGAATTGGCATCTTGTCTTCACCTTTTTCAGTAGAAAAACCTGGTGAGATCCCAGCATGAAAACCTAACAAATATCTGTGATTATTTGATATTGCAAATTGGCCATGTTCAGCTACTGTTTGTATAAAATAGCATGCTTAGAGAGTTATTCAGGTAACCTGCTGTACCTTCCTGTGTGATTGACCTGACTCATGCAAATGAGGAATTAACAAAAATTGCTTGAAGATTGGCAGCTGCAAGATTCCACACTTGACTCAGCCAAATATATTTTGCAATGAGCATGATTAAAATTGACAGTTATTTTGCATGTTATAACTAGAATGTGGCGAGTTCTCAGCCATATAGTGCTGGAAACTCTTATGTAAAGGTGAAGAAACTAATTAGTTGTGAAGTAATGCTCTCATGAATAGGCACTGCAGATAGGGGCATGCCAGGATTTTTGTAAACATGTCATCGTTCAAGGCTGTTGCCATTCAGTATTTCACCACTCTGACCCTCGATTAACTTTGTGTTTTCTGTAACAATCTTCACTAAATGAGGAATTGTAAGAAATATATGTTGACCATAATAGGAATAAATATATAAAAATGGCCAAAAAATTATATTTCAAATGTTGCCCATCAGTGAGAGAAGTTGAGTTAAATCTTGCAGCATTCTTTTTTGCTTTAGGTGATATTCATTTTATTGCTTACTGTGCATGTCTCTTGGTTTGAGTAGGACTCTGAAAGTTTGAAATTTGAGTGAATTTTAAAGGGATTGGCAGTGTATTCCTATTCTGTAAATCTGTTTGATACCACTCTTTAATTCTGTATACTTCTGTGTGTCTTGCCCAACAGAACAGATGTACATATGTTGGCTGTGGTGAATCCCATGTTGATCACAGTACCACCCATTCCCAGGTATGTGTATTTGCTGGTAACAGTTTCTTGAAGCACTGAAGTAGAGAACTTTTACTTCAGTGAAGTCAATAACCTATGTTGGCTAACCATGGAGGTTTGATTAGCTGTAATTGTTTTTCATGTTACAGAAGCAAGTCTTGCTAAGTAGGAGCATGTGAGCTTATAGTTTATGTGCAGCTGCATAATTAGTTATGCAATTCTTCTAAAAAACACGGTGGAAATAAAAAGAAAAATTACTACTGATTTTCAAGGTGCACAAACTAAAGACTTATTGAGAACCTCAGCTTATGTGTATTACTTCACTACTTCAGTGTAAATTTCTGTGGCTGCCTGATAAAAGGATTTTACAAGGAGTATGTGGTCTTACGACTGCGTTTTACCACCACTCCTGAATTTTGTGATTTTGTTTTGAAGCAGGACCTTGACAAGAGTGAGTATTTATACAAATAGTGCATTAATATAAATCTATATAAATACTTTCAGTTTTTTTTTATCAGCTGTTAAAGCTGAATCACAGTTCTAAAGCCTTTACAATAGACTCAGAGATGAGGTGTTTGTAGAGTAGTTGGGGAACAGATGGTCCCTGAATTTCTTGCCTACAGTTTTATACCTCTTGGCTTCTTACAGTAGTTTACTCCTGCTTTGCATGCTTCCTTAGCAATGTCATGTACTTGCCAGGTAGGAGAAAGCAGGCAAACTATTCATTCTATGTCAGTGACAACGTTGTCTTGATTTTCTTATTACTTAATTTTAATTTGAGGGTAGTAAGCACTTTTCTGGATTCTTCTTTTTAAAAATATCAATAAACTTATTAAAATGAGAGAAGTGAGGTTGGCATGGATCAATTTCTGCTTACTCCAGTTTACACCAGCAAGGCTCCCTGTACTGTAAATAGTCACATTCATTGCATTCACTCTGAGAAAATTATTAAGCTATTGCTCTAAAGTCTTGTAATTATGTATGGACCTGAAGCTGCAGAATTAAGCATACTCTTGTGTTTAAAATTGTTTGAGTTATTTATGTAAGTCTGATATTTTTAGTGGGGGGAGGGCTACCTAATGAGATTTTAGCCCACTTTCCATTACAAACATTGTTCTTGTACAAGGTTTTACTAAATGATGGGAGGAGGAACTTGGGCATCCTGCAGCAGTTGTAGTATTTTCCTAATTTCTAGCAAATCCCCTCATTTTCTGTAAACCTGGCTGATACTGGCATATAAGGAAGGATACAGGGAGGATTTGTGAAAATATTTGGAGGAATCTAGCAGTTGTATATCCAGTCTTATATTAAACAAGGAGGCTAAAAAAAAATTAAGATTTGAACAATAAAAATATTCTTCATCTATCAAGTTTTTATATTGCTTCACAGTGTGAAGCTGTCAACAGAAGAACTATTTGAGACTAGAATGTTTGGTTTGATCTGAGCCCCTCTTACTGTAACTGAATTAAAAATTTTGTCTTAGTCTTCAGATTGCTGCACAGAGCCTGAATTTCTTACAGCAAACCAGTAGAAGTAAACTTTGTAGAGGAGGTAGCTCCCATTATGGCCAGTTAGAGATATTTCTTGAAAACTGGTTTGTTGTGAGTTGTAGCACTTCTAACAAGAGTTTTTCTTCTTAATTTTTAATTACAGAGAAGCATGTCAGATATGACAATGTCTTGGATTCTGATTGCATCCTGTTGCTAATTTGAGTGATTTGTACTAAAAACGAATGTTTGTGCTAAAATTTCAGTAATTGAATTGCTCTTCTTTAATATTCTAACACACATACTTGTTTCATTGTTGATAAACCTAGAATTTTAATAGAGCTATTCTAGCTTGCATGTAGCATTATTTAGTTATTCCCAATTTCTGAATCCCAGTTGTGGTTTTTGTTCTGTTTTAGGAGACAAAGCACTGTCTTACTGTCAACCTTACTACTCTCCGTGTTTGGTGTTACGCCTGTAGTAAGGAAGTATTCCTGGACAGAAAATTAGGATCTCATTCTCCACTACCAAGTACAAGATTGTCTCACCAATCACAGGAGAACAGTGTGCAGGTATTTTTTAACCCAATGGAACAAAGGCCACTGTAGCTTTGCAGTAAATGTGTTTTCTCTTAAGTTAGAGACTGACTTTTCCTCCATTCTTGGGGCTTTATTCCTCTGTTTTCATAAATTTTTGTTTGCTTTACTGGCATCAGTACTGCTCACTCTGATCTTTTTTTTTCTTAGATAAGTGTTGTCTTGGAGAAAGTTACACTGCAATTTCTTAAGCCCAATTGTTTGGAAGAATGCTTGTAGCTGAAAAAAGAAGTGTTATTTCCTTATTGCATGTGTAATGTAGTTACATGAAAATGACAGGTAACTTGGTTAAAACAGTCACAAGTAGAAATACAATATTTCTAAATGTGTTTTGCTTGAGACATACAGCTGTAGAAGAGAGACCATCATGCACAGGTTGAACAGAAAGATGGGCAATTTTTCAGTCTGTGTAATGAAGAAATACTTTTACTTCAAAATTTAGTATTTAATATGAATGTTATCTGGTCATTTTCCCATAAAATGCCAGCAGCTCGATTGGAATATCACCATTGGAATTTTCTAAAAATTTCTGTTGTCTAGAGATTCTTGTCACTTGATATAAAGCTGAGTTCAGACTTCTGAACTTCTATTCTGTTTAACCTGCTTTAATCTTCCAAGGAAAGCGGTATAATACACAGAAAAATCAGCAGAATGTACAAAGTCTATGAAACATTTTGTTTAGGATTTTTATTTATGTGCTCACAAAAAGAGCCTGTCATGCAATAAATACCTTCCTGTTTGTTTCTCTATGTGTGCATTTTTCTTTCAAGACTTTAATTTGTCTTCATTACCTGTAGTGAGCCATCTGCTGGCACATCAAAAACACCTACACTGGCTTAGGTGATGACTCCTGCCTTAGCTCTTCCTCTTAGCCTCTTCAAGGCTGCTTTGTTACCCAGGGGAAAGAGAAGCCTGGCTTTGTTTTGTTTCTTCAGTTGTTAGAAAATCATGCAGCAACCTGAAAACAAAAACATTTGGAGGGGTTCTTAGTAAACTTTCTCAGGATACCTGTGGAATCCTGGTGTTCTCACTTAATGTGCAATGAGATTTCAAAATGCATTCATTTTCTGGTTCTAGATTTGTTGGTAAAATTACATGCAAGCTTAATCATGTGGAAAAGTATTAAAAGAAGTAAGTAATTCTTTTTGTCCTTTTAAGGATTTTAAAATACCCAGTAATCCCACACTGAAGATTCCATTAGCAGCTGTATTTGATGACTTGGATATAGAAGTGGAAGAAGATGAATTGAAGACCAGAGGTAATAAAAGCAAAACCATGTGCATTATTGTATGAGTATGTTTTCAAGTCGGTTTTCCAGCTGTATACTAATTCTCTTCTAAGTGGAACTGTTTCCTTTTCTGCTCTGACCCAGATGTTTATTTTAGTTTCATCTTCCTTGCAGCAATCTTACTTGCCTTCAGAGCAGAGGCTGTGGTGATAAATTGTAGAGCACCCAGTGCACCTATGCAAGCAGCAACAAAAATAAGAAAGTATGTTGGAGTAATGTTTAATGCAGTTGGTATTGTAGCCACTCTGGGTAAAGCAGGCTTTTTTAAAAATCTTTTATATATATGTTTTTGCCTGCCCTAAAAGACTCCTGAGTTGAATGCTTTCCTGCTTTTTGTATAATGCTTTTCTGAGCCTGTAATATCCTAGTGTGGGGTTTTATTGTTTTCTCCTTGACATTGATTTCATGCACTGCCAGCCTTTCTCATATTAAAGACTACTCCAGTCTAATATTAAATCCAGTGTAAAGATGAAAATAAGAGTGATAAAATCCCAAACAGTGAAGCTAATCCCCAACAGTGAAGCTTTAATCTCTCATTTCATAAGAGACTGTAATAATTACTATTTTTTTAAAGGCTCAGATTATTATTGATCATTCCAAAAAGGATGGGTGTATTTGATAGTAAAGAAAATGCTTCCAAGTACCAATTTTCAGAAAAATATGACCAGGAGATTGGTGAGCTGTTGTTTCTGAGATACTATTGCATATGTCAATATGTCAAGGCAGTTTATTTTCCATCAGTGATGAGAGAAAAGGTATTCTGATTTATGCATGTGCCAGTTTTGGCTGGGCAAGAGTTAATTTTCTTCACAGCAGCTGCTATGGGGCTGTGTTTTTGGATTTGTGCTGAAAACAGGTTGATAATGTAGAGATGTTTCAGTTACTGCTGAGCAGGGCTTACAGTCAACCTTCTGTGTTTCTCACACCACCCACCAGCGAGTGGGTTGAGGGTGCACAAGAGGCTGGGAGGGGATATAACTGGGACAGCTGACCCCAACTGATCACTGGGATATTCCATAGCATATGGTATCCTGAGAGAAGAAGAAGGAAGTTGGTGAATTTCAGAATTAGGGTGTCTGTCTTCTCAAGTAACAATTATTCATGATGGAGCCCTGCTTTCCTGGGGTGGCAGAAAACATGCCTGCCCACGGGAAGTGGTGAATGAATGCCTTGTTTTGCTTTGCTTGTGCAAACAGCTTTTGCTTCACCTATTAAATTGTCATTATCTCAACTCATGAGTTTTCTCCCTTTTACAATTCTCCCCCATCCCACTGTGAGGGAGTGAGGGCATGGCTCTGGGGGATTGAGTTGCTGGCTGGAGTTACCCCACAGCAATGGGTCTCCTTCACTCATCAGCTCCCAGCTTTCCCTCTTCTAAGTCCGCTGGCATTGGTCAGAAAACCTGCCTTGTCCCTTCTGCTGTCTGGCACAGTCTTACAGGATATGACACCACCCCACTAATTTGCCATCTGCCCTTAAATCATGATGCCATGTGTTTTATCCCTAGTTAGTTTCTCCAAACAATGCATGTATTTGTATATTTTTCTCTTCTTCTGTCAGTAAGATTTTGGGGAATATAGCTTACATTGCAATAATATACAATTGGAATTGCATTAAAGTTCTCAGTAATGATGATATGACTATGTTAAGACACTTAAAAAATTGAAAGGAAGAAACTTTTTTAGCTTTGTTCTCACTTTGCTCTTAAAATTTATTCTGAAATTCTTTTGGTGAAGCAAACATTAGCATATATCTTCACAAGTAGTCTGTTTGAAAACTTCCCTTGCAATACTACAGGCTGGAAAAATGCAGTGAGAGTATATTTCTGAAATATCTGCTGCTTCTAAAAAAAAAGAAAATTAAAATCCTCTGACTGTTCTTGCTTTCCAATTTCAGCAAGAATGATTGTTCTCTTTGTAGCAGAATTTGGAATGCATGTTCTGGTACAGGAAGCAGGACTGTATTTCTCTTCAGACAGGTAGAAGGATATTTTAAAACTCAATTTTTAGGTCCTCTCTATTAAAAATTTTAACTGAAGTAACTCAAGTGGTTTCCAGATATAGAAAGATTTTCTAGGTAACTTTTATTTTTCTGCCACAGACTAAAACTACTGGGGTAGTTCTTACACTTCAAGAGTCTTAGTGCATAGTCATCAACATTGGTTGCTGAATGTTAAGTTTTTTAAATTTTTGAGTTTTACTGATTCTTTGCTTAGAAATGTTACTGTTCCCTCATACAAAAGCAATTTTATTTTGAGATACTACTTCATTAATGTAACTCTTTAGTAGCCATGAGTAGCATAATTCATAATCATGGAAAGAATATATGTCATTGTAACTTTCATGTGTGTGGAAAAAGTATATGTGACTATCTGTAAAAAAAGTAGAGTGTGGGTTAGGAAATAAACTATGAGGGGAAGTCTCAACTGAGCAGTCTGTTTATAAAAGTAAAGGTGTATCATTGAAATAGAAAAAGACTAATTGCAGGACTAGTCTGGGATAATCACATGCTGAGTACATTTTGAATATTGAGTGTAATCTGACTTAGTGTGAACTTGGGACAGAAGAATGAAATCTTTGAGAAGCTTTTGGTAATGTGATTAGTTACAAGTGCAGCATAGCAACACTTTAACTGATCAGATAAGTCATTAAGCTGAAGTAAAACTTCAGTGTTGATAAACATATTTTAAAATAAAATATGCAGGTGTCATAAACTGTAAAAAGTTAGTAAGATGAAATACAATCTACTTGTCTGAAGTGTGTTAGTCAATCAAGATCAAAACACTTAATTACTACTTCTAGTTAGATTGGTATTCCTTTAGGAGTCCTGTGTTTCTTTTAGTTGCAATTCTGCATTATAATTGGTGTCCCAGATGTTACATGAGTATTTTGGTTAGTATGTATTTTCTAGGAATGATTAGATTAACAGATTTGTATTTATGCTGTTTTTCAGGTCTAACAGGATTAAAAAATATTGGAAACACTTGTTACATGAATGCAGCTTTACAAGCTCTTTCCAACTGGTAAGGAAAATGATAGTTAATGCAATTTTCAATTTGCTTATGCATGCATTTTTTCCAGATGGACTTAAGGGGTTTGAAGAGCTGCACTACCATGGAAGAGGACATATATTTGTTGATTCTCAGTCTTTTATTCTACAAACAATTTATTATGGTATATAGGCCGCTCAGCCTTTTCCCTCTTTCATTCTAATGCCTCCTTCATAAAAATATATGCAGTTTTAGAAATTAGAAGAAAATCAGAAAAAAACACTGGATTTGTGGATTGATCTTTGTATTTTTTTATTCTTTTGCTATAGAAAAATCAAGGGAAATGCATAAGAATAAACCCTAATTCAAAAAGAGAGCTATTAGGATCAGAATTCAGTTGTTACAAACAATGTGTCTGGAACATTCTGTGCTAAATCAGAGTAGGGATAGATAGAATGCAAAATCCTGTGTCATTCCATGGGAATGCTAGACAAGTTCACAAAGGAGAAATCTACAGAACAGGTAGAAACAGCATCCCAGCTGTAAAGTTTGCTGCAGCACGAGTGGCAGGGCGGTGGCAGGTCCTGAGCAGGTGTCACACAGGGTCAGTGTGAGTGTCTGCCTTTGGCCACAGGCCAAGAATGGGCAGGGCTAAGGACCTCGCTGAGGCTCTTGGGTGAGGGAGAGGAGAGCTGAGGCAGATCTCTCTGGAAAATAAAGAAGTGGAAAAGGCACCATGAGGAAAGTATTATGTTGAGAAACACCGAATTTTGCAAGTTTGCTGTGATGCCTCCTTTCTTGGAGGGAAATGGGTCCAGTGTGTGTGAGGGGTTGTGACTTCAGAAAGGAGGTTGAAGGGAGAGGAGAGAGTGTGTGAGTTGGCAACACTGCGTGGAAGAAACATAAATAATCACTTAAGTAGAAATTATTTGCCTACACAGATCTTGTGGCCCTGGTGGATTCTAGAGAAAAGATTTGTTTGGGATGCTGTTTGTGGACTAGGCTCGTGGTGATTTTTGCTGGAGTGGCACATGAGTACTTCTGTGACAGCTAGTAGGAATTACCTTGAATTTGAGTCCCATTAGACAAGTCTGGTGCTTTGAGAAATGTCAGAGCACGTTTGAGGAGCAGTGTGGCTGTACTGCTGAAATTGTCCTACCAGGAAATGTTCAGTTGCAGCATTTAAGAACGTAGGAAGTGGAATTGTTCAATTATAGAGTAGTATTACTCTTCCTATTTTATAATGCTGTATGAAGTGCTAATTTCCTCTTGTATTTTAACAACCTGAAAAGATTACTGTTTTCTTCTTTTTATTCAGCCCACCTTTGACACACTTTTTTCTTGACTGTGGAGGCTTAGCCCGAACAGATAAGAAACCTGCAATTTGTAAAAGTTACCTCAAGCTGATGACAGAACTCTGGCACAAAAGCAGGTATTAAACCATTTGGTGATGAAAGGATAATAAATAGACTCCAGAGTCATGAGGGATGCATTAATTTGTCCTAGGTTCCTAATTTTTATTTCATGTATTCACAGATTTCTTCTTAAAAAAAAAAAAAAAGGAAGGAAAGAATAACTTGCAGGACTCAAGAACTCCTTATGAGCTGCTCTTTTCCATTTATACCAAAGATAGGACAAGAAAGAGAGTAGATGAGCACTGTGCAAGCATTAAGCTCTTAAAAATGTTTATATTTGCCAGAAATACATGTGAAATGTTTAACAACACTATGGGTCCTTCATTCTGTATCAATGTTTTATCAATTTCTCTTATTTTCTTATATGGAATTTGTGCTATACCTAAGAAAATACTTCAAAATATAAATACAAAGGTAAAGAAACAGTAATGGTGCACAGTGCCAAGAGTATGTCTGATCTGTCATCTGATTGTCTAACAAGAAATGTGCCATAAAAGGCCTGATACAATCACTGTTTCAGTTGGATGACAGGTTTTTAAAAATTATGTAGTTAATAATTCAATACCAATATAATGTTAAGATTAATATTATTGGTGTTCAGTTGCAGGTAACATTATGATCCCAGTAAAGATAAAAACATCCACTTAAATGCTTTCTTTTTCAGAGCTTATATATTTAAAACTTTTTTTTAGGCCTGGATCGGTTGTTCCTACTGGTTTATTTCAAGGAATTAAAACTGTTAATCCAATGTTTCGAGGCTACTCTCAACAGGTAAAACTTTCTGATGTCTTTTAAATCTACCTGAGCCATAAAGTTATCCCTTAATTAGAAATCTAATGCTTAAGAGACTGTATTTCTTGTATTTGTTTAAAGCAAATGCAACATAAACTTTAGTTAATATGACTTCAATGTCAATCATCTGAAATTGAATAATCAGTAGTTAAGTCATGTTTTATATTTATTTATTTATATCAAATTCTCAAAAGGCCTTCAATTTAGAAAACTCCTTTTCTTTCAGGAAAATTTAAGTAATATCTGAGCTTCTCCTTTGTGTGAAATAATGCTGCTAATGTTTGAGCAGTCCCAGAAAACAAAATAAAGATATTAAAAAATTAAGAATATAACAGATTTTTAATATATTTCTCTACCAATGATGTTTAAATAAAAGACACAGTATGCATTTCCATTTCATATCTTGGAAAAAAGTCCCACCATTTGTGTGTTGTGGGGGAACCACAAGTTGGTAGCTTGATAAATAGGTAGGGATTATTAAATAGCAAAGGCATTCTTCAGTTGCTCCTTCATACAAAATCTTGGTGCATTCATACAGTTTGGAGCACTTCATTTAAAGCTTTAGGGCTAGGTGAGAAATTTAAACCTTTTAATTAGGAAAGCTTACTAGAATCTTCCAGGAATCTGCATTTATTAAAAGGAGTATTGCTGTTTCCATTATGTTTCATATTTGTGAAGATTAGGACACATGTTTTAATGTTCAATTGCTGCATGTCACTGTAAAGTCAGCATTTAAATATTACTCTTAGTGTTCTGTTATCTGCTCATGAATTTCTGAAGTGCCACATGGATTTCTGAAAAAGTAGAAATTCAGCCTTGATAACCAGAAAGAGACTGTATGGAAACTTAATTCTTACAGCTCTGAACACTGATGAAAATGTCTTTTTCCATGCAGAGTAACACTTAAGGAGAACGTTTTTAGGTGAGGCCTGGATGATAGTTCAGTTGTATGTTCAGCAGGTTTCATGGCAACAATTACAACACAGCAGGGCTTTCATAACCAACACTCTCCTAGTGCTCAGCCTTGCAAGCTGAGCAGCCATGTCCAATCTTCAGGGAGAAAATTACACTATCAATGAAGAATGTTTATTGGTTGATCTGTGTCTTGATGTTTTTGTTAATTTGGGTTTTTTATGAAAGGATTGCCAGTAAGTAGGCATACTGGGGTTTTTTTCATTACCCAAATCCAAACTCAGTTCTGTAAATTGCAATTTTTAAGAAAAGAAATGTTTTGTAGTCAGCAGTTTTGAGCATAACAAGTAATTGCTCTGATGGATGGGAATGTTGAGCAGCAAAAACTAGTATTATGAACAACCAGTAAAACAAAAAGGAAAGTAGAAGAAAATAAAAGCAGTAGTAGTTGCCAACAAGAGGCTTTTGTTTTCTCTCATGCATGCTTTATTAGATACTTTCTATTGCCAAGGACCAGGCAGCTGTGCTGATTGATGAAATTTGGGGGCTTTTAAGATGTTTCCTAACACAGACTAGACTTGCAGTAATACTTTACAGCTCTTTGTGGGAGCTCATCTGGGGAATCTTGTTGAGGCTTTAGAAGAAGAATTGGAATATTGTTGGTGGTGTGATGCATTGGGAAGACAGGCTAAGTAGCATCATAGGACTTTTTAATAAAGTACTTCATGCCCAGTGAAAGCAAGGCTCTGGTTGCTTTGCTGGATAAGGCAAAACTATCTCTAAAATGTTCCATTACAAGCAAAGCTGGAATCTCACCACACTGCTGGTAGTTGTTTGAGTTACATTTACTGTTCCAGTAAGCTATGGCAGCATGTCTGCCACATGTTAAAGTAATGTTGTTAAAGTAATTTATTTTGGGAATTGGAATGTTTTGGAGGAAACTTGGATAAGATTGTGACATGAAAGAAATGTATGCAGGAAACATACGTGGTCTGGAAATGAAAGTAGTTTTGAATATTAGACCTGGGACAGAGGAATTTTCTTTATTCTTCTTTAATAGCCAGCATTTTAGTTATCTGTGTCTTTTCCTGATAAGAATATCTTCCAGATAAAATAGAGTAATATGGTAAAACTTGTTTAAAATTCTAGGATGCACAAGAATTTTTGCGTTGTCTAATGGATTTGCTTCATGAGGAACTTAAAGAACCAGTTGTAGAACTGGAAGATGCCCAGCCTATGAGTGTTGAAGAGAGTATGGAAGAAGATAAGAGCCAGTCAGAATTAGGCTTTCAGCCCTGTGAATCCTGTGGTAACTGTGATAAAACAGAAAATGACACAATTTTCAAACCTGTCTTAGAGGATCCTGCAGAAACAACCATGTTAATTCAGGATGATGATAACAACTCAGTCACATCCAAAGACTGGCAGAAAGAGAAAATATCAAGCAACAAACTTAAACGACCAAATTCTATGGAAGACTTGGAAAAAGATACCAACACTGCTTCAGAGACCACTGAATTTTTAAATAATCAAGGAACTGTCAAAGTACAGATACACAGCAGATTCTCAGGTAATGCGTTGCTAAAGTGCAATTGAAACAGTCAAAATCTTAGCCAGAATGTCTGTGGGAGTGGAAGTGAGTTGTAGAATATAGTAGAGGTATAGGTCAAATAGGGTAGGTGGTTTTACATGTAAACAATGTATTTTCTTGGTTTATTTTTTCAGTTTAGGTGTTCTGAATCTAATTTTAATTCCCTTAAAAGTTAACTATTTGTACTGGGTAAGGTTTCAGATAACCAGAAGAGTGGGTTTTTTTTTTTTTGTTCTTAATTTAAAAGGAGCTGAAATGGTGCTGCATTCCTAAACAGCTAGTGGCCTGACAGTGTGGGTAAATAAGTTATATGACCATTGTGTCTGTTCATTCTGCAGTAATTTTTTCACAAAATTTGTGCAAATCTCAATTTCAGAGTACATCAATGACATTCACATGAATGATGTATCTGCAGCCCAAACACCATCATCAATTGAAGGGATGAACACACGCTTATCAAACAGCCCTCCAAAATCATTCCCATCCTGCTCTTCACTGGCACAAGTCCACAAAAAAGGTAGAGGCTCTTTATTTTCTTCCTGGTACTGAATTACTCTTTATTGTGGTTTTCATTGTGTTTCTTATGTCTTGTGTAACAGTGCAGTGTTGTTTCTAAGGGGGTTTTATCCCTGTTTCTGGTGGGGAGATGGAGTGTTATGTAAGCTGGACATGCAAGATCATTCCCTGTATTTCTGTAATCTGATTCTTTTGAAGTATGAATAGTATTTGCCTCTATTTTGGGAGGACAGAGTATTATTTTTAGACTATTTTCTTAATTGCACTGGTTTGGAGAGAGGAGAAAGGTGTAAGAAGTTAGTACCCCCAAAGGTAATGCTCTCCAGAGAATGAGCTCATTGGTTCTTCAGTAGCAGCTCAGTAAATCAGCATTTTAGTCAGTTAAGGTTTAAGGAGCCTTGTATAATTGTACTGTAGATAAACCTGCAAATGCTGGCTGCTTTATGGCTGTTAATGTCTCTGCAGTGCAGAGTATTTCTTTGGGCACTGCAGCACAATGCATTTATGAGCATCTGGAATGTTTCTACTTGCCTTTATGTATGAGACAGTGCTGCTTTAGGGCATGAGGAACAACACATAATTTTTTTCTTTTCCCTGATTTGTCTAACAGTAGATTACTTTAAGCAAAGCTTGTCTTTCAGAGCATGCTTTAAAGGCATTGCACCAAACCCAAACCAAAAAGCAATACAACTTTAATGTTGTAATCCTGCCTCATTCAAAAGCCTGTCCAGATAAGTCCTGAACTTCTGAACATTTATGTTATCTTTTTAATGCTTTAGCATTGGTGTTGCATGACAGTGATTTAATGGACTTAAGTCATTGACCTCCTTGGTTCATTTGTTCAGCAGCTTTCACACTGCATCTCTACTACTGTCTCCAGTTTTGGCTTCACCATTACAGGAGGGTTTTAGACAACCTGAAGTGAGTCTGTCAGAAGAGGTACTCAGTCACTGGTGCTTGTCATGCCCAAGGAGAGGTTGAGAGACCTGGGTTTTTTTTTAGTTATTGACTCCAGTATTACCTTTAGTCTACTTCAATACACTGTCATCAGTGTTGTGATGCAGTAACCTTGTGCATGAGCTCTTCAGCCCGGCATGGTTAAAGCTTCCCAGGAAGATTGATCAAATTAAGAGTCAAATGAAATGTTCCTTTTTATACCATGGGGGATTCCTGTCAGTATAAATCAATCATGTAGCAATAGACTGTAGATTTCAAGACTGGCAGTTTTACTTAGAGAGGCAAAAGTTTCTGTTGGTTGTCCCCAGCTGCCTGAGGAACCCACACGAATTGCCTGTACTGCAGTAACATGATCTTGTAATTCTTAAGAAATATTTAGTAAGCAGAAAACAGAGCTTGGCTTATAATTTAACCCTGAATATATGAGACTTCTAATTATATTACACAAAATTGAAGGAAATCAGAATCCACTGGGTTTTGTCTTACTGCAGCATTTTATTTTTGCCATTTTATAATTTCAACAGTATCATCACCAAAAAGGAAGAAGCGCAAGAAGTACAGGAGCGTTATCTCTGATATATTTGATGGGACTATAATCAGTTCAGTCCAGTGCTTGACTTGTGATCGGGTAAGGAGAGAAAGTTCTAGCTTTTTATATGTTCTTTTCTTACCGCTTTATGAATATTGTCATTCTCTGGTAACATGAAATCCTTTTGTGACAGATTTCCTCAGAAGGTTGAGTTGTTTCATGTTAATTTTCTTAAATTGTAATAGTGGCTACTACCAGCACTTTGTGTTTAGAATAGCTTGTATTCATTGAGCTGGATGTTTACTCAGAGCTGAAAAATAACATTTTGAGAATTGGTTTACAGCAAGTGGAGAAAGAAGTTTGCTCTTCAACTTCATTTAGGTCTGATTGGTTTTTAGTAATGTTCTGAACATCATTCTGCATACCTGCTACTATCCTAAATTCTCGGGTCCCTAATGTTTCAAAGAGAAGATAAGACAGTGATCTAATATTATGCTGTAACAGTTTTATCAGATAGGTTGAGACTAATAAAATTAAGGTCTTTCAAAAAATCCAAGTAAAGACACTAACTTTTGCAGTGATATGAATCATTAGCTGCTTTCTGAAATTGTTCTCTAGCAAAAGGAGGTGCAACATAGGAAGGAAGAGTTGATTTTTTTTTCTGTACTGTTTGCTTAGAGAATTATTTGGAACAGCACACATGATTATTTTTTAAAAATCAGTTATCTAAATATGCCTAGTGGACTGTTTTAGTTTCAAAGCAATCATATCAAATACTGGATACCCAAATCTTTATATTGGGGATAACTTTCTCATCATAAGGCTTAAACTTAACCCTGATGTACTTGCATGCCTTTAAATACTTCTCTTGATTTAGAGCTAAGAATACAGAGACCTCATGGTAATCTGGTGAACAAGTTCAAAAAGCAAACAAGAATTTCTAAATATGTTTGATGTTTGACTCTGTGACTGTGATCACTAAATGAAGTACAGGAGCAAGAAAAGGCACAGCTGGGTGTCCCTTGCAGCAAGTCCAGTTATATCAGGTCAAGATAATGTCAGAGTAAAATACTGTGGACACAATGGACTGAAGCTTTCTGAAACTACTTTGTATACCACAGCCTAAGGCAAAAATCATAGTGCTTTGTATGACTGATGCGAACACAAATAATAATGACCTACAAAAATATTTCAGTGATAACAATGTGCAAGTTCATTCTTAAATGTTACTTCTTTTTGGTTCCTCTAAAAATTTTATTTTTTTAGAAAATGACTTCTTATTAATCTGCTTTTTTATAATTAATTTGCTATGTAGTGGAATTTTCAGTTAAGCAGTGTCATGGTATTTACTAGTGAACTTTACAGAATTCAGTTTAATTGCTGTTTGTCTTCAAGCTAAACTCCATTGTATTTCATTTATTTTCTTCCTTAGCTGTCTGTAACCCTGGAGACCTTTCAGGATCTGTCCTTGCCTATTCCAGGTAAGGAAGATCTCGCTAAACTCCATTCTGCAAGTCATCAGACATCTCTAGTCAAGGCAGGGTCATGTGGAGAAGCATATGCCCCCCAGGGTTGGATAGCCTTTTTTATGGAATACTTCAAAAGGTAAATAAAACTTACCTTGTTTTATTTAATTGTCTATTTTGAAATTCTAGTTTCTGCTCTTCTGGCAGAACATTTGTTGGTTTTCTTTCTTTTCTGTCAATGATGTTTCAGGTTTGTTGTCTCATGTGTTCCTAGCTGGTTTTGGGGTCCAGTTGTTACCCTACAAGATTGTCTTGCTGCCTTTTTCGCCAGAGATGAGCTCAAGGGTAAGAGGTTAATTACCTGAACACGTTCTGTGTTTTTTTTCCTCCTGTCACAATGAGATGATTAATATCTTCTTAGCTTAATGCAATTAAGCAGAGGCCACCTGTTAGAGTGTAATACAGTCAATCCTTGTTCTTTTGGGATCATTCATTTCAGAAAGGTAAGCTTCTCATTCAGCTGAATATTTGAGATAAGAAATGCCTATGAAAGCTGCTTTAGAAATGTCAAGTCAGTCTGAATTTGGTTCAGTGAAATTGTCTCAACTGAAGCTTCATAAAAATTTCAAACTCATTATATTAGTATTCATTCTCATAACCTCAATTTGGATGTAGTAAATTATTTCCCTTTTAAATTATATAGCATCATCTCTTCAGATTATACTGTACTGCTTCATAGTTGAAGACATAAAACCTAAGAACTTTTCCTGTAGTTTCTATGTCAACATTATTATGACTGTTAAATATTGGATGCAACCTGAAGTTAAATTCCCTTGAAACTTTTATATACCAAATGTATGCACGTAAAGGGTAACTGCTCGGATTTAGAGAATAATGGCTGGTTTTCTTCTCCCTGATGTTTGCAGGTGATAACATGTACAGCTGTGGAAGATGTAAAAAGTAAGCTGTCTTTTACCTTTGTTTTACCTTGAGGTTTTACTGCTTCCATTAGTCAAGAGACATTTATTTCTGTTGGGTGTGTCCCACTACTGTTCATCTTTTGATATGACCCTGTGTTCTGGCTGTCAGAAATTCAGTATTACCAAGGTGAAGGGGTCAGGAAGTACTAACTTACCCTACCATATCTACTTAGTTCTTCCTCATGCCCTTACACCTTCAGATCTAAGTTGGTTTTGTTTGGCAAAATAAAACCTCTTAGCCTTCTCTAATACTAACAGCTTTCTCCTGACATGCAGTACGTCACTAAGGTGTGTTAAATAAATAAACTAGGGCTTTAAGTACTAAAGAACCAAGAAACAGAAGTGGTTTGAAGACTGCTTGAAGCCCTTTATGGTACAGGAGTGTTACTCCTTCCTGTGTGTGCTGTAGATAATTTCTTAGCAGTAAACTTAGTTCATTTCTTTTTTGTCTTGCTGGATAATCAGCTTTCATGAAGCTTCAAGTTCTTTCCTTTATGTTAAGAGAAACTGATAGCTAATAGGGACTTGATTGTGCTTGCTGTTTTGAATTTTTCAGCAGTACAGATTGTCTTGTCTTATGAACCATCATTGTTTGTATCTTTTCGGCTACTCCATGTCTAGTCTACATTCCAGAAATATTTTGGGTTTACTAATGCAATGTTCAGCTTAGTTTTTTGCTGATCTAGCACAATAAAGTAAAACCTTTTCAGAATTAATTATTGGTTGTTTTGGTTTGGTTTTTTCTTTGCTTAGGTTAAGAAACGGAGTGAAATTCTGCAAAGTGCAAAAATTTCCTGAGGTACTGTTACAATATGCACTTTAAAACACTTTTTCTGGGTGATTAGGAATGTAAGACTAATGAGTTGCATGGAATAAACTGTGTTTATAATGCTGTGTGATGAGTCTTACCTTCATACTGGCATTTGTTTAAGAATGTGAGCACTGGAAAGCTTGTCTATAAGTAACATCTATAACTTTACATTTAAAAGGAAATCTGGTCTTACACTTCAAAGCATGATTTGATGGCTTCAATAATCAGGAAGAATTAACGTTCCTCATGGCAAGATTGTACAATGTATGCACTGAGGAAGAGAAAAATCACATTTTTCAGTGCTGCATCTGTGTTAGTAGCCACAGCTGACTAAAACGCAGAGCTTGTGAATGTGCTTCAGGTCATAAGGAAAACTATTCTTTTGGGGCTGATAAAAGGAAAAGATGGCACACACAGTTCAGGTATTTAATATCAAATAGCTTGTATAGTTTTTGACTGAATCCATCCATCCTTCTTACAGATTCTATGCATTCATCTCAAAAGATTTAGACATGAACTTATGTTTTCGACAAAAATTGGGACCCATGTGTCCTTTCCCTTGGAAGGCCTTGACCTTCAGCCTTTCCTTGCAAAGGACAGTCCAGCTCAAATTGTGACTTATGATCTCCTGTCTGTCATCTGCCATCATGGAACTGCCAGCAGTGAGTATGAGCTTGATTGTTTTGTCTTTGCAGTTGGTACATCAGCACTTTTCTTTAAGGGTGGTAACTATGTACTGAAGGGTAAATAAATAAACAATGATAATTATAATGTGGAAGATGAAGGCTGTGATTTTTACCTTGACCCAAAAGATTTAAGGCTTGTTCGGGAAGAGCTGGTACATCTTTGAAATTATATGGTATACTAAATAAAATTAAAGGTGGAAAAAAATTAGCAGGCCCTGGAGCATTAAGTAAGAAGACTATATCCCTGTTGAACAATGTAAAAGTGTACAAATAATGTTGCCAGCAGATTACCAGTTATCAGCTGCTCTACACAACTGCTGTTCATGTCAATGCTTTGTTGTGTGCCTTAATTTTTTGGAAACTGCTTGCAAAGCATCACAGAAATCCCAGTCATTTTTTCAAAATAGGTTCTCTTGGATGATGGCTACCATCTAACCCGAAACAGGTGGTAACTGCATTGCAGGAACTGATGAGGGTAAATTGTTCAGAGTCTTATTCTGCATGTCATGGTTCAGGACTGCACTGAACAACATGCTGCTTGAAGAGTGCAAGAACATGCTGAAATTGGTGTTCAACTCACCACTAGCTAATAGAAATTCAGAAAAAAAGCTGATGTTGAGTTTGACAGAAGTTAATTTCAAAGTCATATCTGCTAATGATCCTGTTTCTCCCATTTAAGACTTGAGGGGTTGTTTTAGGACTTACTTCCTTTTCATGTGTTGCAGAGTAAAATGGACAGCTGTAGACATCTTTCAACAATTCTTGCTTCTTACACCCTAGGTGGACATTACATAGCTTATTGTCGCAACAATTTAAATAATTTGTGGTATGAATTTGATGACCAGAGTGTCACAGAAGTATCAGAATCCACAGTGCAAAATGCAGAAGCCTATGTTCTCTTCTACAGGTAAGACATTATAAGTAGAATCATACACCTATAAATCATGTATGCAAATTACTTTTTAAGCAGTTGGGCAGCTTTGGGGCAGAATCAGCTGCCCCATGGGAATTATAATGGAAAAATCTGATCAATGAGAAAGGCTTGTGCTGGAGAAAAACTTAATCCTTCAACTATGTCCTTTACACTTGCTCTGTCAGAGCTAAAACATTTATATTAAAATGAAAATGAAATCTGCATAGTAGGAGAACTTTAAGCAACAGTTAAGAATTAGCCACCTTATTTTCAGTTAGAGGAAGGGAATTCTGCAGTTCTGCACACAGGGAGGTTTTGCACACAGAAGGTTTTTTAACTGTTCGAGGTATAACTGGAATTGTGCAAAGTCTTTATCAGATGGGATGAAGGACAGCAGAGGTTTTACTGTGTTGTAATGTAATCCATTGTATTAAACATTTTATTCTACATTTAATTTAATACAACTGGTAGGCTAGTCTCTTCCTGAGAATTGATGAAATGGAAGGTGAGACGTCATGTTATTGTCATCTTCAGTCTAGGGAACTTTTGTAGTTGAGATAATAAAAGCAACTCAGTGTTCAGATTTTAAACTTCTGGTACTAAGATCAAATTTTCACTGAAAGTTGGCTGCAAAATACATCGTGTCAGAGTTGCATAAAAAAAGAGATGTGTTCTGAGAATGTTTTAACATTTAACTTGGGCACTCCCACCTGCCACTGTTCAAGCTGAGCCCATGAATCTGACTTAGTAGGCCTTTTAAAAGGAATTTGGAAGTCCTGCTGTATTGCCAAGAAAGAACACTAGATCTTTGACTGTGGGTGAACAAATTCAAAGAAATAATAAAAGAATAGGAATAGCATTCATAAAATACGGCTTTAAAAAAGAATATATCCACAAAAGACTAGTACTGGTTTGGAAAAGAGAGATTCTATTCTATGTAAAACAGGCGAGCAGAGTTACTTCCAGTTGTGCAATGAGAAAAGTAGGAGGATACAGGAAAAGTAGTGGAATTAGCTGGTGTAATTACTGTGTAACCTTACTTGTGAAGGTAAAGAGGAATTATCTGTCCAAGGAGTACAGCTTGCAAAGCTTTATCTCAAATGCTGCAGAGAGGAAATGAGCAGATGGGCACAGCCCTTGGGTGCTTTACCACCTCTGCAGCATTATCAGCTTCTGTCTTCAGCCCAGCTGTTTGCTTTCTTAGGCTGTGTAAACTGGGAGGTACAGACAAGGCCCAGGTAATTTACTGGAAGGCAGAGTTTTCTTTTCACAAAGTAAGTTATCTGCACTGTATGAAAGGATTGTATTTGTTTAATGATTTCTATTTCTGTAATAGAAAGAGCAGTGAAGAAGCACAGAGAGAGAGACGGAGAATATCAGGGCTACTGAATATGATGGAACCAAGTCTTCTGCAGTTCTATGTTTCCAGGCAGTGGTTAAATAAATTCAAGACTTTTGCAGAGCCAGGACCAATTTCAAATAATGACTTTCTCTGTATGCATGGAGGTGAGACTCTTAACTGTGAATCATTTAAAAATAGTTTGTCAACTTTTAGCTGTAACAGTGGTGTATACTTGTTTTAATTAAAGGCATTTAATTATACTAGGTTCATGTTATAACTTGTTAGGTAAATTATAACTTCTAAGTAAACTGTTTCTTATTTTAGTTGCTGACTAATTAGAAATGATACTGTGTGAAGTTATCCTATTTTTTTTCTTTGCACATTTGATTTTGTTCATAAACTTCCTTGATTTTTAAAAAGGAAGAATTCCTCTTATCTGCTTGCTTCTTAAATGTGTATATTCACATTTTAAAAAATGCTGTCACTATATCATCATCCTTAATACTTTCATCTGCAAATTAAATGTTTTTCTCTGCTGTTGGCTATAAGCAGTGAGAAGGTTTGAAAACTGCTTTGGAAGAAATTGATAAGATACAGAATATCCAGTGCCTAACAGTGTGAAAATCAAGTAGTAATTCTGTGTATTTGGTATAGGAGCATAAAAGTTTTACCTTGTGCTATATGTTAATAAAAATAACAGCATTCCAGTAAGCAAAATCTATTTGGGGAAATGCCCATATTTGAGTGCTGACATTCCAAGGAATCATTACTGTGTGGTACCTATTTTCTAATAAAAAATACAGTTGCATTAGATTACAAGATAGAGGTGCTGCTCCTGTTGCTGAACCAAAATTTTAATACAGGCCTGTTGTGTCCCTGTAGCAATGTGCAGGGTACCTGTGAGCCCCTTGGCTTTCCCTTGGCACGGCTGCAGCAGATGCCCCTTGATGTTCGAGTGTCCAAGTACTAGATTTTCCCTGTTCCCAAAAATTCCTGCATAGTCCACTGTTGCTTACCGTGTGCTTCAGCTCAACACTGCTAATTCTGCAAGCACCTCCATTTTTGCCTTCCTCAACATTTCTCTGCTTTCAACTATTCATGATGTTTGAAATAATTCCAAAAGGTCTGCAGCAAATAAGTGACTTTTGAAAAGACAGTTTGTTAATGTGTTTACATGCATAATCAAAATATTTAATCATCCTGACATTTTGACTGTAATGCTGTAAGAAGCATTTTGACATCAGTATGTTAAATGGATTCTAGCCCTTTAATTTTAGCCATTTATTTTAGCTTTTTATAAGCTTTTCAGCCTCACAGAAGTCATTTTAGTCATAGAAGACTAAAATTAGAATGGTGTCTCTAAATACAGTGATAGATTATACTGAGTAAAACTTGTTTAATATAATTTCTCTGAATTCATTGAAAGGTTCTATTTTTTATTTATTCAGAGAGTTCTAACATAGTGTCCTCCCCCCACTAAAGCCACAAGTCTTTTTTTATTGTTTGAGGGTTTTTTTGCTTCTGCAGGTGTTCCTCCACACAAAGCTAGCTTCATAGAGGACCTAGTTGTAATGCTGCCTCAAAATATATGGGATAATCTGTATAGCAGGTAAGTTTTTGAACTGTAATTGGAAAAAATCCAGTGATAAAATCTGAGAGCCAAGCAGCAACATCAGACTTTAGAATTAGTGGCTCAGGAAAAAGACAGCCCTCTGGGCACACAGCTGAGTGAAGGGATTGCAAACAGCTGATTTTTATCATTTTCTTGTGCAAAGTAAAAGACTACATAAAGTAGTGTGTTATTGGGGTAATACTTCAATATTAAACCAATGAACATGTATGGTATGTATGAAATAACACAAAGTAGGTCAGCAAAAGTACACTTTGCAAGAGTTTTTTGAAAGAGCTCTCTGTATCAGCTTCCTGTTCTCTTGTTGGCTGGAGACAGCTTTTCTTTTATGTTGGCTTTGAATCCATAGCCTCAGCTGCCAGTACTGCTTCAAAATAACTTATATCTGAGTGTTCTGTGTTACTGCCCCACACTTTAATGTCTGTCAGGTTTGAGTGCTTGCTTATAAAGGAGGAATTCTTACAAACTGTGCCTTATTCTAAAGTAACAAAAAGCTGCAGAAGAGCTTTGCTGGTGGCTTTGAACACTCTGTACTGCACTTGCATTAAATGTTTTAGCTGGTAATTTCCTGCCACCTAAACGATGTATCTAAGGGTTTAAGGAGTTTTTTATTGATGTTTTAAAGTTTTGGTGTGCACAAGTGAAAAAATAAGAGGAATGCTATTCCCATTTTTTTCCCCTTTTCCTATATGTACTGAATTTTTCTTCCATTATCCATTTTCTTTATGCAAAAATGTCCTTCTCAGAAGCAGTGCCCCTGCAGACTCACACCAGGAACATGTGAGGGAAGGGTCAAGAATAACCTTTTAAGAGCAAAACAATAAATTAATTTAGAGGCTGGGGTCAGGGAGGTCGCAAAACTGATAAAGAGTCTCGGTGGGATGGAGGAACACATTTAAGACAGAACTGGCTGGAATGTTTCCATAGGCTATTTCTTAAAGGCCTTTGATAAAATCACACCTGGTGTATATGTAACAGTATTTACATACTGACATGTTCTAGCCATAGTAACTCCTCCAGAAGTCCGTGATGCAGCAGAGTTTGAGGTGGTTTGTACTGACATGAGGCAATCAGAACTTGCAAGATAGTATTAGGATGGAGTACAGAATATTACTAGGAAAATAAATGGTGGCTTTTCTGGGTCACTGTGCGTGGCACATGTCAGCCTTCTGTTTATACTGACACTTGCCATGTCTACAGGTGCATGGTCTTTTTACATTACATTTTCCACAAGGCTGATTGTTTTGTTTTTTTTTTTTTACTTTTACTGCAGATACGGGGGAGGACCAGCTGTGAACCATCTGTATGTTTGTCACACCTGCCAAATAGAGTCTGAAAGAATTGAAAAAAGAAGGAAAAATGAATTGGAAATGTTTATACGGGTAAAAAAGTAAACACTTATCCATTCTGCTACTGGACAACACCTGATATGCATGACTAGACCCAAGAGATTACCAGAATTGCACAGGGGATTCCTGTAACAAATCTACTTTATTAAATATCTCTATACCTATATACAACCCCATCTCTCCTAATGTCAGCAGTAATGTTCTTGTGAAATCCCAGATAACTGTTTACATGAAAATGTACTTAGAGAATATTTTTGATGTGTTTCTTAAGTTGCTTTTTTATTGTATCGAAACAGTGCAGCCACATGAGCAGTTGTTCTGCCAGTGGTCTGTTCTGTGCAGTCTGATAAGGTTTAAGTGCAATAATACTGTGCCAAGAAAAATTTAATGATACTCATTAGTTCTAATTTTTTTAAAAGGCATTAGAAACATAAACAAATGTAAGTGAATTAAGTATGTTAATATTGTAATGGATCTGTATCATTAATATCCAGAAGCCACTGTACTCTCCCTGGGTTAGAGGATTATATGCTTGAGTCTGAGTGGTAAATTAACTAGTAGTAATGATTTTGAAGTTCTTTAACCAAAAATCTGTTTTGAAGTTTTCAGTGAAAATAAATGCAGAGACATTGGATTCCCATTTCTGCTATCTCAACCCATGAAAGGGAGAAAAATAGAACTGACTCTGTTTTTTCAGTTCTGTGTGTTCTTTAATCACACTTCAGAGATTGTCAGCTTTTCCATGTTTTTTGAAAATTTAGGAATTTTCATTACTCGGGGTTACCACTGGTTAGAAATTATTATTAACAACATTGAGTCAACCTCATTTGCTTTAGCAGTCAGTATCTTTCCAGTAAAAACAGTGATTATATGTGCCGTGTTGTGCAAGTATTGTTACTGGTTAGTACACAGAAAATTCTGTTATCCTCTATAAAGATGGCTTTAGGGAATGGTTGAAAAACTTAGTCTATATGAAACCCTAACAAATTGATGCTTTAGGTTTATGACTTCAAAGGGGAAGTATAGCTGTGTTATTACAGAGCTAAAAAGATAATGTTTTTAAAGGTTTAAGTGACTTTTTTCTTGTTTCTTAATAATTTTGTTAGAAGATCTGTAAGTCATGAAAAGTCCCAGTGTGTTAGTTCACTGTGCCTTACTTGGAACTGTACTACCATCTGCTCAAAGTACTAGGGGAAAAACAAACACAGATGAAGATACAGTTCATCACACAAAAAACTTTCCATAAAATTATGGAGATAATTTTTCAAAACACTATTTTATTTTATAAAAATAAGATCTCTGCTTTTTTTTTCTATTTGAAAGTTCAGCCTTCACAGAAATTATCCATTAATGTTTGATGAGTAAGCACTTGTACTTCAGAAGAACTTATTGCTGTTTTCAGGAAATACAAATAATTTCGCACTAAATAGTAAATCAGCTTTTAGTATGAAGGCTACCACTGCATCAGAATCTCACCTTGGGTATTCACCAGGTGTTTACTCTTCTTATGGTCAGCAGTTCTTTAAAATGTTCTGTTACATGTTAATAATTACAGTGGTTAAAAGAATTCAGTAGCTTAAAGAAATAAAAGGGCAGAAAACCACACCTTCTTTTTCCCTTGTAGCTTAATAGAGCATTCCAAGAAGAAGAATCTCCATCAACATTTTACTGCATCAGCATGCACTGGTTCAGAGAATGGGAAGGATTCGTAAAGGGTAAAGACAGTGGTAAGTTCTGCCTCATTTCAAAACATAGGTAATCTTTTGTTGTACTGTTGAGTAAGTTCTTTCTGCTTTGGTGGAAGACTGTAGGAAGATCAGATAACAAAGACAGCAAAAGCTCTTAAACATCTAAGACACAGGTTTTATAGGTTACAAATACATCCAGGATACAGAACGCAGTAAAATAATTCACAGCAATGGGGTAGTGGGATAGTGTGGGAAACAATGTTGCTGGTTTGCAGGATGTTTGCTGTTAGCAGCAGCAGAAAAAATTGGATCTGTGTACAAGGGGGGATGGATTTTGTTGTGCAGACTGATAGATGATGCTGCTGCTCTGGAGGAAAGGTGACCTCATCACAATCTAAACTCAGATAGCTCAGTAACAACTGTACTGATGTCAGATTAGCTGACTTCAGATGCCTCTAAAGTTTTGAATTGGAAACTGATCAAATGTTCTACAGTCTTGTCAGAGTCTGCTCTAGGACAGCTTTGGTAAGGGTAAGAATTAGGGTTAATTTATGTTTTATGTTGCTTGAAGACTTAACTGTAATCACGAATGCTTTGGAAAATTTGCTCTTAATTAAAAATATGATTAGCTTTTAGCAACTTAGAACGTACTGTTAAGCAGTACAAGAACAAGTGGTAAACAAATGAGTTGTTTTTCCTTCCATTTGGAAATAGAACCTCCAACCTGCTGGTTTTTTTCAGCTCTCCCAATTTTAATAATTTTTCTGTTGCTCTAGATCCTCCTGGCCCCATTGATAATGCCAAGATTGCAGTAACAAAATGTGGCAATGCTGTGCTAAAACAAGGTAGGTGTACAATATTACTGCAGCTTTGTGCCCCTTATGCATTTGCTGAAGTTTGGAAAAATGATGATTTTTTTTTTAATTTTTTCATTGTTACCATAAAATGAATGGCAGTTTCTAATGAATCTGCGTTGTGCCCGTTTTTGGGGAATCATTTTATTCTTAAAAAGAAGAATTAGTATCTGTAATAGACTAATCCAAATGCAGTTGAGAGTGTAGGAGGGGCAGAGTAACTTGAAAATGGTGAAAGTGTGCTTTGGCTTTGTATCATATAGCTTGATGGGAGTTTTCTGAACAAAATTGGGAGGCTGTTCTATCTGTGTGGAGTTATTTGAATCTTGAAACCTAATTTGAATAGAAAAACATCTCATAGAGGAAGAAAACCACTGTAAATAAAATCTTGCTCATTTTTCTGCAAGTCATTTGAAACTGTACATTGCACTTTAGAGAAGTTTTTGCAAAGATACAGATTTCTTTGTTATGCTTCACAGTTAAACGCTAAATGCCATTTATTTGGAATTCATAGGTATAGAGAAAAACTTTCTTATATGACCTGCTTTATGAAATCTTTAGACTTCCCAGGAACCTTTAAATTCATTGCAGCTCAGCCCAAAATAAAATTTGCATCATTAAGATTAACATTTACTTAACTGGTTTTTTTTCCAATTTTGCTTAATGCCTCAGCATACATTGGATGTACCAATAAACCTACCATAAACCCCACCAACTGTAGAATGCCAAGAGTTTATTTTTTAAAAAATGAGTTTTGGCACTCATGAGTTTTTTAGTAAGTTTTAATGATTTAAATGCTGATGATAGAAATAAAGTACAAGGTATAAAGCCTGATAAAATAAAATAATAACTTTAGAATCAGTAATTGATAGCAAATGATCCAGTTGTTGGTTTGCTTTCAGCTACATTGATACAAATTGGAACTTGGATAGAAATAAAGGCAAATAGGATGTGAAAAATTTATCTCTTAAGTCATAAGAGGTGGGAACGCACTAAAGAGTGTCCAGAATTTCCTATTTCTGTGATCTAGTGGTCCTGATTCCAGTGCCTTAGTTCACTGTGCCTGTTCAGTCTAACCTGACTGGCTGGAATCTGCATAAGGGAGTGAAGATCTACTCCTGTGCCTACAGAGATGGAGTTGTTTCTTGAGAGCCGAAACATAAACGAGTGACACTGAGGCATAACATCGTTAGTACTGGCATGGGATCTGCAGGATGACTTCCAGAGGAAGCTTTGTGTAGCTGAGTTAGTGTAGGTAAACAAATGTGCAGCTCTCTGTACCCTTCCCCTTTGGAAATTCTTTATAGGTAAAGTGCAGCAGGAGGCACCACTGCAGCAGGTGATGAGGATGGAGAAGTACAGGAGCCTAGGGAGAAGTCCCCTGCTTATGGTGCTGACTTCCTTTTTTTTTAAGTAGGAGAGTGCTGAAACAAGGCTTAACGAGACAAACTAATAATGTCTAGTGAGGATATCAGGGGAAACTCGCTGTAGGGCAGGGTTTTGATTTGCTTAAAGAGGAGGCTTATTCTGGTAGAACAGAAATGTGACCTGTCTGCATGGGTTAGTGTGAGGATCCTTGTATTGAAACCTAGAAGGAGATGTACTGATGCTTCTTGTCTTTGCCACTGTAAAAAGCTGTGGAAAATCAGGAATGCTTGTTGGATGCTGGCTTGAGACAGGAGACATACCTCTAGTCAGAGCAATGGAATCATAAGGAAAGACTTCAATCAGTGAACAAAATCAGGCTGACCCATCAGTGCTACAGGAGCATTAGTGGAGCTGTTATTATCCTGATAATAATCATTTCTCTCTAGGAATTGCAGTGTGGTCCTCATACTTGTATTCTTCACTATCAATATTAGTTTCTGTGATGAAACAAAAATCTTGAGTCCTTGAACTTTACTGTGTAATTGATGTGACTGCATGTTCTTATAATAATATGAATCACTGTTTTCTGAGTACTATGAGCTAATGGCAGTCAGCTTGCTTTGTAGATATTAGATAAGATGTTTATCATTTTCACGTGTTTTCTGCAAGTTCTGCATAATTTAGTTGTAGTTGTAAGAATCAAGAAGTACAAAACTAACACAAACCAGATAATTTTGTTTGGCAGCTGGTGCAAGATAAAGCAAAAATTAATCTTATGGTGTTAAATTTGAATCTGAATTCTTACAGTTTTAAATTTTAATCTGGATTAATTTTTTCCTTTTTGTATCTGTTTTGGACTTAAATCATGAAAGACTTATTCTAAATACTAATTAAATTTTAAAAATTTTTAGGTGCAGATTCTGGACAAATATCAGAAGAAACATGGAATTTTCTTCAGTCAATCTATGGTGGAGGTCCAGAGATTATACTCAGACCACCTGTTCCTCCAGTAGAACCTGATATATTGCAAACAGAAGAGAAGATTGAATTAGAAACTCATGGTCTGTAGCTATTGAGAAAAGATGAACTTGTAAGGAATCCATCTTCCTTACAAAATGCCCAAAACACATTCCTAAAAGTTTTATTCTCTTATGTCTGTTGGAGGCACAGCTCACTGGGCATTACATTAACTACAGAATAGTAAGTTGAAATATGTATTGCAATTTGTTTAAATAGTGGCTGTTTCTCTGTTTTGGAAGGCATGTGGTTTGTACATTTTGGAATGTTTCGTCAATGGGAAAAATGTAATTTCTGAATTTTTTGCTATTAGTCAAAATCCTATTATATCCTTAGACTTGAAAAACAGGGACAAATTTTAGAGATGTTCAGTAACCTGATTCCTGATTGGGCTTCTGATATCTACGAACTTTTGCCTGTCTTAACTGTACAGTCTTGACAAGCCTAGGTATGTGAGGAGTATATTTTAAATGGACTGTATTCAAAGCTAAAGAAAAAGGATTTCATTTCCTAAATGCTCAGGAAAAAAATTGTCTCTTACTTTGCACTGTAAGTATAAGAAATGGGTAGTATATAACATCCAAATACTTATTGTATTTGAGTGGATCAAACATTAGTGTAGACTGAATAATGTTTTAGTCAGCAAATGTCATAACTTATTACTTCTGAATTTTACATCTTATTATAGTCTTCTGTAACTCTATAAACCTGGCTAGTGTCTTTAATAGTATATGTGGCAAAAAGATTTAGTCTTCTCTAGGGTAACATTTGAGAGCATGAAGTGTGAAATGTAAAATTATTATGGACATGAGTGATATAAATTTCAGAAAATTGAATTGTCTGGTCTCTTGAATTACATTCATAAGCATTTATATTTGAAGGATTTTATTGTATTGTTAAAAATTTTCATTGGCATGATGACCTTTAATGTCAGAAACTGGATAAAATGTATATATTGAAAAACTTTATTGAATTATTCATATTGGAATGCAGAATGGCACTTGCTCATGTTTTTGCCTGATATTGTTACCAAATAAGCAGCATTATTCAAGACTGGATCAATAAACAAACCAAAATTAACTGTGGAATAGGTGGGGGGAGCTTTCCTAAATGTTTTTCATTTATTATATAAATACAAAAACTTTTGTAGTAATGCTGTGGTACTGCTCTCACACCCACACAATTATATTTTTTGACCATTTTAAGTTTAGACAATGATGATGACAGTTCTAGTTTCAAAGTAAGAAAATGGTGACATAACATTCCTCTGGATAATTTTATATGTAGTTTACAAACATATTGGTTTGTAGGACTTCAAGCTATTCTAGTTAAAAAGCCACCTGTAACAGCCCCAGAAAAAGTGTCCTCTAACCATAAGTATTTGTTAGTGTGATTTTATGTTAGTAGATAAAGCAACTTGAAACTAATATCACATTACCCCTGTTACACATCAATTGCTTACTACAGACTTGTCTTACTGATTAATGTAAAGTTAACTTGCTTATGAACTGTCATTAGTAACTTGCTGATATTGGCCTGTGAACTACTGTCTTATTTAAAGTCTATTTAAAGTTGGGGTTTTTTTTGCTAGAGTTTTCTAGTTTTCTTTGATTTAAGGTTCTTTAACATACTAAAGCTAAAGAACAAAGGATAGAAGACTTTTTCCTACACGATGTTCTTAATTGGAAACATGGGAAGTATTTCCTTGGTTAAGGCACTGTATAGGGGTCAAGTTTACGAATTTATTCAATGTTTTCATTAATAGTCCGGATGGTAGAACAGACTGGCCCTGTAAAATTTGCAAGAGAAAAATGGATTGAATGTTAGGGGCATCAGCTTGGCAGGGAATGAAGCAGTTCTGTGCTGAGTATTCTGGGTATTATAGCAGATCAGACTAAGAGTTAAAACCCAGTGATACCAAAACAAAACCTGTTCTGGGTAATAGTAACAAAAGCATCAGATGTGAGGAACAGGAGGTAATTATTCTGCTCTACTTGGTGCTGTGCTTGTTGTGAGATCTCATCTGTACTGTTCCCAAATTTGAATGCTATATGATGATAAATACAAGTTAAGGTTATTTTATGGAAAAGCAACAAGACTCAGTGTTGAAAAAGTTGTTTTCTCGCTTAAAATAATGCTGAAAATCCAAGACTTCCAATGTGTAAATAATTGCTGGATAATACTGAACATTTTTTCTGAGACAAGCGAAGATATTTGACTCAGCTTTAGCAGGGGGATTTGTGCTGGGTTTAGGAAGCTTATTTCAGAAATCTAGAAGTCTTCTAGTCAGTCTTTCCTGCTGGGTGTCTGGGAATGCATAGTCTAACAAAATCTGTGATGCACACAGATCAGTAAGGAGACACTTTACACCAGCAGAGTTTGTGACATGCCTTTGTCACTGTGGAAAAAGGCATCTTCACACTGGAACTGATTGTCATGCTTAGAAAAAAACAAACCCCTGAGTTTGCAGAGATAAATAGATGTGTTTTAAGACAGTTCCAAAGGGATGACTGTCTTGCTTTTAGCCCTTAGAAAGCTCAGCAGGGGATATTATGTCACAGAAATTGAAGTAGTCTTTCAAAGGAAGGCAGTGTGGGAGAGCTCCAGATGGATTGCTTGTGTATGTTGGAGGGAAGGCAGTAATTCAGAGAATAGGTAAAGGAGAGGCCTTTGCTGTGAAAAGCTGTCATGATTCATAGCAAAGAAAGAATGCATCTCAGGAAAGGCCTGTGGAAATTATTTTTTTCCATAAGCCTTTCACCAGACTATTTGGATTCTTCGTTCATTTGTTCCCAGTTGAGGAAAAACAGCGATGTGTTTGGGTGCCAGAGAAACTGTCACTTCAAGAAGGGAAGAATCCAGTGGACTTCTTGTTGTAGGCCTGGAAATGTAGTTGTGAGCTGCTAAAAGCCTGCAGTTCAGTCTGGTAACTTTAATCCTCTCTTCTGGGGAAAACTGGGGGGGGGGGGTTTAGGGACTTAGCTAGCTCAAAGCTTGACTCCTCTAAATTTCTGAAGCTGTTTTGCAAGTAATACAACTAATTGTTCATCTGAACACCCAGCATCAAGGAGAGTGCTTCAGATACTGTGTAATGTAGCTGAACAGTATCACTGGAGGGAAAAAGAAAATCAGAAGAGCTACTGAATTACTCAGTAGTAAAATAATGCAGTTTTGTAATGTGTTTCAGAGGTGAGAGCTAAATAGTCTGGATACTTGTGGAGGGCTGTGAGCCCTTGGCACAAGAGACCTCTGCAAGGGCTCACAGCCCTCCACAGATACGCAATGAAACAAATGAACCTGACCTGCTTGTTAGCTGTAAAATTCTCATGTTGTACTTCTACTGACCTAAAGGCCAGTCTCTTCCTTTCCTGTCACTACAACATCAGGAAATCAAGGAAGTTCTGAAGACAATTTTGTGATACAGATTCATCATTTAAACTGAGGAGTCCAGAAAGCTATTTCTGCAAGTATCATCTAAGTTAGTCCTCTCTATAGGGATACATATGTACTGATGTATATTAATATACGTATATTATACTTATATTAATATATATACTTATATATATATTTATATACATATGTATTTTATATATGTATGTAAAAATGACATAATATACATTTCCAGTATCTTAATTGAACTATGACTGTAGCATGACAATAATTATTTTGGGGTTTATGCTGGAATAGTGACCTTGAGTAGCTACATTTGATAAAGGTTGTTTGGTTTTATTAAATAGATAAATGAAACTCAGTGTACTGCTGCAATAGATGTCAGCCTTCCCATCAGTAATGGCCTGTTTCAAGATAAGATTAAAAAAGCATAGAAATGTGTTTGGCTATATTGCAGTGTGGATGAAGAGCTCTTCATTTGTGGAACAAAAGTTCAATATGCCCACAGTTCAATAGTCCTGAATTTTTCTTATGAAATTTGATGTAATTTGATGTGCTATGCTAATCCATTATTTAAGAATTCTCCTTCTCAGATTAAAAACTTAAATAGTGACTGGCTTTTTCCAGCACTACATATCCTACTTCTCCTAAAAGGACTAAAGTCACTAAGTTTCTTTCATTTTAGTATTATAGGCATTTATTTATAATGATATGGCTAACATTTGACTTTTTTTTTAATAACCTGTTATTCATAATATAAGTTCATTTGGAAAAGCAAGCCTGGGATTTGTAAATTTTACTGGTAAACTTACATATTATCTGCTTGAAGGCACAAAGTGATTTCCTCATATTTGCCATACAACTAGTTTATACTGAACTAAGAAAATTCTGTTCCATTTATTCCTTTTGAATTCCTTATATACATCTGGCTTAGTGCAGTCTAAGCAGTTTTCTCACTGAAAACCTTTCAGTCTTCATTTTGCCCAGGAAGTGAGTAAAACAACTAGGCTTTCTCATTCTTCCTAACAGATGGCTTTTCTGGCTTCCCTCTATACTTAAGACATCCAGAGCTGACAGTTAATAGCAGGAAGCAAAATAAGACTTCTGGGTTTCTGAAGTGTCATGAAGACAAATCACTTTCAGTGTTAATTCACAGAAATTAATGCAGTTACAAACCAAATTGGTTTATATTAGGCTTTAAAATCATAGGAGATTAGAAAATAGCCTTGTTCAGTAAAATTTTAGAAGTGCTATTCTCACTATCAACGAAGAATGTAACTTGTTTTCTTGAATATATTCTATTATATATGTTTAAAACTTATTACTTGTCTTAGGTTAGGCTTCAGGCTAGCTGTAAGCCATTCAACAAGGTGACAAGTTGGCTTTTCCAACAAGTGAACAACTGCCACACAGTAAGATAAAATATGCTTATAATACATCTAATGTTCCATGTGTTTGCTTACAAGAGCAGAGTCACAGTTTTCACAGAAAGATGGAATTATTTATTCTGTCTCAAAACTTTTTTCTCTTCTAAATGTGTGTCAGCTCAGACATACAGCTAGAAAAAGAGGGTCCATTTGTGAGAAACATCACTGATGTGTGCAGTAGGTTTTCTGCACTTGGACTGATAGTGATACAACATACAAAGTCACTTGAGGCCAAGTTTCTGCGTAGGTTGTACATGGGTGTATGTGTGGGCTTTAAAAAATGCAATAGGAACTTGATCACAGAAATAGGATGTTTATAAGATGAATAAGCAAGTAAATTCATTTTCCATTCTGACTTGTTCAAGATTGAGTTAACTAAAATTTCAAGTTCTGATTGTTGAATGGACATGTAAAAATACAGCTGACACTTGACTTGCTGGTTTATATACAAGTATAAAATAAACCATCAGTAAAAAAGTAAAGCTGGCATAATAGGAATACACTGGTTCTTTATGCAGTTTTGAGATGCCTTTATGCAATGCTAGTGAATCCTAAAGCACTTTTATTACTAGTCATTGGGACCATGGGAGGTACAAAAATAAAGCAGTCATCACCCACAAAATAGTTTCATAATACAAATCAAGTTGAGAAGATTTTGCTTCCAGATCTGTTCCTCCTTCCTCACTTGGAACTCACAAACAATTTATTATACATTAAAAATTTTAGTAAGATCTGGTTTTGGAATAACTTAGCACATGAGAAAGTAAATCTAAAAGTACTTTGTTGAGAAGAAGAAAGAGAGCAGAAGAGAGGAGGCATTTGATTCATAAGCGTAGGAAAAAGCTTAGAATAAATTGTCAGCTGCCAAAAATGAAAAATAGCAATTTTTGTTCCATATCTCACAGGACACTGCCAAGAGCTTTTCATTTTATTGTTCATGAATAGTTTTGCTCAGAAATGGCTATTTTTCTAGGTGACTAATTTTTTTCTGTCTGGTGTGTTTAATGTTAAACATTATAAAACAAAATGTCCTGGTTACCATGGGGATACACTGCTTCTCCCCCACCACCACTTCCCCTGGGTGTCTGTTAAAATGCCAAACCCAAATGAACATGCAGCACTTGCTCACACTGTGAATGCATGTTTGTTTCCACCAGTGCACACACTGTCTCTTTAGCACCAGAAGTAAGGTTACTCTGAGATTTTCAGTTATAACAAAAGAAATGCACTCATGCATGCCAAAGTGCTAATGAATTGGCAGCTGTTAATTCAGTAAGACAGTATTTTCGATTAAGTGTTTCATGTAGTACCAAGGTTTACAATTTAACCATAGAAGCAAGAAATAAAACATGTATTAACCATGAACTCTTTGAGTGACATGTCTTCTGAATAATTTTTAGTAAGGGAAATATGCTGTCTTTTACCTCATTGCTTGTAGTATAATTCATTTGCTGGCCAACCAAGCAGGGTAGTGGAGATAACCTGTCTTTTGAACTTGATCAGTAGAAATCTGAGCTTCATATGTGACCTTAACTTTGCACATTCAAGTGCAGACTGGTCTTCCTGGGCTCTTTCTGTAGATGTTGAAAAGATACAGGTAATAAAGGCAGTTTCTGCTTCTGTTCTGCTTTTAAGTTAAATCTGGAAAGTGTCTACCATCATTCTGGATTTGAGCCCTGAACAGGAATCTCTTCTCGAACTGTCAGTGGTGCTGGTGTTCACTCCTGTGTGATGGCAATTTGTTTGAAATTTTATTTAAATCTTTCGTATCCTGTATGAGAGGGCCCTAATTACAAGCCAGGCTTGTCCTTGAAAAGCTTTTCTGTTTGGAAAAAATGTGCCTAAAGTCTAGGCAGAAGTGTGCCTGGTTTATTTATTTTTTTATTTTCTTTAGACAGCTACATCTTACTTGAAAACTGCTAATTTACGGTTTTCTTGTTTACGTTGAACATTCTGTGTGCTGTTCAGGTTGGAGTAACAATAGAGCCCTTTATTGTGGTGTAGAAGCTGAAGGAATAGGCAAGGTAGTCAAAACAGTAACAGGCATATTCTGTGACCTGATGCACCTTCATGTAGATTATACATAATTCAAAATATTAATGCAGAGCCACTAATACCTGAGAGTGCTCCAAACATGTGACAAAGGGATGTTTGTAAAAGAGAGAGGAAAGATAAAAGGGATTGTTTGGGCAGGAGTTCATAACATCTGTAAGGGCTAAAACTCCCTCACAAAGGTGACTCATTCCTACAGTCTGTGCTGATGTGAACACTCCAGGAGGGTAAATGGAGGTAATGTGGACTTCAGGGTTTTAGGAGCCTTGGGCAAAACCACTGTGCCCATATAGGTTGAGCTCACCCTCTCATCCCATTTAGTCAAAACTTCCCTGATTCACATATGTGAAATGTCCCAGAACCTGGAAGTCTCTGGATGATTGTTTTTGTGAAGCCTGAGTCAAATTCTATACACTAGAATAATAACATCCTTGACAAATTTGCAATAAAGCAAATTTTAAAAAATACAGTTGGCTGAAATAGGTAGCAGTATTTCTATTTTGAAATATAAAAACCCACTCTTGAGCAGTAAAAACTAAGACAAATAATACATTCTGAAAAACAAAGATCTTCTTCTTGGTGTGCAGCTTTTATGTTTAATGAGTTCCAATCTGGAGTGGTTTTTTAATAATGCTACTACAATCTAGCTATTATTTCATATCGACCTGACTTTGAAGCCTCTACTGCCATTAGAAAAAGCCATTTAAATGGGAATACCTCACATGTGAGGAGTGTTTATACATGGTACTGAATATAGTCTAATTTATTCAATTGTTAAAAATGAGTATCACATTACTCCACTGCAGCTTCTTAGACCAATTTGGATTAGATTGTCCTTACTTTAGATATACAGGCATAAAATGCAAATAAGTTCATAATTTCCAAAATTCATTTAACTCTTGTGATTGGTAATTTGCTCTTTCAACATGGAATATGACTAATGGCAGTAACTAAAGTCAAATCTGCAATAATCTGTGTGTGTTGTAAGACTCTTGAATTGTGTAATGTACTTACCTTTTATTAGTGTCTGGAGATGGTTCTCTTTAATGAAGAGCTAAAACTTCTATTTCTCCCTACCTTGTTCCTAACAAAGAAAAAAAAGGCTTAAAACCCAGACATTCTAAACTTACGGCTGAAGTGGATTTATTTCAGTAGAGACTAGACCAGATGACTACATACAATTGTGTGAAATTTACCACTATTACATTTTAAAAATTATTTGTTTAGTATTATTTTTGACATGCTGACTTCCATGCAACTATAAAGTCTTTGTCCAAGTAGTATTTGAAGTAGTAAAAATATTATTAAAAGTATGCATTTTGTTATTATGGCACTAAATTGATAATACTGTAGAATTTAATGGAAGTTGTGCCAAAAGGCCAGAACAGTCTCTTGTAAACTGGCTACTGAAACCACACCTAAATGAGTCAGTAGAGTATGTCTCCAGGCAGAATTCTTTTTGTTTAAGGTTAGACACAAAACAGAATTGTTTCTCTAAAGGATTTTGCTTCAGGTGAAACCAGTGAAAATACTTCGCTGAGGGCAATCTAGCCTTTCTCATATTTATTCTTTATATATGGTAGCATTAATGGGAAAAAAAAATCAGAATGTAGAGCTCTCCAGGGAATACAGCTGGCAGAACTGAGCAAAACAGAAGACCTATAACAATGCATGAAGTGATTGTGTAAGGATGTGTAATGTATTCAAGTAAAAAATTGTCTTAACACTGTTAATTTTTTTTTGTTTCCTTTTGCCTCAACAAAAACTGTCCTTTTATAACTTTATCTTCTGTAACTATCTACAAGAATACAAATACTTTTCTTTCAAAAATATTTAAATGCAAGATCCAAAGTGCCACCTTCAAAGTATCTACAGACAAAATTATTGAGAGGTAATCAATGCAGAGGTATCTAACAGTTGTGCTGAGCCAACTCTCATCCAATCCAGGATGGTTTATTAGGTTTGGGCCATGGAAGTTGACCCAACAGAACCTAATCTGACTTTAGAAAAATTCCCACTGTCCAAGGCTTAACTACACAGACACTAGAGTGGTTCCACACACCCAGCCAATCCACTGTGGTTTCCCTTGAGACAGATCAAATATGCCTCTGGAGCTGAAATCAGCCCTAATCCCCCTTGTCCTGCATGCCCTTTTGAAGAGCCAGTGTAGATCTAGAGTTGTAGCCAAGGATATAAGCCCAGTTTAACCAGAGCTGGGGCAGGAAGCAGTAATAGCTCGTTAATGCTGTTCCAAGGGCATGGTGTAAAGACAGCAGAGCAGCTGTCTCGGAACTAACCTCGATGTCCTTAGGATCAACTTCTCAATTGTGCTGAGTTCTAATGAGTGAACTTCGTTAATATTTTGTCAGGGAAAAAAATCACATATTATTTGCTCTAATAATAGGAGAAGCAATTAAGCAATTTCATTAATTGATATGGGTGGGAACAGTGATGTTGCTGCTGAAAGCAGGAGCTGTGTCACGGCTTCATCAAAGCTGAAACTTGTGGTCTTGGCAGTTCTCCATGCACAAACATAAGCTGAGGCATCCCATAAACATGGAGGGATATAAAGCTTTTGCTCTTGTAGAAAGTACTGACTTGGGAGGGGTTTGATCTACTAATTTTTAGCATGTCCCACTGTAACTTGCTGAAAAGTTGTCATTTACACTATTATCCTCTGATCAGAATAGGAGGTAGTTTTGTTGTGGTTTGGTTTTTGTGGTTGGTTATTTTTTTTTTCCCCTACCAACACTGATGAATCCTGAGAATTTGTTACTGCCCTATAAATGAGCAATATGTAAGGCTGCCTATAATAAATACAACTGGTGACTGGTACAAGAGAGATGCTGTAGCACAGAGGAAGCTGCAGCCACAAGAATTAGAGATGTGATATAATTGGGTAGAGTATATGAGGAACAAGGGACACCAACTGGAAGTGAAAATGTCTTGAAGAAAGCAGTGTGGTGCTGCTAGGCAGGAGTATATTCCTTTACACTTAGGAATTATTTCAAAGCTAGTATAGGATACTGCAGGGTAGGGGCTGCAGGCTAGCACAAGTGGGTGAAAAAGATTTTGAACTGTGGGGACATCGGCATGGATGTAGAGCCTCAGCCAGCTGCAAACAAAGCAGGTTCCTCCAAGTTTTCATGTAAATCCTCTTGGGTGGAGGTGTTAGTGAACCTGCTTGATCTCAGTCATTACTCCACATGGGCTGCTCTTTTCTTCTTTGCATATTGTTAATTTTCCTCTGGAAGGTTAACAGAGCCAAACAACACAATGGCTGGAAGAAATCCAGGGAAAAGCAGGGAGCGTGCAGAGGTGGGGCAAGAGCCTCAGGAGTATCTCTTTCGTTAGCAGGAACCATGACCTGAAACATCACACCATTAACTCTCTTTGATAACTTTCCATCAGTAGACATCACTGCTTCTTAAGCAAGATGGCAGAACCTAGTATTTAAATCCTCCTCTGTGAATTCAAGGCAAATCCTGGTGTAGGGTGTGGTTACATTATAGTTTGACTGGTTTAATCTTGTTGCTAAAAAGTTACTGCTGGCAAAGGAGGATTGCCTTCTTCCTCCCCTCTACTGGCAGCACTCCCTCCACCATCTCACATGCTGGCTCTCGTCAGCCCCACGGTGAGCCAATGCAGTTTAACTTCTGGATGAAAACGAACACACCAGAAACAGGAACAGCTTCTTGGTGGCTTAGGAAATCCAGCTGGTTTACCGTGTGTGTAGATGAGCAGCAGGGTGGGCAGTAGGAAAGATTGTGGGGCAGGGATGGGGGGGAAGTGCTGCCTCCCGTGGCAGCAGCCTCCGGATTCGGTCAGGTCTGTTGTTCAACTGCGTCTTTGCAGCGCCATGGGAATCTGAAAAAAACCCCACCATCAAAGCACCCAGTCGATTTTGCTCAGAAGCAGCTGAGCAGAACCTTCAGTTCTCCTGTGAAAACACTAACGCTTGTCTGCAGTGCAATAATATCCTCAGCCATTGCAGCTGTTCAGCTAAGTGAGCATATTTCTAAATGGATTGCAAGGCACAGCGCTTTAGTGCACACAGGTGCTCCTGCAGTAATGAGAGCACCGCTCCTCTCGGATC